>CM060445.1:164399463-165599463 GCA_030545235.1 Helianthus tuberosus | reverse complement strand
CCTGTAAATCGAATCCTAGCCCGTTATATCCCATTTTAATTTTACACCATTGTTTCCCTTACACGTTTTTTACTCTCTGATCGAGGTTCACGGCATTGAAAAATCTTCGTAAACTAAATAACACGTGTATATGTTGACATTTAAGATATATACAGTCAAGAAAATCAAGGGCAATGGCGATATAAATGCGGATTAGACGCAAAAAAACACTCAATAAGTGGCTACAATTTAAGGAATGTGTTTAGTGACGGCATCAGATTCCGAATTGATGGAGAAAGGTCTGTGGAAAGAAAAGCTGCTTCTAGGAGGTTGTCAAGTGTTTTCGCTCGACGATTCCATTCTTGGGTGGTTGGTTTGGCCCTTGTTCCTGTAACTTGAATCCTAGCCCGGTATATCCCGTTCTCGGCATTGAAAAATCTCCGTAAACTAATTCACACGGGAATATGTTGACATTCAGGAGATATACAGTCAAGAAAATCAAGGACAATGGTGATATATATGTGGATTAGACACCAAACAAACACTCAACAAATGGCTACAATTTAAGGAATGTGTTAAGTGACGGCATCAGATTCCTAATTGATTGAGAAAGGTCTGGTGGGAAGAAAAGCTGCTTCTAGGAGGCTGTCAAGTGTTTTGGCTCGACGATTCCATTCTTGGGTGGTCGGTTTTGCCCTTGTTCCTATAACTCGAATCCTAGCCCGGTATATCCCATTTTAATTTTACACCGTTGTTAACCTTACGCCTTTTTTACTCTCTGATCGAGGTTCTCAGCATTTAAAAATCATTGTAAACTAAATCACACGTGTATATGTTGACATTTAAGAGATATACAGTCAAGAAAATCAAGGGCAATTGTGATATATATGTGGATTAGACACCAAAAAAAAAACAATCAACAAATGGCTACAATTTAAGGAATGTGTTAAGTGACAACATCAGATTCCTAATTGCTGGAGAAAGGTCTGGTGGCAAGAAAGGCTGCTTCTAGGAGGCTGTCAAGTGTTTTTGCTCGACGATTCCATTCTTGGGTGGTTGGTTTGGCCCTTGTTCCTGTAACTCGAATCCTAGCCCGGTATATCCCATTTTAATTTTACACCGTTGTTAACCTTACGCCTTTTTTACTCTCTGATCGAGGTGCTCAGCATTGAAAAATCTTTGTAACCTAAATCACACGTGTATATGTTGACATTTAAGAGATATACAGTCAAGAAAATCATGGGCAATGGTGATATATATGCGGATTAGACACCAAAAAAAACACTCAACTGGCTATAATTTAAGGAATGTGTTTAGTGACGGCATCAGATTCCTAATTGATGGAGAAAGGTCTGGTGGCAAGAAAAGCTGCTTCTAGGAGGTTGTCAAGAGTTTTCGCTCGACGATTCCATTGTTGGGGTTGCTGGTTTGGCCCTTTTTCCTGTAACTCGAATCCTAGCCCGGTATATCCCATTTTAATTTTACACCAATGTGAACCTTACTCCTTTTTTACTCTTTGATCGAAGTTCTCGGCATTGAAAAATCTTCGTAAACTAAATCACACATGTATAAGTTGAAATTTAAGAGATATACAATCCAGAAAATCAAAAGAAATGGTGATATATATGCGTATTAGACTCCAAAAAAAACACTCAACAAATGGCTACAATTTAAGGAATGTGTTTAGTGACGGCAGCAGATTCCTAGTGTGACACCTGTGTCACTTCAACCATCAAACAAATACCAAACCAATGAAATATTGTATTTCATATTTGTTATTTGTATAAATATGTGTATCGTTTGCACATATCAATTCTTGTTCGATTTCGGGCTCTAAATCGATTTCTAGAAGGTTATACGCGCCCTGATGCGTAAATATAACCAGTTTAATGAAACAAACACTCTGGAACAGTGACAAAGGCTTAACATACCTTAAATAACCTTTACATAACTTAGAAATAAGTTTTTGAAGGTTTGGTTTGCCGAAATCAAGTTTATTCGCTTACAGGGACTAAATTCGACAAACTGCGAAAGTATGTCAATTTGTACTGTAACGGACATTCCGGAACTTGATCATAAGTTAAACACACCCTAAATATCCTTTTACATAGCTTAGAAATAGGCTTTGAGGGGTTTGGTGTGCTAAAATAAACTTTATGCTCATTCAGGGACTAAAAGCGTCAAAAAATGCATAAGTTTGCATTTTCACGCATAACTTACGTTCTGAATACATCCGGACATCCAAAAATTTATGTAAGCGTTAAAATATTTTATTTTAGTGTTTGGAATAAGAAAAATCCATTCGCCGCGCAATTTGGATCGTTTTTCGCGTTCGTGCGCATTTCGTCGTAATTAAGCGAATATCGCGATCCTACGACCAAACGAACCAACATCCGGCAATTTTTGAGCATGTTTCATGTCCACAATGTTTAGGCATCATTTTAGGGCCTTAAGGTTGGCTTAATGGGCCCTAAACATGTAGGAAATGAGCTTAAACTATAATAGGGACCATTTCTGCAATTTCTGAAAGTTGGTTGCTGATCAGAAGGCCTAGGCGGCCCGCGTAAGCCCCCATTAAACCTTACGCGGCCCATGTGAGACTGCCAGATGTGCAAAAAAGTTGATTCCAGCCATTTCCAGCCTGTTCCAGCTGTTTGTGAGTGTTGCAAATGGTATTTTATATACTATGGGCCATTCTAGGGGTACCCAAGGTTTCACAAAACAAGGGGCCCATGTGTACGGTGGAGATTAAGGCACGGTTTTCGTCAAACGATCCTAACGGTGGTCATTTTCCTATAAATACCCCTACCCCTTTTGTTGCAACCCACTTGATTTCTGAGATTTTCTCTAAGTTGAAGAGTGAAACACTTCATACCTGAGAAACACTTGGAAAATCAAACTTGCGGGGACCCTCTGTAAGTATTCTTTCGTTCTTTTCATTCGTTTTAGCGTTAAAGTCAAACTTTGTTTGACTTTCTACATTGACCAGTTTATGGTCAATGCGAAGTTCGTTTGAACTTCATAACGTGAGCATAATCACGAGGGTCATAGTCCCTAGTAACTATACCTACTGATTACCACGTTATCTAGGCTTAGTGACGAGTCGTAGTTTCGGCCAAAATGCGTATTCTTGCGTATTTTGTAACCAAACTACTTTTAGGTATCAAAACCGTTTGTTTTGATACCAACCCTGTTTTAAACCTCGTTAAACATGTTTTAACATGTTTAGCTCGTCACTTTTAGATTTGTGCTTGTCTAGGGTCGTAAAGGTAAGCGATCTAATCAATCGCTTATACTTTCTAACCCGACCCGTTTGGTCGATCATTAGGATCTGACCAAACACATTAGGTGACCATAGTTGTATAGGGAATAACCTTCCGAGGTTATACCTTATGGTCACGTCGTTTAAATGGTTGTATGATAGGTAGTTTATATGCCTTAGGTAAATTACCAAAATACCCTTTTTACGCATAAATTCATTTTAAGTATATGTAACCAAAATTTCGACATCTAAACTGATTAGGTAACTATATTAGACATGTTAAGGCATATTTTACTTTTCATAGGACTAGTTAAGCGGTCCGAACGCGTTTTACGCGAACGACGCGTTAAAGTAGCATAAGCTACCTAAACGGGTCATAATGGGTCGTAAGAACTTAGGTTAGGTTTCATTTTAGTATGTAGGCTTTGTTAAACCATATCATATGAGTTCGAATACTCATTTGGTTTACGAAACCTCATACTATCCAATCTCCCGATTTAGGTCCGGTTATTTATGTAGTTATCTATATAGGGTGCCGTTGATTTCCGCGATCCCTCTAGCTTTGCTTGGTTGTTGTTCAAGATTTCTAAGCACCCTCAAGTGAGTACATAGACCCCTCTTTTACTATTTTCCAAACATTTTGGGGTGAAACACATGTTCCTACTTGTTATTTTCATGCTTTCCATGTTTTCATATCATATACTTGCTATGTTCATTAGTACACTATTAGTATATGATTTCATTATGTTTTGCTATGTATGTTTACTTAACATGCTAGCACATTGTTTTACATTACATTTCTTTTGCTATGTATGTTTACTTAACATGCTAACACATTGTTTTACATGACTTTTCTGTTTTGTATGTTAACTTAGCATACTTAGTACATTGTTTTTCATTGCATCTCTGTTGGATGTGTTCTCGTAACATATGGACACATTGTTTTATATCTCTACCTTGTATGTTCACTTAGCATACTAGGTACATTATTTTCATAAAACATGCTAACATTTGGTATATCATTTGGTTTGTTTAACGGAACTAAATTACATTCATTAACACCGATCATGCCGCTCGGTAGTAGGTAGTGGTACCATAGGACTTGACAAATCCCGTTCCTAAAATCCTAGGTTTGTTTGGGTGGAAGGAATGACCGAATCCGAAAACATTTTTCTTTGATAACCTTCACTCTAAGGTTATCCGTCTGTCTTAAGGCTTGAATGTAGGCGTTTAACATTACCGCATAAATGGTTGTATCAGTAAAGCATGCATTATCTTACAAAACATAACTTTTGATTATATTTTATCAAATGCATTGTTTTGTACATTACTTTCTTATAGGGTTGAATAAATGTTTTTAATCAATAAATGCTTTTATTCACTCTACATAACATTTGTTTACACATTACATGATTTACATATGATGGTTTTTATGTAAACATTTGACATTTGACTATACATAAACATTTCTACATTGATGGTTTGTTTTGGTAAGTGATTTAAATAACGAGGCGTGTCTAATAAAATAAAAGCATGGTGGATACGCCGCTGGTACTTCCTATATATAAGTGCTTTTACAGTATTACATATCGTAGCATTATTTAAACCATTTCAGTATTTGACATATTACATTTTACACAAATGACATATTTTCACAAAACAATTGTTTTACAAAACAACTTATTTTATACAAACTCATTATGCTTGGTTATTCAATTAACCTTACAATACTCTTTTACATATCATCTACTTTATCATCGTTATTCAAATGATTTATGAAACAAAACATTTTTCAAGGATCATGACTGACTTTTGTTGAACAACTTTTTCTAAACTTATAAGTCATGAATCCTAAATCCATAAAACCTATGTATCTCACAGGCATTTTTATGCTGACGTACCTATTTTCACATGTATTTCAGGAAATGATGCATAGGATTGATCAAGATACACTTAGGAGGACTTGGGCCTTAGTGACATTAAAAGATGCAAGACTAGTTAATTTTGTTATATTTCTTTGTTGTTAAGACATTGTAACTCTTTTAATCAATAAAACAAAATTTCAAATTTCCATGTGTTATGAAACAATGATTCTGTTACAACACTCCCTGACGATTCCGCCATGATTTGTTGTTTTACGTGGTCGGGGTGTAACACCAAAAAAACACTCTTTTAATCACACGTGTATATGTTGATATTTAAGAGAAATACAGTCAAGAAAATCAAGGGCAATGTTGATATATATGCGGGTAATACACCAAAAAAACACTCAACAAATGGCTACAATTTAAGGAATGTGTTAAGTGACGGCATCAGATACATAATTGATGGAGAAAGGTCTGGTGCCAAGAAAAGCTGCTACTAGGAGGCTGTCAAGTGTTTTCGCTCGACGATTCCATTCTTGGGTGGTTGGTTTGACCCTTGTTCCTGTAACTCGAATCCAAGCCTGGTATATCCCATTTTAATTTTACACCATTGTGAACCTTACGCCTTTTTTACTCTCTGATCGAGGTTCTCGGCAATGAAAAATCTTCGTAAACTAAATCACACGTGAATATGTTGACATTTAAGAGATATACAGTCAAGAAAATCAAGGGCAATGGTGATATATATGCGGATTAGAGACCAAATAAAAACATTCAACAAATCGCTACAATTTAAGGAATGTGTTAAGTAAAAGTATCAGCTTCCTAATTAATGGAGAAAGGTCTGGTGGCAAGGAAAGCTGCTTCTAGGAGGTTGTCAAGTGTTTTCGCCAGACGATTCCATTCTTAGGTGGTTGGTTTGGCCCTTGTTCCTGTAACTCGAATCCTAGTCCGGTATATCCCATTTTAATTTTACACCATTGTGAACCTTACGCCTTTTTTACTCTCTAATCGAGTTTCTCGGCATTGAAAAATCTTCGTAAACAAAATCACACGTGTATATGTTGACATTTAAGAGATATACATTCAAGAAAATCAAGGGCAATGGTGATATATATGCGAATTAGACACAAAAAAAAACACTCAACAAATGGCTACAATTTAAGGAATGTGTTTAGTGACGACATCAGATTCCTAATTGATGGAGAAAGGTCTGGTGGCAAGAAAAGCTGCTTCTAGGAGGTTGTCAAGTGTTTTCGCTCGACGAATTCCATTCTTGGGTGGTTGGTTTGGCCCGTGTTCCTGTAACTCGAATCCTAACCCGGTATATCCCATTTTAATTTTACACCATTGTGAACCTTATTCCTTTTTTACTCTCTGATCAAGGTTCTCGGCATTGAAAAATCTTCGTAAACTTAATCACACTTGTATATGTTGACATTTAAGAGATATACAGTCAAGAAAATCAAGGCCATTGGTGATATATATGCGAACTAGACACCAAAAAAAAAACACTCAACAAATGGCTAAAATTTAAGGAATGTGTTTAGTGACAGCATCAGATTCCTAATTGATAGAGAAAGGTCTGGTGGCAAGAAAACTTACTTCTAGGAGGTTGTCAATTGTTTTCACTCGACGATTCCAGTCTTGGGTGGTTGGTTTAGCCCCTGTTCATGTAACTCGAATCCTAGCCCGGTATATCCCATTTTAATTTTACACCATTGGGAACCTTACGCCTTTTTTACTCTCTGATCGAGGTTTTCGGCAATGAAAAATCTTCGTAAACTAAATCACACGTGTATATGTTGACATTTAAGAGATATACAGTCAAAAAAATCAAAGGCAATGGTGATATATATGCGGATTAGACACCAAATAAAAACATACAACAAATCGCTACAATTTAAGGAATGTGTTTAGTGAAAGCATTAGTTTCCTAATTGATGGAGAACTGGCTGGTGGCAAGAAAAGCTGCTTCTAGGAGGTTGTCAAGTGTTTTTGCTCAACGATTCCATTCTTTGGTGGTTGGTTTGGCCCTTGTTCCTGTAACTCGAATCCTAGCCCGGTATATCCCATTTTAATTTTACACCATTGTGAACCTTAAGCTTTTTTTACTCTCTGACCGAGGTTCTCGGCATTGAAAAATCTTCGTAAACTAAATCACACATATATATATTTGTTGACATTTAAGAGATATACAGTCCAGAAAATTAATGGCAATGGTGATATCTATGCGGATTAGACGCCCAAAAAACACTCAACAAATGGCTACAATTTAAGAAATATGTTTAGTGACGGCATCAGATTCCTAATTCATGGAGAAAGGTCTGGTGGCAAGAAAAGCTGCTTCTAGGAGCTTGTCAAGTGTTTTCGCTCGATGATTCCATTCTTGGGTGGTTAGTTTGGCCCTTGTTCCGGTAACTCGAATCCTAGCCTTGTATATCTCATTTTAATTATAAACCATTGTGAACCTTACGCCTTTTTTAATCTCTGATCGAGATTACCGGCATTGAAAAATCATTCTAAACTAAATCACACATGTATATGTTGACATTTAAGAGATATACAGTCAATAAAATCAAGGGCAATGGTGATATATATGCGGATTAGACACCAAAAAAACACTCAACAAATGGCTACAATTTAAGGAATGTGTTTAGTGACGGCATCAGATTCCTAATTGATGGAGAAATGTCTGGTGGCAAGAAAAGCTGCTTCTAGGAGGTTGTCAAGTGTTTTCGCCCGACGATTCCATTCTTGGGTGGTTGGTTTGGCCCTTGTTCCTGTAACTCGAATCCTAGCCCGGTATATCCCATTTTAATTTTACGCCATTGTGAACCTTACGCCTTTTTTACTCTTTGATCGAGGTTCTCGGCATTGAAAGATCATCGTAAACTAAATCACACGTGTATATGTTGACATTTAAGAGATATACAGTCAAGAAAATCATGCGCAATGGTGATATATATGCCGATTAGACACAAAAAACACTCAACAAATGGCTACAATTTAAAGAATGTGTTTAGTGACGGCATCAGATTCCAAATTGATGGAGAAATGTCTGGTGGCAAGAAAAGCTGTTTCTAGGAGGTTGTCAAGTGTTTTTGCTCGACGATTCCATTCTTGGGTGGTTGGTTTGGCCCTTGTTCCAGTAACTCGAACCCAAGCCCGGTATATCCCATTTTAATTTTACACCATTGTGAACCTTACGTCTTTTTTACTCTCTGATCGAGGTTCTCGGTATTGAAAAATCTTCGTAAACTAAATCACACGTGCATATGTTGATATTTAAGATATATACAGTCAAGAAAATCAAGGGAATGGTGATATATATGCGGATTAGACACAAAAAAAAAACACTCAACAAATGGCTACAATTTAAGGAATGTGTTTAGTGACGGCATCAGATTTCTAATTGATGGAGAAACGTCTGGTGGCAAGAAAAGCTGCTTCTAGCAGGTTGTTGTCAAACCCTCGAAATCCACCATGCGGATTACCACCGCCTGGAGGCGTGACGTGACCAGGATCGAGCCACCAATCATATTGAACATCGTAATTAAGTAAATAAGACCAACCACAATACGATTGGTGACCAAAGCTAGTTAACCATGTTTAGTTTAAACAGCGGAAGCATAAAAAGTAAATCCATGAGCATAAGTCCGTAGTTTATAAGTTAAAGTTCAAAACGCAAGTTTAATATGTTCATAAGGATTTAAATAATAAGCACGGAACATAACAGTCCGTACACCACAACGACTTCTTCCTCGTGCAAGCTCCAAGCGTTTAACGACCTGTAAGGCATGAAACAATGAGTCAACGACAAAGTTGAGTGAGTTCACATTTGGTTGTTTAGTTTTAAGTTGTTTCTGAAAAACGTGGTTTGACTTTCGTTGGCTTAATTTTCCATGGGGGTTACCCTGTAGTTGAAAGTATGTTTAACCAGTTCCTTTTTCAATACCCAATCCATAACCATAATCAGTGGGGGCTTTCCCCGTGTGAACTACTAGACTGTATGATATTGACTACTACGCAAATTAGTTGTGCCCTATATCAGCGTCTATCATCACTGATAATCTGCCATAGTCCATTAGTACACGCCCGTCCGACCGGCACAGTGTGAGGTTTGTTAAACCTAATAGCGTTATTAACTAATGACCCGCTCGCCATTGGCCTCGGCGATTAAGTCGATATAATGAAGAGGGACTTATTGACAGAGTTTTGTCTAGCTAGTTTTTAAGGTTGTTGTCCTGCACCAGGAGGACGAACGTACGTATTCTGCACCAGGAGAATTCGTAGGATTAATAATGGCATCCTGCCCATAGGGAGGATGGCCGTACATATCTCCCCAAAGGGATATGTAGATTCAGTTTTAATTCTTTAACCCATTCCCAAACCACCGGGAATCCCATGCCTTGTAGAAAGTGTGAACTCACCTCGGTTTGCTCGGTTAGATTCTCAAATATAGCTAACAGTCAAGGTCGGTCAATCACGTCCTAATATGATTACCAGTTAGTCATTTAGTGATTTTTAAATCGAGCACAAAGTTCCTACACGTATCTATCACATAACATGCATCACTTTAACGGTTTATGCCCATATAAGTTTCCCATCCATTCCCCACTCACAAACAAATATACGATAATGCACATAACACATATAACATGTTATATCATTCATGGATAACCTACCCGACGTTTAGACACGCAATTTACGACTTAAGTCATTTCAGCTTTTATATTCAAAACTGCGCTGTTTTCGGAAATTTAATAAAATAGTTAAAATATTCCAAAAATTCCCAACTTTTTACAGAAGGTCTTAATCGATCCAAATATTATTGTGTAAAAATATCGGGATCCAATTAATCACCAATATTTTATAAAAATTCATTTTCCGGACTGAACTCAGATTTATCTTTTTCTGACCACAGTCCACAGAACAATTTATTTAAAATTCATCGAGCGTCCGATTTAAGAAATTCCAGTGGGGTAATTACAAATACATCAGTTGTAATCTACTGTACAAATTTCATGACCTGATTCATCATAGATTTCCAGTTATTACCAAAAATATAACACCTATTTTCAGCAGCAAAAATGCAGCTTGAGCTGCTGTTACAAAATGACCCTTTAAAAATAGTAAACGAAGTCCAAAAATTATGATTCCAGTGCCATTAGAACCGTATTTCATAATACATAAATCTAGAGTTCAGAAAACACATTTTACGATTTATTAAGGTTCGGTTACAGCCAACTGAATTTGGCTGTAATCACTAAACAGCTTTCTGTTTTTCAGCTTTAACATTCTAAAGTGAGTTGTATTGGTTCCGTTAACATGCATAATGATCAACAACATTTCTAGTACTCAATATCAACAAGTAAATCAGCAAATAATCAGCAATATATCCCAACAACTTCATACTAACATTTTTACATCATGTTTCACCTTCTTGTTTAAACCCTTTTTTTTGTGTTCTTGTAGATTTAACATATTACATCTTTTAAATCATGAAACAAGATGAACAAAGGTGACATAAGGAACTTACTACTAGCTTAAAGCTAGGGATGATTCTTAGTGAAGAAGATGGGGAGGATGAAAAGCAAGAACAAAGCTCCTAGAATGCCCTTGAAGATGCAACCACTATGGATCACCTTCAAGCTTGTATGGAACTTGAATATGATGAAGATGATGGTGGTTATGTGGTGGTGAGGGTGGCGGTTATGTGCAGCCAAGAGGGAGAGAGAGAGAGAGAGAGAGTTTTGAGGGAGGTGAAGTGAACTTGGGAGGATTGAGATCTTATAAGATTTCTTGGAAATCCCCTTAGCCACCCTACTTGATCTTAGTGTAATCATCACACATATTTTTTTGGCCAATCAACAAGCAATATAGAAAAAATAAAATCTAGAGAATATTTGGTGATGATGATGACCGTAATAGGCTAGGGGGGGTTAATTGTAACATTTTGATGGCTAGTTGGTAAATATAAGTTCAAATCCAAGTATGTGGTTTCATATGTTAGTTAGTGGACATTCTAGTGGGTGTTATGGTATTCGGAGATCATAACTAGCAAAAAAATATTAACACAATGTTTTTGACAAATATTTGGTGTCCCGGTTAATGTCCGGTTGTTCGGTCGGATACTGTTCCGTTAAAGTGTTTAATTATTCCGTAAGGCGTCTTATACATATATTTTTGTAACACAATTAATTCCTAACACATAGGAAAATATTCAGCACCATTTAGTCAAGTTTTCTGCATACTACTAGTATGCTAACACATACATGTAAATATAACACAGAGATCAGAGAGCAGTTAAATACTTTAGCACAATCATCAAGCACTTTAATTATCATTAATAAATTGTACGGATACATGTAAATTTGAGGGTTGTCACATTCTCCCCCTGTTAAGAGAATTTCGTCCCGAAATTTAGCGCGTGGTTACTGAGGAAGCTAGTTAAGTTGCGTTGTTTTCCTGATTTTCCTGGGTTGTCACATCATCCCCCCGTTGATTTGGAATTTCGTCCCGAAATTCTGTAGTAGCTTCAACCTCAGTAGTGGTTGCGTTTTACTTAAACAGTTGGGGATACTTGAGTTTCATTTAGTCTTCTCGTTCCCAGGTATACTCTGGGCCACGACGAGCATTCCAACGAACTCGGACTAGAGGTATCCTGGTACGCTTGAGGATCTTAACATCTCGATCCGTAATCTCTACTGGTTCCTCGACGAATCGCAGCTGGTCGTCGATTGTGAGTTCCTTGAGAGGAACTATGAGGGTCTCATCTGACAGACATTTCTTCAGATTTAACACGTGGAATACGTTGTGAACTCCGCTGAGTTCTTCAGGTAGGTTCAGCCTGTAAGCGACTTTTCCAATTTTCTCAATGATTTCAAAGGGTCCAACGTATCGCGGGTTGAGTTTGCCTCATTTTCCCAATCGAACTACACCTTTCAAAGGTGAGACTTTGAGTAGCACTCGATCCCCAACCTGGAACTCGAGTGGTTTTCTTCCTTTATCAGCATAGCTTTTCTGACGGTCACGAGCTGCCGCCATTCGCTGTCATATCTGAGCAATCCTCTCAGTCGTGTCTATTACGAGTTCTGGGCCAGTAATTTGGCTGTCACCAACTTCTGCCCACCAGAGAGGTGATCGGCATTTGCGTCCGTATAATGCCTCGAATGGAGCGGCTTGGATGCTGGTGTGGTAGCTGTTGTTATATGAAAACTCCACTAATGGGAGATGCTTTTCCCAGCCATTTCCAAAGTCGATTACTAGGGCTGTAAACGAACCGAACGTTCAACGAACAGTTCGTGAACCGTTCGGCGGGAAGTTCGTTTATGTTCGTTCGTTTAATAAACGAACGAACATGAACAAGAAATTTCGTTCGATTTGTTAAATGAACGAACATGAACAGAGGTCTCGTTCGTTCGATTGTGTTCGTGAACGTTTGGTAAGGTGTTCGTGAACGTGTTCGTGAACATTCGTTGATTTGCGTTTGTTTATGTTCATATGTTTGTGCTTTAGTTGAAGATATTTGTACTTTCTTATATTTTATTTGTACTTTTTATATTATTAAACTTTTATTTCCCTAACAATTAAACTAGGAAACCCACTTTCACCTTGTTTATGCATCATTTCTCTTTCATTTCTCATTATTTAAATCCACGAATACGATTGACCTCCGTTCCACAATAAGGGATTCAAGTTCGAGTGCTACTCTTTGGGCCATCTATCTTTATCCTTCGTCGCGTTCACCAAATTTATTTGTGTTCGTTTTTGTTCGTGAACCGTTCGCGAACACGCTCATTTCCTTAATGAACGAACACGAACATAAAATCTCGTTCGGTAAGTGTTCATGAACCGTTCGTGAACACATTTATTTCCTTAACGAACGAAAACGAACAAGGCCTTGTTCGTGTTCGTTCGGTTCGTTTACAGCCCTATCGATTACGCATGCCCTAAGCATGTCTTCAAGGGTTTGGATGGTGCGTTCAGATTGCCCATCCATCTGTGGGTGATAAGCGGTGCTCATATCTAAACGTGAGCCAAAAGACTTGTGCATTGCTTGCCATAGTTCAGAAGTAAAACGCGCGTCACGATCAGAAATGATGGAGGTTGGCACTCCGTGCCTTGATACCACTTCCTTTAGGTAAATGTCTGCAAGAGTAGAAAACTTATCCGTTTCTTTAATAGCCAGAAAATGTGCAGACTTGGTCAATCGATCCACTATTACCCAAATAGTGTCATTTTCGTGTTGTGATCTAGGCAGGCCAGTAACGAAATCCATGGAAATTTGCTCTCATTTCCATTTAGGTATCTCTGGTTGTTGAAGTAGGCCTGATGGTTTCTCATATTCGGTCTTGACTCTCGCACAAGTCAAGCACTTACTGACATAGGTTGCTATGTGGGCTTTCATGCCAGACCACCAATACGTAGTCTTGAGGTCGTGGTACATTTTATCCGAACCAGGATGTACCGAATAACGAGACTTGTGTGCTTCATCCATCACAAGCTTGCGTAGGTCTCCATACAGCGGAACCCAGATGTGTCCGTTAACATAGTAGGCGCCGTCTTCCTTTCGTTCTAGGCGCTGCCTCGATCCTCGTAAGGATTCAGCCCTGATGTTTTCTGCTTTCAATGCTTCAACCTGAGCATCTCGAATTTGGGCAGGAAGACTAGATTGGATGGTAAGCTGTAATGCACGTACACGCTTAGGTATAGTATCCTTTCGACTAAGGGCGTCGGCCACAACATTGGCTTTGCCAGGATGATACTTGATCGCACATTCATAATCGTTCAAGAGCTCGACCCATCGACGTTGTCGCATGTTTAACTCCTTTTGCTTGAAGATATGCTCGAGACTCCTGTGATCGGTGTAAATGGTGCACTTGGTACCGTACAGGTAATGTCTCCATATCTTAAGCGTAAAAACAACTGCTCCCAACTCCAAGTCGTGCGTAATGTAGTTTCTTTCGTGAACTTTAAGTTGGCGCGATGCGTAGGCAATGACCTTGTCACGTTGCATCAACACGCAACCAAGCCCTTGGATGGAAGCGTCGCAATAAGCCACAAAATCATATGTGCCTTCAGGCAATGAGAGGATAGGCGCGCTACAAAGTCTATCTTTCAAGTGTTGAAATGCGGACTCCTGTGCATCACCCCAACGATAGGTGACACCCTTCTGAGTCAGTGAAGTGAGGGGTTGCACAATCTTTGAGAAATCCTTGATAAATCTTCTGTAATATCTTGCCAAACCCAAGAATTGGCAGATTTCTGTTGGTGTACAGGGTGCAGGCCAGTTCTTGATTGAGTCTACTTTGGATGGGTCAACATCAATTCCATCCTTGTTTACCACATGGCCTAGAAAGTGGACTTCGCGAAGCCAGAAGTCACATTTTGAAAACTTGGCATACAAATGCTCTTTTCGAAGAAGTTCCAGCATAAGTCGTAGATGATGCCCGTGTTCCTCCTGACTCTTAGAATAGATCAGGATGTCATCGATGAACACTATGACAAACTTATCCAGGTACGGCTTGCATACTCGGTTCATGAGATCCATGAAGACCGCTGGTGCATTCGTCAGCCAGAATGGCATAACAAGAAACTCGTAATGGCCGTAACGAGTTCTGAATGCTGTTTTGGAGATGTCCTCGTCTCGGACTCTCAGCTGATGGTATCCCGATCTTAAATCAATCTTGGAGTAATAGCTTGACCCTTGCAACTGGTCGAACAAGTCGTCAATACGTGGAAGAGGATAACGATTCTTCACAGTCACCTTGTTGAGTTCGCGGTAGTCGATACACATTCTGAAAGTACCATCTTTCTTCTTCACAAACAAGATTGGAGCTCCCCAGGGCGAAGAGCTAGGACGTATAAAACCCTTTTCCAAGAGTTCTCGTAATTGCGTCGACAGTTCTTCAAGTTCTGATGGAGCCAGACGATAAGGTGCTCGAGCTATGGGCGCTGCTCCAGGGGCTAGCTCAATTTGAAACTCAACTTGGCGATGAGGCGGAAGACTAGGTAATTCCTCAGGAAATACCTCAGGAAAATCACGTACAATAGGAATGTCTTCATGTAGGTCCCGTGAGCCGTATGGATCGTAACAGAATCGTCTATCCAACCTAGAGTGCGGAATCCTCTAGATTAGATTTCACAGAAAACGAGTAGAACAAGAATCAAGAACGCGATACACTTTCAATCTGGTCTTCTATTGATTATCCAACACGAAGTTTACAATCAATTCAAGACCCACAAGAAATCTCCTAGCCACTCTCTATAGATTTCTCTAACTCCTCTGAGTGTGTAACCTAAACCCTTATGCCAAGCCTTGTTTATATAGGACAAGGGTTTGCACATGGGCTTTGGTCTGGGCCAGGCCATTCTCCAAGCCCATTACACTAAATAACTCCCTAACCAATAATGCTAAGCCCAATACAAAATATCCAAAGACTAAATAAACAAACTATTAAGCTGTTGTCACAAAACATGCACCAACAAACTCCCCCTTGACAATAGCTTCATAGTGTAACTTTGTCTTCAAACATCTTGCAGTCTTTTGGTCTTTGGATAGCGTAAGCTACATAGTTTCTGACATCAACAAACTCCCCCTTAGCTGATGCTTCCAATCTCCAAAAACTTTCATTCGTTGTAGATCAGCGAACTAGCAATCTTTGGTTAAGCAAGAATCTTCAAATCTTCCAAATCCTTTCTGCACTGTAGTAGAAGGATCCTACCATGCATCTTCACACGTTCTTCACTTCACTCTCAATCTGCACTTTACTTTTATTCTGCACTTCATTTTGATAACTGCATCAATCTGTTTAGAAACACAAGCAAGTATCTCGAAAAACCATTAGCCTTTTTCACATTTAAAGATAAACCAATATTTTATCTTAGTTTGCAAAAACAACTACCTGTCAGTTCAAAATGGGAGATCTTTTAAAAAGAAATCTTTTTGGTATTTTCGATATTTTTCAATACAAACTGAACTAACTAAACTAAACTCAAAAATATTTACAATACTTCTTTTTGTGAGTATCATGTGCAAGAAGATCATATCAGCACAATCAAACTGTTTCACACCATAAGTTAATTCTTTATGTAATTTTCCGTGAAAAGCAGTTCAAGATGATTACCAGTATGTTTGTCCACCTAAACATAATGCATGAACATTTCAAGTACCATTACCGTATGAGACGTTAAGGTAATTTTATTCTGATATATTAGTGTGTCCCACTTCAAGATATACCCCTGCGATCAAGGTATGCACAAAGGTTCATCGTAGAAGGTGAGTATACTGAATTCATCCGTTTTGCTTTTCAACGTTTAGATATATGGTGAACAGGTCAGTACTTCCGTACAGCAGAGAGACCAAAATATCTAACGAGGGCTAAGACAAATACCATTTTTGGTACGATTTGTGCATTTTGCACTTATTGAATGACTCTCTATGAGAGCTTCTTCATTTTTCAGGGTTTTGGCATTTTTAGCTCTTTTAAGATATCCGAGGTGTGTCTAGGTCAGCATGTATCTGGATGCAGCAGAAGGACACCCTTGATATCCCCAGATGAAATAACAGTATAAAGACCCAAAACTTCAGATTTTGGCAATCTATCAACGCAAGATTTAAGGTCATTAAACCATACACCACTGATGTGTTCCCCACTCATACTCAGTGCATTTAAGTTTATATCACTTTGGTAAGTTGATTATTTAATGCTTTTGCCTACTGGTATATCATATGATGAAGCTACTATCACACTTTAGCATTTTAATTTAGTTCGAGTGTGACAGTCTAACTTGCTGATGTACTATCATTTCTTCCTTTTCACACCATGAAAACTCATTTTTTCAATTTTTTAATGTTTTTGGATTTTTAAAAATTTATAACTTACTCCCCCTAAACACACGCACTATCTAAACTCTTTTTGGCTTATGGCGATTTCTCCCCCTAAATTTTTGTTTTTATGGAGTAAGTTTCAAAAACATAAATTTAAACACAAACAAACTCCCACCTTAACCTGACGACAGTTTTTCACGTTTTTAGTTTAAAAACAATCAAAATGATCACAGAAGTAAATAGTTCGTTACCCATGTTAACCTACTATTCACCTCAGATGCTTTACAGGAATAACCACTGTCGAACACATCAACAGTCCTTCTTGGTCATCCTGCACTCACTCAACAACTTAGTTAGACTTGAGAACCCAAACCTTACCAGTTTTGGGTCGACCATTTAAATCCACATAAGATGCTTCTATCCAATATCCATCACACCTTAATGGTGTCTTGGATCTTAGACCTGTTGATTTAAATAGGTTTTGATTTTCATAAGGTCTTTGGTCCTGAGGGTTCCTATATGTGTTTGGACTATTTGACCTTTGAAAATTTTGATTCCAAGAAGCTTGATTATTATAATTCCTAAAGCCATTGTTATAAAAAGTTCGACCACCAAAATTTTGGTATCGATTTTGATATTGACCTTGACTTCTGAAATTATTTGAACTATAATTGTTCATTCTTGATGAACTGCTTCTAGGTCTCTCATATCTGCCTGGTGGAGATCTAGGCTGAAATCTTAGTTGATTTCTTTGAAAACGAGGAACTTGTGGAGTTCCTTTTTCAGCCTTATCTACACCAACAGCAACATTCTCTGGTTGCTTAGGAGCAGATTTCTTTGGAGAGGTGGACTCTTTCTCCTTTTTATCACCACCCTTCTCTGGTGACTTCTCTCTCTTTCTCTCACTTGTGCTTCATTCTTTTTGTTAGGACAGCAGCTAGCTACATGTCCCTTTGTGTGGCACTTGAAGCACGATCGCTTTTTCGAAGACTTCTTAGTTGAAGCCTTTGAACTAGATTCAGGTTTTGATGATGATGCCTTAGAAGGATTTGGTTCAGTTTGCTTAGTTTCATAATTTTCTTTGTTCTTGTTTTTAGCAAACTCTACATTAGATTCGTTTTCAATAACAGTTGTTTCGTTTTTCATGTCACTTCCTTGAACAAAATTAACCTTTTTAACAAAAGTTTGATTTTTGGTTTTAGGAGGTGTGTTTATCTTTTTCAAAACAGGTTTGCTGTTATTTTCCTTCTTAGCATCATTATCTTCAAACACATCACCTTGACTGGATGTGAAACTACTTGGTGATGTTGACAGAAAGTCTGTAAACTCATCTTCATCAGGTAAGAAAGAATAGTCATGACTAAGAGGAGGTGGGACTTCATTAAAGCCCTGGAATCCCACACTGGTCTTGTCATGACTCTTCTTTAACCCACCCATCATGTGTTTCATAACAAAAGTAGAGTCCCTGAATTGACCTAATTTCTTTTCAAGTTCAACAATTTTGAGTTGTGCATCTGACAACTCTTTACATTTTTCAGAAATCTCTTTTGTTTTCTCAGCCATCATGTCATGAGCTAAGTCTATGACTTGAAGTTTTTCGTTTAGTTTGCAGGTTAAGGCTTCAATTTCACTTTCATAACCTTTTATCTTCTTCAAGTATGAAGATTCGTTTCTTTTAGCAAAAAAGTTTGATTCTTTGATGTTAGACATCTCGTTTACTAGACTTTGGTTTTGTGTGGACAACCTGTCAACTTCACCCTGTAATTCACGACATTTTAAACACACAGAATTAGATTTTACCTCTTCCTCATGAACTTCTGTAGTTTGATCAGCAACGACCTGTTCAGCTTCACTCTCTTTCTCAACTACAGCAACGACCTGTTCAACTTTTGTTTCAGCATTCTCCACTTTAGCTTCAGCATCATTCACAGTAGTTTCAGCCTCATCAACAGGCACTATCTCTGCCATGTATGCCTGAGTGGCATTCTCTTTATCCTCCAGAAGAGCACTACAATCATATGAACCTTCTCGTGCTGTAGAGCTCAAAGCTTTATTCTTTTTGACATTCGCATCTCCCTGATATCGCTTTTCTAATGCATCCCACATATCCTTTGAATTTGTGTACTTCTTGAAGGTATGCTTGATGCTATCAGGTAAGGACATCTTTATTGCAGCCAAGGCTCTCTTTTCAGCCTCATACATCTTTTTATCACCCTCTTTCATGTTCACATAGTCTGTTCTACGTGGTCTGCCCTCATAATCGTGAGTTGGGTTTGTGTACCCATCTATAATACAAATCCACATGCGTACGTCGTGAGATTCAATGAAGGATTGGAAACTGTCCTTCCATGTAAGATAATTCTCCACCTTCATCATCTTAGGTGCATTCAAATTCGTCATGTTCGACACTTTAACGTAACAGACTGGTAAAACCGTACAAAATATTTCTGAAAACTGTGATTTCCAAAGTATACCGTTAGACTCGTCTCGGAAAGACGAATCCAATTATATATAATGTCAAACACCTGTTTCAGGATTTTCCAAGGATTCAAACGGTGCAAAAGGTTTCCTGAGATTAGTTACGGATGATTCACTAAACGCGAAACTGTGAAATTTTTCTAACACAAGCCAAGAAAAATTCCACCCTTCCCTAAATGATCAGAAATGGTTCGAAATGGTCCTAGACTCGAAATGCTAATCCGAGATGGTGAGGATTGATCCGAAATCAGCACCTTCTGTCCGAAATGGAATAATCTGATCTGAAATGAGTCTGATCTGATCCGAAATGAGACCCTTCTGATCCGTAATGAATTAGTCTGATCCGAAATGCAAGCTTATCTAGTCCGAAATGCAACCTGATGATCCGAAATACTTGAACTGTGTCCGAAATGGATCCGAAATCAATTCAATCTGGTCCGAAATTGAGTCAATCTGATACGGAATCAACTGTTTGATCCGAAATGCTATCCGAAATGCAAGTTTTGTATCCGGAATGATGCTAATTAATCCGAAATGACTGCTTTTGGTCCGAAATCCAAGTATTTTGATCAGAAATTGATCCGAAATACTTGATTTCAATCCGTAATGGATCCGTAATCCCTTTGACTGATCCGAAATCAAGTCTATCTGGTCCGAGATCAACTCAAACTGATCCGTAATGCTTGTTTCTGGTCCGGAATTGATGCTGTTTAATCCAAAATGACTGATTTCCTGTCCGAAATCAATCCGAAATGCAGCAAATCTGGTCCGAAATGCTGGTATTTGATCCGAAATGCAAGCCTGTGAATCCGAAATGATCCGAAATGCTTGATTTTGATCCGAAATCAGCAGCAGAACTCCAAAACGCGTCCAAAAACCCAGATTTCTGCAAAAACGATTCTGAACCAAGCAAATCGAGAGCCAAAAGCTCTGATACCAATTGATTGTAGGTCCCGTAAGCCATGCGGATCGTAACAGAATCGTCTATCCAACCTAGAGTGCGGAATCCTCTAGATCAGATTTCACAGAAAACGAGTAGAACAAGAATCACGAACACGATACACTTTCAATCCGGTCTTCTATTGATTATCCAACACGAAGTTTACAATCAATTCAAGACCTTCACAAGAAATCTCCTAGCCACTCTCTATAGATTTCTCTAACTCCCCAAACTTGCCCTAAGGGGTTGTTTGTTTTTGCTTAAAAGGTCTGCAAAGAGCCTGTGTCTGCAGGCGGGCAGACATAAGGTCTTGAAGACTGTTTGTTTTTTTTTTCTTTAAACAGATCTGAAATCACCTTTTTTCATCTTAAAAATTAAGCTATGATTCCCTGCTTAAAACATCTTCACAAAGAATCAAAACAAAAACCTAACACAAATGAAGAGCAGACCTTATACAAAGACCTCATCCACCTCTCGATTCCCAGGTTCTCCCTCAGATCGAGTCGCCGGACTCCGGCGACGTACCGGCCGACCACCACCACTACCACCGTCTGGTCGTCTTCTCCCTCAAATGGAGATGGAGAGTTGCAGTTTACCGGAGAGACTTTGAGTTGTGACGTTGAGTCGTCTTCAATATCATCATCGGAGAATCTCAATACCGTCACCGACTGCCGGCTCTTCTCTCACCGGTCACTCTTCTCCTCTCACCGGTCACTCTTCTCTTCTCGCAACCCTTCTCTCTCCGTCGAGACTCTCTCTCTCTGCTTGCATCTAGGTGTGTGGCCGGAGGGGACTGCCGGAGGAACCGTCGCCGACTGCCGGCTCGGGTGTGGGTCACTGAGAAACCGAGAGAGGGGGGTAGAGGTGTAGGTGTGTGATTGTCAACTGGTGAGGTGAATCGTGGAATTAAAGTACAGTTGGGTGTGGATTGGAGTTGAAGATATTGTATGTTTGTTGATGATTTTCAGTTTATTAGATATATTGTATTATATTATAGTGGTAGATGATAGTGGATTAGCTTGATTTCAGGAAAGTGTTTTACACCTTTCCATATTTTCCGGTTCATTGTAATGGGTATATACTTGGTGAAAGATTAATGAGAAGGCAAGGAGAAAAATTATTCCAACACAGTTTATGCAGACACTAAAAACAAACAGTCTGATATTTTCAGCTTCAGAGCTTCAGACCACATCTTCAGTTGCAGACATGAAAACAGATGAAATCAGCTTGCAGACAGTTTATGTCTGAAAAAACAAACAACACCTAAGTGTCTACAATGTCCAACCTAAACCCTTATGCCAAGCCTTGTTTATATAGGACAAGGTTTGCACATGGGCTTTGGTCTGGGCCAGGCCATTCTCCAAGCCCATTACACTAATTAACTCCCTAACCAATAATGTTAAGCCCATTACAAAATATCCAAAGACTAAATAAACAAACTATTAAGCTGTTATCACAAAACATGCACCAACACTTCAATTCTCTTCTCTTCCATTGATGTGTCAGTAACGAGTGTTAAAATGGCAGTGTGGCCCTTTCGCAAACACTTCTGGGCCTTTAGGAAAGAGATGATGCCTACGACTGCACCACTCTTGTCGCCTTGAATCACGAGGGGTTCCTCACCAGCACGAGGGATGCGAACAATCTTCTCGTTGCAAAGAATTTCTGCTTGCTGATGAGATAACCAATCCATCCCAATAACAGCGTCGAAACTACCAAGTGTGATAGGAATAAGATCGATAGAGAAAGTCTGATCAGCTAAGACGAGGTTACAACCCTTAACTACGTGTGTGGCTTCAAGACTTTTACCATTTGCTAGCTCTATCGTGTGTTTGGTGTTTAGAAGTGTTGGAGTACGCTTAAGCATCTGACTAACTTTTAAGGACACATAACTAGTATCGGCACCCGAATCGAATAAAACAGTAACAAAGAAGTCGTCCAGAAGAAACTTACCCATCACAACGTTGGGATCATTCCTTGCATCACCTTGACCAATCACGAACACACGACCCCTGGCACCATTTCCATTATTGTTACCCCCGTTATTGCCTCCATTGTTGCCTCCATTGTTGTTCCCGTTTCCTTGATTATTATTGTTTTGATTCTCGTTCAGTTGGGGGCAGTTCCTCTTAAAGTGGCCTTCAGCGCCACACTGAAAGCATCCTTTATTGCCCTGCTGTTGCTGCTGCTGGTGGTTCTATGGAGCTTGTTGTTGTTGGCGATTCTGGTTTGTAGGACGCGGGCTCCTGCAATCCTTAGCTTCATGACCCAACTTGTGACATCTCTGAAAACGGCCCTTGTTGCACTGCCCGCTGTGATGCTTGTTGCACCGGTTGCACTTGGGGTGGTTTCCTCGGTATCCACCCTGTCCTTGATTACCGGAAGATTGCTGACCAGGACTCTGGTAGTCATCAGTCTTTCGCTTCTGAGACTGAACCAAAGCAGAACCCTTACTAGAGTTCCCATCCCATTTTCGCTTGTTGTTGGTAGGTGCATCAGAAGTAGTTGTGGCACTGATTCGTTTGGGCAGCCTGTCATGCTCCACCGCATGGTCAGTGAGTCGATGGGCCAACTTGATGATTTGTTGTATGGTACCCAGGTTGGCTGAAGTCACGTGACTTTGAATCTCTGGTACAAGGCCTTTGAGATACAACTCAATTCGTTTGATAGGAGGGTCCACCATAGTTGGACACAAGATGGCTAGCTCGTTTGACCTCTTAGTATACGCCTCAATCTCAGACCCCGTCATCTTCAGATTGAAAAATTCCACCTCTAGCTTGTGGATATCATCCCGACTACAGTACTCCTCTTTGATCAGTTCTTTGAAACCATTCCAGGGGGTGGCATTAGCAACTGTCAGTCCTAGTAGTTGAACCTGTGCTTTCCACCAGGTTAACGCAGCACCTTCAAGCGTTCTAGTAGCATATTTCACCATTCGATCTTCAGGGCATTCGCACATCTCGAAGACAGACTCAAGCTTTTCAAACCAGTGAACAAGGCCTACTGCTCCTTCCATGCCACTGAAAGTAGTAGGTCGGCAGTCCATGAATGTTTTAAACGTGCACACAGGAGGTTGAGCATGTTGACCTGTTGCGCGAGAATAAAAGTCAAGATTAAGCATGAGGGTTGGTTTGCGAAGGTAGGATCTAAACGTCCTAAGGTGGGTTGATATGGCAGGTTATACCTCCTGCAGGGTTAGCTGCGAGTGCCTCAGCAACTCATTCATTGATCAAAGCCGTCAACTGGGCTTGAGTGAGGTCGATACGTCCTCCGCGTCGGCTCATGATCTTCATAATGAAGCAACGTAAGTGAGAAAAGTATCGCGAAAGTGCGTAAGTGTGGGACGACAATAGAGAGTAAGCACACAAGGTTCAATTAGCAATTATCACATTATCTAATGCACAGTGAGAACTATCTAACCGACAATATAACATAACTCATACCACTTATGGTGCCGAGTCTTGCACGTGGAGCGAAGCGTCATTGTGGATCGTTGAACACTGTACAGGTTATAGTCTGGTTTTATCAAAAAGCTTTTCCCTTTTTAAAACCAAGTTCACTATAACCAATGGCTTTGATACCAATCTGTCACACCCCCAAAATCCACCATGCGGAGTACCACCGCCTGGAGGCGTGACGTGACCAGGATCGAGCCACCAATCATATTGAACATCGTAATTAAGTAAATAAGACCAACCACAATACGATTGGTGACCAAAGCTAGTTAACCATGTTTAGTTTAAACAGCGGAAGCATAAAAAGTAAATCCATGAGCATAAGTCCGTAGTTTATAAGTTAAAGTTCAAAACGCAAGTTTAATAAGTTCATAAGGATTTAAATAATAAGCACGGAACATAACAGTCCGTACACCACAACGACTTCTTCCTCGTGCCAGCTCCAAGCGTTTAACGACCTGTAAGGCATGTAACAATGAGTCAACAACAAAGTTGAGTGAGTTCACGTTTGGTTGTTTAGTTTTAAGTTGTTTCTGAAAAACGTGGTTTGACTTTCATTGGCTTAATTTGCCGTGGGGGTTACCCCGTAGTTGAAAGTATGTTTAACCAGTTCCTTTTTCATTACCCAATCCATAACCATAATCAGTGGGGGCTTTCCCCGTGTGAACTACTAGACTGTATGATATCGACTACTACGCAAATAAGTTGTGCCCTATATCAGCGTCTATCATCACTGATAATCTGCCATAGTCCATTAGTACACGCCCGTCCGACCGGCACGGTGTGAGGTTTGTTAAACCTAATAGCGCTATTAACTAATGACCCTCTCGCCATTGGCCTCGGCGATTAAGTCGATATAATGAAGCAGGACTTATTGATAGAGTATTGTCTAGCTAGTTTTTAAGGTTGTTGTCCTGCACCAGGAGGACGAACGTACGTATTCGGCACCAGGAGAATTCGTAGGATTAATAATGGCATCCTGCCCATAGGGAGGATGGCCGTACATATCTCCCCAAAGGGATATGTAGATTCAGTTTTAACTCTTTAACCCATTCCCAAACCACCGGGAATCCCATGCCTTGTAGAAAGTGTGAACTCACCTTGGTTTCCTCGGTTAGATTCTCAAATATAGCTAACAGTCAAGGTCGGTCAATCACGTCCTAATATGATTACCAGTTAGTCATTTAGTGATTTTTAAATAGAGCACAAAGTTCCTACACGTATCTATCACATAACATGCATCACTTTAACGGTTTATGCCCATATAAGTTTCCCATCCATTCCCCGCTCATAAACAAACATACGATAATGCACATAACACATATAACATGTTATATCATTCATAGATAACCTACCCGACGTTTAGACACGCAATTTACGACTTAAGTCATTTCAGCTTTTATATTCAAAACTGGGCTGTTTTCAGAGATTTTAATAAAATAGTTAACCTATTCCAAAAATTCCCAACTTTTTAAAGAAGGTCTTAATCGATCCAAATATTATTGTGTAAAAATGTTGGGATCCAATTTATCACCAATATTTTATAAAAATTCATTTTCCGGACTAAACTCAGATTTATCTTTTTCTGACCACTGTCCACGGAATAATTTATTTAAAATTCATCGTGCGTCCGATTTATGAAATTCCAATGGGGTAATTACAAATACATCAGTGGTCATCTACTGTACAAATTTCATGAGCTAATTCATCAGAGATTTCCAGTTATGACCAAAAATATAACACCTATTTTCAGCAGTAAAAATGCAGCTTGAGCTGGTGTTACAAAATGACCCTTTAAAAATAGTAAACGAAGTCCAAAAATTATGATTCCAGTGCCATTAGAACTGTATTTCATAATACATAAATCTAGAGTGCAGAAAACACATTTTGCGCTTTATTAAAGTTCGGTTACAGCCAACTGAAGTTGGCTGTAATCACTAAACAGCTTTCTGTTTTTCAGCTTTAACATTCTAAAGTGAGTTGTATTGGTTCCGTTAACATGCATAATGATCAACAACATTTCTAGTACTCAATATGAACAAGTAAATCAGCAAATAATCAGCAATATATCCCAACAACTGCATACTAACATTTTTACATCATGTTTCACCTTCTTGTTTAAACCCTTTTTTTTGTGTTCTTATAGATTTAACATTTTACATCTTTTAAATCATGAAACAAGATAAACCAAGGTGACATAAGGAACTTACTACTAGCTTAAAGCTAGGGATGATTCTTAGTGAAGAAGATGGGGAGGATGAAAAGCAAGAACAAAGCTCCTAGAATGCCCTTCAAGATGCAACCTCTATGGATCACCTTCAAGCTTGTATGGAACTTGAATATGATGAAGATGATGGTGGTTATGTGGTGGTGAGGGTGGCGGTTATGTGCAGCCAAGAGGGAGAGAGAGAGAGAGAGAGTTTTGAGGGAGGTGAAGTGAACTTGTGAGGATTGAGATCTTATAAGATTTCTTGGAAATCCCCTTAGCCACCCTACTTGATCTTAGTGTAATCATCACACATATTTTTTTGGCCAATCAACAAGCAAGATAGAAAAAATAAAATCTAGAGAATATTTGGTGATGATGATGACCGAAATAGGCTAGGGGGGTTAATTGTAACATTTTGATGGCTAGTTGGTAAATATAAGTTCAAATCCATGTATGTGGTTTCATATGTTAGTTAGTGGACATTCTAGTGGGTGTTATGGTATTCGGAGATCATAACTAGCCAAGAAATATAACACAATGTTTTTGCATATGCTCATCCAGTATATGGACACATTGATTTACATTTTGAACCGTTTGAAGCTGTTTGATTTATGTGAACCGTTTGTAACTGTTTGATTTATGTGAACCGTTTGTAACTGTTTGATTTATGTGAACCGTTTGAATCTATTTGAACCGTTGGGTTAGGGAAGTGATTAGGTAACAGGACAGGTGTAATGTGTTAAAAGCATGGTGGATACGCCGCTGGTACTTCCTATTTATAAGTGCTTTTAACACATTATTTATCGTTACGTTATCTAGATCACTTGGGCAAGGTTATCAAAACAAAGTTATATTACAAGGTTTTTCTAACAATATAAAACACTCGAGTTTTATTTCAAAAACGATTTACAATTTGGGTTTACTTAAACTAATGTTTTGAGTAAGATTTATGGTATCGAGGTTTTATAAAACAAATCTGTTTTGACATGATTATTTCAATTTACATTAAAAACATTTTTTAAAACTTGGTTTTCTAATTATCGATTAACAAAGGTGTACAAGATATTTTCAAAACATAAACGAGCCATGAATCTGACACTAACATAAAACATATGTACTCGCCGGCATTTTTATGCTGGCGTATTTTCACATGTGTTTCAGGTACCATAGTTGGTGATGTTTGATGATGATATTGATGCATACTCACATAGGAACGGACAAGGCCTTAGTGACTTAATAACAATGAAAGTCTATTTGTTCATGTTTTATTTCTAATTTCAATGTAATGTAATACATTTAATTCAATAAAATAGAACTTCAATCCATGTGTTATGAAACAATGATTCTGTTACAACACTCCCCGACGTTTCCGCCACGATTTGTTGTTTTACGTGGTCGGGGTGTGATAGAAAAGTTGGTACCAGAGCTCATGGTTATTGAGAATTAGGTTATTAGTAACACTTTGACCTAGTATGTAACCTTCCTAGGACCCTAACGCGAGTTTACTTGCGTTTAGTCATAAAACAATACCGTCACCTATCTTTAGGTGACAACCACAATAAGAACACAAATTTCAAATCCGCTTTGAAAACTAATCATCTGTTCTTGGATGATTTATTATAAGGTTTTGAACCTTCAAAGTTTTCGAATTCTCGTCAAAGTTTGGGGATAAATAATGTGAACACGTGCAAACTGGAAGGGTGGGTGCCTGTACCCTGAGTTTTCTGTCTAAGGCTAGAGTGTTCGTACAAATCCGCAGTATCGGACCAGTCACTCTTACCTGGGAACTCTTGGGGTGAGTGTCCACTTATAGGCAAGCATGTCTTCACGATACATTATGAGGACCTATTTACTTTGATTCAGCTTTTGTGTGTCGTTTGTTTGCTTCATAGTTCGAACAAATGACCATCACCCATGCCTTTTGGTCGGAAATTGTAACATCCTTACCCAATGCCATTTCACTTGTTTTCTCTCTTGTTTCCCCTTTTAGAATGCCTCCACGATGCGATAATTAGGTACCTAATGAAGAACTGGCAGCTATCATTACACATCAAATGGTTACTGCACTCCCAAATATCATTGTTCAAGTTAACCAAGCCCTCATTAACAACAATGCTCCCTGTAACTTCAACACATTCAACTCTGCCAAGCCATCAAAATTTTCTGGGTCTCAAGGAGCGATTACACTTCTGCAATGGTTTGAGAATCTAGAGAGCACCTTCAGACATGTTTAGTGTCTGAACGAGCGAAAGGTAGAGTTCGCATCTAGCGTCTTTGAGAAACGAGCTTTGACTTGGTTAAATGGTGTGATGAGGGATAGGGGTGCCGACGTGGCACTGGCTCAAACATGGGAAGAGCTTCGAGCTCTAATGATGATGGAATTCTGTCCTCGTCATGAGATTAGGGCATTGGAAAGGGAATTCGACGATCTCAAACAGGATAGCGGTGAGCATCGAGCCTACACGGACCGTTATGAGGAGTTAAGTTTGTTATGCCCGAACAAGGTCACGCCTTGGGATAAGGCACTCGAAAAGTACATTGATGGCCTCCCTGACTCAGTATAAGATATTGTTACTGGTAGTAACCCCACTACAGTTAGACAGGCCATTGAGCTATCTGCTACCTTGACTGAATCTCAGATCAGGAAAGGTAAACTTTTCCAAAAGGGTGACAAGAAACCGATCGAAGAATCGAAACCAAAGGATGAATAAACCGGATCCCCTAAGAAGTCAAAAAAGCGAAAGGCTTTTTAGAACTTCGCCATGGTTGCCCACAATGATCAACTTGTCCCCAACCAACCAGATCAACCCCCTGCTAGGAAGCCATACAACAGAACTGCACCCTTGTGCAACCAATGTAGCCTTCATCATCATGCTAGTGTGAAGTGCCGCAAATGCCAAATTTGTGGACTTATTGGTCAAACAGCAAGAGTTTGCCCAACTGTAGCTGCACCAAATCAAGCTGGCAAAAATCCTGCTCAAGCTCGTTTTCTACCAGGTTCTTGCTTCAACTGTGGCGAGATGGGACATTTCCGAAGAAATTGCCCAAAGCTTGCTAATGCGAATCCAGCGCAAGGATGAGCATTTGACCAACTAGAAGACAACACTATTTAGAAATTAATAAAGCTTTATGTACTATTTTCTTTCATTGTCAAGGTCTATGAAACAATTGTTGTTGTTGTTTATAAATAAATCTTTTATTTACATTGCAATGTATTTATGTGGTTGCATGTATAAACAACATATCCCCTTCAATACCGACAATCAAGGAATCGTATTCCTTAAAGAACTGACTACCCCCAAAATTCTTCCATTTTATGATCTCTTGCGTTTTCCATGAAAATCCTAAGTACCTGTTTCTTCCAAGGAAACGAAGTACAACGCGCAAGTTACAACTCTGGACAAATACCTAAAGTGCCTCTATAAATCCTTAATAGGGTACCTGAGGGTATTTCCGTAAGTCCTTAATTGTTGTGTACCTTAATTCGAATGTTATGATTCCTTGTAATCAAAAATCGAATTTTTGGAAGATCATCCTATCTTTTCAGATGGATTCTTGAGGACGTTGAAGTCCATCGACTGGGTTCCTGGTATACCTTGTGTCACACCCCAAATTCCACGTGTCACCGGTGGGCCCGGTGGGGGAGTATCGTGACGTAATTGATATCATCATAGTTAAACAACACAATATATAAATGCACAGCGGAAGCAAAAGATAAAAATATTACAATCCGAATACAAGGTAATATCAGAGTATTACAACGGAAAGTAATAAGATCCACAGGCGGATCGAATAATCATAATCATTGTTCGACAGACTTTAGACGCCTAGGACTTGCAAGATTCCTTATAATCGCCCTGAGCTTCCAGCCAATTACGTTCAGTACCTGTCACTTAACCTTTTGGAAAAATACGTCAGTTTTCACTGGTAAATACAATTAACCGACTCATTTGAAAAGAGTTTAAGAAACATTGATTTGAATGCTCGTGGCACAAAAGTATCTTTTATAATTTGATTAAAATGCACAGAGGCAAAATTAACCTGTTTAACTTGGGACTATTTTATTGCTAAAAATCTTGTATTAACTGACATGCCACAGGTGTAATGCCCACAAGGTTAATACCTTTAGTGGATTACCTGTTTTGGTATAATGCCCACAAGGTTAATACTTTTTAATGGATTACCTGTTTTGGTATAATGCCCACAAGGTTAATACCTTTAATGGGATACCTGTTTGGTATAATGCCCACAAGGTTAATACCTTTAATGGGATACCTGTTTTGGTATAATGCCCACAAGGTTAATACCTTTAATGGGATACCTGTTTTGGTATAATGCCCACAAGGTTAATACCTTTAATGGGATACCTTTTTTGGTATAATGCCCACAAGGTTAATACCTTTAATGGGATACCTGTTTTGGTATAATGCCCACAAGGTTAATACCTTTAATGGGATACCTGTTTTGGTATAATGCCCACAAGGTTAATACCTTTAATGGGATACCTTAATAATATAATCATAATACAATTGAATATTCAATACCCATGTTATCAGTTTTACATAACTTGTTCTATTAAAACAGGTTATTTGAATTTCCCGACTCATTAGTCTTTGAATCACATACCTGACCATGCGGTATTTATATTACCGTATCCCAAGCCCGTAATAGGGAAAATAAGTTAAGAGTATTTACCTGAGCTAAATATAAATTCAATCCCAGCCGTATATCAAATCAGCAAGTACAGATAGCTTTAACTGGGCTCCTAAATCTGGAACGAAGGTTTTTAATAACCTATTAGATTCCTAACGGGTCTTTAATTAAGCCTAAGCTTAGACCGGTTAGTTTTAAAGGACGCTACGGTTCAAACGCACGATTAAGCGAAGACCGGATAGAAATGTGACTTAGATCCGACAAGTTTGAAGACTTGTATAATATGGGTATACTAAACACATTCTGGATTTTGAGACAAAAATGATAATGTTTGACCCGTTTCGGTCAATTTATGCAAACTAGTTACACAAACCGAACCGAACGCGAAAAGAGCGTTACGGGTGACCATAAGAGACATATGCAAGTTCCCTGAGATAATATGCTCTAAATATGTTATAATATCAGCAAAGTATCTTCTATTATGCCCGGAATGGATTTAAACTCAACTTATGCCTTATAGGGGCATTTTGGTCGTTTAAAAGATTATAAAAGAGTTTATTTGTAAATCTGAGTTACGGGTCTGGTTTATACAGTAATTATACTTAATTTATCATGTTATAACAGTAGGGTATGATCCATATGTAAAACTTATTATTTGAAACCAAACTACGCACCTTAGGGGCATTTTGGTAATTTAACAAGGGCTAAAAAATGTCAAACTTGGAAATCTGAGTTTATAAACTTGTACTTACTGTTATTTTATAAAAATATACTAATCACATCAGTAAATATAAGTCTTATATGTTTGATATGGTTATAGTACATACTATGCGTTAAAAATGCCTAAAAAGGCGATTTGAAGCCGTTTCCGGGTTTGTAAAAGAAAGCTGATAATTTTATATTTCCAGAATGCTCAAAATATTTTATTTAACAAATAAAATCAATAGAAAAAGGTTTGGGGTCAAAAGGATTTATAAAACTCATTTTATAGCCCAAAAGGGCAAAACCGACAATAACCGATTTAAGGCTAAAACTCTATGATTAAATCAGTTTAAAAATTATTAAAAATCCTTATAATTCCCAAAATATTATATAACAACAGTAGGTATATATTTTGATGTCAAAAATTAGGTTTTGATAGGTGTTATGCTCATAACGCCGTTTAATTAATAAAAACCGTTATATTTGCGATATTGAGCATAACTCACAATCCAGACCTCAGATTGATGTCAAATTTTCGGTGCAAGTTTATAAATCAGCCACAAAGGTTTCTACTCTTTCACTTTTTCAAAAATCGCGTTTTTATAGTAAAAAGGGCAAAATAGTCATAATTAATCATAACCCGGTAACATGCATATGAATCGGTTAAACATGGAACCAAGATGTAAAATTCCAGAGAGTTAAACATATATGAAAGTTGGTCTAAAATATGCTTTAGTGCGGATCTTAACATGCATGTACGGATCAGAACCGATAGTCAAAGAAAAAGTCCATTTATGAGACTTTCGGTTCCGATTCGGGTGTAATACAGAAAATTGTCGAGTTGATCATGAAGAAACATGTTCTTAGATTAATTACAAAGTTATTTTGATGATCAAACAGGTTGCATGTAGCCTACATTGTTAATCAAGCTTATTTTTGCAAAAACACAATCTGTTGACTTTTTATGAAATGCTTTGACTCGACAATTAGCATATTTAGAGTGTGAATCTGATAATACCCTTTTAGGGGTTTGTTACACACATAAATACCAACATGCAGGTACTTTCAATTTGAGATTTGACAGAGCCAATCTCGTTTAATTATGAAGTCAAGTTAAAATTACGATACTTTGACTTTCGGTAAAAACACTAAGCTAGAACGGATTAGAGGATGATATAAACACTTACAAAGGTCCTAACAAGCTTAGTGATCACTTATGAAGCTGCCTTGTCGACCAGAAATGCTCCAGAATCGTTTTGTGAATTTTTGAAGTTCAAGTGTTTGAATGTTTTGCAACTATGGTGATCTTTAAAGAAGGTTTGATCTGATTTATGGCTGATTCAGATGTTTTATGATGTTGTGGGAAGTGTCCAAAGGTCTCAGATTGCATGAAAGCTGATTGGTGAAGTCTTATAATCGACAACAGTTGTGTACAACTCGATCAGAACAGCAACTAGCACCTGTGCGCATAATTCTGTCGCTGGCAGGCGCTCGCGTAGCGCGAGGACACCGTCGCGCAGCGCGAGGGTGTGGGGCGACCAGCTATACAAGTTTTTCAAAATTTGCATTTCAGTCCCTGAACTTTTGTAACGTGTTTAAGCTATTTATTTGCACTCTAAACCCTTGAAATCTGATTTTTATGAATCTTGGAACTTTTATAAACATGGCAAAGTCCTCGGTTCACTTTGCGCTTACCCGAAAAGTCACGAAATTCACGATAACGCAATTAACCTTTCGAGTACGGTTTTAATCATAACTTTCTCATACGTTCACGAAACTTCATGAAATTTTTATCATATATTCTCGTGAGTATATTCCATCATTACAAAGCTTTGGGTTTGCCAAAAGATCACTCAGAGGTATAAATTCAACATGTTGACACGTTTAGCCCCTGTAGTTTGTAATTCCTCACTTTCTATCATTTTTCGCTTCGTATGATCCATGATTTACCCGTTTTTGATTATAAACATCATGTAGGGTTATTGTAGGACTTATTTATCAGTTGTTGACATTTTGAACCCTTGTAAACACATAGTTTCACTGTTTGTCAACTTTTAGTCCCTCTAAAGTATGTTTTCGCATATTCAAAGTCCGTGACACGTGTCAAGACATTATTGGACCTGAATTTCCGAGGTGTTACATCCTCACCCCCTTAAAAGAAATCTCGACCCCGAGATTTACTGAAACAAATGAGGGTATTTTTCTTTCATCGTGGATTCTACCTCCCAAGTGTATTCGGGACCTCTACGGGCATCCCATTTGACCTTAACAATAGGTATGTGCTTCCTTCGAAGCTTCTTTACCTTTCGGTCTTCAATAGACAACGGATTTTCCACAAATTTCAAGCTTTCATCTATATGTACATCCGTATACGGCATAATCAGTGGTTCCTCAGCGGAACACTTCTTCAAATTACAGATGTGGAACACATTATGGATAGCACTAAGTTCTTCAGGCAAGTTCAACTTATAAGCAACTGACCCGACACGTTCGATAACCTCGAAAGGTCCTATGTATCTCGGGCTTAGCTTGCCTTTCTTACCAAACCGCATCACCCCCTTTCAGGGTGACACCTTAAGTAGGACTTTGTCACCTACTTCGAAGTGAAAATCTTTACGCTTCGGATCTGCATAACTCTTCTGCCTATCTCGGGCAACTTTGAGACGGTCACGAATCTGGACAATCTTGTCCGTCGTTTCGAACACTATCTCTGGTCCTGATAATTGGTCATCTCCAACTTCTGCCCAACAAACGGGCGATCTACACTTTCTACCGTATAACGCCACGAAAGGCGCAGCCTTGATGCTGGTGTGGTAGCTATTGTTGTAGGAGAATTCGATCAATGGTAGGTTCTTATCCCAATTACCACCAAAATCGATCGCACATGCACGTAGCATGTCTTCCTATGTTTGAATAATACGCTCACTCTGACCATCTGTCTGAGGATGGTAAGCCGTGCTAAAGTTCAAACGTGTGCCCAAAGATTGCTGGAAGTTCTTCCAAAAATGTGACGTGTACCTAGTATCTCTATCAGAGATAATAGCTACAGATATGCCATGTAAGGCTATAATCTTATCCATGTATAACCGGGCTAACATATCGGAGCTATAAGTCTCCTTGATGGGTAAGGAATGAGCTGACTTAGTCAGTCTGTCGACTATAACCCATATTTTATCATTTCCTTTCGTTGTCTCAGGTAACTTGGTAATAAAATCCATAGTTACCATTTCCCACTTTCACGTGGGGAGTTCAGACTGTTGTAGCAAGCCTGACGGCTTTTGATGCCCGGCTTTGACTTGCGCACATGTCAAGCATTTAGCTACATGGGTGGCTACGGACTTTTCCAGCCTATCCACCAAAATTTGCCCTTAGATCCTGGGTAGATGATGGCAATTTCTTAATCGTTGCCTAATTAGGGTTGCGGCATTTAATACGTAAGTAATATGAACCGTCTTTCTTATTTGATAATATAAAACCCTCAGAAGATTGAGTCAGGCTATATGTGCCTATGTCTTAAACCTACTTAATCAAGGTTTCGATTATTACGTAATCAATATGGAGTTTTCAAAATACTCCAGCCCATAATTGGATGTTAATCTTAATTCTACCTGCCTTCCAAAAGGTAAGCAGGGAAAACTTATGAGGAGATAATCAAGATATAAGGAGGCTACAGAGATATTTTTTTTTATATCTCAGGCTCCAGTTCATCCATTATTGTTCGTGTTAAATGAGTGACACCTTTATGTTATAAGTCCACGAATTTCTTATTCGGGAATGTTTACTTGGAAAAATTCCATTTTGGATATCTTCTTTGAATACTACTAGTCGACTTTAGTACAATATGATCATTGGGATATCTTAGGGGTTCCATGTATTAAACCTCCATGCTGATCAGACATGGAAATAATCTATGGGACACACTAGGATACGCCAATCCTCATATGACACTTTTATCAAACATAGTTTGGCATTCGTAGGCGATAGAAAAACAATGAGAAAAAAATAATAATAATTAAAATAACATATGTTTGTCGTACTCTATGCAAAGAAAGAGTACTCTGATTTTCGGAAGGATTCCTTGCCGATCTAGAAGAATCGGTTACTTTGGTTTCCTTGGTAGTTATACCTTGTGGATGATAATAAAAAATTTGCTAAGTTTATGGTTCATGAAGATTTATTATTGCCCGTATTAAAAACGGGACACTTAGCAGAAATTATCATTGATAAATGATAAGGAAGTTTATTGTACGAGTGCTTATATTTAATCAATAATGGAAGTTTCACAAACTAGGCACCTAGCTCAGTTGGCTAGGCGCGCGAAAGGGTGCGGCCTAGACCCAGGTTCGATTCCGGGGACGGCCAATTCCACCATTTTTTTTGTATAATATTAATTAATCGCACGGATACGTGTAATTATGAGAGTTGTCTCATAAGGAGTCTTGATAATTAATTGCTTCTTATTACCCACAATACGGGCTTGATTTTATCACTATATTAAGTCCTTGTATTTAACGGAACTAGGACATCAAAAATGATTCCTTATGGATATAAAACATCCATCTAATAATGCTGAAGCAGTCTCAGAGGTATACAGGCTTCTTACTGAACTTTCGTTGCTTTTTATTAAGCCTGGACTTGCTCTCTTTCTCAGATTTCTGGAAGTTATTCTCCTTCTTTTGGTTCATCCTTCATATACGAAGTGTGAACAAAATCTCCTCATGAGCAATATAAACATGGTTTTTAATGAAATTTAGAGCGAGAAGAATTCGGCTCTTTGGATTGTCTCATGACCTTTCTATGGTCCTTCCATCTGCTGCGTCAACCACAGCCTGAAGATTAACTCCATTAATATTGAGGTTTACGTTTGTAGTTTTATTAACTTTCGTTGCCTTAATAGTGTTGAGACTGTCGTCTGCCTCATCCGAGTTTTCCATACTCGAAACTTGGTACCAATCACCAAGATTTAACCATTATTAATCATCATCCTGATGACCTGACTTAAGTTAGTCATGGCATTCATAAACCGTATGGGCTATTCTGTTCCGAACATTCATAGTGAATGTCATTTTGAATGTATTCCATTATATTTAGCCTAGGTCACAACAGGACCATCAATGGCTTTCAGAGTTTGGAGCGAGTCCAATACTTGCTTGACTGGGGACCATAATGTCACAACTGTCTTTGTCACAAGGACGATCATGAATAGCTCAAAGGCTAGCCTTACAAGACTTTTATTATATATATACATATAGCCTAGAAGCCTGTCTCGATGGACGTAGAAAGATATGGCATAAAGCCTAGTCACGAAGGACATAAATGATTACACGGTACGAAGGCCTTGTCGTAACTGTCATTTAGATATGGCACAAACGGCCTTGTCATAAGAACATTTATCAAATCTGGCACAAAGGCATGTCTCCAGGAATGTTAACATTTTAATATGTTAGCTTGTCTCGAATGACAATCTATAGCACCTAGGCTTGTCAGGAATGACTTTAAAACATGACTCGATGGTCTATCATCGAGGACCTTAATTTATTAGCCGCAATCTTATTAGATTAGGGCTTCAAGGTTTGAACATGGTTCTTCACCTTTGGACAGGGAGTTATAGACTACAATTGTCATCGTCTTGAAAGACGATTCTTTTGGCAGAAAAAAATAAGCCAATCAACATCACTAATGGATGTTTATATATAACCATCGTATCTAATGATATTAGTCATGATCACATTGATCATATTGACAATTAGGTTTGGGTATAATCACACCATTTTGAATAGGGGATTATAAAGATCACTACTATCTTTGTCTTACCGACACTAGAATAAAGTATAGCCCGTAGGCATTTCATCACGAGGGATGTTAGTATTATGATCATCATACTGATGATACTAGTCAGGATCGCACTGATAGTATAGACTATGGGAATTGAGTATAGCTCACCCCCTTGGCAAAGAATCACAAAAGATTACAATTGCCTTGTCTCAGTTGGATGATATAATATAGCCCTTAGGCAAGACATCATTACGGATGTTAAAACTTTTAATCATCGTATTGATGATTTTTGTCATGATCGTATTGATCATATGAACTATTAGGCTTGGGCATAGCTCACCACCTTAGACAAGGAATCATAAAGATAACAATGTCAATGTCTCAAATGGACCATATATTATAGCCCGTGGGCAAGACATCACTAGAGGATGTTAAATAATATGATCATCGTATTAGATGATATTAGTCATGATCGCATTGATCATATAGACTATTATGTTTGGACATAGCCCAACATTTTAGACAAGAGGTCAAAGGCCCCCACTGTCGTTGTATTATCGGACAACAAGTTTAGTCCGTAGGCACTTCATTACTAACGGATGTTTATAATATGATCATCCTATAGGATGATATAAGCCATGATTCCTAGATCACTAGGCTAGTTTTGAGAATTGGAAGAATCCAATATAAGGATGACTGTTGTGATTTTTATCGAATCACATTTGTCAGAAGTGTTAAAACGTCCTCAGGTGTTAACAAGGATTTGAATCCCTTGAGTAGGTTTCACCATCTTGGCCGCGTAGGCTAGGTTTCACCTTTAAGACTCTTTTTAAAATGCATACTGACAGGGAGGAAGGATATTTATTTTATTCAGGATTTTTGTCATAAATCCTAATTTATAAGTTAATAATAACACCAATGGCCTAGTCGCGTAGACGAGTTAATTTATGAACCATGATTTCAGAGAATCGAGGCATAAAGGTATACTGGCACAATAGGCCTAGTCACAAGGACATTTATAAATTATAAGCTAGGATTTCAGAGAATCAAAGCATGAAGGTTTGAACATAGTTCATTACCTTCTTCGGACAGGGAGTCATCGCTACCACTGTCTTTTGGCTCATATAGAAATGAGCAAGGCCCGTAGGCACTATATTACCACGTATGGTTAAAATATGATCATCTTAATTGATGATTTAACCCATGATTCAGAGATCATTAAGTTGGGTTAGGGATCCTTTGAAGAATCCATATATAAGAATGACGTGGGTGATTTTAACGAATCACGGCTGCCAGGAGTGTTAACATGTTTTCAGATGTTAACAGGAATCTGAATCTTTTAAACAGGTCTTGCCATCTTGGCCAGGTCTTTATAATGACACTCAGGCTAGGTTTCACTCTTAAGATTCTTAATCATATTTAATAGGCAGATCATTATTAAAAAGGAATGATTTTTTATTTATTCATTTCATATATATATTTATACATATAATAGCAAAAATGAAATTTATAACTTAACATTCCGATTATCATAAAAAGTACAGAGTTTCCCTAAGCGGGACTTGAAAGGAATAATGTGACATCGGAGGGACTGAAAGATAAATATGTCCATATGAGGACTATTAAGGAACGATCTTCAGTAAAAGGAGTTTCTACTTCATTTTATTTCTGAATGCTTTCTCCTTGTATGCTCGTTTCATTCTAGCCGTGGCACGAAGCTCAGCATTTCAAGGTTCCAGGTGTGGAGAACTCCTATTACGGCTTCTTCGTTTGGCGACGTGTCCAATAAAAATTTGGAGTAAAATTTCCAATTTAGGATTGAGAATATTCCTATGTTAAGTCTAGACTCAGAAGGTCAAGGAATGTGCTAATTTGTCATTGAGATTAAACACAAAAAGTAGTGTTTAATTCACTCAATGTTGGCTCTGATACCAACCTGTCACACCCCAAATTCCACGTGTCACCGGTGGGCCCGGTGGGGGAGTATCGTGACGTAATTGATATCATCATAGTCAAACAACACAATATATAAATGCACAGCGGAAGCAAAAGATAAAAATATTACAATCCGAATACAAGGTAATATCAGAGTATTACAACGGAAAGTAATAAGATCCACAGGCGGATCGAATAATCATAATCATTGTTCGACAGACTTTAGACGCCTAGGACTTGCAAGATTCCTTATAATCGCCCTGAGCTTCCAGCCAATTACGTTCAGTACCTGTCACTTAACCTTTTGGAAAAATACGTCAGTTTTCACTGGTAAATACAATTAACCGACTCATTTGAAAAGAGTTTAAGAAACATTGATTTGAATGCTCGTGGCACAAAAGTATCTTTTATAATTTGATTAAAATGCACAGAGGCAAAATTAACCTGTTTAACTTGGGACTATTTTATTGCTAAAAATCTTGTATTAACTGACATGCCACAGGTGTAATGCCCACAAGGTTAATACCTTTAGTGGATTACCTGTTTTGGTATAATGCCCACAAGGTTAATACTTTTTAATGGATTACCTGTTTTGGTATAATGCCCACAAGGTTAATACCTTTAATGGGATACCTGTTTTGGTATAATGCCTACAAGGTTAATACCTTTAATGGGATACCTGTTTTGGTATAATGCCCACAAGGTTAATACCTTTAATGGGATACCTGTTTTGGTATAATGCCCACAAGGTTAATACCTTTAATGGGATACCTTAATAATATAATCATAATACAATTGAATATTCAATACCCATGTTATCAGTTTTACATAACTTGTTCTATTAAAACAGGTTATTTGAATTTCCCGACTCATTAGTCTTTGAATCACATACCTGACCATGCTGTATTTATATTACCGTATCCCAAGCCCGTAATAGGGAAAATAAGTTAAGAGTATTTACCTGAGCTAAATATAAATTCAATCCCAGCCGTATATCAAATCAGCAAGTACAGATAGCTTTAACTGGGCTCCTAAATCTGGAACGAAGGTTTTTAATAACCTATTAGATTCCTAACGGGTCTTTAATTAAGCCTAAGCTTAGACCGGTTAGTTTTAAAGGACGCTACGGCTCAAACGCACGATTAAGCGAAGACCGGATAGAAATGTGATTTAGACCCGACAAGTTTGAAGACTTGTATAATATGGGTATACTAAACACATTCTGGATTTTGAGACAAAAATGATAATGTTTGACCCGTTTCGGTCAATTTATGCAAACTAGTTACACAAACCGAACCGAACGCGAAAAGAGCGTTACGGGTGACCATAAGAGACATATGCAAGTTCCCTGAGATAATATGCTCTAAATATGTTATAATATCAGCAAAGTATCTTCTATTATGCCCGGAATGGATTTAAACTCAACTTATGCCTTATAGGGGCATTTTGGTCGTTTAAAAGATTATAAAAGAGTTTATTTGTAAATCTGAGTTACGGGTCTGGTTTATACAGTAATTATACTTAATTTATCATGTTATAACATTAGGGTATGATCCATATGTAAAACTTATTATTTGAAACCAAACTACGCACCTTAGGGGCATTTTGGTAATTTAACAAGGGCTAAAAAATGTCAAACTTGGAAATCTGAGTTTATAAACTTGTACTTACTGTTATTTTATAAAAATATACTAATCACATCAGTAAATATAAGTCTTATATGTTTGATATGGTTATAGTACATACTATGCGTTAAAAATGCCTAAAAAGGCGATTTGAAGCCGTTTCCGGGTTTGTAAAAGAAAGCTGATAATTTTATATTTCCAGAATGCTCAAAATAATTTATTTAACAAATAAAATCAATAGAAAAAGGTTTGGGGTCAAAAGGATTTATAAAACTCATTTTATAGCCCAAAAGGGCAAAACCGACAATAACCGATTTAAGGCTAAAACTCTATGATTAAATCAGTTTAAAAATTATTAAAAATCCTTATAATTCCCAAAATATTATATAACAACAGTAGGTATATATTTTGATGTCAAAAATTAGGTTTTGATAGGTGTTATGCTCATAACGCCGTTTATTTAATAAAAACCGTTATATTTGCGATATTGAGCATAACTCACAATCCAGACCTCAGATTGATGTCAAATTTTCGGTGCAAGTTTATAAATCAGCCACAAAGGTTTCTACTCTTTCACTTTTTCAAAAATCGCGTTTTTATAGTAAAAAGGGCAAAATAGTCATAATTAAGCATAACCCGGTAACATGCATATGAATCGGTTAAACATGGAACCAAGATGTAAAATTCCAGAGAGTTAAACATATATGAAAGTTGGTCTAAAATATGCTCTAGTGCGGATCTTAATATGCATGTACGGATCAGAACCGATAGTCAAAGAAAAAGTCCATTTATGAGACTTTCGGTTCCGATTCGGGTGTAATACAGAAAATTGTCGAGTTGATCATGAAGAAACATGTTCTTAGATTAATTACAAAGTTATTTTGATGATCAAACAGGTTGCATGTAGCCTACATTGTTAATCAAGCTTATTTTTGCAAAAACACAATCTGTTGACTTTTTATGAAATGCTTTGACTCGACAATTAGCATATTTAGAGTGTGAATCTGATAATACCCTTTTAGGGGTTTGTTACACACATAAATACCAACATGCAGGTACTTTCAATTTGAGATTTGACAGAGCCAATCTCGTTTAATTATGAAGTCAAGTTTAAATTACGATACCTTGACTTTCGGTAAAAACACTAAGCTAGAACGGATTAGAGGATGATATAAACACTTACAAAGGTCCTAACAAGCTTAGTGATCACTTATGAAGCTGCCTTGTCGACCAGAAATGCTCCAGAATCGTTTTGTGAATTTTTGAAGTTCAAGTGTTTGAATGTTTTGCAACTATGGTGATCTTTAAAGAAGGTTTGATCTGATTTATGGCTGATTCGGATGTTTTATGATGTTGTGGGAAGTGTCCAAAGGTCTCAGATTGCATGAAAGCTGATTGGTGAAGTCTTATAATCGAAAACAGCTGTGTATAACTCGATCAGAACAGCAACTAGCACCTGTGCGCATAATTCTGTCGCTGGCAGGCGCTCGCGTAGCGCGAGGACACCGTCGCGCAGCGCGAGGGTGTGGGGCGACCAGCTATACAAGTTTTTCAAAATTTGCATTTCAGTCCCTGAACTTTTGTAACGTGTTTAAGCTATTTATTTGCACTCTAAACCCTTGAAATCTGATTTTTATGAGTCTTGGAACTTTTATAAACATGGCAAAGTCCTCGGTTCACTTTGCGCTTACCCGAAAAGTCACGAAATTCACGATAACGCAATTAACCTTTCGAGTACGGTTTTAATCATAACTTTCTCATACGTTCACGAAACTTCATGAAATTTTTATCATATATTCTCGTGAGTATATTCCATCATTACAAAGCTTTGGGTTTGCCAAAAGATCACTCAGAGGTATAAATTCAACATGTTGACACGTTTAGCCCCTGTAGTTTGTAATTCCTCACTTTCTATCATTTTTCGCTTCGTATGATCCATGATTTACCCGTTTTTGATTATAAACATCATGTAGGGTTATTGTAGGACTTATTTATCAGTTGTTGACATTTTGAACCCTTGTAAACACATAGTTTCACTGTTTGTCAACTTTTAGTCCCTCTAAAGTATGTTTTCGCATATTCAAAGTCCGTGACACGTGTCAAGACATTATTGGACCTGAATTTCCGAGGTGTTACACCTTGAATACCCATGTTCAATTCGATAACAAGATAATAACAATTAATAACAAACTGATAACAAATTAGTAACCAAGAAAAACAATGATGTGCTTATGTGTTTATGTGCTAACCTAATCAAAGTTGTCTCAAGCTTGTTCAAATTCTATCCCTTTCACATTATAAAACAAACTGTGCGAACTGTGCAAGAAATTACGTAATTATGGATGCATACATAATTATGGAATTTAGTGCACAGAAACCACAGCAAGTTTTGTCATGTGTCAAGAGTTAATTCTATTCATTTCCATTTCTGATGAAGCACCTGTTGAAAATGACTCCGTTCGTTCATTTTCGTTTCTGAAGAATGTCCGTTGAGGGAAATGAATATCCTTTTGAGTTAATTCTATTCATTTCTGATCTGATGAAGCACCTGTTGAAAATGACTATGTCCGTTCATTTCCGTTTCTGAAGAATGTCCGTTGAGGGAAATGAATATCCTTTTGAGTTAATTCTATTCATTTCCGTTTCTAACGAAGCACCTGTTGAAAATGACTCCGTCCGTTCATTTTCGTTTCTGAAGAATGTCCATTGAGGGAAATGAATATCCTTTTGATTATTCTATTCATTTCCGTTTCTGATGAAGCACCTGTTGAAAATGACTCCGTCCATTCATTTACGTTTTTGAAGAATGTCCGTTGAGGGAAATGAATATCCTTTTGATTATTCCTTCATTTCCGTTTCTGATGAAGCACCTGTTGAAAATGACAATGTCCGTTCATTTTCGTTTCTGAAGAATGTCCGTTGAGGGAAATGACAGGATTATTCCTTGCATATCTTTGATGGTTATTTAACACAAAGTCACAGACAGACTCCTATGAATAAATTTCGGGATGAAATTTCCTAAAGTAGGGGAGACTGTGACACCTGTGCCTCTGTGACCATCAAACAAATACCAAATCAATGAAATATTGTGTTTCATACTTGGGATTTGTATAAATATGTGTATTAGGTGCACATATCAATTCGTGTTCAATTTCGAGCTTTAAATTGCTTTCTTGAAGGTTATATACGAACTGATGCGTAAATATAACTAGTTTAATGCAACAAATACTTCGGAATAGTGACATAGGCTTAACATACCTTAAATAACATTTACATAACTTAGAAATAAGTTTTAGAGTGTTTGGTATGCCGAAATCAAGTTTAGTCGATCACAGGGACTAATTTTGGCAAACTGCGAAAGTATGCCGATTCTACTGTGACGGTGTTAGTGCATATGTCTGTTGACTTTGTCTTGTGTCGAGTCATGTATCTAGAATAGATAGACCAGGACGCGTTGTACCAAATTTCTTTCTACAAGTGGTATAAGAGCACATGAGGAAGAGTTCTTACCATTTCAGCTTGATTTCTTCAAAAACATCTCATTTCTACTCATTTTCTACACGTTTTTCTCAAAATTAACCGTGGAATCGTGTTTAAAATGATCTGATTTTGACAAATAACACGTAAAACACTGTTTTAATCAATCTGTGAACAAATCAGAACAAAATTCAACCTAAAACTTGATAAAAATTGACAAAATGATGAACTATTGGACGAAAAACATTCAAACCGCGTGAAAAACATATCAGATCGTTCGAAAATATCCCAGATCGTTTGATTTTTGTCCAAGTCATGTGAGAATTACATCAGGTCGCTTGAAAGTTTCTTCAGGTCGCACGAAAATAGTTCCAGCTCGCACGATCCGGTCCAAGTCGTTTGAAATTGGACTCCAGGTCACACGTCCTGAATTCTTGTTGTGAGAAGAGGTTCAGCTCGTTTGAGTCAGGACGCACGGTTTGATAAGATAGTTACAAATTCCAGTTCGTTTGAAATTATGTCCAATCAGATCTCGTGAATTCCTGTTCGTTTGAATTCCATGTGCTTTGACTGAATACTAGTCTCGGCCCAATGAATATTGAATTTGATTAATTGTTATCGGCCCAATCATCATACAACAGCAATTAATCCATTTCATGCATGCTCATGTGATTTAGTTGAAAGGATCAATAAAACTTTATCAAGAATTAAAGTTGTCGGCCATTATATTTGAATACATGTGATAAAGTGATAGCCATAATATCATTCACGTGATTACCTTGATAGATACAACCAAACCACCACAAGTGGCCTAGTGGTGGAGTGACTTGGGTTCTCAAAATGGAGACCCAAGTTCAATTCCCATTAGTGCCACTTTGGTGGCCACCGACACCCGCTTTAAGCCGGACCGAGGACACTCGAGGTCTCGGGTTTGAAACATGTTTCTTACCCCTCTTTGATGGCTATGGGTATTTGCCGCCAGGGATCCTTGTCGGGTGGTGAACTGGGAAGGGAGATCCCTTCCGCGGTCAGGGGTACCGTGCAACTACCTTTTTTTTTATAGTTACAACCACTGATCTTGGAAGTTGGGCATATTCAAATTAGTCACATATTCATATTGAAGGTCCAATTATATTCAAATTCACCAACATTTGTTTACATAAAATTGAATTCAGGTCTCACGGTTTGAAACTTCAGGTCGCACGGTTTGATCAGTCAAAATCCCAAATCGTACGGTTTGAATCCAGATCGTATGAATTGAACTCTCAGATCGTTTGAAGGTTACTAGACCACACGAGTTCATACGGATTTGAAATATCAGCTTTTGAAATATCAGCTCGTTTATAACTCCAGCTCGTTTGGAGTGATTTCAGTTTGTAAAGTTTGAAGATTTTCAGCTCGCGTGACATTCCAGACTGATTGAAATCGATAGTTTGTGAATTTTTAAAACCGAAACATGGATTCTGAATTTTACAACGCATTTGCTACCCCGATCACTATGGCTCAGAACGTGAACTTAGAGAATGAAATGGGCACCATGCAAAAACCGCCTAAGCTCATGAGTATCGAGGAGTATAGTGGATGGGAGGAACGTTTCGAAAATTGGGTTCAAGCGAATCACTTAGAGGCGTGGGAATGTGTTGAAGAATGATGTGTTAGACCGATTGATGAATACGGAGAGATTGTTGCTATTAAAGATTTAGATGATAAAGAGAAAAGAAATACAAAAGTGAAAAGATGATGATCAGTATATTGCAACAAGCCATTAAGGAAGACATCTTGATCTTATTGCAACACAACGGAAGTGCACACTCAATGTGGAAAGCACTAAAAACGAAGTTTGTTGGAAGTTTAGACATGATCAAGAACAAAAATTCGCTTTTGAAGAATGAATTTGATCTATTTCATGGATTGAAAACTGAAAACACTAAAATGATTATAGAAAGATATTGCAATTTGGTGGTTAACATGAAGAGATTGGATATCAAGAACGATAGAGAAGAATGGGTGGAAAAGTTGGCCGATGCGTTGCCACAAGATGTTTAGGGCACATATCTTATGATTTTGAAGAATAATGGTGAATTTGCGAATCTATCGCTGAGCAAGTTTATTGAAAAACTCGAAGTTCAAGAGATGGAACAACGAAAGATGGCGAAAATGAAGAATTCTAATGGTGAACAGGACATTGGTCTATACTACAAAGGAAGTACGATTGATAAGACCAACATTGCACCAAAGATCGAAACTGCATTTAACGCAAACAGTTCTTCTGGAGGGTCATCTCAAGGATCAAACAACAATAATGGATTCTCTTCATATCCATCATTTGATCCAAATTTTTCAGCAACCAATTCTAAACCGCAAAGCTCATACAACAATCATGGCTAAGTACTACAACGTAACATTGCATTACATCTTCAGAATGGTCAGAATTTATCGGAAGAGGTTGCCAAAGGTCATATGTCTTTATTGGTAACCGTATTAGAGTCTTATGAAAGTTTGGTAGCTGGAAGGATTGGTAATCCAATGTTGACCAAAGAGGATTATGATCAGATTGATGCTGAAGAGATGGAACTAATGGATATAAAGTGGTGTATGGCTAGTGTGTTGAGAAGAGCTGAGAAGTTTAAACAGATCACTGGAAGAGATGATTTCCGTGATGCTGGAACTTCACCTTTAGGTTTTGATAAATCTAAAGTTACTTGTTTTCGTTGCAGGGAGAAGGGGCACTTTAAGCGAGAATGCACAAATCGCGAAGCAAGCGGAGCTCAAAATCCATTCGGCAACAATGATTATAATTGAAAAGCGATTTATCATCAAATTGCTCTACAGCCGCATAAACAACAATCACCACAAACTTCGCATGCTAGGAAGGATCTGATCGAAGAGCCATCAAAGAAACCTTATCTAGTTCATCAGGAAGATGAAAGAATTCCAAAAGATTTTAATTGGGATCATTATGATCCTAACAGAACATCAGATTCTAAAGCATTTGTTGCTCAAATTTTTGAAGATTCAACTGCTGAAGATGAAATAGTGTACGCTTATTACGAATCTCAGCAATTCAGTCCTAAAAAGAAAGAAGAAGAACCAGTTTCAACAGAAGAGGCTTCAGAAAAAGCACCAATCTTTGATCACTCATCAAATGAAGAGAGTGATGATGACAGTGAAGAAATTTGAAAACTTGAATATTATAAAAGAGAACTTTCACCTGTTAGGTATAATTTATGTTTTGCAGGTAAAATGGAAGAGATCAAAGAAAGACAAGTTGTGAAAAAGAAGAATCATAAGGCAGCAACTATTGGAGAAAAGGTCAAACCTGAGGAAAATGTTCGAGTAGTAAAGAAGCAAGTTAAAGAAATTCCAGCTATCAAGGTTGAAAAGGAAGCAGATACTAAAAAGATACCTGAGAAGTGTGAAAATTGTGATACTGTGAAAAGGCACAACAACAAATTGATTCATAACATGAACAGCCTGAAAGAATCTTATGATGTTTTAAACAAAGCTATGAATCAATATAGCAAGTCAAGCAATGAACAAGAGATAGCTATGTAGACACTCAATGGAGCGTTCATGACGAAGCAGAAAATCATCAATTAGTACATTAAGAAATGTGCTGAACTTGAACAAAATTTGGAAACTAAGAGGATAGATACTCAGAGAGTAAACAGGTTATTGAAAAGTTATTCATGTGCTTCTTACGTGATTGACAGGATTTACCCTACAGTAGAAGGCATGGAAGCGTTTGGAGAGAAGAAATCTGAAGTAAAGAATACTGGTAAGAAATATAGTACCAATTATACAAAGTGTCCACCTCCGCTTGAAGAAGGATATTTTCCACGAAATCCCAATTCAGAAAGAGTCAAAAAGGCAACCAATTTAAAGTAGGAATCTGAACCTTCAGATGGATTGCTAGATAATATTGACATCATATTCACTGCATCTGACACTGATCAACAATCTGAGTTGATTAAGAAAGTGGTGGATCATGTGTTAGATAAAGATGAAACCGAGGAGTCAAAGTCAAAGTCAAAGTCAAAGTCAAAGTCTGACACTTCAAGTCCAACAGTTGAAAAGGGCAAAAGGGTTTACAATAATGATTTTCTGATATCAAAAAATAATTTGAATGACGAAACATTCAAAGTAGCATATACTTTGAATGACTCAGACAAATTATATTCTGATGAAGAATTTCCAATAAGAGGTGTTAAAATTGAAATGATTAATAAGGTTTTCAAATTAACAGAAATTAATATTTCTGAAATAAAAGATGTAAATCTTTCTGAAAAACCAAAACAATACACTTCAAGAATTCAAAAAAGGTTAAACAAGAAAAAAGGTTTTGGTCCAAATCACCATAAGAAAGCAAATCGCAAAAATAATTTCAAAAAGAAAGGATTAGGTTTTATTCCAAAAGAAAATGAAAAATATGTTAAAGATTTTAAATCGAAAGTTGTTTTTGTATCAGGAACATCTTCTGGAGAAGAAAAAGAGAATTTGTTCTGAAAGCAGACGAACAAAGAATTCCTTGCTAAGAAGCAAGAGGGAATGAAGAATGATGTTTCTCAGAAGAAGGAAATGAGAACATGTTATCAATGTAATAAAGTTGGGCACAATGCATGGACCTGTCCAAAGGCAACCCAAACAAAACACGGAGTCTCTGAAAACTAGAAAGAAAAGTTGGTTGATAATGAACCACCAACCGAACAATTTAAAGTGTTCAAAAATTCAAAATTTAAGGTTGGTGAGAGTTCAAGACGTTTTTACAAAAGAAGAGGGAATCTTAACAACCAAACGTGGGTTATTAAGAAATTAGATTTTAAATCTGGCGATGAGTTTCTTTCTTCGGAAGCAAAGGAGCCACTTTCTGGCGATGAAAGTCAAAGTCAGAGGAGCCACAAGTTGAGCTAAAAAGAGAAAATTCAGTTCCACCAATGGATGACGTAAACTTTCCACCAGTGCGGACTGAAAATTTAAAACAAAAAGTTGGTAAAGTGGAAATTTCGAATCAATTCTATTCTGAAAAGAAAGAATTTGATTTCAAAAAAGCGTTTAATAGCAAAGTGAAACATATTTTTGGAAAAATGGTCGATGGTAGGGAAAAGGGGGTAAAAGAATTTTATGAATCAAAGAGGAGAACTTACACACCGAGTGAAAATAACTCGGATGCACCCAAAGCTGGTCAGGCTTGGGTGTCAACATTCTTTGATTGAAATCCTGACTTGCCGGAACTCCCAGATTGGTAATTGGGGAGTAGGAATCGGCATCTTTCCTGAGAAATTCACAACTGTGATATTTCGACTTACAAGTAATATTGTTGATAAGAACCTACAAGTAGTTAATCAAGGTCATTAAGTTGAACTTGATTTAACTTTCAAACAAGTGGTTAAAAAAAGTAAAAGTGAACTTACAAGTGGTTGAAAGAACAAAGTAATGAATGAATCTCCATGATGTGTGAAATCAACAAAACTAATTTTCTGGAAAAACCATTTTGATTAAAACAAACTTAAGTGTTTTGAAATCTTTATGGGAAAATAGTTTGTTGGCAGGGGGAGTTCTGATTGTTTAAGCCAAGTGGATGGCGTTTTGAAGCACTTCACATCAGTTTGTCATTTTGTTTGTATAGTTTATTGTTTTTACGTTTCAAAATTTTCCTTGAAAATCAAAAATTGAAACATATTTTTGATTTTAGGGGGAGTAAAAAATTTAGAAATTTTGAAAATTTGAAAAATCCAAAAACATGATAAAATCTAAAAACCAAAAACATCGAAAAATCAAAATGAGCTTTGTTGTGAAAAAGAGGAAATGATAGTACATCAGTAGACAATCACAGTACGCTAAAGAATTAGAAAGTTAAAATGTGATAAACGGTCTCACTGATGATATGCCAGTAGGTTTTTACACGCTTAGTAGATTGTTTTCGAGATATAAACCTAAGTATCAAACACTTACTTATCACGTGGGGAACATCTCTCAGATATATAGGTAACCCCTGAAATCTTGTTTGAATGGCTTTCTATTTCTGACATACTAGGTCTTCGTGCGTGATGATATCTGGTGTATTATACCGGGACTTCTTATTTTGCAGGAGCAATAGCCTAGTCCTCGTATAATACTCTGCACTACTTTAATCATAAAGCTCACCCTCAGCATAAAAATGATGAAACATTGAAAAATTCTAATCATGTGCTGTTGAAGAAAAGATCCCCAAACGGGACACACCTAAAATTCGAGCCATCATCTCTTTGTCTGAACGGGAGGTCTAACCTGAGCTCTCATGGCCTTGCATTACCCGTTTACAGGTATCATTAGTGTACATTCACCTGTAAGACTGAATATAGGAGTCTGGATACGGGAGTATATTCTGAGGTGGGATACGCGAATAAGTTAAGTCCATTAAAACACTAATCTCGTATCTCGATTCAATTGAACTTTGTGTGAAAATTTAAGTGGATCAGTATACTGACAATCTAAATGAATCATTTAGAACTTATAGTGTTTAAAGCTCAATGGTACTAGTGACGTGTCGTAAACTGATATGATCCTCTTACACAAACTCACAAACAGATGTATGTATATAGTTTATTTCCCAAAATCTAAAAAGATTTTCAGTATGTTTGAGCATAAAATTTTGAAAATTCAAAAAGATTTTATTTCATCTTATTTTCGACAACTAATGTTGGAAAGCTGATTTTCAAAATACAAGTTGGGAGAGTTTGTTTGAAATAGCAAATGATTTTGAAATGATTAAATGGTTCATTAATTTGAAACCAAATTTGAGTGTTTCAAATACAAGTGGTTAAGGAGAGATTTAAAATTGTTATAAATAAATAAATAAAAACTTATGTTTTGGGTAGAGTATGTGCAGGTAAAAAGCTTTGAAAGAGCTAGGTTTTGACTCCTGGGGACTTTTCGCATAAGTGTATGCAGATTAGAGCCAGGTTTCCGATTCAAAGCTTGCAGATAGTGAATTCCAGACTGCGATCCCAGCTTATCGAAAGGGGGAGTCTGAAGACGTTAGAGCCAGATTCAGATCTTGAAACAGCGTTCGAGAAAGAAGCTGCTAATGCTGAAGAGCTTAAGGAATCAAGAGAATTCGAAGAGTAAGGTTCAGATTCTGGAAGAGTAAGAGAGAGATTGAAGGATGCTTTCAGAGAAAGATACTTTGGAAAGAGCGAGAAGACCGATCAAGACTGAAGACTCAATACACCGAAGACTCGTCATCATCCAAGGGTGAGTTTGTTAGTGCATATGTCTGTTAACTTTGTCTTGTATCGAGTCATGTATCTACAATAGATAGACCAGGACAAATTGTACGAAAGAAACAGGAAACAGACCCGAACTAGCCACTCCTCACGAAGTGGCTGGCCACTTCGCACGAGGTGACAATTTCGTGAGGTCTGGCCAGTTCGTGCGACCTGGCAGTTCATGCTTTCGGGAAGTTCGTGCTTTCTGGCGGTTTCGTGCTTTCTGGCCAGTTCGTGCGGTCTGGACTGATCTGGTTCGTGCTGTCTTGGTTTCCTATAAATAGGTGAGTCTAGGTCTTCATTTGTAACATTCTGATTCCGGAGACGAAGTGCTGCCGAAGTTTCGAACGATCTGTAAACACTATCAAATCAATACAATCGACAGTTAAAGTGATTCTAAGTGTGAATCTAGCTGATATAACATCAATACGTTTGATTACGCCTTTCGTATTGATCGAGAACTCTTCTGAACGACTCGTTTAGATCGAATCCCCGATCCTACAGACGGACATTCCGGAACTTGATCATAAGTTAAATATGCCCTAAATATCCTTTACATAGCTTAGAAATAGGCTTTGAGGTGTTTGGTGCGTAAAAATAAACTTTCTTGATCAATAGGGACTAAAAGCGTCAAAAAGTGCATAAGTTTGCATTTTCGCGCATATGTTACGTTCTGAATATATCCGGACATCCAAAAATTTATGTAATCATTAAAATATTTTATTTTTATGATTGGCATGATAAAATTCCATTCGTCGCGTAATTTGGATCGTTTTTCGCGTTTGTTCATGTTTCGTCATAATTAACCGAACAACGCAACCGTACGACCAAACGGACCGACATTCAAGATATTTTTGAGCACATTTCATGTTCCCTATACTTTAACTTCATTTTAGAGCCTTGAAATGAGGTTAACGGTGTGACAACCGTCATAAATCCAGGTATCCGTACAATTGATTAATATTGATTAATGCTTAATGACTGTGCTGAACTACAATTAATGATCTAAACAACTTTCTGATTACTGCATCATACTTACATGTGCATCACATATTACACAATGTCACCTCATTATCACATGAAAACTTTATTGACATACATGATGCACAAAGCACGGTTAGCACAGATAGCGGATAACTCAGAAAAATGTTGACGATGTTCAGTACATAGACAGACCGTCTTTTGAGAACCCGTAAGGGCCAGAGGCAAGGTACTACACTAGTATGGTGTGTAGGGAAGTAAGGACCATAAAACTGCGTCACTAGGTGATAGTTTAAGTGCCGGAAAGTGCATAAAACCCACTAGAAGTGCAGAATTCTGCATATTGCACCAAAATTCAGCTTTTTAACAAGCTAGTAATGGGCAAAAATATGGCAAAAAGGTCCTGAATGCTTTCCTAAGTGTCGGGAATTAAAAGTTTCACAAAAGGGTACTTAAAAATCATTAAACGGAATAGTTTGACACTTTAACGAACCAGTATCTAACCGAACAACCGGACACTACCCGAAACACCAAAATTATACTAAAAACATTGTTTTATTATTTCTAAGCTAGTTATGATCCTCAAACACCTTAACACCCACTAAAATATCTAGTAACTAACTAAATACTTGGATTTGGATTACAAGTTAACTAATTGGTTGGAATTTACACTTAAACCCCCCCCCCCCCCTATGCTAGTAAATCGGCCCACATGCCTAATTAGGGGATTTTATTTGAGTTGTTTAATGGATTGTGTCTTGTACTTTGAGGAACATAAGACCCAAGGGTTAATCACTTGTTGGAGGTTATAAGAACAAACCATAAGATCACAATCCTCACATCATCTCACCACTTTCACCACACTTCTTCCTCCTCCTCTCCTTCTTGCTCTCGACCGATCACCACCCACCATACCTCCACCTTCATTCAACCTTTCTCATATATTCAAGGCATATACAAGGGTGTTAAACTTCATTCAAGGGAGCTTGGAGCTTGTGGATCATCAAGGACCTTCCTTACTTGCTTTTATCCACCATCTTTGTCACCTTCATCTTCAAGAATTCATCCCTAGCCATAGTGCTAGTAGTAAGACTCTCATAACCTTTGTTACTTCTAATTTTGATTGATTAAAAGATGTAGAATGTTGTTAATCATAAGAACATTAAAAGACATACTCATAAAACTCTAACACAAGCTTACATATGATGAAATCTTGATGAAATAATGTTGTTTAAGTATATGTATGATACTTGTTGTTGTTTTCTTGAGATTATGACGTTGATCATCATAAGGAGCTTGCTAGATTGTGATTAAACACATGATCTAGCAAGTGAGAGGATGATTATGCGATGAAGCAAGATGATCATCCTCGCATATAAGCATGAACCTAAAGAATAAAGTGGTTTCTTGAAAAATAATAAACAAAGTGAGTTAGTAATCTTATGGATCTAAGATTTATGAATGGTTTTCCAAAAGAACCAAGTTTAAAATAAGATTTTTAGAAGATCTTGGTTCTTACTAAAACCTACACTATTTTTGGTGGTAAAACAAGTGTAAACACCTAAAACTTTCAAGAATGAAGTTTATCAAGAAGTAAATACATTTTGGAAGGTAACTAAACCTACTAAGCACATTACCAAGTTCCTATAAGCTTTTAATAAAAGTTCAAGTTCATGTTGTAGTGCAATTAACATTGTTCTTACACTTGGTAAGTGTAAGTTGTTTAGGGAATAATTGTTGATTGTTTATGAGGATTTTTGGAAAGAAAATGATATGCTTTAATAGCATGGACACCTCCATTTTCAAAGGGAACTATGGCAAAATTTTCTAAAAATATAAACACTTAAAGAAATATTTTCTAGCAAATATTTACTAGTGTACTTTAACTATGGTTTTCAATATAAACTTTGCCATAATTTTTGTAACAAAAATACAAGTATTGGAGGTTGGTTTTTATAAATAAAAATGGGTAAATATATCTTTGGAATATATATATATATATAGGATAGGAGTTGGCCAGAAAGTCCAAATTTCCTAAAAAGTGTAAAAAGTCATAAAACACCATAATGTCAACCATAAAACACACCAAAAACCCACAAATAATATGATGAAGATTACTAAAACATCATGTATGTGGGTTTTGTGTTGTGTTTTAGATGTTAAGGCTCTGATTGTGTAATGACAAATATTATTGTGTTTTATGTTGTTTAGCATTGTGTGTTTTATATTCATAGTTCTACGATGGTGTGTTTGAAGTTTTTATGGACTATTAGAGTTTGAATATAGTGTTTTAGTAATATTCATTCTATTATTTGTGAGTTTTAGGTGTGTTTTATGCCTGAAATTATTGTGTTTTATGACTTTTTACACTTTTTAGGAAAAACACACTTTCCGTAGGATCCCCACTCTATATATATATATATATATATATATTAAGACACTTGTGTGAATATTTGTATACTTTGTGAAATAAGTTATGTTATTTTAGGGTAAGATAATATAACTTAACAACACACCAAGAGAATTACAATCCAGAAATATTACCAAAAATCACAAGGAATAAATAAATAAGTTACTCACTTAATCTTGTGAAACCGAACGCAAAAACGTAACTTACAAAATATTCCGGAAAATACCGTTATGAATATATTTTTGGTAAATATTATTTTGGATACAAGGGATGAACATATGATTTTTGTAAATATTACTAAGTTATATTATATTTTCAACAAGGAGAAAATATATTATTTTGGGAATTAAAGATATATATTTTCTTAGTATATTTAGAAGATATATGATTTTTGAGAAAAATATATATTTTCAAGACAATACATTATTTTTGGGACAAAACAAGTTATTATATATTTTCTAAAGTGGGATTTGAAAATATAATATTTTGGAACTACAAATACAATGATACGAAATTACATGTATGGAATACCCCCATCCGTGGGAAGGAAAATACGAAAATAAATACTTGAGAAGTATTGTTACGAAAATATTGTTTAAACAATTGTTCCAAGGTACGGCCCGTTCGTCTAATAGACGTTAGTACACTGTAGGTAGTCGTGTTTGCTGCGGAGATTTGAGTTGCCAGAACTGAAGACGCATTACTGTGAGTTCATGTCCCCCTTTTCTTTAAATTGTTTTGTTTATTTACTTCGGGGGTGAAATACATGTTACAAAAGGATTACATACAAATACATTTGGTATGGTTAGCCTAGGAAAGAACCATAGATCATGTGAATGGGTAGGCGGATACTTGGGGACCATTAATCCTCATATAAGGACCTAGGGGCATGAGTGATAGATCTATTTGGGTGTAGCGAGCCCACACCCATGAGGACCAGGGTGGCCCATAGAGTGACTATGTCTTCCAGCCGGAAGCCCGGTACAACTTTGCTAGGTTTGAGTCTTCCTACACCGTCACGCATATCAGTGGCCTTGCAAACCATTGGTGATCTTTTCCTTGTTTGCTATCATACCGGGACTTTCATACTTACACTATTTACAAAGGTTTACACATACTCACGAACACATGAACTCGCTCAACTTTTGTTGATATTTTTAAACTACATGTATTTCAGGGAACTAAGTGGATCTGACAGGTGTCTGCAGGTTTTCAAGCTGCGTTATAATAAAAGATGTCATCCAAGTCTTTATAGTTTAGGAGATGTATCTTACTCCTGGACGAGATACATAGTCCTAAGCTCGGGTTGGTTTAAGTTATGTTGTCGAGTCTTCGTGAACTCCTTAAAACTTGTTGTGGTTTGTAACTTAAATTCGGTGTTAACATTTCAGACAATTTATGTTGTGGTATTTTCAAACTTAACTTTTATGGATGAATATCTTTTCGTTTTATCATATAGCATCGTTATGATTGATTGCTATGGTATTAAGAAGTCACACCAATAACCACGCTTCCGTAAAAGTCCTGGTGTGATAGCTTGGTATTAGAGCTTCGATCGTAGCGAACTAGGATTCTTTCTCGAGTCTAGACTACGATCATTAGGGCTCTCACGAAAATGTTTTCATTGCATACACAAAAATGTCCAGATCCATGAAACAAACATTTTTACAAATAAAAGACACACAATACATTTCAAAGAATTCATTTATATTTCAGTCTGAGAGACTGGGGAGTTAGTCTGAGAGACTAGCTGGGTAGTGCAGTCTGAGAGACTGGGGAGTTAGTCTGAGAGACTAGCTGGGTAGTGCAGTCTCAGAGACGGGGGAGTTAGTCTGAGAGACTAGCTGGGTAATTCAGTCTGACAGACTTGGGAGTTGGTCTGAGAGACTAACTGGGTAGTTCAGTATGAGAGATTGGGTAGTCTGAGAGACTAGTTGGGGTAGTCTGAGATTCTGGTTAGTTTAGCCTGAGAGGCTGGGTAGTTCAGTTTGAGAAACTGGGAGGTTTAGTCTGAGAGACTAAGTAGTTCAGTCTGAGAGGCTGGGTGGGATAGTCTTGGGAAGACTAAGATGCACACATGCTTACATTATTATTACTTACATGCTTATTTGATGATTGTTGATATATGTGCATATGTGTGATTGTTTGTCACATACACCATGTCCTCATCTGAGAGTGGAGTATCTGATATAGTAGACCCTATGGCCAAAGTTTTGGATGATGAGATCATCCCAGAGGATGAGGTTTTTACATCCGATACTACGAGTGACGACGGCGATGATTTCCAGCCGTTTGCTTTACCAGATTTTGGCGATGATATACCACTAGCTGATGGTCTTCCTGGCAAGGATTTACTTCTTGTTCAGATCCCTGCTCCTTTTCCTCTTGCTGCATTTCCTCTCGAGGATCTGCCTTTTGATGCTATGTCTGACGACGACGTCGATCTTTTTATTGAGGGTCCCCCTGAGGGTGCCCAGGATGATGGAGCTCCAGTCGATGATGACGTTGCCATTCCACTTATCGAGATTTCAGTCGCCAATGTCGTTGCTGTTTCGCTTGTCGAGATTCCTCTCGTTGCGATTTCATCTGAACATTCTGGTCCTGATTCATTCGAGTCTGTGACATCTACTACTTTGCACACACTGGGATTACAGCATTATCCCATAGATTCTGATTCCGACACAGCTATGTCTGCTGCACCTGTTCTTCCACAGGACTTCGAGTTGGATGATGAGTTTGATCCTGTCTTTCCACACGACTTTGATCCTGAGCATGAGATTGAGTTTGTCCCTGATGACCAGCCTCTTGAGGCACCTATCATTCTTGATGATTAGCTCTTTGATATACCCGCTGATCTCGAGCTTGCACCAGCGGACCCTGAGCCTATGATTGCACCCGAGCCTATACCTGCTCATGATCCTCTACCTGAGCATGACCCTCCACCAGCTGATGTACCAGTTGTTGCACCACTGTTACCTAACCCTTTACCTGCACCTGTTGATCATGCTCCTTTTTCTGACCATGTAGACCCCAGATATGCATTCACCCACAATGGGTGGATCGAGGACGATGATGACTTGCCTCCTTTTGTTAGACCTGTTACTCCCCCATCTGCACCTATACATGATATCGCCCAGTTTCACCCACATGTGTCTGACATTCACCACACAGATCTACTGGTCACGTTCTTACAAGATATCCCTCCTCCCCGTCCGGGGAAGGTCCATCGAGTCAGCAGCCCAATCATATTCTGCCTATGTCGGCAGTTTTTCCTTTCATGCCACCGTTTGCACCTGCTGCACCTTTTGCTTCTGCACCATCGGGCGAGCCACTTATCTTGTTTCCGCCCAACACGATGCATGTTTCTGACCCATATCATCCTTCACATTACACTGGATACACGAGGGATGATCTACTTTTGTAGTTACACCTCCAGCAGGAGATGTTATGTCGCAGAGTCATGGAGTTCGAGAGGATTCCGCGTCCTCCACCTTGTCCTTTTCAATCACCATTCGCGACTCTGCCCGCTCCTCTCCAGCCATACCCAGATTTTGACTTCCGTTTTCTTACTATGGAGCAGCAGATTAGCTATCTGCTGCGTATCGTTCATGCTCTTGAGGAGGATTTAGCGCATTTGCGCAGGTTGTTTTTCGTTCCTCCACCTCCTCCTCCACCATCAGCATAGCAGTTTTTGGTTTTTGCAGGTAGCATACTTTTGGTGAGAGTCTAGCTATTGAGCCCAGATTGCACAGCTTTTTGAAGACCACTTTTGACTTATTGACTTTTGATTGTTGTAGTATAATGGATATTTTGGACAAGGGTGATGTGACCCTATAGTCGCTTTTTGATGTATGATACATTGTAGAACTTGTGAAACTGTATTTGTGGTCATTGATATATGAAAGCTCAATCGCAACATTCTCATTGCATACGTTGTTGGATTACTTGTTTGTGTTATGACATGGGATGTTATGTGTTTACTTGTGTTGGTAAATGTTATTACATACGCGTACTACATACTTATATACATAAAGACCTGACCTATACAATCTTCTTATAGAAGATGCCTCCTCGAAGAGACAACACACTGCCTACAACTGAGGTCGAGTTACAAGAACGGATTTCACAGGCAATAGCGCAACACGAGGCCTTACGCTCCGAGCATAGCGGAGGTACCTCGGGAAGCAACCCACCCCATGGTAATGTTTAAGTCGTTAAAGAAACATTATGTTACATTTGGAAGTTCCATGTGCGATCACTAATGCTTTATGCGAATGATGTTACTTGTACAGGCTGTACCTATAAACAGTTCTTAGACTGTAAGCCATTGAATTTTGACGGCACCGGGGGTGCTGTAGCTTTTGTCAGATGGACAGAGAAGACTGATTCTGTGATTAGCATGAGCAAGTGCGCACCGCAACACCAAGTCACCTCTATCTCCAGATTGTTCTTAGATGGAGCGTTATCATGGTGGAATCTCCAAGTTCAAACCTTGGGAGAAGATGCTACTTATGCTTTGACATGGGATGAAATGAAGGAGCTCATGTGAAAGAAATACTGCTCCAGAGCTGAAATCCAAAAGCTGGAAACTGAATTTTGGAACCTCAAGATGGACGGCCCGAAAATTGCTGAATACGTGCAGAGATTTCACGATCTATCTCGCGTGGTACCATGCATGGTTGATCCATAATTCAAACGCATCGAGCGGTTTATTTGGGGGTTTGCACCTCAGATTATGAGTATGGTGACGACGTCAAAGCCTGCCACAATCACCGAGGCTATTGACCTGAGTGTATCACTGACTGAAGAAGCTATCAGGTTAAACAAGTTTTCGATCTCTGACCAGAATAAGAAAGAGACTCACGTGGAGTCATCGGGTGAGAACAAAAGGATGTTCTCAAACTTCAAGAAGGGTACCAGCAGTGTTAGTAAGAAGGAAGAGGCGAACGCACCAGCCAAGGCCAAAACTGGTGCTGAAAACAAAGGAAAAGGGTACATGGGCACCTTGCCAAATGCGATGCGTGCCAGTCGCATCACAATGGACGGTTCCAACCTGGTAAATGCGAGTCTTGTGGAAGAGTTAGTCACTCGAAGGAAAGGTGCTGGGTTGGTACTGGGCGTGGTGGTCAGAAAGGTTATGGAAGTGGTAATGGAAACCGCCCGTAAGGAGGAAATGGCGGTAATCGAAATCGTGGTAACTTTGGGAATCAAGCTGGAAATGGAAACCGTGGAGCGAATAATAATCAGGGTAATGGGAATGGAAATGGTCGGGGACCAGGTTGTTTTAACTGTGGAGACGTGGGGCATTTCAAGAGGGAGTGCCCAAAACTCAATCAAGCTCGTGGAAGGGTTTTCAACATCGGAGCGAGAGAAGCTCGCCAAGATCCAAATGTAGTCACTGGTACATTCCCTATCAACCAACACTTTGCATCTGTACTGTTTGATACGGGTGATGATTATAGTTTTGTATCACTAGAATTTAAGAATATACTTGGGTTGGTAACTAGTAAGTTAGACATTCCGTACTCAATAGAGCTAGCTAATGGAAAGCTAGTAGAAGCAAGCGAAGTCATTAGAGGTTGCGTGATAGAGCTGGGAGAGCACGAGTTTACACTTGATCTGCTGCCAGTCGAGTTGGGAAGCTTCGACGTGGTAGTGGGGATGGATTGGTTATCAAGCAACAAAGTAGATATTGTATGTCACGAGAAGATCATTCGCATTCCAATGACAAACGGAGAAATGATTATGGTGCATGGAGAGAAACACGACACGCCCCTAAGGATCATTAGTTGCTTGAAAGCCCGCAGATGTTTACAGAAACGATGTATCGCCTTTCTGGCACACATTGTGAACAAGGAAGCCGCCGAGCCGAAGTTGGAAGATATCCTAGTTGTTAGGGAGTATCCTGAAGTCTTTCCCAAGGAATTGCCAGGATTGCCGCCGCAAAGGCAAGTCGAGTTTCACATTGACTTAGTTCCAGGAGCTGCACCTGTAGCTAAAGCACCTTATCGACTTGCGCCTTCAGAAATGCAAGAGCTGTCAACACAACACCAGGAGTTATTAGACAAGGAATTTATCAGACCAAGCTTCTCGCCTTGGGGAGCTCCAGTTTTGTTCGTTAAGAAGAAAGATGGTAGTTTCCGCATGTGTATCGACTACCGGGAGCTAAACAAATTGACCATTAAGAATCGGTATCCTTTGCCAAGGATTGATGACATGTTCGATCAACTACAAGGTAAATCTTTTTGCTCTAAGATCGATCTTCGATCAGGTTATCACCAGTTGAGAATTCAAGAAGAGAGCATTCCAAAGACGACCTTTAGGACTCGCTATGGGCATTACGAGTTCCTAGTTTTGCCATTTGGGTTGACAAACGCGCCAGCAGTATTCACGAATTTGATGAATAGAGTTTGTAAGCCGTACCTCGATAAGTTTGTGATCGTGTTCATTGACGATATTTTAATCTACTCGAAGACAAAGGAAGAACATGAGCAACATCTAAGAGCTATCTTAGAGCTGCTCAAAGAAGAGAAATTACACACTAAGTTTGCAAAGTGCGAGTTCTGGCTGCGTGAGGTTCAGTTCCTTGGTCACGTAGTGACTAGAGATGGAATCCATGTGGATCCTACAAAGATTGAAGCGATAAAGAATTGGGAGACTCCGAAGACGCCAACCGAGATCCGTCAGTTCCTAGGTTTGGCTGGTTATTATCGCAGATTAATTGAGGATTTCTCGAAAATCGCTCAACCTTTGACCTCCTTTACACAGAAAGACAAGAAGTATGAATGGGGACACAAGCAGGAAGAAGCATTTCAGTTGTTAAAGAACAAGCTTTGCAATGCACCGATATTATCTCTACCCGGAGGAACTGACGACTTCGTGGTATATTGCGACACCTCGCGTCAAGGTTTAGGCTGCGTGCTGATGCAACGACAGAAAGTTATAGCCTATGCTTCACGCCAGTTGAAGGTTCATGAGAAAAATTACACCACACATGATTTGGAATTAGGTGCGGTGGTGCTTGCATTAAAGATCTGGCGACATTACTTGTATGGCACGCGATGCACAATCTTTACTGATCACAAGAGCTTACAACACATATTCGATCAGAAAGAGCTTAATATGAGACAGCGCCGATGGGTAGAGCTGTTAAACGATTATGATTGCGAAATCAAGTATCACCTAGGGAAGGTGAATGTGGTCGCAGATGCCCTGAGTTGGAAAGAAAGAATCAAGCCCATAAGGGTTTGAGCTTTGGAAATGATTATTCAAATGGACCTCTCATTGCGCATTCGTGCCGCACAGAGAGAAGCTCTTAAGGATGAGAATCTTGAGAATGAATATCTCTGTGGGATGGAGAAGCAGTTAGTACCCAAAGATGAAGGAACGTTGTGCTTCATGAAACAAATTTGGGTTCCTATTTTCGGTGGTCTACGAGACGTTATTTTTGATGAAGCTCACAAGTCACGGTACTCGATCCATCCAGGATCAGATAAAATGTACCAGGATCTAAAGGATTTTTATTGGTGGCCGAGATTAAAGGGTGATGTTGCAACATATTTTGGAAAATTTTTGACCTGTGCCAAGGTAAAGGCCGAATATCAGAAGCCTTCAGGCCTTTTGCAACAACCGGAAATACCCCAGTGGAAATGGGACCCGATTTCAATGGACTTTATAACAAAGTTACCAAACACACCCAGAGGTCATGATACGATTTGGGTAATCGTAGACCGTCTGACGAAATCTGCACACTTTTTGCCAATCAAGGAGAAAGATAATACTAGCAAGCTTGCTGAGCTGTACCTCAGAGAGATTGTTGCACGACATGGAGTGCCTCTCTCGATTATCTCTGATAGAGATGGAAGATTCATATCAAGGATTTGGAAATCCTTCCAAGAAGCCTTTGGTTCTCAGTTGAATCTGAGTACTGCATTCCATCCACAGACTGATGGTCAGAGCGAACAAACGATTCAAACATTGGAAGATATGTTACGAGCTTGCGTAATGGATTTGGGTGGTAGTTGGGACACTCACCTACCATTGGTAGAATTCTCGTACAACAACAGCTACCATGCAAGTATCCAAGCTGCACCATTCGAAGCTCTCTATGGACGCAAGTGTCGATCACTGTTATGCTGGGCAGACGCGGGTGATAGACAGCTTGTTGGTCCCGAATTAGTGCAAGAGACGACTGCTAAGATTACACAGATCCGAGAGCGCATAAAGGCGGCTCATGATCGACAAAAGAGTTACGCAGACCGAAGAAGGAAACCGTTGGTGTTTCAAGTGAGAGATATGGTTTTGTTAAAAGTTTCACCCTGGAAGGGTGTAGCACGCTTTGGGAAGCGTGGGAAGTTGAACCCACGATACATTGGACCATTCAAAATCCTGGAAAGGATTGGTCTTGTAGCTTACAAGTTGGATCTACCCGCAGAACTGAATGGCGTTCATGATACATTTCATGTATCTAATCTGAAAAAGAGTCCAACTCAAGAAACAGTTGTCATTCCTGCCGACAAAGTCCACAATGACGACACACTCCACTTTACTGAAGAACATGTTGAGTTACTGATTGGAAGGTTAACAAGACGCGAAGGAGTAGTGTCAAACTCGTCAAGGTTCGTTGGAACGCGCGACATGGCCCAGAGTTTACTTGGGAGCGTGAGGATCGCATGAAAGCAAAATACCCACATTTGTTCCCCGAGACCACTGCATCTAGTAGCAGAACTAAAATTTCGGGATGAAATTTTCTTAACAGGGGGAGAATGTGACAACCGTCATAAATCCAGGTATTCGTACAATTGATTAATATTGATTAATGCTTAATGACTGTGCTGAACTACAATTAATGATCTAAACTGCTTTCTGATTACTGCATCATACTTACATGTGCATCACTTATTACATAATGTCACCTCATTATCACATGCAAACTTTATTGACATACATGATGCACAAAGCACGGTTAGCACAGATAGCGGATAACTCAAAAAAATGCGGACGATGTTCAGTACATAGACAGACCGTGTTTTGAGAACCCGTAAGGGCCAGAGGCAAGGTACTACACTAGTATGGTGTGTAGGGAAGTAAGGACCATAAAACTGCGTCACTAGGTGATAGTTTAAGTGACGGAAAGTTCCTAAAACCCACTAGAAGTGCAGAATTCTGCATATTTCACCAAAATTCAACTTTTTAACAAGCTAGTAATGGGCAAAAATATGGAAAAATGGTCCTGAATGCTTTCCTAAGTGTCGGGAATTAAAAGTGTTACAAAAGGGTACTTAAAAATCATTAAACGGAATAGTTTGACACTTTAACAAACCGGTATCTAACCGAATAACCGGACACTACCCGAAACACCAAAATTATACTAAAAACATTGTTTTATTATTTCTAAGCTAGTTATGATCCCCGAACACCTTAACACCCACTAAAATATCTAGTAACTAACTAAACTAACTAAATACTTGGATTTGGATTACAAGTTAACTAACTGGTTTGAATTTACACTTAACCCCCCCCCTCCTATGCTAGTAAATCGGCCCACATGCCTAATTAGGGGATTTTATTTGAGTTGTTTAATGGATTGTGTCTTGTACTTTGAGGAACATAAGAACCAAGGGTTAATCACTTATTGGAGGTCATAAGAACAAACCATTAGATCACAATCCTCACAACATCTCACCACTTTCACCTCATTTCTTCCTCCTCCTCTCCTTCTTGCTCTCGGTCGATCACCACCCACCATACCTCCACCTTCATTCAACCTTTCTCATATATTCAAGGCATATACAAGGGTGTTAAACTTCATTCAAGGGAGCTTGGAGCTTGTGGATCATCAAGGACCTTAAAAGACATACTCATAAAACTCTAGCACAAGCTTACATATGATGAAATCTTGATGAAATAATGTTGTTTAAGTATATGTATGATACTTGTTGTTGTTTTCTTAAGATTATGACGTTGATCATCATAAGGAGCTTGCTAGATTGTGATTAAACACATGATCTAGCAAGTGAGAGGATGATTATGTGATGAAGCAAGATAATCATCCTCACATACAAGCATGAACTTAAAGAATAAAGTGGTTTCTTGAAAAATAATAAACAAAGTGAGTTAGTAATCTTATGGATCTAAGATTTATGAATGGTTTTCCAAAAGAATCAAGTTTAAAATAAGATTTTTAGAAGATCTTGGTTCTTACTATAACCTACACTATTTTTGGTGGTAAAACAAGTGTAGAAATACTAGAGAAACAAGAAGATCCATAAAGAAACGTTTTTGTAAAATATGTTTATAAGTTGTAAACACCTAAAACTTTCAAGAATGAAGTTTATCAAGAAGTAAATGCATTTTGGAGGGTAACTAAACCTACTAAACACATTACCAAGTTCCTACAAGTTTTTAATAAAAGTTCAAGTTCATGTTGTAGTGCAAATAACATTGTTCTTACACTTGGTAAGTGTAAGTTGTTTAGGGACTACTTGTTGATTATTTATGAGGATTTTTGGAAAGAAAATGAAATGCTTTAATAGCATGGACACCTCCATTTTCAAAGGGAACTATGGCAAAATTTTCTAAAAATATAAACACTTAAAGAAATATTTTCTAGCAAATATTTACTAGTGTACTTTAACTATGGTTTTTAATATAAAATTTGCCATAATTTTTGTAACAAAAATACAAGTATTGGAGGTTGGTTTTTATAAATAAAAATGAGTAAATATATATATATATATATATATATATATTAAGACAATTGTGTGAATATTTGTATACTTTGTGAAATAAGTTATTTTATTTTAGGGTAAGATAATATAACTTAACAACACACCAAGAGAATTACAATCCAGAAATATTACCAAAAATCACAAGGAATAAATATATAAGTTACTCACTTAATCTTGTGAAACCGAACGCAAAAACATAACTTACAAAATATTCCGGAAAATACCGTTATGAATATATTTTTGGTAAATATTATATTGGATACAACGGATGAAAATATGATTTTTGTAAATATTACTAAGTTATATCATATTTTCAACAAGGAGAAAATATATTATTTTGGGAAGTAAAGATATATATTTTCTTAGTATATTTAGAAGATATATGATTTTTGTGTAAATATGTATTTTCTGGACAATACATTATTTTTGGGACAAAACAAGTTATTATATATTTTCTAAAGTGGGATTTGAAAATATAATATTTTGGAACTACAAATAAAATCATACGAAATTACATGTATGTAATACCCCCATCCTTGGGAAGGAAAATACGAAAATAAATACTTGAGAAGTATTGTTACGAAAATATTGTGTAAACAATTATTCCAAAACTAGATATAATTTAAAGTTAAAATAATTATTTTAACCAGTAAATATAACTTGGAATAATATTGGGAACATAAGAAACGTAACTCAAAAATGTTGAACTCTAAGCCAAGGCACGACCCGTTCGTTTAATAGACGTTAGTACACTGTAGGTAGTCGTGTTTGCTGCGGAGATTTGAGTTGCCAGTACTGAAGACGCATTACTGTGAGTTCATGTATCCCTTTTCTTTAAACTGTTTTGTTTATTCACTTCGGGGGTGAAATACATGTTACAAAAGGATTACATACAAATATATTTGGTATGGTTAGCCTAGGAAAGAACCATAGATCATGTGAATGGGTAGGCGGATACTTGGGACCATTAATCCTCGTATAAGGACCGAGAGGCATGAGTGATAGATCTATTTGGGTGTAGCGAGCCCACACCCATGAGGACCAGGGTGGCCCATAGGGTGACTATGTCTTCCAGCCGGAAGCCCGGTACAACTTTGCTAGGTTTGAGTCTTCCTACACCGTCACACATATCAGTGGCCTTGCAAACAATTGGTGATCTTTTCCTTGTTTGCTATCATACCGGGACTTTCATACTTACACTGTTTACAAAGGTTTATACATACTCACGAACACATGAACTCGCTCTACTTTTGTTGATATTTTTAAACTACATGTATTTCAGGGAACTAAGTGGATCTGGCAGGTGTCTGCATGTTTTCAAGCTGTGCTATACTAAAAGATGTCATCCAAGTCTTTAGAGTTTAGGAGATGTATCTTACTCTTGGACGAGATACATGGTCCTAAGCTCGGGTTGGTTTAAGTTATGTTGTCGAGTCTTCGTGAACTCCTTAAAACTTGTTGTGGTTTGTAACTTAAATTCGGTGTCTATATTTCAGACAATTTATGTTGTGGTATTTTCAAACTTAACTTTTATGGATGAATATCTTTTGGTTTTATCATATAGGATCATTATGATTGATTACAATGGTATTAAGAAGCCACACCAATAACCACGCTTCCGCAAAAGTCAGGGTGTGACAAACGGGGCTTAAACGTGCCAAAAACAAGTTTTATGCATTGCAGGGACCAAAATTGATAGTTTTTGAAAGTGTCTAGGCGGGCCGCGTAGACCTTAGGGTCTGGCTACGCGGGCCGCGATAGCATGCCCAGATCAGAATCATGTTTTCAGCTTTCTGGTCGAATTTCAGGGGCTTTTATGTAATATTCTCAATACCTTGGGCTAGATTTGATGGTTTTTAGTGTGCCCCTTGTATTACAATACCATGTGCCCACATGGAGGGTCATGATCGAAACACGTTTTGCGAGGAACGATCCTAACGGTGGTGGATTTCCTATAAATACCCAAACCCAATTCATTTGTTCCTCACATTTGATCTGATTTCTCTAAGTTGGAGCCTAAGAACCTTCATACCTGAGAAATCTTGGATCAAATCTCCATTGCTTGGACCCGTTGTAAGTTTCTTTCATGCTTTTATGCGCTTTTTTAAGCACGAAAGTCAAATTGCGTTTGACTTTCTGCTTTGACCAGTCAATTGTCAACACGAAGTTCGTTTGAACTTCGTAACGTGAGCGTAATCACGATAGTTATAGTCCCGTCACTATGTCAAAAAAGGGATATGGCCACACAAAAAAAGTGTGACTATATGTCTTCCGCCAAACTAATTTTTTTCAGCACAGGTGTGACCAAAGGTCCAGTCATGGTAGGTACCATATGGCCACATTCACTTTTTAGTGGCCGTTGCAACTTAAATCTGTTGCTAAAAGGTACTAAAATTTCTTGCTGAATCCAAGGAAAAATGTGGCTAAAAGGTAGCAACGACCACATTTAAAGTAAATTCATGTGGCCGTTTCTATAATATAGTCACATATACTTACTAAAAAGTTTGTTTTAGCCACATCAATGAAAAAAAAATGTGACAATTAGGGTTGTTATAATCAAGTATTTTGTCCATTAAGTGTGGCTAATGGGTAGCAACAGCCATATGAATTTTCATTAAGTGTGGTTAAAGGGTATTTACGGCCACATGAATTTACTATTAGTGTGGTTGGTTCAATTATATAGTCACATCAATTTAGTGTAAGTGTGGCTAAATTTTTTTACTAGACACACAAAACATTTATGTAATTTTAAGTGTGACTATTGTCTTACCTTTGGCCACACATATTTGTTTTATTATGACGTTCAGTGTCATTCCATCACACAAACTAAAAAAGAGTGACTGGTGTGGCTAATTATTATTTACAGTCACACAAAATTTTTTAATTTAATTGTGGCTATCATCTAACCTTTGGCCGCACATATTTATTGTGGATCTATGTGGCCATTTTTGTGTAACTAGCAATTTTATTTTCAGATTAAAAAAAACAGCTCGAAACATGAGACAACCAAAAAAAATAATAATATTAACAATAATAAACCAAATCCATACATAAACTTTTAATAAAAAATTATCAAGAAAAGTTGCAAAGGGAAATGATAATACACATAAACTACAAACTATTTCTAATGGGTTTTTTTAATACAACACAATTTTCAGATGAAGTCATCCAACATTTGGTTCTGTTGCAGTGGCAATAAGGTGGTTGAAGTTACACAAGTAGTAGATGTTGATGTTGAAACTGCTGTTGATATTGATCTTGAAACTGCTACTAATATTGATGTTGATCATAATTCCTCTTCCAAGGGAGCTACACCGGCTTATCTCCAGAGCTCTCTTCTTACTCACCAAATCCTCTTTCAATATGGTGTTTCACCTGGCCTGCATATAAACATTTATCAATCTTTGAAAATTAAAAAGAATAGGACATATAATCAATAACTTGACCACCTCTGCTTCGATTCTCTCTTTTATTTTAGCTTTACTGATCTCAAGCCTCACAATTTCAGCCCTTTGAAATACCAAAAAGTTCATAATTTGTGAATACAATAACAAGAATAAGTAAATGCATCTTCAGGATAAAGCAAGCACAAAAAAACAACTAAAAACTTACCAAGTTGTCACTCCATTCAAGAACAAGTATTTGGTTGCTTTCAATTAATTCACTTGGTGTAATTTCACAATGAGTCTACCTTATCTATAGCATGCGAAACAAGATCGAGCATTCAAATCAACAATAACAAAATGACCAACTAGCAAATACAAACCAACAATCATCAGTCACAATACATAATCACTAACGGTGTTAGAATCAAACACAAAGGTACCTACTGCCAAGTGAAAATGCATATGTAGAGTCTTTGACCACGTGAAGAGAACCAGCACCCATCGCCTTCAAATCCAAGTCCACTACCATCATCTAACCATCAAACACCCCTTTAATGCAACCATTCACCACCAAATAATAACTTTCAAGAGAACAACCACTTTCAAGAGAACAACCACATAAATCCACTATTTAAATCACTTAAATGCCTAAACCATAACCTCAATACAATCTCAACAACCATCATAACATAATCAACTTACCAATCATCAAACCTAAAAAAAACTAAAAGAAACTCAGATATACCAAAATGTAAGCTCCGTCAACTAACGAACATTTGAAACAATCGCTATTTAAAAAAAAAGGTTTCAGAATGAGAAAAAAAAGTTTACTGTCATCGGGATCGGAGCAACTGAAATGTCAGCTAACGAACATCTGAAATAACTGTCTACTAAAGAACAATTCCGTGAGCTAACAAACAGTTTACTATCCACTAATAAACATTTGAAAGAACCATCGGACCACCGCACCATAACCATCGGTCTAGGTTGGGAAATGAGAACATATTGTTGAAAATAATTTATCGGACGCCTACAATAACGATCATTTCAACCATTTGTTGTTGTTGTTGTTCTGAATCGAGATATCTTCCAATCGTATCAATCTGTGAATTCTCCTCCACTGCTTGCTGTTCCTCGTTGGCGATTCACATCGGTTCATCATCGTCCTCTTCATCGTATATATTATTTCCAGAAGGTTGTATATATTATTTGAAGAAGTTTGTGGTTGTGTGGAGTGAGAGAGGTAGTGAGCGGCGACTTTTCACATTAGGGTTAGTAAAGTGAGAAATAATAAAAGCATAAGTAAATTTTAAAAGCTCTAAAAAATTAAAAAGCTAGGTGACTTTCAAAACCTCCAAAATTGTTGGTATAATAAAAAAAATATAACATTTTCTATATATTAAAAATAAAAGCCAATGAATAGTAACTTTAATATTATAATATTATATATAGTTTTTTTATGCTTTTTTTATTCTAAAGTTATAATTATAAGGCAAATTGGATTTAAATAATCCCAACTCACTGTTATTGGCCAATAATAATCCCAACTCATTTAATCACCAATAATAATCCGAACTATTCACTTTTGTTTGTAAAATACTCCCAGTTAAAAAAACACTAACTAGGTTAAAAAATTGCTGACGTGGCAGTTGATGTAGCATTTTTTATGACATGGCATGCCACATCAGCAATTTTTTAACCTAGTTAGTGTTTTTTAACTGGGAGTATTTTACAAAAAAAAGTGAATAGTTCGGATTATTATTGGTGATTAAATGAGTTGGGATTATTATTGGCCAATAACAGTGAGTTGGGATTATTTAAATCCAATTTGCCTAATTATAATTATTTCCTTTACTTTTTAAGTTTATTATTATTTTAATGTTATAATAATAATAATTATTTTCTTTACTTTTTAAGTTATAATAATATCACATCCATCAAATATATTAAGTTAAATGAAAAACCCAATTTTTAATAAAACAATAAAAAATTAAAAATAAGCCAATGAATAGTAACTTTAATATTATAATATTATATATAGTTTTTATGCCTTTTTTATTCTAAAGTTATTGTTATAATTATAATTATTTCCTTTACTTTTTAAGTTTATTATTATTTTAATGTTATAATAATAATTATTATTTTCTTTACTTTTTAAGTTATAATAATATCACATCCATCAAATATATTAAGTTAAATGAAAAACCCAATTTTTAATAAAACAATTAAAAATTAAAAATACAATACAAACTTGTTATCTGAGATAATTTTAATATAAGCTTATCCGAACCCTTGATAAAAAAAACATTAATTTATGTTAAAACGTAAATTTCTCATTAGAATTACTAAAGATAAAATAATTCAGTTGATAATTTATATGTATGATTTAAAATTTAAATATGATTATGTCCAAGTGTATGTATATATACACATATATGATATTCGATCGTTAATTTAAACGAGATAACTAAGGAGCGAACCACGAGTTGACCTTACCTTGGCTTAGGCTTGGCTTATTTACAAACCGGATATGTCCATTAAGGTCCACCATGGTCCATTTAGACATGTAATATCTACTATCGTCCATTGTGATCTATTAAGGACCAATATGATCCACTAATACATATATGATATAATATTGTCCACTATGATCGGTTAAGGCCCGATATCGTCCATTAAGACATATATGATCCACTAATGGCCATTATGATCCATTAAGGCCCAATATGATCCACTAAGACATATATGATATAATATTGTCAACTGTGATCTGTTAAGGCCTGATATGGTCCATTAAGACATGTATGATCCACTATTGGAAATTATGATCCATTAAGTCCCAATATGGTCCATTAAGACATGTATGTCCTACCATGGTTCATTGTGATCCATTAAGACCTAGTGGAGTCCACCAAGACATGTATGATCTACTATTGACCATTGTGATCCATTAAGGTCCAATATGGTCCATTAAGACATATATGATCTATTATTGTTATTTTGATCCATTAAGGCCCAATACGGTCCATTAACACATATACGATTCACTATTGTAAATTGTGATCCATTAAGGCCCAACATGGTCTATTAAGACATGTATGATCTACTATTGGCCATTGTGATATGTTAAGGCCCAAGATGGTCCATTAAGACATGTATGATCTACTATTAGCTATTTTAATCCATTAAGGCCCAATATGGTCTATTAGAACTCGTATGATCTACTATTGTTCATTGGCATTCATTAATATGGTCTTTTAAGACATGTATGATATACTATTGTCCATTTTGACAAATTAATGCCCAATATAGTCAATTAAGACATATATGACCCACTATTGGCCATTGTGATCATTTAGGCTAAATATGGTCCAGTAACTCATGTTTAATCTAATATTGTCCATTGTGATCCATTAAGACCCAATATAGTCTATTAACACATATATGATTAGGGATGAGCTCGGTACCGGTTCGAAAAATAACGATATCAAAAATCATCAAATATGGATACAGGTACCGATATCGAAAATCTTCTGTACGATACTTTACGTTACCAATATTTCAAGGTAAAATTTGGTAAAATATCGGTACTTTACCGAGCCGAAAGTACCAGTACCGAAAACGCCAAAAAGTGGGTACCGAAAACAATTCGGTATCGGTAGTAATATATACAAATTAAAAACGTATATAAACGTAACTAATATGAATACATTAACATATTAGTTAGAAGAAAAAGAATATGGTTTAGAAGATTTGAAATTTAATAATAGTTTGAATTTTTAAATATGTAGGAAGATTTTTTTTTGTTTTTTAGTATTAAATAATATAATTTTTTTAAATAAGAATATTATTTGAGAAGGAAATTTTAGGTGAAATATTTTGGGGGGAAGTTTAAGTTTTTTAGTAGACTATTTTGGTGGGAAGTTTTAGGATGAAATATTTTAGGAGGGAAATTTATGTTTTAGGATGAAATATTTTAGGGGGAATTTTTAAAGATGTAGTAAATTTAACATTTGGTCACACATTTTTTTTCATGACATTTGATAACATTTGGTCACACAATAAAAGATGTAGTAAATTAAAATTTGGTCACACGTTTTTTTATGACATTTGAAAACATTTCGTCATACAAAATAAACAAAGTGACAATGGTGTGACGAATGTTTATGTAAAGCCATATGAAATTTTGTAATTTTAAGTGTAGCTATTGTTTAACTTTTGGTCACACAAAATAATATATGTGGCCACATGTATTAGATTTAGCCACATTATTAAACATATAATGTGGTTATAGATCACATTTGGCTATACTTTTCTAGTGTCGCAGTTTTTTCTTGACGTGTGGCTAAAGGTTTGAAATACATTTTTTTAGTCACATGAAACAAATATTGTTCTCGTAGATCACATTTGGTCACACTTTTTACCGTGGCTAATAAATGTCACGGGTTTTTTCTTAAAGTGTAGCTAAAAGTTTTGAATACATATGTTATTGGTCACATGAAAACAAATACTGTGACCGTAGATAACATTTGGCCGCACATTGCTAGTGTGTCTAGGATATGTCATAGTTTTTTTCTTAAAGTGTGTCTAAAGGTTTCAAATACATGTATTTTTTGTCACATGAAACAAAAATATGTGGACATAGATCGCATTTGGCCACACATTTTGAATTGTGGCTAATAAATGTCACATTATTTTATAAAAGTGTGGCTAAAGGCTCTGAACTAATATAAATGGATACATTTATTTTAAAATATGTGGCTAAAGCTGTTTTAAAATGTAATGAATGACCTTTAGCCACACATTATTTAAATGTATGGCATGGCGGTTTTGCCAAAAGTGTGACCGTAGCCCTTTTTTCACGTAGTGCGTGTGCCTATACCTACTGATTACCACGTTATTTAGGCGTAGTGACGAGTCATCGTTTCGGTCAAAATGCGTATTCTTTCGTATTTTGCAACCAAACTATTTTTGGGTATCAAGACCCTTTGTCTTGATATCAAACTTGTTTTCAAACCTTCGTTAAACATGTTTCAACATGTTTAACTTGTCACTTTTATATTAGTGCTTATATAGGGTCGTGAGATAAGCGGTCTAAACAACCGCTTAGACTTTCGAACCCAACCCGTTTGGTCGATCATTAGGATCCGACAAAACATGTTTTATGACCATAGTTGTATAGGGAATAACCTTCCGAGGTTATACCTTATGGTCTCTTCGTTTAAGTAGTTGTATGATAGGTAGTTTATATGCCTTAGGTAAATGACCAAAATGCCCTTTTTACGCGTAAATTCATTTTAAGCATATGTATCCTAAATTTGTACATCTAAACTGATTAGGCAACATTATTAGACATGTTAAGGCATATAGTACTTGTCATAGGACTAGTTAGGCGATCCGAGCACGTTTTACGCGAATGACGCGTTAAAGTAGCGTAAGCTACCTAAACGAGTCATATTGGGTCGTAAGCACTTAGGTTATGTTTCGTTTTAGTATGTAGGCTTTGTTAAACCATATCATATGAGTTCCAATACTCATTTGGTTTACGAAACCTTATTTTATCCGATCTCCCGATTTAGGTCCGGTTATTAATGTAGTTACCTATATTAGGTGTCGTTTGATTTTCCGTGATCCCTTTAGCTTTACTTGGTTGTTATTCAAGACTTCTAAGCATCCTCAAGTGAGTACATAGTCCCCTCTTTTACAATTTTCAAACTGTTTTGGGGTGATACACATGTGCCTACTTGTTACTTTCATGTTTTCATGCTTTTATATCATATACTTGCTATGTTCATTAGTACGTAGATATTACATGATTTCATTACGTATTGCTATGTATGTTCACTTAGCATGCTAGCACATTGATTTTCGTTATTACATTTTGTTGCATATGCTCATCCAGTATATGGACACATTGTTTTACATTTTGAACCGTTTGAAGCTGTTTGATTTATGTGAACCGTTTGTAACTGTTTGATTTATGTGAACCGTTTGTAACTATTTGATTTATGTGAACTGTTTGAATCTGTTTGAACCGTTGGGTTAGGGAAGTGATTAGGTAACGGGGCGGGTGTAATGTGTTAAAAGCATGGTGGATACGCCGCTGGTACTTCCTATATATAAGTGCTTTTAACACATTATATATCGTTGCGTTATCTAGATCACTTGGGCAAAGTTATATTACAAGGGTTTTCTAACAATATAAAACATTCGAGTTTTATTTCAAAAACGATTTACAATTTGGATTTACTTAAACTAATGTTTTGAGTAAGATTTATGGTATCGAGGTTTATAAAACAAATCTGTTTTGACATGATTATTTCAATTTACATTACAGACATTTTATAAAACTTGGTTTTCTAATTATCAAATAACAAAGGTGTACAAGATATTTTCAAAACATAAACGAGCCATGAATCTGACACTCACATAAAACCTACGTACTCGCCGGCATTTTTATGCTGACGTATTTTCACATGTGTTTCAGGTACCATAGTTGGTGATGTTTGATGATGATATTGATGCATACTCACATAGTTCGGACAAGGCCTTAGTGACTTAATAACAATGAAAGTCTATTTGTTAATGTTTTGTTTCTAATTTCAATGTAATGTAATACATTTAATTCAATAAAACAGAACTTCAATCCATGTGTTATGAAACAATGATTCTGTTACAACACTCCCCGACGTTTCCGCCACAATTTGTTGTTTTACGTGGTCGGGGTGTGACATCACACGTGTATATGTTGACATTTAAGAGATATACAATCAAGAAAATCAAGGGCAATGGTGATATATATGCGGATTAGACACAAAAAAAAAACACTCAGCAAATGGCTACAGTTTAAGGAATGTGTTTAGTGACGGCATCAGATTCCTAATTGATGGAGAAAGGTCTGGTGGCAAGAAAAGCTGCTTCTAGGAGGTTGTCTAGAGTTTTCGCACGACGATTCCATTCTTGGGTGGTTGGTTTGGCCCTTGTTCCTGTAACTCGAATCCTAGCCCGGTATATCCCATTTTAATTTTACACCAGTGTGAACCTTACGCCTTTTTTACTCTCGGTTCAAGGTTCTCGGCATTGAAAAATCTTCATAAACTAAATCACACGTGTATATGTTGACATTTAAGAGATATACAGTCAAAAAAATCAAGGGCAATGGTGATATACATGCGGATTAGACACAAAAAAAAACACTCAACAAGTGGCTACAATTTAAGAAATGTGTTTAGTGACGACATCAGATTCCTAATTGATGGAGAAAGGTCTAGAGGCAAGAAAAGATGCTTCTAGGAGGTTGTCAAGTCTTTTTGCCCGACGGTTCCATTCTTGGGTGGTTGGTGTGGCCCTTGTTCCTGCAACTCGAATCCTAGCTCGGTATATCACATTTTAATTTTACACCATTGAGAATCTTACGTCTATTTTACTCTCTGATCGAGGTTCTCGGCATTGAAAAATCTCTGTAAACTAAATCACATGTGTATATGTTGACATTTAAGAGATATACAGTCAAGAAAATCAAGGGCAATGGTGATATATATGAGGATTAGACACCAAAAAACACTCAACAAATGGATACAAATTAAGGAATGTGTTTAGTGACGGCATCAGAGTCCTAACTGATGGAGAAAGGTCTAGAAAAGCTGCTTCTAGGAGGTTGTCAAGTGTTTTCACTTGACGATTCCATTCTTGGGTGGTTGGTTTGGCCCTTGTTCCTGTAACTCGAACCCTAGCTCTGTATATCCCATTTTAATTTTACACCATTGTGAACCTTATGCCTTTTTTACTCTCTGATCGAGGTTCTCGGTATTGAAAAATCTACGTAAACTAAATCACACGTGTATATGTAGACATTTAAGAGATATACAGTCAAGAAAATCAAGGGTAATGGTGATATATATGCGGATTAGACAAAAAAAAATAAACACTCAACAAATGGCTACAATTTAAGTAATGTGATTCGTGACGGCAGCAGTTTCCTAATTGATGGAGAAAGATCTGGTGGCAAGAAAAGCTGCTTCTAGGAGGTTGTCAAGTGTTTTCACTCGACAATTCTATTCTTGGGTGGTTTGTGTGGCCCTTGTTCCTGTAACTCGAATCCTAGATCGGTATATCCCTATTTAATTTTACACCATTGTGAACCTCACGCCTTTTTTACTGTCTGATCGAGGTTCTCGGCATTGAAAAATCTTCGTAAACTAAATCACACGTGTATATGTTCACATTTAAGAGATATACAGTCAAGAAAATCAAGGGTAATGGTGATATATATGCGGATTAGAGACTAAACAAATGGCTACAATTTAAGTAATGTGTTTAGTGACGGCATCAGATTCCTAATTGATGGAGAAAGGTCTGGTGGCAAGAAAAGCTGCTTCTAAGAGGTTGTCAAGTGTTTTCGCTCGACGATTCCATTCTTGGGTGGTTGGTTTGGCCCTTGTTCCTGTAACTCGAATCCTAGCCCGGTATATCCCATTTTAATTTTACACCATTGTGAACCTTACGCCTTTTTTACTCTCTGATCGAGGTTCTTGGCATTGAAAAATTTTTATTAAACTAAATCACACGTGTATATGTTGACATTTAAGAGATATACAGTTATGAAAATTAAGGGCAATGGTGATATATATGCGGATTAGACACAAAAAAAAAACACTCAACAAATAGCTACCATTCAAGGAATGAGTTTAGTGACGGCATCAGATTTCTAATTGATGGAGAAAGGTCTGGTGGCAAGAAAAGCTACCTCTAGGAGGTTGTCAAGTGTTTTCGCTCGACGAATCCATTCTTGGGTGGTTGGTTTGGCACTTGTTCCTGTAACTCGAATACTAGCCCGGTATATCCCATTTTAATTTTACACCAATGTGAACCTTACACCTTTTTTACTCTCTGATCGAGGTTCTCGGCATTGAAAAATCTTCGTAAATTAAAGCACACGTGTATATGTTGACATTTAAGAGTTTTATACAGTCAAGAAAATCAAGTGCATTGGTGAAATATATGCGGATTAGACACCAAAAAAAACACTCAACAAATGGCTACAAGTTAAGGAATTTGTTTAGTGACGGCACTAGATTTCTAATTGATGGAGAAAGGTCTGGTGGCAAGAAAAGCTGCTTCTAGGATGTTGTCAAGTGTTTTCATTTGACGATTCCATTCTTGGGTGGTTGGTTTGGCCCTTGTTCCTGTAACTCGAACCCTAGCCCGGTATATCCCATTTTAATTTTACCCCATTGTGAACCTTACGCCTTTTTTACTCTTTGATCGAGGTTCTCGGTATTGAAAAATCTTCGTAAACTAAATCACACGTGTATATGTAGACATTTAAGAGATATACAGTCAAGAAAATCAAGGGCAATGGTGATATATATGCGGATTAGACACTAAAAAAAACACTCAACAAATGGCTACAATTTAAGTAATGTGTTTAGTGACGGCAACAGATTCCTAATTGATGGAGAAAGGTCTGCTTGCAAGAAAAGCTGCTTCTAAGAGGTTGTCAAGTGTTTTCGCTCGAAGATTCCATTCTTGGGTGGTTGGTTTGGCCCTTGTTCCTGTAACTCGAATCCTAGCCCGGTATGTCCCATTTTAATTTTACACCATTGTGAACCTTACGCCTTTTTTACTCTCTGATCGAGGTTCTCGGCATTGAAAAATCTTCGTAAACTAAATCACACGTGTATATGTTGACATTTAAGAGATACACAGTCAAGAAAAATCAAGGGCAATGGTGATATATATGCGGATTAGACACCAAAAAAACACTCAATAAATGGCTACAAATTAAGGAATGTGTTTAGTGCGGCATTAGATTCCTAATTGATGGAGAAAGGTCTAGTGGCAACAAAAGCCGCTTCTAGGAGGTTGTCAAGTGTTTTCACTTGACGATTCCTTTCTTGGGTGGTTGGTTTGGCCCTTGTTCCTGTAAATCGAACCCTAGCCCGGTATATCCCATTTTAATTTTACACCATTGTGAACATTACGCCTTTTTTACTCTCTGATCGAGGTTCTCGGTATTGAAAAATCTTCGTAAACTAAATCACACGTGTATATGTAGACATTTAAGAGATATACAGTCAAGAAAATCAAGAGCAATGGTGATATATATGCGGATTAGACAAAAAAAATAATCACTCAACAAATGGCTACAATTTAAGGAATGTGTTTAGTGACGGCATCCGTTTCCTAATTGATGGAGAAAGATCTGGTGGCAAGAAAAGCTGCTTCTAGGAGTTTGTCAAGTGTTTTCACTCGACAATTCTATTCTTGGGTGGTTGGTTTGGCCCTTGTTCCTGTAACTCGAATCCTAGCCCGGAATATCCCATTTTAATTTTACACCATTGTGAACCTTACGCCTTTTTTACTCTCTGATCGAGGTTCTCGGCATTGAAAAATCTTCGTAAACTAAATCACACATGTATATGTTGACATTTTAGAGATATACAGTTATGAAAATCAAGGGCAATGGTGATATATATGCGGATTAGACACCAAAAAAACACTCAACAAATGGCTACAAATTAAGTAATGTGTTTAGTGACGGCATTAGATTCCTAATTGATGGAGAAAGGTCTAGTGGCAAGAAAAGCTGCTTCTAGGAGGTTGTCAAGTGTTTTCACTTGACGATTCCATTCTTGGGTGGTTGGTTTGGCCCTTGTTCCTGTAACTCAAACCCTAGCCCGGTATATCCCGTTTTAATTTTACACCATTGTGAACCTTACGCCTTTTTTACTCTTTGATCGAGGTTCTCGGTATTGAAAAATCTTCGTAAACTAAATCACACGTGTATATGTAGACATTTAAGAGATATACAGTCAAGAAAATCAAGGGCAATGGTGATATATATGCGGATTAGACACTAAAAAAAACACTCAACAAATGGCTACAATTTAAGTAATGTGTTTAGTGACGGCAACAGATTCCTAATTGATGGAGAAAGGTCTGCTGGCAAGAAAAGCTGCTTCTAAGAGGTTGTCAAGTGTTTTCGCTCGAAGATTCCATTCTTGGGTGGTTGGTTTGGCCCTTGTTCCTGTAACTCGAATCCTAGCCCGGTATGTCCCATTTTAATTTTACACCATTGTGAACCTTACGCCTTTTTTACTCTCTGATCGAGGTTCTCGGCATTGAAAAATCTTCGTAAACTAAATCACACGTGTATATGTTGACATTTAAGAGATACACAGTCAAGAAAAATCAAGGGCAATGGTGATATATATGCGGATTTGACACCAAAAAACACTCAATAAATGGCTACAAATTAAGGAATGTGTTTAGTGCGGCATTAGATTCCTAATTGATGGAGAAAGGTCTAGTGGCAACAAAAGCCGCTTCTAGGAGGTTGTCAAGTGTTTTCACTTGACGATTCCTTTCTTGGGTGGTTGGTTTGGCCCTTGTTCCTGTAAATCGAACCCTAGCCCGGTATATCCCATTTTAATTTTACACCATTGTGAACATTACGCATTTTTTACTATCTGATCGAGGTTCTCGGTATTGAAAAATCTTCGTAAACTAAATCACACGTGTATATGTAGACATTTAAGAGATATACAGTAAAGAAAATCAAGAGCAATGGTGATATATATGCGGATTAGACAAAAAAAAATAATCACTCAACAAATGGCTACAATTTAAGGAATGTGTTTAGTGACGGCATCCGTTTCCAAATTGATGGAGAAAGATCTGGTGGCAAGAAAAGCTGCTTCTAGGAGGTTGTCAAGTGTTTTTACTCGACAATTCTATTCTTGGGTGGTTGGTTTGGCCCTTGTTCCTGTAACTCGAATCCTAGCCCGGAATATCCCATTTTAATTTTACACCATTGTGAACCTTACGCCTTTTTTACTCTCTGATCGAGGTTCTCGGCATTGAAAAATCTTCGTAAACTAAATCACACGTGTATATGTTGACATTTTAGAGATATACAGTTATGAAAATCAAGGGCAATGGTGATATATATGCGGATTAGACACCAAAAAAACACTCAACAAATGGCTACAAATTAAGTAATGTGTTTAGTGACGGCGTTAGATTCCTAATTGACGGAGAAAGGTCTAGTGGCAAGAAAAGCTGCTTCTAGGAGGTTGTCAAGTGTTTTCACTTGACGATTCCATTCTTGGGTGGTTGGTTTGGCCCTTGTTCCTGTAACTCAAACCCTAGCCCGGTATATCACATTTTAATTTTACACCATTGTGAACCTTACGCCTTTTTTACTCTTTGATCGAGGTTCTCGGTATTGAAAAATCTTCGTAAACTAAATCACACGTGTATATGTAGACATTTAAAAGATATACAGTTAAGAAAATCAAGGGCAATGGTGATATATATGCGGATTAGACACTAAAAAAACACTCAACAAATGGCTACAATTTAAGTAATGTGTTTAGTGACGGCATCAGATTCCTAATTGATGGAGAAAGTTCTGGTGGCAAGAAAAGCTGCTTCTAAGAGGTTATCAAGTGTTTTCGCTCGACGATTCCATTCTTGGGTGGTTGGTTTGGCCCTTGTTCCTGTAACTTGAATCCTAGCCCGGTATGTCGCATTTTAATTTTACACCATTGTGAACCTTATGCCTTTTTTACTCTCTTATCGAGGTTCTCGGCATTGAAAAATCTTCGTAAACTAAATCACACGTGTATATGTTGACATTTAAGAGATACACAGTCAAGAAAAATCAAGGGCAATGGTGATATATATGCGGATTAGACACCAAACAAACACTCAATAAACGGCTACAAATTAAGGAATGTGTTTAGTGACGGCATTAGATTCCTAATTGATGGAGAAAGGTCTAGTGGCAAGAAAAGCCGCTTCTAGGAGGTTGTCAAGTGTTTTCACTTGACGATTCCTTCCTTGGGTGGTTGGTTTGGCCCTTGTTCTTGTAAATCGAACCCTAGCCTGGTATATCCCATTTTAATTTTACACCATTGTGAACATTACGCCTTTTTTACTCTCTGATCGAGGTTCTCGGTATTGAAAAATCTCTGTAAACTAAATCACACGTGTATATGTAGACATTTAAGAGATATACTGTCAAGAAAATCAAGAGCAATGGTGATATATATGCGGATTAGACAAAAAAAATAATCACTCAACAAATGGCTACAATTTAAGGAATGTGTTTAGTGATGGCATCCGTTTCCTAATTGATGGAGAAAGATCTGGTGGCAAGAAAAGCTGCTTCTAGGAGGTTGTCAAGTGTTTTCACTCGACAATTCTATTCTTGGGTGGTTCGTTTGGCCCTTGTTCCTGTAACTCGAATCCTAGACCGGTATATCCCATTTTAATTTTACACCATTGTTAACCTTACGCCTTTTTTACTCTCTGATCGAGGTTCTCGGCATTGAAAAATCTTCGTAAACTAAATCACACGTGTATATGTTGACATTTAAGAGTTATACAGTGAAGAAAATCAAGGGTAATGGTGATATATATGCGGATTAGACTCTAAAAAATACACTCAACAAATAGCTACAATTTAAGTAATGTGTTTAGTGACGGCATCAGATCCCTAATTGATGGAGAAAGGTCTGGTGGCTAGAAAAGCTGCTTCTAAGAGGTTGTCAAGTGTTTTCGCTCGACGAATCCATTCTTGGGTGGTTGGTTTGGCCGTTGTTCCTGTAACTCGAATCCTAGCCCGGAATATCCCATTTTAATTTTACACCATTGTGAACCTTACGCCTTTTTTACTCTCTGATCGAGGTTTTCGGCATTGAAAAATCTTCGTAAACTAAATCACACGTGTATATGTTGACATTTTAGAGATATACAGTTATGAAAATCGAGGGTAATGGTGATATATATGCGAATTAGACACAAAAAAAACAGTCAACAAATAGCTACCATTTAAGGAATGAGTTTAGTGACGGCATTAGATTCCTAATTGATGGAGAAAGGTCTGGTGGCAAGAAAAGCTACTTCTAGGAGGTTGTCAACAAATAGCTACCATCTAAGGAATGAGTTTACTCTCTGATCGAGGTTTTCGGCATTGAAAAATCTTCGTAAACTAAAGCACACGTGTATATGTTGACATTTAAGAGATATACAGTCAAGAAAATCAAGTGCATTGGTGATATATATGCGGATTAGACACCAAAAAAAACACTCAACAAATGGCTACAAGTTAAGGAATTTGTTTAGTGACGGCATCAGATTTCAGATTGATGAAGAAAGGTCTGGTGGTAAGAAAAGCTGCTTCTAGGAGGTTGTCAAGTGTTTTCGCTCGACGATTCGATTCCTGGGTGGTTGGTTTGGCCCTTGTTCCTGTAACTCGAATCCTAGCCCGGTATGTCCCATTTTAATTTTACACCATTGTGAACCTTACGCCTTTTTTACTCTCTGATCAAGGTTCTCGGCATTGAAAAATCTTCGTAAACTAAATCACACGTGTATATGTTGACATATAAGAGATACACAGTCAAGAAAAATCAAGGGCAATGGTGATATATATGCGGATTAGACACTAAAAAAAACACTCAACAAATGGCTACAATTTAAGTAATGTGTTTAGTGACGGCATCAGATTCCTAATTGATGGAGAAAGGTCTGGTGGCAAGAAAAGCTGCTTCTAAGAGGTTGTCAAGTGTTTTCGCTCGACGATTCCATTCTTGGGTGGTTGGTTTGGCCCTTGTTCCTGTAACTCGAATCCTAGCCCGGTATGTCCCATTTTAATTTTACACCATTGTGAACCTTACGCCTTTTTTACTCTCTGATCGAGGTTCTCGGCATTGAAAAATCTTCGTAAACTAAATCACACGTGTATATGTTGACATTTAAGAGATACACAGTCAAGAAAAATCAAGGGCAATGGTGATATATATGCGGATTAGACACCAAAAAAACACTCAATAAATGGCTACAAATTAAGGAATGTGTTTAGTGACGGCATTAGATTCCTAATTGATGGAGAAAGGTCTAGTGGCAAGAAAAGCCTCTTCTAGGAGGTTGACAAGTGTTTTCACTTGACGATTCCTTTCTTGGGTGGTTGGTTTGGCTCTTGTTCCTGTAAATCGAACCCTAGCCCGGTATATCCCATTTTAATTTTACACCATTGTGAACATTACGCCTTTTTTACTCTCTGATCGAGGTTCTCGGTATTGAAAATCTTCGTAAACTAAATCATACGTGTATATGTAGACATTTAAGAGATATACAGTCAAGAAAATCATTGGCAATGGTGATATATATGCGGATTAAACAAAAAAAATAAACACTCAACAAATGGCCACAATTTAAGGAATGTGTTTAGTGACGGCATCAGTTTCCTAATTGATGGAGAAAGATCTTGTGGCAAGAAAAGCTGCTTCTAGGAGGTTGTCAAGTGTTTTCACTCGACAATTCTATTCTTGGGTGGTTGGTTTGGCCCTTGTTCCTGTAACTCGATTCCTAGACCGGTATATCCCATTTTAATTTTACACCATTGTTAACCTTACGCCTTTTTTACTCTCTGATCGAGGTTCTCGGCATTGAAAAATCTTCGTAAACTAAATCACACGTGTATATGTTGACATTTAAGAGATATACAGTCAAGAAAATCATGGGTAATGGTGATACATATGCGGATTCGACTCTAAAAAATACACTCAACAAATGGCTACAATTTAAGTAATGTGTTTAGTGACGGCATCAGATCCCTAATTGATGGAGAAAGGTCTGGTGGCAAGAAAAGCTGCTTCTAAGAGGTTGTCAAGTGTTTTCGCTTGACGACTCCATTCTTGGGTGGTTGGTTTGGCACTTGTTCCTGTAACTCGAATCTTAGCCCGGTATATCCCATCTTAATTTTACACCATTGTGAACCTTACGCCTTTTTTACTCTCTGATCGAGGTTCTCGGCATTGAAAAATCTTCGTAAACTAAAACACATGTGTATATGTTGACATTTAAGAGATATACAGTCAAGAAAATCAAGTGCATTGGTGATATATATGCGGATTAGACACCAAAAAAACACTCAACAAATGGCTACAAGTTAAGGAATTTGTTTAGTGACGGCATCAGATTTCTAATTCATGGAGAAAGGTCTGGTGGAAGAAAAGCTGCTTCTAGGAGGTTGTCAAGTGTTTTCGCTCGACGATTCCATTCTTGGGTGGTTGGTTTGGCCCTTGTTCCTGTAACTCGAATCCTAGCCCGGTATGTCCCATTTTAATTTTACACCATTGTGAACCTTACGCCTTTTTTACTCTCTGATCGAGGTTCTCGGCATTGAAAAATCTTCGTAAACTAAATCACACGTGTATATGTTGACATTTAAGAGATACACAGTCAAGAAAAATCAAGGGCAATGGTGATATATATGCGGATTAGACACCAAAAAAACACTCAATAAATGGCTACAAATTAAGGAATGTGTTTAGTGACGGCATTAGATTCCTAATTGATGGAGAAAGGTCTAGTGGCAAGAAAAGCCTCTTCTAGGAGGTTGTCAAGTGTTTTCACTTGACGATTCCTTTCTTGGGTGGTTGGTTTGGCTCTTGTTCCTGTAAATCGAACCCTAGCCCGGTATATCCCATTTTAATTTTACACCATTGTGAACATTACGCCTTTTTTACTCTCTGATCGAGGTTCTCGGTATTGAAAATCTTCGTAAACTAAATCATACGTGTATATGTAGACATTTAAGAGATATACAGTCAAGAAAATCATTGGCAATGGTGATATATATGCGGATTAAACAAAAAAAATAAACACTCAACAAATGGCCACAATTTAAGGAATGTGTTTAGTGACGGCATCAGTTTCCTAATTGATGGAGAAAGATCTTGTGGCAAGAAAAGCTGCTTCTAGGAGGTTGTCAAGTGTTTTCACTCGACAATTCTATTCTTGGGTGGTTGGTTTGGCCCTTGTTCCTGTAACTCGATTCCTAGACCGGTATATCCCATTTTAATTTTACACCATTGTTAACCTTACGCCTTTTTTACTCTCTGATCGAGGTTCTCGGCATTGAAAAATCTTCGTAAACTAAATCACACGTGTATATGTTGACATTTAAGAGATATACAGTCAAGAAAATCATGGGTAATGGTGATACATATGCGGATTCGACTCTAAAAAATACACTCAACAAATGGCTACAATTTAAGTAATGTGTTTAGTGACGGCATCAGATCCCTAATTGATGGAGAAAGGTCTGGTGGCAAGAAAAGCTGCTTCTAAGAGGTTGTCAAGTGTTTTCGCTTGACGACTCCATTCTTGGGTGGTTGGTTTGGCACTTGTTCCTGTAACTCGAATCTTAGCCCGGTATATCCCATCTTAATTTTACACCATTGTGAACCTTACGCCTTTTTTACTCTCTGATCGAGGTTCTCGGCATTGAAAAATCTTCGTAAACTAAAACACATGTGTATATGTTGACATTTAAGAGATATACAGTCAAGAAAATCAAGTGCATTGGTGATATATATGCGGATTAGACACCAAAAAAACACTCAACAAATGGCTACAAGTTAAGGAATTTGTTTAGTGACGGCATCAGATTTCTAATTCATGGAGAAAGGTCTGGTGGAAGAAAAGCTGCTTCTAGGAGGTTGTCAAGTGTTTTCGCTCAACGATTCGATTCCTGGGTGGTTGGTTTGGCCCTTGTTCCTGTAACTGGAATCCTAGCCGGGTATGTCCCATTTTAATTTTACACCATTGTGAACCTTACGCCTTTTTTACTCTCTGATCGAGGTTCTCGGCATTGAAAAATCTTCGTAAACTAAATCACACGTGTATATGTTGACATTTAAAAGATACACAGTCAAGAAAAATCAAGGGCAATGGTGATATATATGCGGATTAGACACAAAAAAAAACACTCAACAAATGGCTACAATTTAAGGAATGTGTTTAATAACCGCATCATATTCCTAATTGATGGAGAAAGGTCTGGTGGCAAGAAAAGTTGCTTGAAAGAGGTTGTCAAGTGTTTTCGCTCGACGTTTCCATTCTTGGGTAGTTGGTTTGGCCCTTGTTCCTGTAACACGAATCCTAGCCCCGTATATCCCATTTTAATTTTACACCATTGTGAACCTTACGCCTTTTTTACTCTATGATCGAGATTCTCGGTATTGAAAAATCTTCTTAAACTAAATCACACATGTATATGTTGACATTTAAGAGATATACAGTCAAGAAAATCAAGGGCAAAGGTGATATATATGTGGATTAGACGCCAAAAAAAAAAAACACTTAACAAATGGCTAAAATTTAAGGAATGTGTTTAGTGACCGCATCAGATTCCTAATTGATGGAGAAAGGTCTGGTGGCAAGAAAAGTTGCTTCAAAGAGGTTGTCAAGTGTTTTCGCTCGACGATTCCATTCTTGGGTACTTGGTTTGGCCCTTGTTCCTGTAACACGAATCCTAGCCCCGTATATCCCATTTAAATTTTACACCATTGTGAACCTTACGCCTTTTTTACTCTATGATCGAGGTTCTCGGCATTGAAAAATCTTCTTAAACTAAATCACAAGTGTATATGTTGACATTTAAGAGATATACAGTCAAGAAAATCAAGGACAAAGGTGATATATATGCGGATTAGACGCCAAAAAAAAATACTTAACAAATGGCTACAATTTAAGGAATGTGTTTAGTGACGGCATCAGATTCCTAATTGATGGAGAAAGGTTCGGTGGCAAGAAAAGCTGCTTCTAGGAGATTGTCAAGTGTTTTCGCTCGACGAATCCATTCTTGGGTGGTTGGTTTGGCCCTTGTTCCTGTAACTCGAATCCTAGCCCGGTATATCCTATTTTAAGTTTACACTATTGTGAACCTTACCCCTTTTTTACTCTCTGATCGAGGTTCTCGGCATTGAAAAATCTTCGTAAACTAAATCACACGTGTATATGTTGACATTTAAGAGATATACAGTCAAAAAAATCAAGGGCAATGGTGATATATATGCGGATTAGACACCAAAAAAAAAACACTCAACAAATGCCTATAATTTAAGGAATGTGTTTAGTAAAGGAATCAGATTCATAATTGACGGAGAAAGGTCTGGTGGCGAGAAAAGCTGCTTCTAGGAAGTTGTCAAGTGTTTTCGCTCAACGATTCCATTCTTGGTTGGTTGGTTTGGCCCTTGTTCCTGTAACTCGAATCCTAGCCCGGTATATCCCTTTTTAATTTTACACCATTGTGAACCTTACGCCTTTTTTACTCTCTGATCGAGGTTCTCGGCATTGAATAATCTCCGTAAACAATATCACACGTGTATATGTTGACATTTAAGAGATATACAGTTAAGAAAATCAAGGGAAAGGGTGATATATATATATGCGGATTAGACACAAAAAAAACACTCAACAAATGGCTACAATTTAAGGAATGTGTTTAGTGACGGCATCAGATAACTAATTGATGGAGAAAGGTCTGGTGGCAAGAAAAGCTACTTCTAGGAGGTTGCCAAGTGTTTTCGCTCGACTATTCCATTCTTGGGTGGTTGGTTTGGCACTTGTTCCTGTAACTCGAATCCTTGCCCGGTATTTTACACCATTGTGAACCTTACGTCTTTTTAACTCTCTGATCGAGGTTCTCACCATTGAAAAATCTTCATAAACTAAATCGCACGTGTATATGTTGACATTTAAGAGATTTACAGTCAAGAAAATCAAGGGCAATGGTGACATATATGCAGATTAGTAACAACAAAAAACACACACACACAACAAATGGCTACAATTTAAGGAATGTTTTTAGTGACGGCATCAGATTCCTAGTTGATGGAGAAAGGTCTGGCGGCAAGGAAAGCTGCTTCTAGGAGGTTGTCAAGTGTTTTTGCTCGAGGATTCCATTCTTGGGTGGTTGGTTTGGACCTTGTTCCTGTAACTCGAATCCTTGCCCGGTATTTTACACCATTGTGAACCTTACGTCTTTTTAACTCTCTGATCGAGGTTCTCACAATTGAAAAATCTTCATAAACTAAATCGCACGTGTATATGTTGACATTTAAGAGATTTACAGTCAAGAAAATCAAGGGCAATGGTGACATATATGCAGATTAGTAACAACAAAAAACACACACACACAATAAAATGGCTACAATTTAAGGAATGTTTTTAGTGACGGCATCAGATTCCTAATTGATGGAGAAAGGTCTGGCGGCAAGGAAAGCTGCTTCTAGGAGGTTGTCAAGTGTTTTCGCTCGAGGATTCCATTCTTGGGTGGTTGGTTTGGACCTGGTTCCTGTAACTCGAATCCTAGCCCGGTATATCCCATTTTAATTTTACACCATTGTGAACCTTACGCCTTTTTTACCTTTTGATCGAAGTTCTCGGCGTTGAAAAATCTTTGTAAACTAAATCACACGTGTATATGTTGACATTTAAGAGATATACAGTCAAGAAAATCAAGGGCAATGGTGATATATATGCGGATTAGACACACAAAAAAACACTCAACAAATGGATACAATTTAAGGAATGTGTTTAGCGACAGCATCCGATTCCTAATTGATGGAGAAAGGTCTGGTGGCAAGAAAAGCTGCTTCTAGGAGGTTGTCAAGTGTTTTCGCTCGACGATTCCATTCTTGGGTGGTTGGTTTGGCCCTTGTTCCTGTACCTCGAATCCTAGCCCGATATATCCCATTTTAATTTTACACCATTGTGAACCTTACGCCTTTTTTACTCTCTGATCAAGGTTCTCGGCATTCAAAAATCTTCGTAAACTAAATCACACGTGTATATGTTGACATATAAGAGATATACACTGAAGAAAATCATGCGCGATGGTGATATATATGCGGATTAGACACAAAAAAAAACACTCAACAAATGGATACAATTTAACGAATGTGTTTTGTGACGGCATCAGATTCCTAATTGATGGAGAAAGGTCTGGTGGCAAGAAAAGCTACTTCTAGGAGGTCGTCAAGTGTTTTCGCTCGACTATTCCATTCTTGGGTGGTTGGTTTGGCTCTTGTTCCGGTAACTTGAATCCTAGCCCGTTATTTCCCATTTTAATTTTACAGCATTGTGAACCGTACGCCTTTTTTACTCTCCGATCGAGGTTCTCAGCATTGAAAAACCTTCGTAAACTAAATCACACGTGTATATGTTGACATTTAAGAGATATACAGTCAAGAAAATCAAGGGAAATTGTGATATATATGCGGATTAGACACAAAAAAAAACACTCAACAAATGTCTTCAATTTAAGTAATGTGTTTAGTGAGGGCATCAGATTCCTAATTGATGGACAAAGGTCTAGTGGCAAGAAAAGCTGCTTCTAGGAGTTTGTCAAGTGTTTTCGCTCGTCGATTCCATTCTTGGGTGGTTGGTTTGACCCTTGTTCATGTAACTCGAATCCTAGCCCGGTATATCCCATTTTAATTTTACACCATTGTGAATCTTACGTCTTTTTAAATCTCTGATCGAGGTTCTCACCATTGAGAAATCTTCATAAACTAAATCGCACGTGTATATGTTTACGAAGGTTCTCACCATTAAGAGATTTACAGTCAAGAAAATCAAGGGCAATGGTGACATATATGCAGATTAGTAACAAAAAAACACACACACACACACACACAACAAATGGCTACAATTTAAGGAATGTTTTTAGTGACGGCATCAGATTCCTAATTGATGGAGAAAGGTCTGGCGGCAAGGAAAGCTGTTTCTAGGAGGTTGTCAAATGTTTTCGCTCGAGGATTCCATTCTTGGGTGGTTGGTTTGGACCTTGTTCCTGTAACTCGAATCCTAGCCCGGTATATCCCATTTTAATTTTACACCATTGTGAACCTTACGCCTTTTTTAATTTCTGATCGAAGTTCTCGGCGTTGAAAAATCTTCGTAAACTAAATCACAGGTGTATATGTTGACATTTAAGAGATTTACAGTCAAGAAAATCAAGGGCAATGGTGACATATATGCAGATTAGTAACAAAAAAAAAACACACACACACACACACAACAAATGGCTACAATTTAAGGAATGTTTTTAGTGACGGCATCAGATTCCTAATTGATGGAGAAAGGTCTGGCGGCAAGGAAAGCTGCTTCTAGGAGGTTGTCAAATGTTTTCGCTCGAGGATTCCATTCTTGGGTGGTTGGTTTGGACCTTGTTCCTGTAACTCGAATCCTAGCCCGGTATATCCCATTTTAATTTTACACCATTGTGAACCTTACGCCTTTTTTAATTTCTGATCGAAGTTCTCGGCGTTGAAAAATCTTCGTAAACTAAATCACAGGTGTATATGTTGACATTTAAGAGATATACAGTCAAGAAAATCAAGGGAAATGGTGATATATATGCGGATTAGAAACACAAAAAAAAAACACTTAACAAATGGCTACAATTTAAGGAATGTGTTTAGCGACAGCATCAGATTCCTAATTGATGGAGAAAGGTCTGGTGGCAAGAAAAGCTGCATCTAGGAGGTTGCCAAGTGTTTTCGCTCGACGATTCCATTCTTGGGTGGTTGGTTTGGCCCTTGTTCCTGTACCTCGAATCCTAGCCCGGTATATCCCATTTTAATTTTACACCATTGTGAACCTTACGCCTTTTTTACTCTTTGATAGAGGTTCTCGGCATTCAAAAATCTTCGTAAACTAAATCACACGTGTATATGTTGACATATAAGAGATATACACTGAAGAAAATCATGCGCGATGGTGATATATATGCGGATTAGACACAAAAAAAAACACTCAACAAATGGATACAATTTAACGAATGTGTTTTGTGACGGCATCAGATTCCTAATTGATGGAGAAAGGTCTGGTGGCAAGAAAAGCTGCTTCTAGGACGTTTTCATGTGTTTTCGCTCGATGATTCCATTCTTGGATGGCTGGTTTGGCCCTTGTTCCTCTAACTCGAATCCTAGCCCGTTATATCCCATTTTAATTTTACACCATTGTGAACCTTACGCCATTTTTACACTTTGATCGAGGTTCTCGGCACTGAAAAATCTTCATAAACTAAATCACACGTGTATATGTTAACATTTAAGAGATATACAGTTAAGAAAATCAAGGGCAATGGTGATATATATGCGGATTAGACACACAAAAAAACACTCAACAAATGGCTGCAATTTATGGAATGTAATTAGTGACGACATCAGATTTCTAATTGATGGAGAAAGGTCTGGTGGCATGAAAAGCTGCTTCTCGGAGGTTGTCAAGTGTTTTCGCTCGACGATTCCAATCTTGAGTGGTTGGTTTGGACCTTATTCCTGTAACTTGAATCCTACCCCGGTATATCCCATTTCAATTTTACACCATTGTGAACCTTAAGCCTTTTTTACACTCTGAACGAGGTTCTCGGCATTGAAAAATCTTCGTAAACTAAATCACACGTGTATATGTTGACATTTAAAAGATTTACATTCGAGAAAATATAGGGCAATGGTGATATATATGCGGATTAGACACAAAAAAAAAACACTCAACAAATGGCTACAATTTAAGGAATGTGTTTAGTGACGGCATTAGATTCCTAATAGATGGAGAAAGGTCTGGTGGCAAGAAAAGCTGCTTCTAGGAGGTTATCAAGTGTTTTCGGTCGACGATTCCATTCTTGGGTGGTTGGTTTGGCCCTTGTTCCAGTAACTCGAATCCTAGCCCGGTATATCTCATTTTACTTTTACCCCATTGTGAACCTTACGCCTTTTTTACTCTCTGATTAAGGTTCTCAGCATTGAAAAATAAACGTAAACTAAATCACACGTGTATATGTTGACAATTAATAGATATACAGTCAAGAAAATCAAGGGCAATGGTGATATATATATGCGGATTAGACACAAAAAAAACACTCATCAAATGGCTACAATTTAAGGAATGTGTTTAGTGACGGCATCAGATTCCTAAATGATGGAGAAAGGTCTGGTGGCAAGAAAAGCTGCTTCTAGGAGGTTGTCAAGTGTTTTCACTCGACGATTCCACTCTTGGGTGGTTTGTTTGGCCTTGTTACTGTAACTGGAATCCTAGCCCGGTATATCCCATTTTAATTTTACACCATTGTGAACCTTACACCTTTTTTACTCTCTGGTCGAGGTTCTCGGCATTGGAAAGTCTTCATAAACTCAATCACACGAGTGTGTGTTGACATTTAAGAGATATACAGTCAAGAAAATCAAGGGCAATGGTGATATATATGCGGATTAGACACAAAAAAAACACTCAACAAATGGCTACAATTTAAGGAATGTGTTTAGTGACGGCATCAGATTCCTAATTGATGGAGAAAGGTCTGGTGGCAAGAAAAGCTGCTTCTAGGAAGTTGTCAAGTGTTTTCGCTCGACGATTCCATTCTAGGGTGGTTGGTTTTTCCTTTGTTCCAGTAACTCGAATCCTAGCCCGTTATATCTCATTTTTCTTTTACACCATTGTGAACCTTACGCCTTTTTTACTCTCTGATCGAGGTTCTCGGCATCGAAAAATCTACGTAAACTAAATCACACGTGTATATGTTGAAATTTAGTAGATATACAGTTAAGAAAATCAATGGCAATGGTGATATTTATGCGGATTAGACACAAAAAAAACACTCAACAAATGGCTACAATGTAAGGAATGTGTTTAGTGACGGCATCAGATTCCTAATTGATGGAGAAAGGTCTGGTGGCAAGAAAAGCTGCTTCTAGGAAGTTGTCAAGTGTTTTCGCTCGACGATTCCATTCTTGGGTGGTTGGTTTTTCCTTTGTTCCAGTAACTCGAATCCTAGCCCGTTATATCCCATTTTTCTTTTACACCATTGTGAACCTTACGCCTTTTTTACTCTCTGATCGAGGTTCTCGGCATCGAAAAATCTACGTAAACTAAATCACACGTGTATATGTTGAAATTTAGTAGATATACAGTCAAGAAAATCAATGGCAATGGTGATATTTATGCGGATTAGACACAAATAAAAAACACTCAACAAATGGCTACAATTTAAGGAATGTGTTTAGTGACGACATCAGATTTCTAATTGATGGAGAAAGGTCTGGTGGCAAGAAAAGCTACTTCTAGGAGGTTGTCAAGTGTTTTCGCTCGACGATTCCATTCTTGGGTGGTTGGTTTGGCCCTTGTTCCTGTAACTCGAATCCTAGCCCGGTATATCCCATTTTAATTTTACACCATTGTGAACCTTACGCCTTTTTTACTCTCTGATCGAGGTTCTCGGCAATGAAAAATCTTCGTAAACTATATCACACGTGTATATGTTGACATTTAAGAGATTTACATTCAAGAAAATCAAGGGCAATGGTGATGTATATGCGGATAGACACCAAAAAAAAACACTCAACAAATGGCTAAAATTTAAGGAATGTGTTTAGTGGCGGCATCAGATTCCTAATTGATGGAGAACGGTCTGGCGGCAAGAAAAGCTGCTTCTAGGAGGTTGTCAAGTGTTTTCGCTCGATGATTCCATTCTTGGGTGGTTGGTTTGGCCCTTGTTCCTGTAACTCGAATCCTAGCCCGGTATATCCCATTTTAATTTTACACCATTGTGAACCTTACGCCTTTTTTACTCTCTGATCGAGGTTCTCGGCATTGAAAAATCTTCGTAAACTATATCGCACGTGAATATGTTGACATTTAAGAGATATACAGTCAAGAAAATCAAGAAATTGGTGATATATATGCGGATTAGACACCAAAAAAAACACTCAACAAATGGCTACAATTTATGGAATGTGTTTAGTGCCGGCATCAGATTCCTAATTGATGGAGAAAGGTCTAGTGGCAAGAAAAGCTGCTTCTAGGAGGTTGTCAAATGTTTTCGCTCGACGATTCCATTCTTGGGTGGTTGGTTTGGCCCTTGTTCCTGTAACTCGAATCCTAGCCCGGTATATCCCATTTTAATTTTACACCATTGTGAACCGTACGCCTTTTTTACTCTCTGATCGAGGTTCTCGGCATTGAAAAATCTACGTAAACAAAATCACACGTGTATATGTTTACATTTAATAGATATACAGTTAAGAAAATCAAGGGCAATGGTGATATATATGCGGATTAGACTCCAAAAAAAACACTCAACAAATGGCTATAATTTAAGGAATGTGTTTGGTGACGACATCATATTCCTAATTGATGGAGAAAGGTCTAGTGGCAAGAAAAGCTGCTTCTAGGAGGTTGTCAAGTGTTTTCGCTCGACGATTCCATCCTTGGGTGGTTGGTTCGGCCCTTGTTCCTGTAACTCGAATCCTAGCCCGGTATATACCATTTTAATTTTACACAATTGTGAACTTTACGCCTTTTTTACTCTCTGATCGAGGTTCTCGGCATTGAAAAATTTTCGTAAACTAAATCACACATGTATATGTTGACATTTAAGAGATATACAGTCAAGAAAATCAAGGGCAATGGTGATATATATGAGGATTAGGCCCCAAAAAAACACTCAACACATCGCTACAATTTAAGGAATGTAATTAGTGACGACATCAGATTTCTAATTGATGGAGAAAGGTCTGGTGGCATGAAAAGCTGCTTCTCGGAGGTTGTCAAGTGTTTTCGCTCGACGATTCGAATCTTGAGTGGTTGGTTTGGACCTTATTCCTGTAACTTGAATCCTACCCCGGTATATCCCATTTCAATTTTACACCATTGTGAACCTTAAGCCTTTTTTACTCTCTGAACGAGGTTCTCGGCATTGAAAAATCTTCGTAAACTAAATCACACATGTATATGTTGACATTTAAGGGATATATAGTCAAGAAAATCAAGGACAATGGTGATATATATACGGATTAGACACCAAAAAAAAACACACTCAACAAATGGTTACAATTTAAGGAATGTGTTTAGTGACGGCATCAGATTCCTAATTCATGGAGAAAGGTCTAGTGGCAAGAAAAGCTGCTTCTAGGAGGTTGTCAAGTGTTTTCGCTCGATGATTCCATTCTTCGGTGGTTGGTTTGGCCCTTGTACCTGTAACTCGAATCCTAGCCCGGTATATCCCATTTTAATTTTACACAATTGTGAACTTTACGCCTTTTTTACTCTCTGATCGAGTTTCTCGGGATTGGAAAATTTTCGAAAACTAAATCACACATGTATATGTTGACATTTAAGAGATATACAGTCAAGAAAATCAAGGGCAATGGTGATATATATGAGGATTAGGCCCCAAAAAAAACACTCAACACATGGCTACTATTTAAGGAATGTAATTAGTGACGGCGTCAGATTTCTAATTGATGGAGAAAGGTCTGGTGGCAAGAAAAGCTGCTTCTCGGAGGTTGTCAAGTGTTTTCGCTCGACGATTCCATTCTTGAGTGGTTGGTTTGGACCTTATTCCTGTAACTTGAATCCTAGCCCGGTATATCCCATTTCAATTTTACACCATTTTGAACCTTAAGCCTTTTTTACTCTCTGGTCGAGGTTCTCGGCATTGAAAAGTCTTTGTAAACTAAATCACACGTGTATATGTTGACATTTAAGAGATATACATTCAAGAAAATCAAGGGCAATGGTGATATATATGCGGATTAGACACAAAAAAAACACTCAACAAATGGCTACAATTTAAGGAATGTGTTTAGTGACGGCATTAGATTCCTAATAGATGGAGAAAGGTCTTGTGGTAAGAAAAGCTGCTTCTAGGAGGTTGTCAAGTGTTTTCGCTCGATGATTCCATTCTTGGGTGGTTGGTTTGGCCCTTGTTCCTGTAACTCGAATCCTAGCCCGGTATATCCCATTTTAATTTTACACCATTGTGAACCTTACGCCTTTTTTACTCTCTGATCGAGGTTTTCGGCATTGAAAAATATTTGTAAACTAAATCACACGTGTATATGTTGACATTTAAGAGATATACATTAAAGAAAATTAAGGGCAATGGTGATATATATGCGGATTAGACACCAGAAAAAACACTCAACAAATGGCTACAATTTAAGGAATGTGTTTCGTGACGGCATTAGATTCCTAATAGATGGAGAAAGGTCTGGTTTCAAGAAAAGCTGCTTCTAGGAGGTTGTCAAGTGTTTTCGCTCGATATTTCCATTCTTGGGTGGTTGGTTTGGCCCTTGTTCCTGTAACTCGAATCCTAGCCCGGTATATCCCATTTTAATTTTACACCATTGTGAACCTTACGCCTTTTTTACTCTCTGATCGAGGTTCTCGGCATTGAAAAATCTTCGATAAACTAAATCACACGTGTATATGTTGACATTTAACATATATACAGTCAAGAAAATTAAGGGCAATGGTGATATATATGCGGATTAGACACCAAAAAAACACTCAACAAATGGCTACAATTTAAGGAATGTGTTTAGTGACGGCATCAGATTCCTAATTGATGGAGAAAGGTCTGGTGGCAAGAAAAGCTGCTTCTAGGAGGTTGTCAAGTGTTTTCGCTCGATGATTCCATTCTTGGGTGGTTGGTTTGGCCCTTGTTCCTGTAACTCGAATCCTAGCCCGGTATATCCCATTTTAATTTTACACCATTGTGAACCTTACGCCTTTTTTACTCTCTGATCGAGGTTCTCGGCATTGAAAAATCTTCGTAAACTAAATCACACATGTATATGTTGACATTTAAGAGATATACAATCAAGAAAATCAAGGGCAATGGGGATTGTTAGGGGTCATTTTCTTAACATACGTATCCTGACCAATATCCTGCCTTTGTTTGTTTATTTGTGATCAGGATGCTGGAAGAGGATATTGCTAACATCTTGGGCGATATCCTGAGGCTTATTGAATTAACCACGTGCAGGTTAAAGGTTGAGACTTGCTAACGGTCAAGAGGACTTCTTCTCCTCAAGACTCGGACGAATTTGTTGAGGGAGAGACGTTGAGCCCGAAAGACCAGGTCTACAACGTTCGAAGAAGGAATATTCGGTGGATCCCGCAAGTTTAGGGTAGTTTGTTATTTTATCTTTACTATAAATAGATGGGGGCGGATCAGCTTAGAACACACAATTTTTCACTAACACTCTCATACACTTTCACTCTCTAGCTCATTGCAAACACCACACTTATATTCAAGTTTCGTTGTAACAATTAGTCGATCCGTACCACATCCTGCACTGTATCCTGATTTTTGAAGCAATAGAAGAACAAGGCAGCTGCGATTGTCAGCTCCCGAGGTTTTATGCCGGCGATCTAGATTGATCAAGGGCTTTCCTCGTACATCTCGTGTCGTTTACTTTACTTTTGCTCATTGTTTGATCATAGATACAGCTCAATATCCTGAGTCGTATCCTGAGTACTGTTTTTCCAAATAACTTAACAAGCATATTTTCAACACACTTTCTAGCACACTACCTCACTTTACTAATTTGATCACTAAGTTACTTCGGTAATTTTTGACCAAAACAATTTGGCGCCCACCGTGGGGCAAGTGGTGCTCTCTTTACTAAATTTTTTTTGTCAAATCGCTAATTGGTTTTCTATTTTCAAAACTTTTTGCCACATTGTCCATAATGGCCTCAAGATCAAACATGAGTTCCTCCACTGTGTCTGCTATGACTTCTGCTACTACCGGTTCGGTGCTTCCACCACCTCCTCCAAGGATGCCAGCCTCTACACAACCTCAAGATGTTATCCCTACTCGGAGTGTCCAGGGATCTGCTCCTGTTTAAGCTTCTAATGATGAAATTTTAACTTTATTTGGAAGTGTGTAGGAACAAATGAGGCAGCAACATGAAACAAACCAAATGCTTTTGAGGGAAATACAACTCCTGAAGTCTGGCTCGAGCAGATCTGCTGAGGATATTGTCACTCCATTACATCCCAGAACGTTGAACTTCAGTTCAGCTGTGTATACTGAGGATAACAGGGGGAATATTGTGCCCAGCCTTCCTCAGAATCATACTCCTGAAATACCCTCCTCGGTCAGGATGTCGACCATAAGGAGCTCAAGATATGCTTCAGGATATGGACAAAATCCTCCAACGGGTAACGTGTCAAATAATAATAATACTCATGCTACTAACAATAGTGGATCTTTGCAGGATACAGGTGTAACATCAGCACTTACTAGGGAACTTCAGAAGTTGAAGGACATGATATCTAGTGTACCTGGGGTGGTCCAGCCGATCCCGGAAGTGTCCCAGGACAGCCACAAGATATCTCGTTTTGTATATCCTATCTGTGATGCTGAGATCCCAAAGAGATTTCAAACCCCCAACATGAAGCTTTACGACGGAACTACGGATCCTGAGGAGCATGTTGCTCAGTATAGGGAAAGAATGGAGATTAACCCTATCCCTGAACGAGCAGCATCACCTCCTGCGGATGCCAAAATAAGCAACTTCATTTCAGGAGGATCCGACATTTGTGGGACCTCGTATTCGGCAGCAAAGAGACATGCGAAGGAAGCTAAGGCCGAAAGGGGAGAGAAACCTGTCAGGATGACTACCCTCACAACTGACAAAGTGATCACTTTTGATGCAGATGACAGGGATACTGTCCAGGATCCTCACCATGATGCTCTGGTAATTACGTTATATGTGGCTAACCATTTTGTACGCAGGATACTGGTTGATAATGGCAGCTCCGTCAACATAATCCAACTAGAAACTCTGAAGAGGATGAATGTATCTCCAATGGATATCACTTCAAAGTCTACCGTGCTTGTTGGATTCAGTGGAGAGGCTAGAAACACAGTGGGAGAGATAAAGTTGCCAGTATACGTTGAAGGAGTCAACTCGATACAACGTTTCTGTGTAATGGATTCTCTATCCTGCTATAACATCATACTGGGAAGACCATGGATTCACGATATAAAGGCCGTGCCATCAACATATCACCAATGCATCAAGATACCTACCCCTTGGGGAGTTGTCAAGGTTGATAGTGATCAGCAGGAGGCGAAAGAGTGCTACTCATCCTCGATGAAATCCTTAACTAAACCTAGTGTTGCATAGCAATTAAAGACGAGGGCCCAGGATATCGTGGAGGATCCGGAGCAGGATGTGAAGAAAATTATCCTAGACCAGGATAATCCTGATATTTCGGTGCTCGTAGGAACCAATATCCCTCAGGATATTGAAGAGCAGTTAATTAACTTTTTAAAATGCAGGATGTCAACGTTTGCATGGAAGCATGAGGACATGACAGGCATATCCAAAGATATTATCACTCACAAGCTTGGAATTGATAAATCATTCAAGCTTGTGCAACAAAAAAGAAGGAAGTTTGCTCCTGAGCGGAACACGATTATCCAGGAGGAAGTTGAAAGATTATTAAAGTCCAGAATGATCAGAGAGGTTAAGTTCCCAAAGTGGCTAGCAAACGTGGTTGTAGTACAGAAGAAGAATGGGAAATGGAGAGTTTGTGTAGACTACACAGACTTGAACAAAGCTTGTCCTAAAGACCCATTTCCTCTTCCCCACATTGATGCAATGGTAGATGCCACTGCCGGGCATGAAATGCTGACCTTCATGGATGCATCTTCAGGATTTCAACAGATCCAAATGGAGCCTTCTGACCAGGAGGATATCGCCTTCATGACACCAACAGGTATTTATTGTTATACAGCTATGCCTTTTGGTCTGAAAAATGCAGGTGCAACATACCAAAGATTGGTAAACATGATGTTCAAAGACAAACTGGGGGACACCATGGAAGTATATATCGATGACATGGTGGTGAAATCTAAAAAGGTTGAGGATCACCTCCAGGATATCAAGGGAGCATTTGATATCCTGGATCAATACAACATGAAGCTGAATCCTGCTAAATGCCATTTCGGAGTGGGGGCAGGAAAGTTTCTTGGATATATGGTGACAAAAAGGGGGATAGAAGCAAGCCCAGAGCAGATCAAAGCTATCCTGGACATAAAATCACCCTCAAATATGAAGGACGTACAAAGATTGACAGGCCGAGTAGCAGCTCTAAACAGGTTTATCTCAAGATCTTCAGAAAAATGCAAAGACTTCTATGATATCCTGAAGAAGAACAAAAGATTCAAATGGGGGGAAAAGCATGAAGCAGCCCTGCAGGATTTGAAACGATATCTCTCAACCGCACCTCTGTTGATGAATCCTGAAAATGGTGAACCGCTATCCCTGTACCTTGCTGTATCAGGGAATGCTGTAAGTGCCGTTTTTATAAAAGACCATGAAGGTCAGCAATATCCTGTTTATTATGTTTGTAAAAGTTTGCTAGATGCCGAAACTAGGTATTCTCACTTAGAAAAATTAATACTAGCATTAGTCATGGCATCAACAAAGCTTAGACATTATTTCGAGACACATAGGATACATGTTAAGACAAATTATCCTGTCAAAAATGTGCTTAGGAAACTAGAGATGTCAGGTAGGATGGCCAAATGGTCAGTAAAGTTAAGTGCTTATGATTTAGTATATGAACCGAGAAATGCCATAAATTCTCAGGCTTTAGCTGACTTTGTGGCTGACTTTAGTAGTGACATTCAGGACGAGGTAGACCTAGAAGTTCAACAGTTAGGAGAATCTTCAGGATCCTGGACATTATATACTGATGGTGCATCTAATGTAAGAGGAGTAGGATTAGGAATACTACTAAGAGCATGAGTGTCAAAAAATTGCAAGTATATGTTGACTCTTTGTTAATTACTAACCATTTTAATGGATCCTATGCAGTTAAGGGTGAGAAGTTGATCGAATATCTCGATATTCTCAAAAAATTGGCAGGATATTTCGATGTTTTTATACTTGAACAGGTACCGAGGGAGGATAATGCTGAAGCGGATGCCTTAGCAAATTTAGGATCATCAATCAGGATACCTGAACGGACCCAAATACCAATATTACATGTCTTATATCCTGCAACGAATCCTCAGGATAAAGAAGTGGTGGGTATTCAGGATCCAGGAGCAGAACATCCTGAGAAGGATCCTAAATCCTGGACGGCTCCAATCATGAGATATCTCAAAGAAGGACACATCCCTGGAAATGAAAATCCTAAGGCATTTAGGATGAAGGTATCACGATTCACTATTATAAATAATATTTTATATAAGAAATCTCTTGCAGGACCGTATTTGAGATGCTTGGAGGATCCCGAAGCCAAAGAAGTACTTCAGGATATACATGAAGGGGATTGTGCTAACCATGCTGGGGGCAGGTCATTATTCTCAAAAGTATTAAGGACAGGATATTATTGGCCAACAATGAGAAAGGATGCAGCAGAATATGCTCAAAGGTGTGACGCATGTCAAAGACATTGTAACTGTTATGGGTGAAATTCTGAGCCCATATCCTGGAAAATATCATCTTGATCTATATCTTGTTTATGTAGTATCTGTTTACATCTGGGATGCTGATTCAGGATATTGGTAACATCCTGAATGGTATCCTCGGGATTACTAATGGATTATGTGCAGGTACGTGGGTTAGAAGCTAGCAACGTTCACAAGACTTATTCCGCGGAAGACTCGGTCCAAGTCGTTCAAATGAAGACGTTGAAGCCGTATTACTCGGTCCATAACGTTCATAATGGAATATTCGGAGTAGCCCATATTTGTAGGGATTATTGTTTTTAATTCATTACTATAAATAGGTGGGTATACCAGATCAACTAGGACATCACAATCACACTCGCTACACTCTAACACTTGCTCTCGAGCAATTCTTACTTTCATACAAAAGCATTGTAACACTTAGCGATCTGGTCCATATCCTGCACTGTATCCTGAAGTTTAAAGCAATAAGAAGAACAAGGCAGTTGCGATTGTTAGCTCCCGAGGTTTTATGCCGGCGATCTAGATTGATCAAGGGCTTTCCTCGTACATCTCGTGTCATTTCCTTTACTTTTTGTTCATTGTTTACTCATTGTTTGATCGCAGATACAGCTCAATATCCTGAGCCGTATCCTGAATACTGATTTTCTAAATAACTCAACAAGCATATTTTCGACACTCATTTCTAGCACACTACCTCACTTAACTAATTTGATCACTTAATTACTTCGGTAATTTTTGACCAAAACAATTTGGCGCCCACCGTGGGGCAAGTGGTGCTCTCTTTACTAAAATTTTTTGGTAAATCGCTAATCGGTTTTCTATTATCAAAACTTTTTGCCACATTGTCCATAATGGCCTCAAGATCAAACATGAGTTCCTCTACTGTGTCTGCTATGACTTCTGCTACTACTGGTTCGGTGCTTCCACCACCTCCTCCAAGGATGCCAGCCTCTACATGACCTCAGGATATTATCCCTACCCGCAGTGTTCAGGAATCTGCCCCTGTTTTAGCTTTTAACGACGAAATTTTAACCTTATTTGGAAGTGTGCAGGAACAAATGAGGCAGCAGCAGGAAACAAACCAAATGCTTTTAAGGGAAATACAACTCCTGAAGTCTGGCTCGAGCAGATCTGCTGAGGATATTGTCACTCCATTACACCCCAGAACTTTGAACTTCAGTTCAGCTGTGTATACTGAGGATAACAGGGGGAATATTGTGCCCAGCCTTCCTCAGAATCATACCCCTGAAATACCCTCCTCGGTCAGGATATCGACCATAAGGAGCTCAGGATATGCTTCAGGATATGGGCAAAATCCTCCAACGGGTAACATGTCAAATAATAATATTACTCATACTACTAACAATAGTGGATCCTTGCAGGATACAGGTGTTAGGGGAGGAGTTTCTAACAATTAGTGATCCTTATTCGTTATCCTAACTAGTGATCCTTACTTCTGTGACAGGTGGTGATCCTCAGAAGAGCTTCAGGATCAGGATCATGGATCACTTTAAGGATCCTCGTACTGACGATTGTTTACTTATGTTTTGTACTATCTCGCAGGTATAACCAGCTTGACCAAGTCTTGGCGACATTCCTGGAGAATATTCCCAAACTATTCTGCACGTGCTTAGCTAAAAATGGACGTTATGGAGAATGTGGGGGCTTGGCACAAAAGTCGGATACTTAGTTTGGTAGTTAAATTTCTATTTTAAAAGGGGTAACGAGCTAGTAGAAAACACTTAGTCATTTTTTACAGCTACACACACTCATATACTCGCACACTTGAAGCTCTCGACGAACATTCATTCGTTTTCACTCACATTTACATATTTCACGATAGTGATCCTTGTACCTAGCTCGTTACTATCCGAAGTTGTAAACATTTATTCATTTATTTGAGCTTGGTGATCGGTAGTTTCCATCACCCGGGGTTTTTTGTGCCGGAGATCAACTCTTGATCAAGGGCTTTTTCCCCGTATAAATCCTTGTGTCATTTCGGCAATTCACATTGAAGTGATCCTTGTTATTGTTCTACATTGTTAGCATCATACCCCGTAACATAGAGTTTGGTTGCAATATCCTCAACAGATTTTTTGACCAAAACAGTTTGGCGCCCACCGTGGGGCAATTGGTGCTTCGTCCTTAGAAAAATAAGCATTTCTGTGCTAATTTCGGTTCACTACAACCAAGCAAATGGCTTCCTCAGCGAAGAATGCTTCAAACTTGATGCCCTCATTCACTTCTTCACAAGGCGTCCCTCCTTTGCCTCCACCACCTTCTGGATCCCAGAAGAATACTGAGAATGCCGCGAAGAAACCAACTCCCATTTTCTCAAAACCACCTACTTCTTCTGTTTCAACTAATCCTACTACTAATGATCTCTATGCCTTGATTTTGCAGATGAGGAATCATGCACAAGAGCAGGATAAGACCAACGAAAGGATCCTCCGGGAGATTGACGAAATTAAGAAACAGAAGAAAACGGCAGAGGATCGTTCCCCACTGATGCCCAGATCTTTGAATTTTGATACTCCGGTGATTACTTCTCAGCCATCAGTGGTTCCAGACATTCAATATGTGGGTGGACCAAAAGGAGTGCACTACGGAACAACAACAATGACCCAGGCATCAGGTTCATATTTCCAGCCAGCGGGATCCTATCCTCAGCATATGGGATCCCTCACGAGTTCAGGAGGATATTCAAGAATGCAGCAGTTTCAAGGATCCTCCTTCATTCCAGGATCATCCCAGGTTCAAGGATCCTCCTTCGTTCCAGGATCATCCCAGGTTCAAGGATCCTCCTTCGTTCCAGGATCATCCCAGGTTCAAGGATCCTCCTTCGTTCCAGGATCATCCCAGGTTCAAGGATCCTCCTTCGTTCCAGGATCATCCCAGGTTCAAGGATCCTCCTTTGTTCCAGGATCGTCCCAGTTTCAGGGATCCTTCCAGATGCCAGGATCCTTGAGGAATTTGCAAACAGGAAGTTCAGATGTCCATCAGGGAGATTTTATTCCAATGAAGACCAATGCTTCTACTGGTCCCTCGATCATTCCAGAGCCCCAACAATATGGATTAACATCCATTCTTCCTAACTTGAATCCAATGGGAGGTAACACTTTTAACAATTCTTATACTACTAACCATGGTCTTATGCAGGATCCAGGTATCAATCATGCCATGGCCAGAGAATTGCAAAAGCTAAAGGATATGATATCAAGTGTTCTGGGAGTAGTCAAACCTATCCCAGAGATTGCAGATGGGAGCCATAAGATATCTCGTATTGCACCACCAATCTGTGATGCTGAGATACTCAAGAGGTTCCATGTGCCTACAATGAAACTGTATGATGGTTCGACGGATCCTGAAGAACACATAGCACAATACAGGGAGAGGATGGAGATCAATCCAATCCCAGAAAGGTTAAAGGAAGCATGCCTGTGCAAAGGATTCGGATCCACTATTACTGGATCAGCTCTCAAATGGCTGCTAAGTCTTCCCCCTACTCTATTACCTCATTTGCTAATCTAGTTAATCTATTTAATAATAAGTTTTCTTGTAGTAGGAAATTTGAACGATTAACTAGTGATCTATATAGGATAACCCAGGGTCATAATGAATCATTAAGGGATTACATTACCAAATTCAGTAAAGAATCCTTAGACATTCCCAACTTAGATATAGCCACGGCTGTTGAGGCCTTTAAAATGGGATTGCTTAGGGATTCGTCTTTCTATGATGATCTTGTTATGACACCGTGCAGGAACTTAGATGAGGTAAGAACCCGAGCACTTAGGTTCATTCGACTAGATGATGACAAGAGGATCCAGGAGAGGTTAGCAGGATCCTCAAAGCAGGATAAGCAAGGATCCTCATTCAGGAACAACAAGTTCAGATCCTACAACAGATCTGATAACTAGAATGTGCATTCTATTGATCAAGAAGAGGATGATGAAGATTATCCTCCAATTTCTGAATATTGTTTTAGTGTTGATAACAATGAACTAATCCTTGCGATGCAGAGTCTAGGTGATAAAGCTAGATGGCCCAGAAAAAATGATAGGCCAGCTGCAACTAAGGATAAATCAAAGTGGTGTGCGTACCATGAAGATTTTGGGCACCTCATAGAAGAATGCATTGCACTAAGAAAGGAAATTGGGTACTTGTTGAGCAAGGGGCATCTAAAAGAATTGTTGGGAAGAAAAAAGTCAAGGACTCAGGATCCTGAAAGGATCCCTGAGAAGGCTCCAGCCCCTCCAGCGGATGCACAAGTGATAAACTTCATTTCTGGAGGATCAGACATTTCCGGCACATCCTTCTCAGCAGCTAAAAGGCATGCAAAGGAAACTAAAATGGATAACGGAGAAAGACCTGTTCGAACATCAAGTGTCTCGGAAGGGAAAGTCATAACCTTTGATGAAGAGGATCGTGTTGATATCCAGGATCCTCATCACAATGGTTTAGTTATTACTCTTTTCATATCTAACCATTTTGTCTGCAGGATCCTTATAGACGGAGGAAGTTCAGTGAACATTATCCAGCTTGATGTCCTAAAGAAGATGGGTATTCCTGAATCAGAGATCATACCAAGATCCTCTGTGCTCGTAGGATTTAGTGGTGAAACTAAGAATACCCTGGGGGACATTAAACTCCCAATATACATTGAAGGCCTACACTCTTATCAAAAATTTTGTGTTATTGACTGTTTATCTTGTTGTAATGTTATCCTTGGCAGGCCCTGGATACACGATATGAAAGCAGTCCCATCCACTTACCATCAATGTGTGAAGCTCCCTAGTCCTTGGGGAATAGTGAAGATTGATAGTGATCAGCAGAAGGCTAAGAATTGCTATACTTCATCGATGAAACCAGCTTCGAAATCCAGGGAGCAATAGCAATCAAAGTATCCTCCAAGGGACGTCTTGGAGGCGAGTGAACAGGATGTGGTAGAAATCCTTATGGATCCGGATGATCCTGAATCTATAGTTTATATCGGATCAGGGATCCTTGGCGAAATGAAAGAAGACCTCGTATCCTTCCTAAAAAGGAGAAAGACTACCTTTGCATGGAAACACGAAGACATGACTGGTATATCCAAAGATGTAATCACTCACAAACTCGGCATTGACAGATCCTTCAAACCAATCCATCAAAGGAGAAGAAAGTTTGCACCGGAAAGGAATGCCATTATCCAGGAAGAGGTAGAGAAATTGCTCCGGGCAGGTATGATTAGAGAGGTCAAGTATCCAAGATGGTTGGCCAATGTGGTTGTTGTTCAAAAGAAAAACGGAAAGTGGAGGGTATGTGTCGATTTTACCGATTTAAATAAGGCATGTCCCAAGGATCCTTTCCCTTTACCCCACATTGACTCCATGGTGGATGCAACCGCGGGTCATGAACTGTTAACTTTTATGGATGCTTCATCTGGATTTCAACAAATCCAAATGGAACCATCCGACCAAGAGGATACAGCCTTCATGACTCCAACTGGTATATACTGCTATATTGCTATGCCATTCGGATTAAGAAATGCAGGTGCAACATATCAAAGGCTGGTGAATATGATGTTCAAGGATCAGATTGGACAAACTATGGAGGTTTATATAGATGATATGGTGGTAAAATCCTTAAAAGCTGAGGATCACTTAAGAGACTTGGAGGAAGCATTCGATATCATTGACAAATATAACATGAAGCTTAATCCTTCAAAATGTCACTTTGGTGTTAAAGCAGGTAAATTCTTAGGATATATGGTGACAAAGAGAGGCATTGAAGCTAGCCCGGAACAAATCAAAGCAATAGTGAACATCAAATCTCCGGCCAATGCTAAGGATGTTCAAAGGCTAACAGGCAGGATAGCAGCTTTGAATAGATTTATATCCAAATCCTCAGAGAAGTGCAAAGAGTTCTATGATATCCTAAGGAAGAACAAGAAATTTGAATGGACGGAGAAGCATGAAAATGCTTTGAGAGCCCTCAAAGATTACCTATCCTCGGCCCCGGCTATGATGAAACCAGAAAAATGCGATGTGTTATCCTTGTATCTTGAAGTATCCTCAAAAGCAGTAAGTGCGGTCCTTGTTAAGGATCATCAAGGTACACAACATCCTGTCTATTATGTAAGTAAAAGTTTACTTGATGCCGAATCCAGGTACTCACACCTTGAAAAGCTTATTCTTGCATTAATTATGGCATCTACTAAGGTAAGACATTATTTTGAAACTCATGTTATCAATGTTAAAACTAATTTTCCAATCAAGAATGTCCTCAGGAAACCAGAGATGTCAGGAAGGATGGCTAAGTGGGCAGGGAAGCTGAGTGCATATGATATAAGATATGAGCCTAGGACAGCCATCAAATCCCAAGCATTAGCTGACTTTGTGGCTGATTTAAGTAGTGATTTACAAGAAGAGGCTGATCTAGAAGTCCAGCAGCTAGAAGAGACCAAGGATCCTTGGATACTCTATACTGATGGATCTTCAAATGTCAAAGGCACAGGGCTTGGAATACTACTAAAATCGCCACAGGGGGACATAATACCCCACTCTATAGCTTGTGAGTTCCAAACCACTAACAATGAGGCTGAATATGAAGCCTTAATTGCTGGTTTGCAAATTGCTAAGCATATGGGGATCAGGTATCTTGAGGTACACGTAGATTCTTTGTTAATTACTGTTAGTGCACTATGTTTATTGACTTCGTCTTGTATTACGTATTAAGATAGGATTATCAGTGCACAAGGTTTGAGAAATTGTAAATTGAGGTTTAGATGAAGATTTCGCTTGAAGTGAACTGGTGACAAGTTCAAGCGAAATCACACACATTAGATTTCGCTTGAACCAGATCTGGTTACCTTCAAGCGAAATCATCACATCTATATATAGGTGCACTTGTTATTCATTTGGCACGCGACTTCTGAAAGTGTAACGAAGTGCTGCCAGTTTTCTGTCAGGTTGTAATCAGTGTTAAAAGCAATATAATTGACAGATTAAAGATTACAAGCTGTGTTCGTGTCCAGTTTACTGATTCCGCCTTTAAACTGGATGTAAAACTCTTCTGAACGACTCAGTCGGGTCAAACAACGATCCAACAAGTGGTATCAGAGCTCAGGAAGAAGAGTTTAGCTTGATATCATCTATTTTCTGACTTCTACACCTTCTTTTTCAATCTGGACAAGATATAACGGTCAAAATGGTCTGAGTTTTTCACCGAATGTATAAAACAGTAGTCTAACAAAGCCTTGAAAGTTTGAGACCGAAATTCAAAGAAAAAAACACAAAAAGTGGACAGAAACTTGATTTCGCTTGAAAGAGTTCGTAACATTCAGCAGAGTTTCGCTTGAAAACATTGAGTGTTTGAAGCGAAATAGTTAATTTCGCTTGAAATAGAACCTGATATCAGATTTCGCTTCAACAAAAACTAGTTTGATTTCGCTTCAAGACTTAACATCTGTTTTCGCTTCAAGTCAGGATATCTGATTTCGCTTCAAGCATTAGTATCTGATTTCGCTTCAACTGTTAAACAGTTGATTTCGCTTGAAAGTTTGTATAACCTAGATTTCGCTTCAAGAACTGATAACTTGGGAGCTCGCTTCAAGTGGTCCATAGTTGTTTTCGCTTCAAGTTGTTGACTGATTGGGTTTGCTTGAAGTTGTTGGTCAAGAGATTTTGTTTGAAGTCTGATTTCAATTCAACTTGGGTTTTAGTTTGAGTTTGCTATTTCGCTTGAAAAGTGAAATTTCGTGTCGAGAACATTTCACGGATACCGAGTGTCAGTCTATTTTCAGTTTATTTGATATTGATTGTACTGATTGTGTTTATTTGTGTGATTCAGGTTTGCATTATGGCTGAGGAATTCTTCAATACGTTTTACAACGCATTCGCAACCGAATCGTCTGAGACTTCAAATATTACGCCAAAAACCATTTCTAAAGTGCTAAATGAAAATATCAAGAATGATAACTTTTACGGAACTCATTCAAAGCCACCAGCCCTTGATAGCATTGAAGATTATACCTGGTGGAAAGAACGCTTTATCAACTGGGCAAAGGCGTATGCTCATGAAAGTTGGTTTTGCTTGGAGTATGGGTATGAAAAACCAAAAGACGATAAAGGCGAAGATCTTGTTTTCAAGAAGTTTACTAGAGAAGATAAAGCTGAATTTGGAGCTGAACAGAGAATGATAGCATTGATCCAGTCAGCAATCAGAAACGATATTTTTGCTTTACTAACTCATGACGGGTCATCTAAGTCTGTCTGGGAAGCTTTACGTATTAAAGCTGAAGGGGGTAAACAGATTAAAAAGAACAAAATCGCTTTATTAAAGAAAGAATTTGATCTGTTTGATAACATAAAAGGAGAGTCGGTGAGGCAAATGATTGAGAGATTCTGTCATCTAAAAATTGAATTGGAAAGATTAGAGATAAACAAAACAAGAGAGGAATTGATAGACAAAGTGATTGAAGCGTTACCACGAGCTGATCAGTGGCAAACGTTTGTTTTTATTTTGAAAAATGATGCTGTGTATGATAATATTACTCTTGATGCTTTGTTTGAAAAGATTGAAAGTCATGATTTGGAGTTGCAGAAGCAAAACAAGATGACTGATTCTTCACATCAACAGAATGTTGGCTTGTACTACAAAAGCAGTGTGCTTTCTGATAAAGGCGTTGGTTCACCAAAAACAGCATTTAGTGGTGAAAAGATGAAAGAACCATCAACAACGTCAACAAATCATCATTCTGGATATCATTCATCTTCAAAGACAAATTCTGATGATTCTGAAGAAATTTTGTGCAACATTGCTCTTAAACTGAAGAATTCTCCTGCAATGAGCATCAATGCAGCGAAGCAGCAAATGAGTTTCCTTGCATCTGTTCTGGAGTCATATGAAGGTCTAGTAGCTGGCAAAATTGGAAACTCCGAATTGACCAAAGAAGACTACGACCAGATTGATCCGGAAGAGATGGAGCTCATTGACATCCGTTGGTGTTTAGCTAGTTGTATTCGAAGAGCTCAGAGGTACATGGAGATTACCGGGAAACAATCGCTTGGAGGTGCTTCAACAAAGCTTGGATTCGACAAATCCAAAGTGACCTGCTTCAAATGCAAGCAGAAAGGTCATTTCAAAAGAGAATGCAGAAATTCTGAAGTTGGTGAAAGAAATGAACGTCCTTTCAACGATGATTATTATCGAAAGGCGATTTACCATCGAAGCAGAGAAGAACCAAAGTTGATTGAAGATAAACCGAAAGAAAAATCAAGAGCTTATGCTGTAATTTACGAGGATGAAGGATATGATTGGAGTGAGGTTCTTCCAATAGATGACATTGTTGATGAACGATTCAAAGCTGAAGCCAAACAGGAAGAATTAAATAAACATTATGCTCTTGTTGCTGAGATTCAAGAAGAAAACAAAGACAAAGACATTGCTGAAGTCCATGAAGAAAAAGTTGAGATCAAAGAGAAAACTCGGGAAGAGATCTTAAGTGAGAAGACTTACAGAGAAAGAAATGTGGTCTACAACAGAATGGATGATATGCAGGAGGAGTATGAGATGGCTGTTGGTAGCAAACGATGGGATAAAAAGAGAGAATGTTACTATAACAGAGAAGGAGAACCAGTTGTTCCCAAGAAAGACATAATCTTCGATGATGTTCTTCTTGGAGTCCCGTTAAGAGCTGAATACTATAGAAGAGTATTGAAAGATGACAAATATGCTAAGCAATATGAAAAGGATATCAGATATGCCATGTTATCGTGTCTGAGAAAAAGGGATGAAGAGAGAATGAAGAAGAATGTTGAAGAAATGGTGAACAATCTGAAGAAAGTTGCTGAAGAGGTTAAAACAGAAACTATTGAAGTTGAAGCTGTGAAGGAAATCAAAAGTGAAGAAGTTGTTGTGAATGAAGAGGATAAGAAAGTTGTTACTGAAGAACAGCAGATTGAAGAAGAGATGAAGAAAGAGGTGAAGAAAGAAGAAAAGAATGAGAATTTGGAAGTTGGTGATGCTGGTAATGAAGCAAGTGTTGAAAAGAAGCAAGATGATGATGATCTGAAACAGACAGAGGTTTCTGAAAACACCGAAGTGTCAATCACTGAGGTAAATTCTGATTCTGAAAACTTGAAACTGATTGATCAGTGCATGAAATGCATGGAACCGTGTAGAGCTTGTACTGAAAAAGATGAGCAATTTAGAACAAGAGATCTTGAGTTTACAAAAATTGAAAAGATTTTCAAAGAAAAATGCAAAGAAATGCTGGAAAAAGAAAAGGTTTTTAAAGAAAATGATGAAAAACTTTCAGAAAAATGTAACAAATTAGAGAAAGAAAATGAAGTTTTGAAAGAAAATGTTTTGAAAATGACAAATGAATGTGAACAAAAGGAAATTGCTTGTCAAGAAATGAAGAAAGATTATGACTCAATGAAATTAGCATATGATATTATGAAAGAGTCATACGACAAAGTGAAAGATGAAATGAAATATGCTCAATCTAGAATGAATTATATGTCTGAAACAACTAAAGAGCTTAAACGAATGTATTCTATAAAACAAGATGTTGTTAATTCCTATATTGAGGATGTTGCTAAGTTAAAGCGACAGATTGCTGATTTAGAACAGGATAACAACAAGTTAAAGAGTTACCACGTGTCGTCATATGTGCTTGAAAGAATTTTCAATATAAAACTGGGTGATGGTGAGTCTGAGCAGAACAAGAAAGGCATTGGCTCAGAGTTTCATCAAGTTCCACCACCGGGAAAATTTGCATTTTATGATGAGGAAAAGGTCGAAAAAGCTTTCAACATGGTTGACAAATTGCCAGACAACATTGACATAACCTATTCCAAATCTAATGATTCTCATGATTCAGAGGTGGTAGGTAAAGTTGTTGAAAGTGTGTTGAAAGAAGAGTCAGTTGATACATGTAAATCTGAATCACAGGATGAAGATGAAGGAAATATTCATGATGGATATCTGAAAAACACAAAATCTGAGGAAAATTTGAATGATGATTCAAAAGGATTGGTTTATACCATGATTGGATCGGACAAATTGTTCTTAGATGTTGTATTCCCGATTCAGAATGTGATTTCAGAAAAGGTTGACAAAGTTTTCAAAATGGTTGAGATTGAGAAGTCTGAGATTTCAAAGTTTGTCGGTAAGAGTCATAGAGGTTCGTATACCAAACCTGGTTTCAAAAAGAAGAACATGAAGGCTGGGTTGGGTTATAAGAAGAAACAACATCAAAACAAAAATGAAATGCCGAATTTTCAGACAAAAATGAGTTTTGTTCAAGGAGGCAGTTTAGAAAAAGAAAAAGAATTCAAAATGAAACAGTCTAATGATGAATTCTTTGCTAAAAAGCAAAAGCGACAACCACAGGTCAAAGATGTGTCCATGAGAACATGTTTCAAATGTGATCAAAAAGGACATCTTGCACGCAAGTGTCCTAATCTAAAACCTGTGGATGTTGACAAAAAGAAGATTGATGCTGAGAAACAAAAATCTGAGAATGTGAGACAAAGGTCAACCAAATTTGATTCGAAACAAACTTGGAGGTTCAATACAAACAAGTTTGCTTCAAATCAAAATTGGAAATCAAACTAGATCAGGTTCGATTCAAGACAGACCTGGAATTCTCATACACCCAGATTCAGAACAACACAGAGTTGGAAAACAACAGTTGATATGACAAAACCTCAAGAGTTTTGGAAACCAAGAGTTGTTGTTCAAAATCAAAATGTTCAAAAAGTTTCACATTTTTATAAACGAGGAACACCAAAAGGTCAAACATGGAGTGTTAAGAAACATGTTGATTTGGTAAAAGATGAGAAAGTTGAAGTTAAAATTGAGAAAGTTTTTGTGAAAAATGACAAAGAATTTCCAGCATTGAATGAAAATTATTGCGTTGAAATGCCTAAGGTTCAACAGACCTGGGCTAAATTGTTCAAGTAATTGAGTAGTTTGTTTGTGCAGGTGCTCATGGAATCCAAAGATTGTGAAATTGGAGGTTGGAGCAGCCTGGCACAACGAGGAGAGGAGGCTGCTGGATCCTGTGTTGGTTGAAACAGGAAGTTTATATGTTTTCTGTAAATAAATAAACAATATTTTAAAAAACCCTAAAAATTGAAAAATTTGAAAAATCAAAAATATGTTTGTTTTTAATTTTTGTCAAATATTAAAAAAATACAAAAATATGTGTTGATTGAATATGCCGAAACCCTCACGGCTGAACAAACATGATTATTTTCATCAGATTGAAAAACGGTTTTCAAACTGTTAAGATCAATGCGTTGTATATCATGGGGGTATGTTATATTTTCTGCAAAACAGAGCATGAGATGCAGAAAATGGATGGCGAGACAAAGCTATCAGTGTTGGTTGTCAAATTTTCTTTAAATGGTTTTGCATTTTAGGGGGAGTAATATTGTTAGAAAATACAAAAACATTTGAAAATTTGAAAAAGTCAAAAACATGATAAAATTCAAAAATTGAGTTTTTGCGTAAAAAGAGGAAATGATAGTACATCAGTAGACAGTTACAGTATGCTAAAGAAATGGAAAGTTTAAATGTGTTAAACGATCTCACCGTGGATGTGTCGGTAGGTTTTTATACATTTAGGAAACTTTTTCGGGATATAAACCTAAATTCAAACACTTGCTTATTTCGTGGGGAACACTACTTGGATATATAGGTAACCCCTGAAATCTCGTTTGAAAGGTCTCTTAATCTGATATACTAGGTCTTTATACTCTATGATATCTGGGGTATTATTCCGGGACTTCTGCTGAACGGTAGTTCTGACCTAGTCCTTGGATAATACTTTCTGCAAATGCTTGAAACATAGCATTAAACCCTCAGCATGCCGATGAAACAATAAAATTGTTAGAAAATACAAAAACATTTGAAAATTTGAAAAAGTCAAAAACATGATAAAATTCAAAAATTAAGTTTTTGCGTAAAAAGAGGAAATGATAGTACATCAGTAGACAGTTACAGTATGCTAAAGAAATGGAAAGTTTAAATGTGTTAAACGATCTCACCGTGGATGTGTCGGTAGGTTTTTATACATTTAGTAAACTTTTTCGGGATATAAACCTAAATTCAAACACTTGCTTATTTCGTGGGGAACACTACTTGGATATATAGGTAACCCCTGAAATCTCGTTTGAAAGGTCTCTTAATCTGATATACTAGGTCTTTATACTCTATGATATCTGGGGTATTATTCCGGGACTTCTGCTGAACGGTAGTTCTGACCTAGTCCTTGGATAATACTTTCTGCAAATGCTTGAAACATAGCATTAAACCCTCAGCATGCCGATGAAACAATAAAATTGATAGTCGCTGCTGTTGTAAGCAAAAAGATCCTCTAAAGGGGACATACCGTAAAGTCGAAGCTGATATCTCTCTGCGTATACGGAAGTATCGATCTGAGATCCCTCGGCCCTCGCATACCTAATTTATGTACAGATATCATTGTAGTATACTCACCTGTAAGACTGATTATTGGGATTCTGGATACGGGAGTATATTCAAGAGGTGGGACACATGAATGAGTTTAAGTACTTAAGACATCTAATTCGTATCCTGAATCAGTTGAACTTTGTGTGAAAATTTAAGTGGATCAGTATATCGACAATCTAAGTGAATTGTTTAATACTTAAAGTGTTAAAAAGCTCAACGATACTTGTGACTTGTCAAAAACTGATATGATCCTCTGACGCATACTCAAACAAAAATATTGTTTGTAAATATGTTTGTATATATTTCTTTATTGCTTTATATTTTCAGAAAATACAAAAAGATTTTGATTTCTGCTTTATTTTCGACAACTGATGTATGAGTGCTGAGTTTCAAAATCTAAGTAAGCTGATTGTGTTTCTGAAATTAAAACAAGTTCGTTAAATTGAAACTTGATTTAAAATCAAAAATTTCAAAAACAGTTTGTGATATCTTCAAGGTCATTAACTTGAACTTGGATGATAAACTGTGAGGGAGTTGGATTCTTAAACATTGCTAAATCAATGAAATGTGTTGATAGGGAAGTGTTTTAGAAGATTGGAAGTGCCAGGTTACGATTCCTGGATAGTTTAAAATGTTGTTACTTATAAACGTATGAGTGATTGCAGATAGTCCAGACTATGATCCCGAGAGCTGAGTCTAAGGGGGAGTCTGAAGACGAGCTCAAAGTAAAGGGGAGTTTGTAGATGTAAAGCTAGGTGTCGATCCCAAAGCACGGAAGCTTGATGAAAGGGGGAGCCTGAAGCTGATAGAAGAAGAGAGGTGATGGATGCATACAATGTTACAATCTGAACGAAAGAAAAAGGCAGAATGATCAAGACTGAAGAAGGTGTCATATTGCAAGAATAGTCACTGAAGACTTCGTCAATATCCAAGGGGGAGTCTATTAGTGCACTATGTTTATTGACTTCGTCTTGTATTACGTATTAAGATAGGATTATCAGTGCACAAGGTTTGAGAAATTGTAAATTGAGGTTTAGATGAAGATTTCGCTTGAAGTGAACTGGTGACAAGTTCAAGCGAAATCACACACATTAGATTTCGCTTGAACCAGATCTGGTTACCTTCAAGCGAAATCATCACATCTATATATAGGTGCACTTGTTATTCATTTGGCACGCGACTTCCGAAAGTGTAACGAAGTGCTGCCAGTTTTCTGTCAGGTTGTAATCAGTGTTAAAAGCAATATAATTGACAGATTAAAGATTACAAGCTGTGTTCGTGTCCAGTTTACTGATTCCGCCTTTAAACTGGATGTAAAACTCTTCTGAACGACTCAGTCGAGTCAAACAACGATCCAACAATTACAAACCAATTTAATGGATCCTATGCTGTTAAAGGAGAAAAGCTAACCAAATATTTGGAGATAGTCAAAAATTTGGCACTCTCTTTTGTTTCCTTTAGTTTGACACAGGTGCCAAGGGAAGAAAATTCAGAAGCTGATGCATTGGCTAATCTAGGATCATCCTTGAAGATCCCGGAGGATATCAAGATCCCTATTATCCATATCCTGAATCCGGCTATTGAGGATCATGTGGCTATGGAGATAGGAAATGATTCTGCAGTGATCCCTAGTGAGGATACTCGATCCCATTCAGGATCAGGATCATGGATCTCACCAATTATGAGATACTTACAACATGGAGAGATTCCTACAGGAGAAAACCCTAGGGCTTTCAAATCTAAGGTATCACAATTATAAATAGTATGTTGTATAGACGATCTCTTGCAGGACCATACTTGAGATGCATTGAGGATCCTGAAGTCCAAGAAGTTTTAAAAGACTTCCATGAAGGAGATTGTGGAAACCACACTGGGGGCAGGGCATTATTCTCTCAAGGATCCTGAGAACAGGATACTACAGGCCAACCATGAAGAGAGACGCTGTGGAGTATGCTAAGAGATGTGATCCTTGTCAGAGACACAGCAATATCCTTCATCAACCAGCTGAATTATTGCATCCTATATCCTCCTCTTGGCCATTTATGAGATGGGGTATGGATATAGTTGGAAAGCTCCCTAAGGCACCTGGTGGAAAAGTATTCATGCTTGCTATGACGGATTACTTCTCCAAGTGGATAGAGGCTGAAGCTTTTGCCCGAGTCAGAGAAAAGGAAGTTATATCCTTCATTAAAAGAAATATTATAACTAGATTTGGAATTCCTTCTGAGATTATATGTGATAATGGTTCCCAATTTATTGGGGGCAGAACCACTAACTTTTGTGACAGCTGGGGGATTAAGATGATAACATCAACACCAGTCCACCCACAAGCTAATGGTCAGGCATAATCATCCAACAAGATCATCATCAACAATTTGAAGAAGAAGCTTGGATCCAAGAAAGGGAAATGGGCAGAAGAACTACCCTATGTGCTTTGGGCTGATAGGACAACCCCCAAGAATGCTACTGGTCAAACACCATTCTCTTTGGTGTTTGGGGCAGAATCAGTGATCCCAACAGAAATGGTGGTTCCAACTGCAAGAACAAGTACCCGTGATCCTGAGGAGAATGATGAGAACTTGGCTCAAGACCTGGATACTATTGAAGAAATCAGGGATATGGCTAGGATAAGGATGGCCAGTTATCAGCAAAGAATGGCTGGTGCTTACAACAAAAATGTCAGGATCAGGAGGTTTCAAGTTGGAGATATAGTATTAAGGAAAGAATTTCAGAATACCACCAATCCTGCTGATGGAAAATTGGCTCCAAAATGGGAAGGCCCTTATTTGATTGAAGCTGAAGCAGGAAAGGGGGCATATAGATTGCTAACCATGGAAGGTGATTTGCTACCAAGAGCTTGGAATGCTGTCCACTTAAAGAAATATTTCATGTGAGCAGGATCCTCATGGCATAAATGATCCTCACGATAGGGATATCCTTAAAGGATCCTCAAAGTATCGGTGATCCTTACTTAGGTAATATCCTAAACTTGAACTATTTTATTTCATTATTTTCTCATATAAGGATAAGGATCATGTATCCTTTATCCATCTCTCACGTGAGTTCAAGTTTTGAAAGTTCAGGTATCCTTAGCATAACGTTGGTTATCCGCAGAAGCAATCCGTCCTTTGGGTTTAACCCCAGTTATTCGGGCTTGACCCCAGTTCCGCCTGTAGCGCACGATGATCCTGGTATTGTTCAAGGCATTGGGACCAGTACTCGTTTTAGGGGCTGATAATTCCATTGTACTGGCTATGCTTAGGATCCTACGTATAATGGTAGACGTACCATACATCCGTTCCTAAGGTTTCTAACGTTTTCACGTTAGCTAAGGTTTCTAACGTTTTCACGTTAGCTAAGGTTTTGGCATTTTCATGCCACTAAGTTTGGATAGTCTCCAGTTAGGGCCATACTCCAGTTTACATACGATCCTTGGGTTGTCCCCAGTTATCCTTGGGCTTGTCCCTAGTTGCTACTCTTTTCTTATATTGGCTTAGTCCCAAGTTATGCTCTATTTCAGGTTCTTGAAGATAGGCAACTAGGGATCCTTGATCCTTACTTTATTCTAAGGTTTATCTTATAGTTATCCTTATTAAGGTTAGGATCCTAACTTGGATCCTCAGGTATGATCCTTAACTATTTTTAATTCTATTCATTATTTATTTGAATAACCCTTATACTTGACAACTGAACTTGTGATTCTTAAACCATATCACTTTTTAGAACTTATCGGTTATGGGATATGTGATCCTTGATCATATCCTAAACTTTCTGGATATCTTTTCTAATTTTTCAAGGCTTGATAAGTATAAACAGAATGAACATTACAACAGTTGGAAAGTAACATATTAAAGAGGATAACAACACGAGATAAGCGACAAAAGGTTAAGTTTTTATTTATAAACAAAAGACTAACCCTTAAAAGGTTGTCAAAATTACCTACCCGAGCTTCTACCAGCAAAACGTGGCCCGTCCGCTGGGGTAGGTAAAGGGTGTCCATGATAATAAGTTCAAAGATAGTGCAGGAATATAAAGGCGGTAGGATCACAATGGCTTCATCCCCCAAACAGAGGATCCCTCCACCAATTGCAATCCTGCCTATTGTCCAAAGGATCATATATGACCCTTAATCCTAAAAACTACTGTTTAAGTACAACCCATCATTGTTCAACAAAAAACACCATCACCAAAACAAACTATCAAACTTAAAAAATGGGCTCCGGCTACGTCTAGAAATGTCCTTCATCGCCCATTTATGCAGCCTATGCCTTCGCTGCATCATCATCCCCTCCAGCTGCGGTATCCTTCATCAGATCCTTCCCACTGCCGCTTGCTTCAATCGCCAAGACCTCAGTAGCCTCCTCCTCATCATCCTCAAGATCAGCCAACCTTGCCTTCCAACCCTCAACATCCCAGCTGTTTTTGTCAAAACTAGGATCTTGAGCTTCCTGGGCCATCTTCAATTTTGTCTGATACATCGTGATGGCGGCAGAGACCTTAGCATTTTTAATGAGGTCATGCTTTTCATAGTCAAGGTTGATCAGAAGTTTAGCTGTCTTAGTCTTCTCATCTTGGAGTTCCTTCCGAAGATCAGCAAGTGCAAGGTCCTTGAGCACGGCAACCTGTTGGAGGTCAGCAATTTTCTTGTCCTGCTCCTCAACATTCCCCACGTAATCCTCAATCTCAGCAAATTTCTGCAAAGAAAAGGATAAAGCAATTCAAGATCAAGTGATCCTCATACGAGTAGGATACCTAGGCAGAATTAAGGATCCTTACATCATTAAAGTATTCAAGGAACTGGTGGCGGATCAGTGGTTGGCCTTGAAGATCCTCGGCATCAGAAGTTTTCCTCTTCTTGACACCCTTTCCTTTGGTGGGTGCCTTTGGAATGGAGATGCTAGGACTGGTAGTGGATCTTTTCTTCCTGGATCGTACGACATCAAGGTCAGCCGTGTTGAACTGGGAAACAGGCTTTGCAGATTTTCCAGCACCTACACAATTAAAACAAGATAAGTATCTTTTCTTAGTTCATATTTCACTATTTATTTAAATTTTAAACAAGGATACTTACTTGACATTGTGACAGAGCCTGAGGATACCTCCTGTGAATCTTGGGTTGTTGTCTTGAAAGTTCTTGTCTCAGGATCAAGTTTCTTGAAAGCGAGGAGCCTTTCCTTAGTAGCAGGGGACAGTTTGAGGTGTGAGACGGTGATAGCTGCATACAAAGAAAGCAAAAATATAAGTTATCCTTACATCAAAAGAAAGTTCCTGGTGATCCTTCTCAGGATCCTCCATTCTACCATGGGTAGCCCATTTTTTAGGAAGATCCTTTCCATCCTGGATGGAATCTCTCTTGATAAAAAAGAAGCGCCGTTTCCAATTAGCATCATTCTTGGTGGCTTTGAAGATCGGGTGTTCCTTACCGGGTTTACGTTTGAACAAATAACGGTGAGAGCCAAAGGTGGTAAGATCATACAGTTCTCCCAGCTCTGCCATTCCTAGATCTATTCCCTCCTGATCGATGATCCTTTCAAGGGTGTACAAAACCCTCCAAATCATCGGCATGGCTTGGATATAAGAGATGCCGGTTAGGGAAAAGAAAGATTGGGTGAAGGCTGGAAAAGGATATGTATAGCCTATGGTGAAAGGAGTGACGGGGAAAGCAACCCATTTATTGGAGATATGATCGCTCAGGGCATTGGGGTCAAAAGGCCTAAATTCGGTGTTCGCCGGAAAGCAGTAGCGGATCCTATCTATCTGAGCATCATTGAAGCAGCAGCGTTCTTTAATAGAGTCTTCAATGATCCCCTGGCTTTTCGGAGGACTGTTCTTTGGGTGATCCTTGGCCGGTGAACTTCGGAGCAACATTTTCGAAGTGACAGAGATAAAGAAAGAAAAACAGAGTAAGAGAGGAAGAAAGAGGAGAATGAAATACCTGGTTGATCGTCGACTGAGAATTTAAAGGGAGTTTCTTTCGAATTTGAATGCATAATGATCCTATCTATATCTCTATTTATAATTATGATTCTGCAGGATTGTCACTTCCGTGACGTCATGATCGCAACGGCTAGTTCTATTTTAACGGCTATATATCCGTTAGTTTGTTGCGGATAAGATCAGTAAAATATAACTCACATATTTACAATTTAACTCCTTATATTTTGGGGGCAATTGTTAGGGGAGGATTTTCTAACAATTAGTGATCCTTATTCGTTATCCTAACTAGTGATCCTTACTTCTGTGACAGGTGGTGATCCTCAGAAGAGCTTCAGGATCAGGATCATGGATCACTTTAAGGATCCTCGTACTGACGATTGTTTACTTATGTTTTGTACTATCTCGCAGGTATAACCAGCTTGACCAAGTCTTGGCGACATTCCTGGAGAATATTCCCAAACTATTCTGCACGTGCTTAGCTAAAAATGGACGTTATGGAGAACGTGGGGGCTTGGCACAAAAGTCGGATAGTTAGTTTGGTAGTTAAATTTCTATTTTAAAAGGGGTAACGAGCTAGTAGAAAACACTTAGTCATTTTTTACAGCTACACACACTCATATACTCGCACACTTGAAGCTCTCGACGAACATTCATTCGTTTTCACTCACATTTACATATTTCACGATAGTGATCCTTGTACCTAGCTCGTTACTATCCGAAGTTGTAAACATTTATTCATTTATTTGAGCTTGGTGATCGGTAGTTTCCATCACCCCGGGGTTTTTTGTGCCGGAGATCAACTCTTGATCAAGGGCTTTTTCCCCGTATAAATCCTTGTGTCATTTCGGCAATTCACATTGAAGTGATCCTTGTTATTGTTCTACATTGTTAGCATCATACCCCGTAACATAGAGTTTGGTTGCAATATCCTCAACAGATTTTTTGACCAAAACAACAGGTGTGACATCAGCACTTACTAGGGAACTTCAGAAGTTGAAGGACATGATATCAAGTGTACCCGGAGTGGTCCAGCCGATCCCGGAAGTGTCTTAAGACAGCCACAGGATATCTCGCTTTGCATATCCTATCTGTGATGCTGAGATCCCAAAGAGATTCCAAACCCCCAACATGAAGCTTTACGACGGAACAACGGATCCTGAGGAGCATATTGCTCAGTATAGGGAAAGGATGGAAATTAACCCTATCCCTCCGGATCTCAAGGAAGCATGCTTGTGCAAGGGTTTTGGTTCAACCTTGACAGGATCAGCCCTGAAATGGCTCTTGAATATTCCTCCACATTCGATTACATCTTTTGCTCACTTAGTAAATTTATTTAACAGTCAGTTTTCTTGTAGTAGAAGCTTTGAAAAACTAACAAGTGATCTCTACAGGATAACACAGGGGACTCAGGAATCCCTTAGGGATTATGTGAACAAGTTCAGCCGGGAATCACTAGACATTCCTCATCTTGATGTTGCAACAGCTGTGCAAGCTTTCAAGATGGGGCTGCAAAAAGATTCTCAATTTTATCAAGACCTTGTAATGAACCCATGCAGGAACTTGGATGAAGCTCGGAACAGGGCCCTAAGATATATTCGGTTAGAGGATGACAGAAAGATGCAAGAAAGAATGAACTTATCAAACACTTATGAGTTAACTAACAGGAAGTCAGAATCCTCATTCAAATCATATCGGCCTAAGCCATATGGTAGAAATGAAAACAAGAAAGTGAATGCTGTCGAAGACGAGGATCCTGAAGAGTATCCTGAATTATCTGAATATTGCTTTTCTGTTAACATCCCTGAATTGATGTATGCCATGCAGGGTCTAGGAGACAAGGCAAGATGGCCTCGAAAGAATCAACAAAAAGCAGATTGGAAAGACAAATCAAAATGGTGTGCTTTCCACGAAAATTTCGGACATATGACTGAGGATTGCATCGCTCTAAGGAAATAAATAAGCTATCTTCTAAGCAAGGGATATTTGAAAGATCTCTTAGGGAGAAAGAAGAATAAGGGTCAGGATACTGAGAAGGATCCTGAGCGAGCAGCATCACCTCCCGCGGATGCCAAGATAACCAACTTCATTTCGGGAGGATCCGACATTTGTGGGACTTTGTATTCGGCAGCAAAGAGACATGCAAAAGAAGCTAAGGCCGAAAGGGGAGACAAACCTGTCAGGATGACTACACTTACAACTGATAAAGTGATCACATTTGATGCCGATGACAGGGATACTGTCCAGGATCCTCACCATGATGCTCTGGTAATAACGTTATATGTGGCTAACCATTTTGTACGCAGGATATTGGTAGACAATGGCAGCTCCGTCAACATAATCCAACTAGAGACGCTTAAAAGAATGAATGTATCTCCAATGGATATCACTTCAAAGTCTACTGTGCTTGTTGGGTTCTGTGGAGAGGCTAGAAACACAGTGGGAGAGATAAAGTTGCCGGTGTACGTTGAAGGAGTCAACTCGATACAACGTTTCTGTGTAATGGACTCTCTATCCTGCTATAATATTATACTGGGAAGACCGTGGATTCACGATATGAAGGCCGTGCCATCAACATATCACCAATGCATCAAGATACCTACCCCTTGGGGAGTTGTCAAAGTTGATAGTGATCAGCAGGAGGCGAAAGAATGCTACTCATCCTCGATGAAATCCTCAACCAAGCCTAGTGCAGCATAGCAATTAAAGACGCGGGCCCAGGATATCGTGGAGGATCCGGAGCAGGATGTGAAGAAAATTATCCTAGACCAGGATAATCCCGATATTTCGGATGTCAACGTTTGCATGGAAGCATGAGGATATGACAGGCATATCCAAAGATATTATCACTCACAAGCTTGGAATTGATAAATCATTCAAGCCTGTGCAACAAAAAAGAAGGAAGTTTGCTCCTGAGCGGAATGCGATTATTCAGGAGGAAGTTGAGAGATTATTGAAGTCCAGGATGATCAGAGAGGTTAAGTTCCCGAGGTGGCTAGCAAACGTGGTTGTGGTACAGAAGAAAAATGGGAAATGGAGAGTCTGTGTAGATTACACAGACTTGAACAAAGCTTGTCCTAAAGACCCATTTCCTCTTCCCCACATTGATACAATGGTAGATGCCACTGCTGGGCATGAAATGCTGACTTTCATGGATGCGTCCTCAGGATTTCAACAGATCCAAATGGAGCCTTCTGACCAGGAGGATACTGCCTTCATGACACCAACAGGTATTTATTGTTATACGGCTATGCCTTTTGGTTTGAAAAATGCAGGTGCAACATACCAAAGATTGGTAAACATGATGTTCAAAGACAAACTGGGGGACACCATGGAGGTGTACATCGACGATATGGTGGTAAAATCAAAGAAAGCTTAGGATCATCTCCAGGATATCAATGGAGCATTTGATATCCTGGATCAATACAACATGACGCTGAATCCTGCTAAGTGCCATTTTGGGGTAGGAGCAGGAAAATTCCTAGGATATATGGTGACCAAAAGAGGAATAGAAGCAAGCCCGGAGCAGATTAAAGCCATCTTGGATATTAAATCACCCTCAAATATGAAGGATGTTCAACGACTAACAGGGCGAGTGGCAGCATTGAATATATTTATCTCAAGATCTTAAGAAAAATGTAAAGATTTTTATGATATCTTGAAGAAGAACAAAAAATTCGAGTGGGGAGAGAAGCATGAAGCAGCCCTACAGGATTTGAAACGATATCTCTCAACCGCACCTCTGTTGATGAAACCTGAAAATGGTGAACCACTATCCCTGTACCTTGCTGTATCAGGGAATGCTGTAAGTGTCATTCTCATAAAAGACCATGAAGGTCAGCAATATCCTGTTTATTATGTTAGTAAAAGTTTGTTAGATGCTGAAACTAGGTACTCTCATTTAGAAAAATTAATACTAGCATTAGTTATGGCATCAACAAAACTTAGACACTACTTTGAGACACATAGGATACATGTTAAAACCAATTATCCTGTAAAAAAATGTGCTTAGAAAGCCAGAAATGTCAGGCAGGATGGCCAAGTGGTCAGTAAAATTGAGTGCTTATGATTTAGTATATGAACCTAGAAATGCCATAAAATCGCAGGCTCTAGCTGACTTTGTGGCTGATTTCAGTAGTGACATTCAGGATGAGGTAGACCTAGAAGTTCAACAGTTAGGAGAATCCTCAAGATCCTGGACATTATATACTGATGGTGCATCTAATGTAAGAGGAATAGGATTAGGAATACTACTAAAATCGCCACAGGGGGACATATTACCCCAGGCTATTAGGTGTGAATTTCCTGCTACTAATAATGAGGCAGAATATGAAGCTTTAATTGCAGGATTAGAATTGGCTAAGAGTATGAATATCAAGAATTTGCAAGTATACGTTGACTCTTTGTTAATTACTAACCATTTCAATGGCTCCTATGCAGTTAAGGGTGAGAAGTTAATCGAATACCTCGATATTCTCAAAAAATTAGTAGGATATTTCGATGTTTTTACACTTGAACAGGTACCAAGGGAGGATAATGCTGAAGCGGATGCCTTAGCAAATTTGGGATCATCAATCAGGATACCTGAAGGGACCCGAATACCAATATTACATATCTTGTATCCTACGACGAATCCTCAGGACAAGGAAGTAGCGGGTATCCAGGATCCTGGAGCAGAATATCCTGAAGAGGATCCTGAATCCTGGACGGCTCCAATCATAAAATATCTTAAGGAAGGACACATCCCCAGAAATCAAAATCCTAAGGCATTTAGGATGAAGGTATCACGATTCACTATTATAAATGATATTTTATATAAGAAATCTCTTGCAGGACCATATTTGAGGTGCTTGGAGGATCCTGAGGCCAAAGAAGTACTTCAGGATATACATGAAGGGGATTGTGGTAATCACACCGGGGGCAGATCATTGTTCTCGAAAATATTAAGGACAGGATATTATTGGCCAACGATGAGGAAAGATGCTGCAGAATATGCTCGAAGATGTGATGCATGTCAAAGACATAGTAACATACTACATCAACCAGCTGAACCATTATATCCTGTAGTTTCCCCTTGGCCATTCATGAAGTGGGGGATGGATATAGTAGGGAAGTTACCAAAAGCTCCGGGAGGAAAAGTTTTTATGTTGGCTATGACAGATTATTTCTCCAAGTGGGTTGAGGCTGAAGCGTTTGTCCAAGTTAGAGACCAAGAAGTAGTATCCTTCATAAAGAGGAATATCCTGACTAGGTTTGGAGTGCCAGCAGAGATCATTTGTGATAATGGGTCCCAGTTTATAAGCAAAAGGACTACCAACTTTTGCAAGAGTTGGGGAATAAAAATGATCACATCTACTCCGGTACATCCTCAAGCGAATGGACAAGCTGAATCTTCAAACAAGATAATAGTGAATAACTTAAAGAAGAGACTTGGAGCCGAAAAAGGAAGATGGGCAGAGGAATTACCCTTTGTTTTATGGGCTGACAGGACAACGGTAAAAAATGCAACCGGCCAAACCCCATTCTCCTTAGTGTTCGGAGCGGAGGCGATGATTCCAACGGAAATGGCGATACCTACTGCAAGATCTATCTTGCAGGATCCTGAACAGAATCCTGAAGCCTTATGTCAAGATTTGGATACTATAGACGAAAAAAGAGACGCAGCAAGACTAAGGATGGCAGCATATCAGCAAAGAATGTCCAGAGCATATAACAAGAACATAAGGACTAGAAGATTTCGAGTTGGTGATTGGGTGCTAAGAAAAGCTTTTCAAAATACCACTAATCATGCCGATGGCAAGCTAGCTCCTAAATGGGAAGGACCTTATGAAGTCGAGTCTGAAGCAGGGAAAGGAGCATATCGACTCAGAAATATGGAAGGGGATATGCTACCAAGATCTTGGAATGCAATACATTTGAAGCTCTATTTCAAGTAAGAGTAGAATTTATTTTCTATCTCGGAATGGTATGTATTCTATTTTTAAATATATTTTTGTTTATTGTTTTGAACCCACTACTGACTTAAGCATCGGAGGGGTGTTAGCCAAGCTAACACCCACCTTAGTTTACAATTGTTTTGCAGGATATGTTTCAGGATATAGCTCCAGGATATATACTCAGGATAAGTCAAAAGATTAGAGGATTGGCCCCCTCTCTCACGTTTAAGGGATCCTGGTCCCTTCAAAGGTTTAAAGGTATTCACCTTTCTTTCGAATTGGGTTTAAACACCTCGCCTGGAGCGCAAGTTATCTAGGTATAGTTCAAGGTAGCGGGACCAGTTCATGTAAAAGTGGCTGACAATTTCCTTACTGTTGGCTATATCCTGGATCCTAAAGGTATATGAGGATTGATCACCCTCTCTCACGAAAGAGTATTTTCATACTCTCAAAGGTTTAAAGGTTTTCACCTTTCTAAGAATTGGAGTTTATACACTCTCGCCTGTAGCGCATGAAATTTAGGGTTTATCACCAGATATCAGGGTTTATCCCCAGGATATTAAGGGTTTATCCCAAATATGCTAAGGATTCATTTCAGGATATCATGAGTTTTGCCCTGGGGTATTCGGTATTCATTTGAATCAAAATATAAATACATTGGTGTTTTTGGCAAACATAGGGGACATACGTTATGGATCCAAGTTTATAAGTATGCACTGGGGACAAACTTATGCTAAAGGATTGGAATTGATTCTCTAAGAATCTCTGGTATGATCTCTCCTTTTTTGTTTGGACAATTTATGGGTTATATTTCAATATCCTTTTCAAGATATCTTTCAGGATATCTCCCAGGAGACATTTATGATATATGCTCCTAAGAATGTTCAAACCAAACAATTTTCACAAGTAAAATTTGTATGTTAATGACAACAATAATAAAGTCAAAAGGGTAGTCATATTATTAACATGCCAAAAGGTGTGCTCTTAGTTTCACCTCAAAACAGGGCCCATCCACTAAGAGCACTATAGTTCATTACCATTGTTAGGGGTCATTTTCTTAACATATGTATCCTGACCAATATCCTGCCTTTGTTTGTTTATTTGTGACCAGGATGCTGGGAGAGGATATTGCTGACATCTTGGGCGATATCCTGAGACTTATTGAATTAACCACGTGCAGGTTAAGGGCAGAGGCTTGCTAACGGTCAAGTGGGCTTCTTCTCCTCAAGACTCGGACGAATTTGTTGAGAAAGAGACGTTGAGCCCGAAAGACCAGCTCTACAACGTTCCAAGAAGGAATATTCGGCGGATCCCGCAAGTTTAGGGTAGTTAGTTATTTTATCTTTACTATAAATAGATGAGGTCGGATCAACTTAGAACACATCAATTCACACTTACACTCTCGAACACAATCACTCTCTAGCTGATAGCAAACACTACACTTGTATTTCATTTCCGTTGTAACACTTAGTCGATCCGTACCACATCCTGCACTGTATCCTGATTTTTGAAGCAATTGAAGAACAAGGCAGCTGCGATTGTCAGCTCCCGAGGTTTTATGCCGGCGATCTAGATTGATCAAGGGCTTTCCTCGTACATCTCGTGTCACTTCCTTTACTTTTCGCTCATTATTTGCTCATTGTTTGATCGTCGATACAGCTCAATATCCCGAGCCGTATCCTGAAACTGTTTTTGCAAGTAATTTAATTAACACATTTTTGACACTTACTTCTAGCACACTACCTCACTTAACTAATTTGATCACTTAATTACTTCGGTAATTTTTTACCAAAACAACCATATTTACCCAACAGTTGAAGGATTCATCTCAAACCGAGACCCATCCACCTTCAACTGTTGTATTGTTCAAAAAGCATGCAGGAAATGTAAATTGTTCAGGTGCAGGAAAGTAAAGTGCGGAAAAGTAAATTGTTTTTGGGACTACAAACCAACATTCAAATTCAAAAAGGTGGGCTCTGGCCTTGGCACGTATATCTGTCATCGCCCACCTAAATGCCCTCACACAGCGGCATCACCTCCAACCTTCTCAGACTTCTCCGCTCCAGCATCCTGACCAGCATCCTGCGTAGCATCCTGACCTATGTCCATCCCAGCATCAGCTCCAGCATCCTTCTTGTCTCCAGCCTGGACCACCACCTCTACTGACTTAGAAGACCCACCAGCTTCAGCAGGAAGGGGCACAGCTTTGCCTCCAAGCTCCTTTAGTTTGGCCACCCAGGATTCGACTGGCCAAGATGGACAAACAAGGCCCGTCTCCTTGGCCTCGTAGGCCATCTTGATGCGTGCTTGTAACAGGGAGACGATAGCAGAAGCCTTGATTCCCTCCCGGAAATTGACCAAGGCTTGATCATGATCCATTTGAGCGGTGGCGAGTTTGACCTCAGCGTCTTGGGTGACCTTCTTCAGCAAGCTTTCATAATGCCGGCTCTTCGCTTCAGCAATGGCACCTTGGTCAGCAACGGTGCTTTCGAGTTGTTTGATTCTGGCTTCATGAAGTGCCACAGTACCACAAGCGTCATTATACAAGTGGAGCAAATGCTGGAGGCCCTGCACATCAATTACAGGTATAAAGTTAGAATGTATGTTGACCAAGATATCCTACCAGGATATCCTGTTAGGATATATGTGCAGGATATATGTGCAGGATATACATAAAGGATATGCGTCAGGATATTACCTTGTTAAGGAAGGATGTCATTGGCTCTAAGGAATCAGAGAAGCTGAGTTCATCATAGGAGAACCCTTCTGAGCCCGGAGCACTGACTTCAAGACCCTTTCTCTTTTTCGCTGTGGAAGCACGGGTTCTTGGATTGGCCTTGGGAGCCGGGAGTGGCTTGGAGCTAGTAGCAGCAGGACTCTCCTTCTTGACTGTGGCTGAAGTTGGATAGCTGTCAAGTTCATCAAGGTCTAGATAGACTGGGACTTTGCTGGAATCTGCACACAGGGAGTAAATTCTAAATCCCTTCTATGAATAACAGATCTCTTAGGAAAAAAGAAGAATAAGGGTCAGGATACTGACAAGGATCCTGAACGAGCAGCATCACCTCCCTCAGATGCCAAGATAATCAACTTCATTTCGGGGGGATCCGACATTTGTGGAACTTCGTATTCGGCAGCAAAGAGACACGCAAAGGAAGCCAAAGCCGAAAGGGGAGACAAACCTGTCAGGATGGCTACACTCACAACTGACAAAGTGATCACATTTGACGCTGATGACAGGGATACTGTCCAGGATCCTCACCATGATGCTCTGGTAATAACGTTATATGTGGCTAACCATTTTGTACGCAGGATATTGGTTGATAATGGCAGCTCCGTCAACATAATCCAGCTAGAGACACTTAAAAGAATGAATGTGTCTCCAATGGATATAACTTCGAAGTCCACTGTGCTTGTTGGGTTCAGCGGAGAAGCCAGAAACACAGTGGGAGAGATAAAGTTGCCGGTGTACGTTGAAGGAGTCAACTCGATACAACGTTTCTGTGTGATGGACTCTCTATCCTGCTATAACATCATACTAGGAAGACCATGGATTCACGATACGAAGGCCGTGCCATCAACATATCACCAATGCATCAAGATACCTACCCCTTGGGGAGTTGTTAAAGTTGATAGCGATCAGCAGGAGGCGAAAGAATGCTACTCCTCCTCGATGAAATCCTCAGCCAGAACTAGTGCAGCATAGCAATTAAAGACGCGGGCCCAGGATATCGTGGAGGATCCGGAGCAGGATGTGAAGAAAGTTATCCTGGACCAGGATAACCCCGATATTTCGGTGCTCGTAGGGACCAATATCCCTCAGGATATTGAGGAACAATTAATTAACTTTTTGAAATGCAGGATGTCTACGTTTGCATGGAAACATGAGGATATGACTGGCATATCCAAAGATATCATCACTCACAAGCTTGGAATTGATAAGTCGTTCAAGCCTGTGCAACAAAAAAGAAGGAAGTTTGCTCCTGAGCGGAACACGATTATCCAAGAGGAAGTTGAAAGATTATTAAAGTCAAGAATGATCAGAGAGGTTAAGTTCCCAAGGTGGCTAGCAAACGTGGTTGTAGTACAGAAGAAGAATGGGAAATGGAGAGTTTGTGTAGACTACACAGACTTGAACAAAGCTTGTCCTAAAGACCCATTTCCTCTCCCCCATATTGATGCAATGGTAGATGCCACTGCCGGGCATGAAATGCTGACCTTCATGGACGCATCCTCAGGATTTCAACAGATCCAAATGGAGCCTTCTGACCAGGAGGATACCGCATTCATGACGCCAACAGGTATTTATTGTTATACGGCTATGCCTTTTGGTTTGAAATATGCAGGTGCAACATACCAAATATTGGTAAACATGATGTTTAAAGATAAACTGGGGGACACCATGGAGGTGTATATTGACGATATGGTGGTAAAATCAAAGAAAGCTCAGGATCACCTCCAGCATATTAAAGGAGCATTTGACATCCTGGATCAATACAACATGAAGCTGAATCCTGCTAAATGCCATTTCGGAGTGGGGGCAGGAAAGTTTCTTGGGTATATGGTGATGAAAAGGGGGATAGAGGCAAGCCCGGAGCAGATTAAAGCTATCCTGGATTTAAAATCACCCTCGAATATGAAGGATGTACAAAGATTAACAGGCCGAGTAGCAGCTCTAAACAAATTTATTTCAAGATCCTCAGAGAAATGCAAAGACTTCTATGATATCCTGAAGAAGAACAAAAGATTCGAATGGGGGGAAAAGCATGAAGCAGCCCTGCAGGATTTGAAACGATATCTCTCAACCGCACCTCTATTGATGAAGCCTGAAAATGGTGAACCACTATCCCTGTACCTTGCTGTATCAGGGAATGCTGTAAGTGCTGTTCTTATAAAAGACCATGAAGGTCAGCAGTATCCTGTTTATTATGTTAGTAAAAGTTTGTTAGATGCTGAAACTAGATATTCTCATTTAGAAAAATTGATACTAGCATTAATTATGGCTTCAACGAAACTTAGGCATTATTTCGAGACACATAGGATACATGTTAAAACAAATTATCCTATTAAAAATGTGCTTAGGAAACCAGAGATGTCAGGCAGGATGGCCAAGTGGTCAGTAAAGTTGAGTGCTTATGATTTAGTATATGAACCTAGGAATGCCATAAAGTCTCAGGCTTTACCTGACTTTGTGGCTGACTTTAGTAGTGATATTCAGGATGAGGTAGATCTAGAAGTTCAACAGCTAGGAGAATCCTCAGGATCCTGGACATTATATACTGATGGTGCATCTAATGTAAGAGGAGTAGGATTAGGAATACTACTAAAATCGCCACAGGGGGACATATTACCCCATGCTATTAGGTGTGAATTTCCTGCTACTAATAATGAAGCAGAGTATGAGGCCTTAATTGCAGGATTAGAGTTGGCTAAGAGCATGAGTATCAAAAATTTGCAAGCATATGTTGACTCTCTGTTAATTACTAACCATTTTAATGGATCCTATGCAGTTAAGGGAGAGAAATTAATCGAATATCTCGATATTCTCAAAAAATTAGCAGGATATTTCGATATTTTTATACTTGAACAGGTACCAAGGGAAGATAATGCTGAAGCAGATGCCTTAGCAAATCTGGGATCATCGATCAGGATACCTGAAGGGACACAAATACCAATAGTACATGTCTTATATCCTGCAACGAATCCTCAGGATAAAGAAGTAGCTGGTATTCAGGATCCTGGGGCAGAATATCTTGAAGAGGATCCTAAAACCTGGACGGCTCCAATCATGAAATATCTCAAAGAAGGACACATTCCTGGAAATGAAAATCCTAAGGCATTTAGGATGAAGGTATCACGATTCACTATTATAGATAATATTTTATACAAGAAATCTCTTGCAGGGCCGTATTTGAGGTGCTTGGAGGATCTTGAAGCCAAAGAAGTCCTTCAGGATATACATCAAGGGGATTGTGGTAACCATGCTGGGGGCAGATCATTATTCTCAAAAATATTAAGAACAGGATATTATTGGCCAACAATGAGAAAAGATGCCGCAGAATATGCTCGAAGATGTGACTCATGTCAAAGACATAGTAACATACTGCATCAACCGGCTGAACCATTATATCCTATTGTTTCCCCTTGGCCATTTATGAAGTGGGGTATGGATATAGTGGGAAAGTTACCAAAAGCTCCGGGAGGAAAAGTCTTTATGCTAGCAATGACGGATTACTTCTCTAAGTGGGTTGAAGCTGAAGCATTTGTTCAAGTAAGAGACCAAGAAGTAGTATCCTTCATCAAGAGGAATATCCTGACCAGATTCGGAGTACCAGCTGAGATAATCTGTGACAATGGCTCTCAGTTCATAAGTAAGAGGACTACTGACTTTTGCAAGAGTTGGGGAATCAAAATGATCACATCCACTCCGGTACATCCTCAAGCAAATGGACAAGCAAAATCCTCTAACAATATAATTGTCAACAACTTAAAGAAAAGGCTTGGAGCCAAAAAAGGAAGATGGGCAGAAGAATTACCCTTTGTTTTATGGGCTGATAGGACAACGATAAAGAATGCAACAGGTCAAACCCCATTTTCGTTGGTGTTTGGAGCAGAAGCAGTGGTTCCAACGGAGATGACAATACCTACTGCAAGATCTATCTTAAGTGATCCTGAGAAGAATCCTGAAGCCTTGAGTCAGGATTTAGACACTATAGATGAAAAGAGAGATGCGGCAAGGCTAAGGATGGCAGCATATCAACAGAGAATATCCAGGGCATATAACAAGAATATTAGAACCAGAAGATTTAAGGTTGGAGATTGGGTATTAAGAAAGGCCTTCCAAAATACTACTAATCCTGCCGATGGCAAGTTAGCTCCAAAATGGGAAGGACCATATGAAGTTGAATCAGAAGCAGGGAAAGGAGCATATAGACTCAAGAATATGGAGGGAGATATGCTACCGAGATCTTGGAATGCTATACACCTTAAGCTCTATTTCAAGTGAGTCTAGAATTTAATTTCTAACTCGAGATGGTATGAATTCTTACTTCTTTTAAATGTGTTTGGTGTAATTTGTTCTTTATAACCTGATACTGACTTAAGCATCGGAGGGGTGTTAGCCAAGCTAACACCCACCTTAGTTTACATTTGTTCTGCAAGATATGTTTCAGGATATAGCTCCAGAATATGCACTCGGGATAACTTAGAAGATTAGAGGATTGGCCCCCTCTCTCACGTTTAAGGGATACTGATCCCTTCACAGGTTTAAAGGTATTCACCTTTCTTCCGAATTGGGTTTAAACACCCCGCCTGGAGCGCAAGTTATTCAGGGATAGTTCAAGGTGGCGGGACCAGTCCATGTAAAAGTGGCTGACAATTTCGTTACCATTGGCTATATCCTGAATCCTAATGGTATATGAGGATTGATCACCCTCTCTCACGAAAGGGTATTTTCATACTCTCTAAGGTTTAAAGGTTTTCACCTTTCTAAGTCTTGGAGTTTATACACTCCCGCCTGTAGCGCATGAAAAATTGGGATTTTCCCCAGGATACAAAGGATTTATCTCCAGTACATCCTTGGGTTATACCCTCGGAACGAGAAAAATTGCTTATGCCATGGAAACTGACATTAAATAGATTTCTAAGATACTTGAAGACATTGTACACAGGGGACATCCCTGCCAAGATGGTGGTGTAAAGCTAAAAGAATGAAGTTTGCGACTAATGCATTAAGTACCTTGCACTGGGGACATCTTCATTGCAAGAGTTGCAAAGGGATTGAAGTTTGGTAGTAGGTTTATATCCTATGTCTGGTATGATCTTTCCTTTGCAAGCCTCATTTAAATTTTTAATAACATCATGTTAAGTATCTTGACATATATCCTCAAAGTCCTTGTAAGGATATTTGATTGGGATGTTTGAAACTAGTATTGGCTTGAAACTTTGATCATCATCAAAACTTGGTTTTGAAAAGATAAACTATTTTTTACTTTCTAAAGAAATTTTTACAAAATTGAAAGAACGTTTGGAAGATCCATTTAAAAGGCTTCTGCAGTATGTTTCTAAGCATACTGGTCAAGATATTTTGTAAAATAACAGTATGAAATTTTTACAAAGCTAAAACTTACACTAAACAATGCAAAGTAACAAAAAATAAGTCAAAAGATAGTTATATTATTAACAAGTCAAAAGTTGTGCTTTTGGTAAGGCCCATCCGCCAAAAGCACAATTAGTTGTTACCATAATTTTGTAACGGTTGCAGGATCTGTCTCAAAACAGGACCCGTTCACCTACAACCGTTACTATGTTCAAAACAAATTATACTAATTGATGACCAAGGGCTTCATCCTAAAACCTAGGACCCATCCACCTTTGGTCATCATATTGTTCTAGTGCAGGAAAAGTAAATTGTTCAAGGACAGGAAAAGTAAATTGTTTATGCAACCACAACCATGAAATTAAAAAGTGGGCTCCGGCCTTGGCACGTATATCCATCATCGCCCACTCTGCTGCCTAAGGGGCAGCACCTTCTTGAACAGCAAGCTCCTTGCCAGCATCTGCCCCAGCATCACCCTCAGGATTCTTCTCAGCACCATCATCAGCATTGGCCACCTCCTCTGCCGCCTTAGAAGGCTCTTCACCAGTATGTTTTGCAGGATGAGCAACGGGATGACCTCCGAGGCCCTGTAGTTTCTCCTCCCAAGCCTTTGCATTCCAGGAAGGGCATTCAAAACCCAGATCCATGGCTTCGTAAGCCATCCTTATCCTGGCTTGGAGAAGAGAGATGACCACTGAAGTTTTTAGGCTATCCCGGTATGAGCTCATATTCTGCTGATATTGGAGAAGAGCGGTGTCCAGCTTGGCTTGAGCATCCTCATTAGCTTTGTGAAGGGCGGCTTGATGTTCCTGAGTCATTGCCTTGTATTTGTCCTCATAGTGCTGGGATTTGGCAGCTGCAATGGTTCCTTGATCAGCTATGGTGGCTTGAGCTTTCTCCAGCTGAATCTGCAACATCTTGTTAAGACCGCTGGCATCTTCGTATAAATGCATGAGGCGATCCAGACCCTATAGATAAAGACACAGGTATTAATGTGAAAAATAAGCAGGATAAAGACTAACATACTTATACAGGATATCGGAAAGAAAATTTTACCTGTTTGAGAAATGAGGTGGCGTCATTGAACCCGTGATTCTCAAGAGAGAATGTTTCAGAAACAGCCAGGGAGTCAGTCTCCTTTCTCTTTCGAGAGCTGGATGCCCTGGTCCTGGATGCCGGAGGGCCTTTGGGAGCAGAAACAGTTTTCGAGGAGGTAGGCTTTGGTGTAGCAGACGATTTTGGCTTGGATTCTTGCTTGGCAGGTTCAAGGCTGGAATAGCAATCCAGCTCATCGAGTTCGAAAGCTTCAAGGTTGACGACTGGTACTACATAAGGGAAGGTATTCTTAAAACTCATCATATTTTTGACAAATAATTAACATATGAAGATATGCTTACCAGACATTTCTGAGCTTGATCTTTGATGAGGATCTGTGAGAGACAGGGAAAAAGTTCTTTCACTGACAGGAAGACGGTAGATTTCCTTGATCTTGGATTCGGATTCTGCGCTAGGAGGCACTAAATCTTTGAAATTCGCTGCATAAAAACATCAGAATATAAGTCCGGGATACAGTTTGAAGATATGATTGGGGATATTCCTAAAACCCTAAATCCTACCCTTGGTTAACCATTTAACCGGTAGATCGAAACCCTTATCAATGGAGTCTCTTTTGACGAAAAAGAATTTTCGTCGCCATCGATCCTCATTCTTGGTGGCTTTAAGGACCAAAGGGCTCTTGATGGAGAACAGAAGATAACGGTGATTGCCGTGAGATCTTAACCGGTATGCTACGGGAAGGTCCTCAACAAGTAGGTTAGGATAATGGCGAGATTTGATTTGATCCAACACTATCAAGATTCGCCAAACCATTGGCATAACTTGGGCATAACTAAGGCCGGTGAGGTCGAAGAAACTGGAGATAAAGGGTGGAAATGGATACCGGAGTCCAAGGGAGAAAGGATAAGCGAAAAAACAAACCCACTCGTCGGATGATGCATCCGATCGGACCTCCTTGTCAAAGGGGCGAAAGACCGTTCCGGTGGGAAAGGCACCGGAGTCTTTGAGAGCAGCAATATCAGCATTATTGAAACAGCAAATCTCCTTTGCTGGATCGGTGATAAAGTTTTGACTTATGAGGGTTGAGGCTGACCGGTCTGAGCGGGATTTCGTTCGTGGTGCCATGGAGCAAATTATGAAAAATTAAAGAGAGGAGATTAGAAGAGAAGATACCTGATGCTTGCTTGAAGATAAGGATAACCGAGACAAGGAGTCCCTCGGTTAATATAGGATGAATAAATGGGGGTAAAAAGTAAATAATGCCTTGGAAGTTGCACCGCTGTCATTTCAAGAGTCTAGTCATATTAATTGCCTTGAGTTATGAAGTAAAATTTTGAAATATATCCGTTGGATTGGTATCCCAACCGATATATTTGGGGACAATTGTTAGGGGTCATTTTCTTAACATATGTATCCTGACCAATATCCTGCCTTTGTTTGTTTATTTGTGACCAGGATGCTGGGAGAGGATATTGCTGACATCTTGGGCGATATCCTGAGACTTATTGAATTAACCACGTGCAGGTTAAGGGCAGAGGCTTGCTAACGGTCAAGTGGACTTCTTCTCCTCAAGACTCGGACGAATTTGTTGAGAAAGAGACGTTGAGCCCGAAAGACCAGCTCTACAACGTTCCAAGAAGGAATATTCGGCGGATCCCGCAAGTTTAGGGTAGTTAGTTATTTTATCTTTACTATAAATAGATGAGGTCGGATCAACTTAGAACACATCAATTCACACTTACACTCTCGAACACAATCACTCTCTAGCTGATAGCAAACACTACACTTGTATTTCATTTCCGTTGTAACACTTAGTCGATCCGTACCACATCCTGCACTGTATCCTGATTTTTGAAGCAATTGAAGAACAAGGCAGCTGCGATTGTCAGCTCCCGAGGTTTTATGCCGGCGATCTAGATTGATCAAGGGCTTTCCTCGTACATCTCGTGTCACTTCCTTTACTTTTCGCTCATTATTTGCTCATTGTTTGATCGTCGATACAGCTCAATATCCCGAGCCGTATCCTGAAACTGTTTTTGCAAGTAATTTAATTAACACATTTTTGACACTTACTTCTAGCACACTACCTCACTTAACTAATTTGATCACTTAATTACTTCGGTAATTTTTTACCAAAACAACCATATTTACCCAACAGTTGAAGGATTCATCTCAAACCGAGACCCATCCACCTTCAACTGTTGTATTGTTCAAAAAGCATGCAGGAAATGTAAATTGTTCAGGTGCAGGAAAGTAAAGTGCGGAAAAGTAAATTGTTTTTGGGACTACAAACCAACATTCAAATTCAAAAAGGTGGGCTCTGGCCTTGGCACGTATATCTGTCATCGCCCACCTAAATGCCCTCACACAGCGGCATCACCTCCAACCTTCTCAGACTTCTCCGCTCCAGCATCCTGACCAGCATCCTGCGTAGCATCCTGACCTATGTCCATCCCAGCATCAGCTCCAGCATCCTTCTTGTCTCCAGCCTGGACCACCACCTCTACTGACTTAGAAGACCCACCAGCTTCAGCAGGAAGGGGCACAGCTTTGCCTCCAAGCTCCTTTAGTTTGGCCACCCAGGATTCGACTGGCCAAGATGGACAAACAAGGCCCGTCTCCTTGGCCTCGTAGGCCATCTTGATGCGTGCTTGTAACAGGGAGACGATAGCAGAAGCCTTGATTCCCTCCCGGAAATTGACCAAGGCTTGATCATGATCCATTTGAGCGGTGGCGAGTTTGACCTCAGCGTCTTGGGTGACCTTCTTCAGCAAGCTTTCATAATGCCGGCTCTTCGCTTCAGCAATGGCACCTTGGTCAGCAACGGTGCTTTCGAGTTGTTTGATTCTGGCTTCATGAAGTGCCACAGTACCACAAGCGTCATTATACAAGTGGAGCAAATGCTGGAGGCCCTGCACATCAATTACAGGTATAAAGTTAGAATGTATGTTGACCAAGATATCCTACCAGGATATCCTGTTAGGATATATGTGCAGGATATATGTGCAGGATATACATAAAGGATATGCGTCAGGATATTACCTTGTTAAGGAAGGATGTCATTGGCTCTAAGGAATCAGAGAAGCTGAGTTCATCATAGGAGAACCCTTCTGAGCCCGGAGCACTGACTTCAAGACCCTTTCTCTTTTTCGCTGTGGAAGCACGGGTTCTTGGATTGGCCTTGGGAGCCGGGAGTGGCTTGGAGCTAGTAGCAGCAGGACTCTCCTTCTTGACTGTGGCTGAAGTTGGATAGCTGTCAAGTTCATCAAGGTCTAGATAGACTGGGACTTTGCTGGAATCTGCACACAGGGAGTAAATTCTAAATCCCTTCTATGAATAACAGATAAAAAACATATGTGTAGGATATCTTGCAGGATCCTTACCAGACATGTTGGCACTGGAAAGAGGGCTTGGAGTTGGTGGAGATGGATTGAAACTTCTCTCTGCCTCTGGAAGGAGTCTGATGGCGTCTATTCTCTCTTGAAAATTAGCAAGAGGAGGTGCAATCTTCCTGAAATCAGCTGCACAAAAATGAAAATTTGTTAGTTCAGAATATGAGACAGGATAAGAGACAGGATCATTCTTAAACCCTAAGTCCTACCCTTTCTTAACCATCTCATCGGATAATCCGTTCCACCAGGGATTGAATCCCTTTTTACGAAGAAAAACTTGGATTGCCAACCATCCTCGTTCCTGGTGGCACGAAGTATCAATGGGGGACCGGAACTAGAATAAAACAGAAACCTAGATGAGCCATGGCATCTAAGCTTGTAGGCTAAAGGGAGATCATGGACGGAAATGTCAGGTATGTGGTTTCTCTTGATTTGGTCAAGAACAGACAAAACACGCCAAAGCATTAGCATGGTTTGGCTGAAAGAAATTTTGGTGATATTAAAAAACTCGGTGATGAAGTCCGGAAAGGGGAATCGTAACCCTAAGGTAAAGGGGAAAGCATTGAAACAAATCCACTCGTTGGAAACCATATCTGACCGGATTTCTCTATCAAAAGGTCGGAAAATAGGTGCATGTTTCTCCGGTTCTTGGAGAAGATTCTGTTGGATGAATGTGGGAGCAGAATCGCCTGAACTGGACCTCGTTTGCCTCGGCATTTGGTCGCCTGAGTTCTTGCCGGAGAAAGATAAAAGATGGTTATGAAGATGAGAGAGAGAATATTACCTTTTTCTTGTCGATTGTGGGTAAAAAAGGATATGAGGATGAGAAGATATAGGGAATGATGAGTAAATATAGGCCGGGTGGTTGAAAGCTGTCACATCAATAGTCTTATCTCTTAATTGCCTTGGCCACCGTGAAAAAATGTAACCGTTAGGATATCAAACGGTAACATTTTTGGGGACAATTGTTATGGGTGAAATTCTGAGCCCATATCCTGGAAAATATCTTGATCTATATCTTGTTTATGTAGTATCTGTTTACATCCGGGATGCTGGTTCAGGATATTGGTAACATCCTGAATGGTATCCTCGGGATTACTAATGGATTATGTGCAGGTACGTGGGTTAGAAGCTAGCAACGTTCACAAGACTTATTCCGCGGAAGACTCGGTCCAAGTCGTTCAAATGAAGACGTTGAAGCCGTATTACTCGGTCCATAACGTTCATAATGGAATATTCGGAGTAGCCCATATTTGTAGGGATTATTGTTTGTAATTCATTACTATAAATAGGTGGGTATACCAGATCAACTAGGACATCACAATCACACTCGCTACACTCTAACACTTTCTCTCGAGCAATTCTTACTTTCATACAAAAGCATTGTAACACTTAGCGATCTAGTCCATATCCTGCACTGTATCCTGAAGTTTAAAGCAATAAGAAGAACAAGGCAGCTGCGATTGTCAGCTCCCGAGGTTTTATGCCGGCGATCTAGATTGATCAAGGGCTTTCCTCGTACATCTCGTGTCATTTCCTTTACATTTTGTTCATTGTTTACTCATTGTTTGATCGCAGATACAGCTCAATATCCTGAGCCGTATCCTGAATACTGATTTTCTAAATAACTCAACAAGCATATTTTCGACACTCATTTCTAGCACACTACCTCACTTAACTAATTTGATCACTTAATTACTTCGGTAATTTTTGACCAAAACAGTAACATACTGCATCAACCTGCTGAACCATTATATCCTATTGTTTCCTCTTGGCCATTTATGAAGTGGGGTATGGATATAGTGGGAAAGCTTCCAAAGCTCCGGGAGGAAAAGTCTTTATGCTAGCAATGACGGATTATTTCTCTAAGTGGGTTGAAGCAGAAGCATTCGTTCAAGTAAGAGACCAAGAAGTAGTATCCTTCATCAAGAGAAATATCCTGACCAGATTCGGAGTACCAGCTGAGATAATTTGTGACAATGGTTCTCAGTTCATAAGTAAGAGGACTACTGACTTTTGTAAAAGTTGGGGAATCAAAATGATTACGTCTACTCCGGTACATCCTCAAGCAAATGGACAAGCAGAATCCTCAAACAAGATAATCGTCAATAACTTAAAGAAGAGACTAGGAGCCAAAAAGGGAAGATGGGTAGAAGAATTACCCTTTGTTTTATGGGCAGATAGGACAACGGTGAAGAATGCAACAGGCCAAACCCCATTTTCCTTGGTATTTGGAGCAGAAGCAACGATTCCAACGGAAATGACAATACCTACTGCAAGATCTACCCTAAGTGATCCTGAGCAGAATCCTGAAGCCTTGACTCAGGATTTAGACACTATAGATGAGAAGAGAGATGCGGCATGGCTAAGGATGGCAGCATATCAACAGAGAATATCCAGGGCATATAACAAGAATATTAGAACCAGAAGATTTAAGATTGGAAGAAAGGTTTTTCAGAATACTACTAATCCTGTCGATGGCAAGTTAGCTCCAAAATGAGAAGGACCATATGAAGTTGAATCAGAAGCAGGGAAAGGAGCATACAGACTCAAGAATATGGAGGGGGATATGCTACCGAGATCTTGGAATGCTATACACCTTAAGCTCTATTTCAAGTGAGTTTAGAATTTAATTTCTAACTCAGGATGGTATGAATTCTACCTTTTTTAAATATGTTTGGTTTAATTTGTTCTCTGTAACCCAATACTGACTTAAGCATCGGAGGGGTGTTAGCCAAGCTAACACCCACCTTAGTTTACAATTGTTTTGCAAGATATATTTCAGGATATAGCTCCAAGATATGTACTCAGGATAACTCAAAAGATTAGAGGATTGGCCCCCTCTCTCACGTTTAAGGGATACTGATCCCTTCACAGGTTTAAAGGTATTCACCTTTCTTCCGAATTGGGTTTAAACACCCCGCCTGGAGCGCAAGCTATTCAGGGATAGTTCAAGGTGGCGGGACCAGTCCATGTAAAAGTGGCTGACAATTTCGTTACTGTTGGCTATATCCTGAATCCTAACGGTATATGAGGATTGATCACCCTCTCTCACGAAAGGGTATTTTCATACTCTCTAAGGTTTAAAGGTTTTCACCTTTCTAAGTCTTGGAGTTTATACACTCCCGCCTGTAGCGCATGAAAATTTGGGATTTTCCCTAGGATACAAGGGATTTATCTCCAGTACATCCTTGGGTTTTACCCTTGGGACTTAAAAATTGCCTGTGCAATGGAAACTGACGTTCAATAGATTTCTAAAGTGTTAGAAGGCATTGTACACAGGGGACATTCCTGACAAGATGGTGATGTAAAATTAAAAGGATGAGGCTCAGAACTTATGCACTAAGTATCTTGCACAGGGGACATCTGCATTGGATGAGTTGCAAAGGGACTAAAGTTTGGTAATAGGTTTATACCCTATTTCTGGTATGATCTTTCCTTTTTAAACGTCATATAAATTTTTTGTAACATTATTTTAAGTATCCTGATGTATTCTCAAAGTCCTTTTCAGGATATTTGATTAGGATGTTTGAAACCAGTATTAGTTTGGAACTCTGATCATTTAAATATTATCAAAACTTGGTTTTGAAAAGATAGACTATTTTTCACTTTCTAAAGAAATTTTTACAAAGTTGAAGGAACGTTTGGAAGTTCTATCTAATAAGAGGCTTTTACAGTATATCGCTGAGCATACTGATCAGGATATTTTTTAAGATAATAGTATGAAGTTTTTTGCAAAGCTAAGACTCACACTAAGTAATGCAAGGTAACAGAAAATAAGTCAAAAGATAGTTATATTATTAACAAGTCAAAAGTTGTGCTTTTGGTTTCACCACAAACAGAGGCCCATCCGCCAAAAGCACAATTAGTTTTTACTATACTTGTGTAACGGTTGCAGGATATATCTCAAAACAGGACCTATCCACCTGCAACCGTTATCACATTCAAAACGAGTTATACTAATTGATGACCAAGGGCTTCATCCTAAAACCTAGGACCTATCCACCTTTGGTCATCACATTGTTCAAGTGCAGGAAATGTAAATTGTTCGAAGACAAGAAAAGTAAATTGTTTATGCAACCACAACCATGAAATTTAAAAAATGGGCTCCGGCCTTGGCACGTATATCCATCATCGCCCATTTCACCGCCTAAGAAGCGGCACCTTCTTGATCAGCAACCTCCTTGCCAGCATTCGCCCCAGCATCAGCCTCAGGATTCTTCTCGGCATCATCATCAGCATTGGCCACCTCCTCTGCCGCCTTCGAAGGCTCTTCACCAGCATGCTTTGCAGAATGAGCAACGGGATGACCTCCAAGATCCTTTAGTTTCGCCTCCCAAGTCTTTACATTCCAGGAGGGGCATTCAAAACCCAAGTCCAAGGCCTCATAAGCCATCTTTATCCTGGCTTGGAGAAGGGAGACGACCACGGATGCTTTGAGGCTATCCCGGTATGAGCTCATATTATGCTGATATTGAAGAAGGGCGGCATCTAGCTTGGCTTGAGCATTCTCGTTAGCTTTGTGGAGGGCAGCTTGATGTTCCTGGGTCATTGCCTTGTATTTGTCTTCGTAGTGCTGGGATTTGGCAGCCGCAATGGTTCCTTGGTCAGCTATGGTGGCTTGAGCTTTCTCCAGCTGGATCTGCAACATCTTGTTAAGCCCGCAAGCGTCTTCGTATAAGTGCATAAGACGATCCAGACCCTATCGATAAAGACACATGTATTAATGTGAAAAATAAGCAGGATAAAGACTAACATACTTGTACAGGATATCGAAAAGAAAATTCTACCAGTTTGAGGAATGAGGTGGCTTCATTGAACCCATGATTCTCAAGAGAGAATGTTTCAGAAACAGCTGGGGAGTCAGTCTCCTTTCTCTTCCGAGAGCTAGATGCCCGGGTCCTGGATGCCGGAAGGCCTTTGGGAGCAGAAACAGTTTTCGAAGAGGTAGGCTTTGGTGTAGCAGATGACTTTGGCTTGGATTCTTGTTTGGTGGGCTCGACTCTGGAAAATCTTGAAATAGGTTTTTGACATTATATATCATTGGAATCGTAATTTCGAGACGAATCTAACGGTATACTTTGGTAAAAACAGTTTTCGGATAACTTTTGCACGGTTTTGACAGTACGGTTACGGTAAAAGCTAGACAAGGACCAGTAGAGAAGTTAGATTTGGATTTTGACACAGGTTACCAAAATTCATTTAAACTTTTGCGCTGCGTGATGGCTAGGATGAACAATGGATGTGAGGTTGTTAAAAACTGGCCAAAGCTTACAAACGTCAAAGAATATGCTGACTGGAAAGAGAAGTTTGAGTTGTTTATGAAAAGTAAAGATACTGAAATGTGGACGTGTATGACAGATGGATATGTTGCTCCTACACGTCGTGTAGAAGGAAGAGTTAAGGTTATTTCTTATGAGAAGATGGATGAATCTGAAAGACAGGTGGTTGATGCTGAGAAGAGAGCTTTAGCAGTGATCAAGAAATCCTTACCTGAGGGCATTAAGCATACCTTCAAGAACTATGGGAATTCTAGAGATCTATGGGAAGCTTTAGAAAAACGTTATCAGATCTCTTCTCAAGTAACTACTTGTGATCAAGAATTGGTTGCTAAGCTTGCAGCTGTGAAGATTGTAGAGGAGACTGCTGAGAAAAAGGATGCAGAAGTTTCAAAGGGCATGAAGGATGTGAATGGACTTACATCAGAGGTGAAGGTATCATCAGAATCTGTAAGTCATACATGTCTTAATTGCACTGAACTACAGGTTAAAGTTGACAGACTATCGGAGCAAAACAAAATTCTGTTAGCCGATTTGGAAAACAGAAAAGAGTTAAATGTTCATTTGATTAAAAAGGAGTCAAATTCTTTAGAAAAACTCAAATCAAATGAACAAGAAATTAGCAGTTTAACAAGCAAAGTCAATGAACTATTACAGGTCATTGATTTGGCTCGTGAAACTGTGAAAGAAAAGACTAACGAGCTTTCAGAAAAGTGCACAGAATTGGCTGATGCACAAGCCAAAATTGTTGAACTTCAGGGGAAGTTAAACAATTTTGGGAATTCTTCGTTAGTCAGGACTCAAATTCAAAAAGGTTTAAAAAGGAGTAATGATAAAACAGGGGTGGGGTTTACTAAAGCTTCATCTTCTGGAAATCAAGACTACTCCTTTCTACCAAAAGAAGAAGAGCTAATTGATTTTGTAACCACTGCACAAGAGGTAGTGGATCCGATAGCTGTGGACTTGCCAAATAGTCCAGTTTCTTTGAAAGAATCTGTAGGGTCTAACAGTACACCTCGTAAAGTGGATGAGGATACTGAAGACAAAAAGGCCAAAACATTTAAAAAAGGATCAAACAAAAAGAAAACTTATAAGAAAAGATCCTGTTTTAAATGTCACAACAAAGGGCATGTGGCAAGTTGTTGTCCTTTGAAGAAAGGTAAACAACAAGTTGATGAGGTTAAAGACGGGAATCAGGCTGGGTCAAGCAATAATGTAAAATCAAGTTATCAGACAAAGAAACCTGAATCGCAATCAAAACCCTCAACTTCAAAAAGATTTGATAGACCGAAAAGTATTTCTCCACAATTTAGTCATCATAATGGTAAATCAAATCAATTTCAAAGTCAAAATAGAAATTTTGGATATCAAACTCGATACCAAACTGCTGGTAGTCGAAATTTTCAACAAAGAAATGGACATAGGGGTTTTACTAACTCGAATGTTCAACAACATCCAAAATTTTTTCAAAATTCATGGTATGATTATGGGAGAATAAGGTATCAAGATAAAAATTTACCCAAGGATCCACTGAAGTGTGATGGATATTGGATGGATGTTCCTGTAATGGATGAATTTGGAAAACCCAAGACCATCAGGGCTTGGGTTCTTAAGTCTAACTGAGTTGTTGAGTGAATGCAGGATGACCAAGAAGGATTGTTGATGTGTTCGACAGTGGTTATTCCTGTAAAGCATCTGAGGTGAATAGTAGGTTAACATGGGTAACGAACTATTTACTTCTGTGATCATTTTGATTGTTTCTAAACCTAAAACGTGAAAAACTGTAGTCAGGTTTAGGTGGGAGTTTGTTTGTGTTTTTAAATTTATGTTTTTTAAACTTACTCCATAAAAACAAAAAATTAGGGGGAGAAATTCCTCTAAGCCAAAAAGAGTTTAGACAGTGCGTGTGTTTAGGGGGAGTAAGTTATAAAATTTTAAAAATTTCAAAAACATTGAAAAATTGAAAAAATGAGTTTTCATGGTGTGAATAAGAAGAAATGATAGTACATCAGCAAATTAGACTGTCACACTCGAACTGAATTAAATTGCTTAAGTGTGATAGAAGCGTCATCATATGATGTACCAGTAGGCAAAAGCATGAAATAATCAACTTACCAATGTGATATAAACCTAAAGAAACTGAGTATGAGTGGGGAACACATCAGTGGTGTATGGTTTAATGACCTTAAATCTTGCGTTGATAGATTGCCAATATCTGAAGTTTTGGGTCTTTATACTGTTATTTCATCTGGGGATATCAGGGGTGTCCTTCTGCTGCATCCAGATACATGCTGACCTAGACACACCCAGGATATCTTAAAAGAGCTAAAAATGCCAAAACCCTGAAAATGAAGAAGCTCTCATAGAGAGTCATTCAAAATAAGTGCTAAATGCACATATCGTACCAAATGGTATTTGTCTTAGCCCTCGATAAGATATTTTGGTCTCTCTGCTGTACGGAAGTACTGACCTGTTCACCAATTATCTATCGTTGAAAAATAAAACGGATGAATTCAGTATACTCACCTACTACGATGAATCTTTATACATACCTTGATCGCGGGGGTATATCCTGAAGTGGGACACACTAGTATATCAGAATTAAAATTACCTTAACGTATCATACGGTAATGGTACTTGAAATGTTCATGCATTTTGTTTATGTGGACAAACATACTGGTAATCGTCTTGAACTGCTTTTCACGATAAATTACATAAAGAATTATCTAATAGTGAGAAACAGTTTGATTTTGCTGATATGATCTTCTTGCACTTGATACTCACAAAAAGTAGTTTTGTAAATAATATTTTTTTGAGATTAGTTTAGTTAGTTCAGTTTGTGTTGAAAAATATCAAAAATACCAAAAATACCAAAAATATTTCCTTTTAAAAGATCTCCCATTTTGAACTGACAGCTAGTTGTTTTTGCAAACTAAGATAAAATATTGGTTTATCTTTAAATGTGAAAAAGACTAATGGTTTTTCGAGATACTTGCTTGTGTTTCTAAACATATTGATGCAGTTATCAAAATGAAGTGCAGAATACAAGTAAAGTGCAGATTGAGAGTGAAGTGAAGAACGTGCGAAGATGCATGGTAGGATCCTTCTACTACATTGCAGAAAGAGAAAGAGATATGGAAGCTTTGAAGATACTTGCTTAACTAAAGATTGCTAGTTCGCTGATCTACAACGAATGAAAGTTTTGGAGATTGGAAGCATCAGCTAAGGGGGAGTTTGTTGATGTCAGAAACTGTGTAGCTGACGCTATCCAAAGACCAAAAGACTGCAAGATGTTTGAAGACAAAGTTACACTATGAAGCTATTGTCAAGGGGGAGTTTGTTGGTGCAAGTTTTGTGACAACAGCTTAATAGTTTGTTTATTTAGTCTTTGGATATTTTGTATTGGGCTTAGCATATTGGTTTGGGAGTTATTTAGTGTAATGGGCTTGGAGAATGGCCTGGCCAAGACCATAGCCCATGTGCAAACCCTTGTCCTATATAAACAAGGCTTGGCATAAGGGTTTAGAGTACACACTTGAGACATTGGATACATTGAGAGAAATCTATAGAAAGTGGCTAGGAGATTTCTTGTGGGTCTTGAATTGATTGTAAACTTTGTGTTGGATAATCAACAGAAGACCGGATTGAAAGTTTATCGTGTTCTTGATTCTTGTTCTACTCGTTTTCTGTGAAATCTGATCTAGAGGATTCCGCACTCTAGGTTGGATAGACGATTCTGTTACGATCCATACGGCTCACGGGACCTACAGAAAAGCTGCTCCTAGGAGGTTGTCAAGCGTTTTCGCTCGACGATTCCATTCTTGGGTGATTGGTTTGGCCCTTGTTGCTGTAACTCGAATCCTAGCCCGGTATATCCCATTTTAATTTTACACCATTATGAACCGTACACCTTTTTTACTCTCTGATCAAGGTTTTCGGCATTGAAAAATCTCCGTAAACTAAATCACATGTGTATATGTTGACATTTATGAGATATACAGTCAAGAAAATCAAGGGCAATGGTGATATATATGTGGATTAGACACAAAAAAAAACACTCAACAAATGGCTACAATTTAAGGAATGTGTTTAGTGACGGCATCAGATTCCTAATTAATGGAGAAAGGTCTGGTGGCAAGAAAAGCTGCTTCTAGGAGGTTGTCAAGTGTTTTCCCTCGATGATTCCATTCTTGGGTGGTTGGTTTGACCCTTGTTCCTGTAGCTCGAATCCTAGCCCGGTATATCCCATTTTAATTTTACACCAATGTGAACCTTACGCCTTTTTTACTCTCTGATCGAGGTTCTCGGCATTGAAAAATCTTCATAAACTATATCACACGGGTATATGTTGACATTTAAGAGATATACAGTAAAGAAAATCAAGGGCAATGGTGATATAGATGCGGATTAGACACAAAAAAAAAACACTCAACAAACGGCTACAATTTAAGGAATGTGTTTAGTGACAGCATCAGATTCCCAATTGTTGGAGAAAGGTCTGGTGGCAAGAAAAGCTACTTCTAGAAGGTTGTCAAGTAATTCTGCTCGATGATTCCATTCTTGGTTGGTTAGTTTGTGTCACGACCCCAACCCCGGTTTAGGAGCCGCGGGATAGAAAATCTCGTGGTATTTATTTAATTGAGTTGACAGGGGAAGATTTTAGCAGGATCGTTTAAAACTGAAAATGCCCGATTATTTTATTTCATAATTTGGGATAACCACGTAATTTACAATAAGGTGATTTCACTGAGAAATCTTTATTTTACAAAATATGTTTTTTATTTATATTGAGCCACTTCCTTAAGCTTGTAGTGCTTCACGGCACTTTTCCTGAATCACAACAGATCACCTGAAACATGTTTGAAAAAAGGTTTTGTCAGCAGGAAAATACTGGTGAATCATTCTTTTTATTTAAAAACAACGTGTTTGTTACAATTTACAGTATTAAGAGCGATTACAATGTTTATATATATCAACCAACTACCCACGGTATTTGTCACTCGACCATCCATTGATAACCTCATTGTCCAATGGTGTCTGTGACTATGGTCATATCACCCCTTGGCTAACCCGTTATCCAATGGTGACGGTTATCAAGTAATGTATACTAAACCCCACATACCGGCTGTAATATGGAGACTACAAAGACTTAATCCCTGTAATTATAACTTTGAAAATAAATAGGGTTTTGGAAATAATTTGATAAAAAGAGAATGACTCACATTGCAGATTTAACACGGGCAGAATCTAGTCTATTGATTTAGCCTTGTTAACCTAGTTTAAATAACAACGCACACAAAACTAGGTTAGTAACCAATACATCATTTACGATAACTCACGAGATTAAACCCTCACAACGAATGACAAAGTGCAATATTTAAACATCCATCGAATGCACGACGAATGACAAAGCATAACCCTAATGTGGGCAGCACCTAAACATCCATTGGATAGTTTTTAATCGATCGGACATTGAATCTTAGCAGCGATCGAGTTATTACCCTGTTATCGCGGAAGCGTTCCGTGATTTGTGTGTGTTTTGGGACTGTTTATACGATATCTCAGTGTTCGTTTTGAGTTTGAACGTCGAACCAACGCATAATTGCAAGTCCCAAGCCCCTATATTTATACTTGAAAAACAGCTCCCTCGCGTGGCGCGAGGGGCTGTCGCGTGGCGCGAGGGGTGCTCCCCTACCATAGGGTAGCCCCGTGTCCCAGTAGGCTTGCTGAGTTGGTCGTTCGTCAAATTTCGAATCACACGTAAAACTGTTTGGATATTATCAACTAGGGTTCACCACCCCTGAGTTTTAGGGGCCCTGATCCTGATTCCGATTATTCTGAAAATTTTAGGGTTTATGCAGGATCATTTGGGGGTCTTAATTAGGGTTTCCTATTGATCCAAATATAATAATAATTAAGACTTTTGATGAGAGTTGTTACAGTTTGGCCCTTATTCCTGTAACTGGAATCCTAGCCCGTTATATCCCATTTTACTTTTACACCATTATGAACCTTACGCCTTTTTTTACTCTAAATCACACGTGTATATGTTGACATTTAATAGATATACAGTCAAGAAAATCAAGGGCAATGGTGATATTTATGCGGATTAGACACAAAAAAAAAACACTCAACAAATGGCTACAATTTAAAGAATGTGTTTAGTGACGGCGTCAGATACCAAATTGATGGAGAAAGTTCTGGTGGCAAGAAAAGCTGCTTCTAGGAGGTTGTCAAGTGTTTTCACTCGACGATTCCATTCTTGGGTGGTTGGTTTGGCCCTTGTTCCTGTAACTTGAATCCTAGCCCGGTATATCCCATTTTAATTTTACTCCATTGTGAACCTTACGCCTTTTTTACTCTCTGATCGAGGTTCTCGGCAATGAAAAATTTTCGTAAACTAAATCACACGTACATATATTGATATTTAAGAGATATACAATCAAGGAAATCAAGGGCAATGGTGATATATATGCGGATTAGACACCAAAAAAAACACTCAACAAATGGCTACAATTTAAGGAATGTGTTTAGTGACGGCATCAGATTCCTAATTGATGGAGAAAGGTCTGGTGGGAAGAAAAGCTGCTTCCAGGAGGTTATTAAGTGTTTTCGCTTGACGATTCCATTCTTGGGTGGTTGGTTTGGCCCTTGTTTATGTATCTCGAATCCTAGCCAGGTATATCCCATTTTAGTTTTACACCATTGTGAACCTTACGCCTTTTTTACTCTCTGATCGAGGTTCTCGGCATTGAAAATCTTCTTAAACTAAATCACACGTGTATATGTTGACGTTTAAGAGATATACATTCAAGAAAATCAAGAGCAATGGTGATATATAAGCAGATTAGACACCAAAAAATAACCACTCAAAAAATGGCTACAATTTAAGGAATGTGTTTAGTGACGGCATCAGACTTCTAATTGATGGAGAAAGGTCTGTTGGCAAGAAATGCTGCTTCCAAGAGGTTGTCAAGTGTTTTCGCTCGATAATTCCGTTCTTGGGTGGTTAGTTTGGCGCTTGTTCCTACAACTCGAATCCTATTCCGGTATATCTCATTTTAGTTTTACACCATTGTTAACCTTACACCTTTTTTACACACTGATCGAGGTTCTCGGCATTGAAAATCTTTGTAAACTAAATCACACGTGTATATGTTGACTTTAAGAGATATACTGTCAAGAAAATCAAGAGCAATGGTGATATATATGAGGATTAGACACCAAAAAATAAACACACAAAAAATGGCTACAATTTAAGGAATGTGTTTAGTGATGGCATCAGATTCCTAATTGATGGAGAAAGGTCTGGTGGCAATAAAATCTGCTTCTAGGAGGTTGTCAAGTATTTTCGCTCGACGATTCTATTCTTGGTTGGTTAGTTTGGCCCTTGTTCCTGTAACTCAAATCCTAGCCCGGTATATCCCATTTTACTTTTGCATCATTGTGAACCTGACGCCTTTTTTACTCTCAGATCGAGGTTCTCGGCATTGAAAAATCTATGTAAACTAAATCACACGTGTATATGTTGACATTTAATATATATACAGTCAATAAAATCAACGGCAATGGTGATATTTTTGTGGATTAGACACAAAAAAACACTCAACAAACGGCTACAATTTAAAGAATGTGTTTAGTGACGGCATCAGATTCCTAATTGATGGAGAAAGGTCTGGTGGCAAGAAAAGTTTCTTCTAGGAGGTTGTCAAGTGTTTTCGTTCGACGATTCCATTCTTGGGTGGTGTGTTTGGCCCTTGTTCCTATAACTCGAATCCTAGCCCGGTATATCCCATTTTAATTTTACACCAGTGTGAACCTTACGCCTTTTTTACTCTCAGATCGAGGTTCTCGGCATTGAAAAATCTACGTAAACTAAATCACACGTGTATGTGTTGACATTTAATAGATATACAGTCAAGAAAATCCAGGGCAATGGTGATATTTATGCGGATTAGACACCAAAAAAACACTCAACAAATGGCTACAATTTAAGGAATGTGTTTAGTGACGGCATCAGATCCCTAATTGATGGAGAAAGGTCTGGTGGGAAGAAAAGCTGCTTCCAGGAGGTTGTCAAGTGTTTTCGCTCGACGATTCCATTCTTGGGGGGTTGGTTTGGCCCTTGTTTCTGTATCTCGAAGCCTAGCCAGGTATATCCCATTTTAGTTTTACACCATTGTGAATCTTACGCCTTTTTTACTCTCTGATCGAGGTTCTCGGCATTGAAAAATATTCTTAAACTAAATCACACGTGTATATGTTGACGTTTAAGAGATATACATTCAAGAAAATCAAGAGCAATGGTGATATATAAGCGAATTAGACACCAAAAAATAAACACTCAAAAAATGGCTACAATTTAAGGAATGTGTTTAGTGTTGGCAAGAAAAACTGCTTCCAGGTGGTTGTCAAGTGTTTTCGCTCAAGGATTCCATTCTTGGGTGGTTGGTTTGGCGCTTGTTCCTGCAATTCGAATCCTATTCCGGTATATCTCATTTTAGTTTTACACCATTGTTAACCTTACGCCTTTTTTACACTCTGATCGAGGTTCTCGGCATTTAAAATCTTCGTAAACTAAATCACACATGTATATGTTGACTTTAAGAGATATACTGTCAAGAAAATCAAGAGCAATGGTGATATATATGCGGATTAGACACCAAAAAATAAACACTAAAAAAATGGCTTCAATTTAAGGAATGTGTTTACTGACGGCATCCGATTCCTAATTGATGGAGAAAGGTCTGGTGGCAAGAAAAGCTGCGTCCAGAAGGTTGCCAAGTGTTTTCGCTCAACGATTCCATTCTTGGGTGCTTGGTTTGGCCCTTGTTCCTGTAACTCGATTCCTAGCCCGGCATATCCCATTTTAGTTTTACACCATTGTGAACCTTACGCCTTTTTTACTCTCTGATCGAGGTTCTCGGCATTGAAAAATTTTCATAATCTAATTCACACAAGTATATGTTGACATTTAAGAGATATACAGTCAAGAAAATCAAGAATAATGGTGATATATATGTGGATTAGACACCATAAATTAACACTCAAAAAATTGATACAATTTAAGGAATGTGTTTAGTGATGGCATCAGATTCCTAATTGATGGAGAAAGGTCTGGTGGCAAGAAAAGCTACTTCCAGGAGGTTGTCAAGTGTTTTCGCTCGACCATTCCATTCTTGGGTGGTTGGTTTGGCCCTTGTTCCTATAAATCGAATCCTAGCCCTGTATATCCCATTTTAGTTTTACACCATTGTCTACCTTACACCTTTTGACTCTCTGATAGAGGTTATCGATATTGAAAAATCTGCGTGAACTAAATCACACGTGTATATGTTGACATTTAAGAGATATACAATCAAGAAAATCAAGGGAAATGGTGATATATATGCGGATTAGACAACAAAAAAACACTCAACAAATGGCTACAAGTTAAGGAATGCGTTTAGTGACGGCATCAGATTCCTAATTGATGGAGAAAGGTCTGGGGACAAGAAAAGCTGCTTCTAGGAGGTTGTCAACTGTTTTCGCTCTACGATTCCACTCTTGGGTGCTTGGTTTGGCCCTTGTTCCTGTAACTCGAATCCTAGCCCGGTATATCTCATTTTAATTTTACACCATTGTGAACCTTACGCCTTTTTTACTCTCTGATCTTGGTTCTCGGCAATGAAAAATCGTTGTAAACTAAATCACACGTGTATATGTTGACATTTAAGAGTTATACAGTCAAGAAAATCAAGGGCAATGGTGATATATATGCGGATTAGACACCAAAAAAAACACTCAACAAATGGCTACAATTTAAGGAATGTGTTTAGTGACGGCATCATATTCCTAATTGATAGAGAAAGGTCTAGTGGGAACAAAAGCTGCTTCCAGTAGGTTGTCAAGTGTTTTCGCTCGATGATTCCATTCTTGGGTGGTTGGTTTGGCCCTTGTTTCTGTATCTCGATCCTAGCCAGGTATATCCCATTTTAGTTTCACACCATTTTGAACCTTACGCCTTTTTTACTCACTGATCGTGTTTCTCGGCATTGAAAAATCTTCTTAAACTAAATCACACGTGTATATGTTGACGTTTAAGAGATATACATTCAAGAAAATCAAGAGCAATGGTGATATATAAGCGGATTAGACACGAAATAATAAACACTCAAAAAATGGCGACAATTTAAGGAATTTGTTTAGTGACGGCATCATATTCCTAATTAATGGAGAAAGGTCTGTTGGCAAGAAAAGCTGCTTCCAGGATGTTGTCAAGTGTTTTCGCTCGACGATTCCATTCTTGGGTGGTTGGTTTGGCGCTTGTTCCTGCAACTCGAATCCTATTCCGGTATATCTCATTCTAGGTTTACACCATTGTTACACTCTGATCGAGATTCTCGGCATTGAAAAATCTTCGTAAACTAAATCACACGTGTATATGTTGACTTTAAGAGATATACTGTCAAGAAAATCAAGAGCAATGGTGATATATATGCGGATTAGACACCAAAAAATAAACACTAAAAAAATGGCTACAATTTAAGGAATGTATTTAGTGACGGCATCAGATTCCTAATTCATAGAGAAAGGTCTGGTGGCAAGAAAAGCTGCTTCCAGAAGGTTGTCAAGTGTTTTCGCTCGACGATTCCATTCTTGGTTGGTTTGTTTGGCCCTTGCTCCTGTAACTCGAATCCTAGCCCGGGATATCCCATTTTACTTTTACACCATTGTGAACCTGACACCTTTTTTACTCTCAGATTGAGGTTCTCGGCAATGAAAAATCTACGTAAACTAAATCACACGTGTATATGTTGACATTTAGTAGATATACAGTCAAGAAAATCAAGGGCAATGATGATATTTTTGCGGATTAGACAGAAAAAAAACACTCAACAAATGGCTACAATTTAAAGAATGTGTTTTGTGACGGCATCAGATTCCTAATTGACGGAGAAAGGTCTGGTGGCAAGAAAAGTTGCTTCTAGGAGGTTGTCAAGTGTTTTCGCTCGAAGATTCCATTTTGGGTGGTTGGTTTGGCCCTTGTTTCTATATCTCGAATCCTAGCCAGGTATATCCCATTTTAGTTTTACACCATTGTGAACCTTATGCCTTTTTTACTCTCTGATTGAGGTTCTCGGCATTGAAAAATCTTCTTAAACTAAATCACACGTGTATATGTTGACGTTTAAGAGATATACATTCAAGAAAATCAAGAGAAATGGTGATATATAAGCGGATTAGACACCAAAAAATAAACACTTAAAAAACGGCTACAATTTAAGGAATGTGTTTAGTGACGGCATCAGACTTCTAATTGATGGAGAAAGGTCTGTTGGCAAGAAAAGCTGCTTCCAGGATGTTGTCAAGTGTTTTCGCTTGACGATTCCATTCTTGGGTGGTTGGTTTGGCGCTTGTTCCTGCAACTCGAATCCTATTCCGGTATATCTCATTCTAGTTTTACACCATTGTTAACCTTACACCTTTTTAACACTCTGATCGAGATTCTCGGCATTGAAAATCTTCGTAAACTAAATCACACGTGTATATGTTGACTTTAAGAGATATACTGTCAAGAAAATCAAGAGCAATGGTGATATATATGCGGATTAAACACCAAAACAACACTCAACAAATGGCTACAATTTAAGGAATGTGTTTAGTGACGGCATCAAATTCCTAATTGATGGAGAAAGGTCTGGTGGCAAGAAAAGCTGCTTGTAGGAGGTTGCCAAGTGTTTTTGCACGACGATTCCATTCTTGGGTGGTTGGTTTGGCCCTTGTTCCTGTAACTCGAATCCTAGCCTGGTATATCCCATTTTAATTTTACACCATTGTGAACCTTACGTATTTTTTACTCTCTGATCGAGGTTCTAGGCATTGAAAAATATTCGTAAACTAAATCATACGTGTATATGTTGTCATTTAAGAGATATACAGTCAAAAAAATCAAGGGCAACGGTGATATATATGCGGATTAAACACAAAAAAAAACACTCAACAAATGGTTACAATTTAAGGATTGAGTTTAGTGACGGCATCAGATTGCTAATTGATGGAGAAAGGTCTGGTGGCAAGAAATGCTGCTTCCAGGAGGTTGTCAAGTGTTTTTGCTTGACGATTCCATTCTTGGGTGGTTGGTTTGGCCCTTGTTCCAGTAACTCGAATCCAAGCCCGATATATCTCATTTTAGTTTTACACCATTGTGAACGTTACGCCTTTTTTATTCTCTGATAGAGGTTCTCATCATGGAAAAATCTTACTAAACTAAATCACACGTGTATATGTTGATGTTTAAGAGATATACAGTCAAGAAAATCAAGAGGAATGGTGATATATAGGCGGATTAGACTCCAAAAAATAAACACACAAAAAATGGCTACAATTTAAGGAATGTGTTTAGTGAAGGCATCAGATTCCTAATTGATGGAGAAAGGTCTGGTGGCAAGAAAAGCTACTTCCAGGAGCTTTTCAAGTGTTTTCGCTCGACTATTCCATTATTGAGTGGTTTGTTTTACCCTTGTACATGTAACTCGAATCCTAGCCCGGTATATCCCATTTTAGTTTTACAACAGTGTGAACCTTACGCATTTTTTACTCTCTGATCGAGGTTCTCGGCATTGAAAAATCTTCGTAAACTAAATCATACGTGTATATGTTGACGTTTAAGAGATATACAATCAAGAAAATCAAGAGCAATGGGGGATATATATGCGGATTAGACACCAAAAAATAAACACTCAAAAAATGGCAACAATTTAGAGAATGTGTTTAGTAACGCCATCATATTCCTAATTGATGGAGAAAGGTCTGGTGGCAAGAAAAGCTGCTTCCAGGAGGTTGTCAAGTGTTTTCGCTCAACGATTCCATTCTTGGGTGGTTGGTTTGGAACTTGTTCCTGTAACTCGAACCCTAGCCCGGTATATCCCATTTTAGTTTTACACTATTGTGAACCTTACGCCTTTTTTTCTCTCTGATCGAGGTTTTCGGCATTGAAAAGTCTTCGTAAACTAAATCACACGTGTATATGTTGACGTTTAAGAGATATACAGTCAAGAAAAACAAGAGCAATGGTGATATATATGCGGATTGACACCAAAAAATAAACAGTCAAAAAATGGCTACAATTTAAGGAATGAGTTTAGTGACGGCATCGGATTCCTAATTGATGGAGAAAGGTCTGGTGGGAAGAAAAGCTGCTTCCAGAAGGTTGTCAAGTGTTTTCGCTCGATGATTCCATTCTTGGGTGGTTGGTTTGCCCCTTGTTCCTGTAACTCGAATCCTAGCCCTGTATATCCCATTTTAGTTTTCCACCATTGTGAACCTTACGCTTTTTTTACTCTCTGATCGAGGTTCTCGGCATTGAAAAATCTTCCTAAAATAAATCACACGTGTATATGTTGACATTTAAGAGATTTACAGTCAAGAAATCAAGTGCAATGGTGATATATATGCGGATTAGACACCAAAAAATAAACACTCAAATAATGGCTACAATTTAAAGAATGTGTTTAGTGACGGCATCATATTCCTAATTGATGGAGAAAGGTATGGTGGCAAGAAAAAGCTGCTTCCAGGAGGTTGTCAAGTGTTTTCGCTCGACGATTCCATTCTTGGGTGGTTGGTTTGGCCATTGTTTCTGTAACTCTTATCTTAGCCCGGTATATCCCATTTTAGTTTTTCACCATTGTGAACCTTACACCTTTTTTACTCTTTAATCGAGGTTCTCGGCATTGAAAAATCTTCATAAACTAAATCACACGTGTATTTGTTGATATTTAAGAGATATACAGCCAAGAAAATCAAGAATAATGGTGATATATATGCGGATTAGACACCAAAAAATAAACACTTAAAAAATGGCTATAATTTATGGAATGTGTTTAGTGATGGCATAAGATTCCTAATTGATAGAGAAAGGTCTGTTGGCAAGAAAAGATGCTTCTAGGAGGTTGTCAAGTGTTTTTGCTCGACGATTCCATTCTTGGGTGGTTGGTTTGACCCTTGTTCCTGTAACTCGAATCCTAGCCCGGTATATCCCATTTTAGTTTTACACCATAGTGAACCTTACGCCTTTTTTACTCTCAGATAGAGGTTCTCGGCATTGAAAACACTTCGTAAGCTAAATCACACGTGTATATGTTCACATTTAAGAGATATACAGTCAAGAAAATCAAGAGCAATGGTGATATATATGCGGATTAAACACCAAGAAATAAACACTCAAAAGATGGCTACAATTTAAGGAAAATGTTTAGTGACGACATCAGATTCCTAATTGATGGAGAAAGGTCCGGTGGCAAGAAAAGCTGCTTCCCGGAGGTTGTCATGTGTTTTCGCTCGACGGTTCCATTCTTGGGTGTTGGTTTGTCCCTTGTTCCTGTAACTCAAATCCTAGCCCGGTATATCCCATTTTAGTTTTACACCATTGTGCACCTTACGCTTTTTATACTCTCTGATCGAGGTTCTCGGCATTGAAAACAATTCGTAAACTAAATCACACGTGTATATGTCAAGATTTAAGAGATATATAGTAAAGAAATTCCATAGCATTGGTGATATATATGCGGATTAGACACCAAAAAATAAACACTAAAAAATGGCTACAATTTAAGGAATATGTTTAGTGACGGCATCAGATTCCTAATTGATGGAGAAAGGTCTGATGGCAAGATGTCGCAACCCCTATCCTCTAATTAGCCAGAACGGGTGCCCTCGAGCCAGTATTAGTGGCATCGGTGTTTGTCAATTTTGGCAGCGAAAATTACATCAGGAGCGTAGTTAGGAAATATTTTATCAGAGTAAAAAACCACACTTTTATAATATTAAACACATGGGAAATTTCCAATTTTCCATTTCAAACATTTTATAGGGGTAAACCCTATTTTATTTTAGGTAACTTTATAGCCAGTTTTCCAAGCCTTAAGTGTTGTCCAGCTGGCTTCAATTTGGCTTTCACATTTTGTTACCTGAAACGCGTTTAAAAACATTTTGTCAGTGGGAAATACTGGTGAGTGAATCCCAATTTACTCAAGACATGTTTTATTAGTTTACCGCATTGAGGGAGATCTCGAAATTACATTTGTTTATTTTTCTACTTTAATTACCACCCACGGTACTGTCAACCCGACTTGTGGTCATGTTACTACTCACAGTATTGTAACAAATTTTGTATACAAAACCCAACATACCGACAATAATTGTAGAATACAAATACTCAATCACTGTGAAATATAATTTAAAACATTGAGGCTTTGTAAAATAGTTTGCAAAAAGGAGGATTACTCACATTGCTATCTTAGGGTTTTCCATTGTGATTTCCTAGTGATTATCTATTAATTACACAATGCACACGCATTAATATAATAACCCAAATTTACATTAGTTATACCCTCCCCGAGACAGAACTCCAACGACTACGTCAGGCAGAGCCTCGACAGCCGTTACGGAGCGCTAGATCAATCGGGCAGCGTATCTAATACGTAACCGGGGATTATGATACTTACAACGAGGCAGAAATTCGTTAATTAGGGGGTATAATGCCCAAGAATTATGTATACTATAGAGAAATTGAGAGAGACTTTATGATTCTGAACGATTTCCAAATGACAGCCGAAGCCATCTATTTATAGTTCTGATCGACCGGTTTCTCGTGGCAGCACCGGGCTGCGCCCTGGTGACCAGCTGTCGCACCCTGCGTAGAAGACCATGAAGGTCTACGCGGCCCGCGAGTGACCCCAAATTCTTTTTTTTATTTAATTTTTAATTATATAAGGTATTTTGGGCCCAGTTTTCGTATACGAGGTGTATTTTAAGGCATATGGGGATGTTGTAAGTATCTTTGGGTGTCGGAAATAATTTTGGAGGGTTGTTATATCCTCCCCAGCTTGTTTTAGAACTCGTCCTCGAGGTCTATTGATGTGTGTAAAATGCAACATATAAATTACATCAAATGAGGCATAAAACTAACCCTTTTTTAGTACTAATGTTGGAAAAAGTGTGTTTTTGTCTTCCTTTTGTATTTTCAGGATTAAATGAGTGTAACTGAACAAAAGAATCAAATATGCAGCAAAATCTAACATAATTACAAGAAAATGAATAAACGTGGCATGATCGACCTCTCGACATCATCTTCCCAAGCAAAAACAAGTAAACAGAAGGCTGACCACTGCCCCATGCCCTGCGGACACAGGGGCGTGTTCAGGTGTCTGCAGAAAGGATAAAAGCATAGAAGCTTCTATTTCCCGACACGGGGGCGTGCCCAGCTCAACATGGCCGTGGTCAACGCTAAGATTCGTAGAATCCAAGCAAATCTTGATAGTACAGACTCGCTTCTACACACAGAGTCGTGCCCAGCGGACACGAGGGCGTGTGGAGCTAATGCAGACAAATTGCAATTAATGAAGAAAGAGAAAGTGGATGGACACGGGGTCGTGCCCAATGGACACGAGGCCGTGTCCGGGCTTCTGTGCAGGCTATAAATAGGGGTGTTTGGTTCACTTCAAAGGCATCCCTTGGCAAACCACCTCTCTCCCTCTTCACCCACACTCCACCATCACAACCCACATCCACCACCATCATCCATCATCCATCATAGAGTGTGTGTAGTAGTCTCGAGATCCAAGATTGAAAGTTAGAGTTCTTGACAATCAAAGGCCAGGTTTGCCTAAGTCTCTTACATCACTTGGTGAAGACAAACATTTAGTGTAATACTTTTGTTTTTTTAATCTTTTTGCACTTTTTATTTGGTTTTGTATTAATGACTTTAATAACTAGTTTCTTATGTTGAAGGTGAAACTTCCTTATCATTTGTCTGTGGTGTCTTGGCATTATTTTACTGTCTATATAAAATAAAACATTTACACCATTCATATCTCTACGGTCTATATAGAGATATGTTGGCTACCTGGTCGGGGGTTAAGGGAATGGTTTAGTAAGGTTCTTGCCTTGATCAGTGTATAGATCCTGCAAGGACCTGGGTCAAGCTTACTAGGACCTCCTTCAATAGCCACTGGTATTGGATGGCGGGGGTGCGAATGGCTTTATCCCCTCATATGTAAACTACTATTAATACATTAACCTGGCTACTTGGTATTGTATCCCTGCTGACTCAAACCACTTAGCCGATGGTAACGTCACCTTCAAAAAAGGAGCCTACCACATTACGCATTAATAACTTAATTAATTATCTTTCAATAATCCAACCCTTTAGGATTGTATCCTTGCTGACTCAAACTACTGGGTTGAGGGTAACGTCACCTTCAAAAGAGGGGCCTACTACTATAACTAAGATAATCTCTTAAAAAGTGCAAAAGTGCGGAAATCATCAAAGGTTACACTAAAGGCGAGTCGGATCCAAGTGATTCATCTTGTCTATCTGTTTTTATTTTATTTTATTTTTCAGCATTTTTAGTTTTTATTTTCATGTTTAAAACTTTTTCTAAACTTTTGATTTGATTAGACATTGAGGATAAACCGGTACTAAAAGCTCTTGTGTCCTTGGACGACCTCGGTATCTTACCAACGCTATACTACGCTCACGATGGGTGCACTTGCCCATATGTGTGTTTAGTGTTAGTAAAATATCGTGTTCTATAAATTTAAAACTTGACTAAAGTGTTAAAAAGGGCTTAAAATATAATTAGAAATATATTCACATCGACACACATCAAGTTTTTGGCGCAGTTGCCGGGGACAAAAGGATTTTAAGAAAGCTTAAAATCGACGGCCTAATCAGTTTTTTAAAACCTTTTTAACGCGCACATTTTCTGCATTTTAGTTAGTTTTTGCATTTATAGTCAGGAGATTACAACTACCACTATGAGGAGGACGATTATAGGGAAGACTATTGCACCATTTATGGTAACCCTCACTCGGTACAATATTGTGATCTCTTTGAACCATCCACTTCATACAACTACTATGAGGAGCCTAGGTATGAGCCATCAACTTCATATACATTCTATGAAGATCCAAGGTATGAACCTTCTCCCTCATACTCATATTTTTTGAACCAAGGTATGAGCCTTCATACTCATACTTTGAGGAACCAAGATATGAGACTCCACCTTCATATACTTACTATGAGGAACCATGGAGTGAACAACCCACCTCCTATGAGTATTATGAAGAACAAAGTTACGACCCTTATCCATCATATACTTACGATGAGGAACAATGGTATAAACCATCTACCTCATATGAGTTTTATGAGGAACCAAGGATCGAACTTCCGACTTCAAGCTTTGAGGATACTTATTCAACTCAATTTTACGAACCACCAACTATTTCACATGTAGCCGAAAAGATAATAGAACACCTTAAAACTATCAAATGCTATATAAAAGAAGCCCGCGCAAGGGAAGAGGAATCCCGTGAAAGGGAAGAATTAACTCGTAATAAAGAAGAGATAGTTGAAAAGGTAAAAATGGAAGAACAAGTAAGTGATAAACCGACACATGAGTTAAACAACGAAAAAGGTAAGTCCGACAATTTTAAAATTCAAAAAGAGTCTAATTTTAAAGAAATCAATCTCTTGTCACCTTCTTTCGAAAATCATTGTTTAGTACCCACTCATGCAAAGTTTTTAAAAGAGTTAAACACTAACACTAAAATTGACGAAACGGTAAGCATTAAGTTAACAAATGATCAAACTACGATAATAAAAGAAGATCCATTTGAAATTAACACTACACCGATTCCATGTTTTTTTTCAAAATTCCTTTATTAGTAATATTACAATTGATAAAGATCTTTGTGTAAATATATAATGCCAAACTACATTTTTGAAAAATTAAGTATTGGTGATTTTTCTCCACTTCAAATACGCACTTTTCTATCGAATCGGAAAACAATAAAATCAATAAGGGTAGTTGAGGATGTGTTGGTCCAGTCCAATCAATTCGGAATCCTAACCGACTTCGTCATCCTTGATGACGCTCCATTAGTGTTGGGACGACCTTTTGTTAATACCCACGAAGCTTTGAAAAATCGGAAGTATAACAACCTACCTATTCAATTAGGGGAATTAAAAAAAAGTGTTGATCTTGAGCGTTCAATGAAATATCTATTCGGCAATAATGACCCCCTAATTGAAGATGAAGCTGAACCACCCGATACAAGAGAAGAAATTGACCACTTTGTTGAAGAAGAGGTCGCCATAGAGCAAACCTTTGTGGTTCTTGACCGAAGCGAGCAACCAAATAAGGAGTCTCCTAAAGACCCACCTCTTGAGCTCAAAGAACTTCCAAAAGGTTTGGAATATGCTTTTCTCGACAAAGATGGTAAATCACCTGTAATTATTTCGTCAAAATTAACTAGCATAGAAAAAAAAGTAATCACACTTTTGAAAAAACACAAAAACGCGATCGCTTGGAAGCTTGTAGATATTAAATGAATAAGTCCTTCCATGTGCACGCACAAAATTTTAATGAATGATGACTACAAATCAGTAATACAACCACAACGTAGAGTAAATCCAAATGTCCAAGAAGTGGTTAAAAACGAAGTCATCAAATTACTTGACGCCGGACTCATTTACCCAATATCCGATAGTCCTTGGGTAAGTCCTGTTCAAGTAGTTCCAAAGAAAGGAGGTATGATGGTAATAACTAACTAGAAAAATGAATTAATACCAACAAGAACCGTCACAGGATGGAGGGTATGTATAGATTATCGTCAATTAAATGAGGCAACAAGGAAAGTCCACTTTCCTTTACCTTTTATTGATCAAATGTTCGAAAGATTATCCGGTCACAAATTTTATTGTTTCTTAGATGGTTTTTCAGGTTACTTTCAAATACCGATAGCACCAGAAGACCAAGAAAAGACAACAATTACATGTCTCTACGGAACTTTTGCTTATCGACGCATGCCTTTTGGTCTATGTAATGCCCCCGCAACCTTTCAACGTTGCATGGTGGCCATCTTCCATGATATGATAAAGAAGAAAATGGAAGTCTTCATGGACGACTTTTCTATCTTTGGAGATTCATACGACCAATGCCTCGATAACCTTGAATGAAAGCTATCCCGATGTGAGGAAACTAACCTCGCCCTTAACTGGGAAAAATGTCATTTCATGGTAATGGAGGGAATAGTACTCGGTCACAAAATCTCAAGCGTAGGAATGGAGGTTGATCGAGCAAAAATAGACACTATTTCTCGATTACCACCCCCATCCTCCGTTAGAGCTATCAGAAGTTTCCTAGGTCACGCCGGATTTTAAAGGGGATTTATCAAAGACTTTTCAAAAATCTCAAGACCTCTAAAAAAATTACTTGAAAAAGATGCCCCTTTCATCTTTGACAAGGATTGCAACCACGCATTTCTAACACTAAAAGAAATGCTAGTCAATGCGCCTATCATGATAGCACCCGATTGGAAACTACCCTTCGAAATCATGTGTGATGCAAGTGACTTTACAGTTGGAGCTGTCTTGGGACAACGAAAAGATAAGCAGTTTCACCCAATTTATTACGCTAGTAAAACACTTAATGATGCACAGGAAAATTACACAACAACAGAAAAAGAATTACTAGCCGTGGTATTTGCTTTTGATAAATTTCGTTCTTATCTTGTTCTTTCTAAAACGATAGTTTATACAGACCATACAGCCATTCGGTATCTCTTTAAGAAACAGGATGCTAAACCACGTTTGATTCGGTGGATTCTACTCCTCCAAGAATTTGACATTGAAATAAAAGACAAAAGATGAGCAGAAAACACCGCAACAGATCATCTTTCCTGCTTGGAAGACCCAGCTTTGGAGGCAACCAGGGATGAGCTAATCAATGAAAAGTTCCCAAGGGAGTCCCTGGAAATGGTGGAATACCGAGAAGAGCCAGGGTACGCCGACTATGCTAACTACTTAGCTAGCGGTATAGTCGCAAAAGGATGGCCACATCATCAAAGAAAAAAAATTCATCCGTCGATGCATACATGGAAGAATTCTCCTCCATTGTATTTTCAGGATTAAAAGAGCGTAAATGATATGTGTAAAATGCAACATATAAATTACATCAAATGAGGCATAAAACTAACCCTTTTTAGTATTAATGTTGGAAAAAGTGTGTTTTTGTCTTCCTTTTGTATTTTCAGGATTAAATGAGCGTAAATGAACAAAAGAAGCAAATATGCAGCAAAATCTAACATAATTACAAGAAAAGGAATAAACGTGGCATGACCGACCCCTCGACAACATCTTCCCAAGCAAAAACAAGTAAACAGAAGGCTGACCACGGCCCCGTGCCCAGCGGACACGGGGGCATGTTCAGGTGTCTGCAGAAAGGACAAAAGCATAGAAGCTTCTATTTCCCAACACAGGGCCGTGCCCAGCTCAACATGGTCGTGGTCAACACAAAGATTCGCAGAATCCAAACAAATCTTGATAGTACAGATACGCTTCTACGCACGGGGCCGTGCCCAGCGGACACGGGGGCATGTGGAGCTAATGCAGACAAATTGCAATTAATGAAGAAAGAGAAAGTGAATGGACACGGGGCCGTGTCCAGGCTTCTGTACATGCTATAAATAGGGGTTCTTGGTTCACTTCAAAGGCATCCTTTGGCAAACCACCTCTCTCCCACTTCACCCACACTCCACCACCATCACAACCCACATCCACCACCATCATCCATCATCCATCATAGAGTGTGTGTAGTAGTCTCGGGATCCAAGATTGATAGTAAGAGTTCTTGACAATCAAAGGCCATGTTTGCCTAAGGCTCTTACATCACTTGGTGAAGACAAGCATTTAGTGTAATACTTTTGTTTTTTAATATTTTTGCACTTTTTATTTGGTTTTGTATTAATGACTTTAATAACTAGTTTCTTATGATGAAGGTGAAACTTCCTTATCATTTGTCCGTGGTGTCTTGGCATTATGTTACTGTCTATATAAAATAAAAGATTTACACCATTCATATCTCTACGGTCTATATAGAGATATGTTGGCTACCTGGTCGGGGGTTAAGTGAATGGTTTAGTAAGGTTATTGCCTTGTTTAGTGTATAGATCATGCAAGGACCTGGGTCAAGCTTACTAGGGCCTCCTTCAATACCCACTGGTATTGGATGGCGGGGGTACGAATGGCTTGATCCCCTCATATGTAAGCTACTATTAATACATTAACCCAGCTACTTGGGATTGTATCCCTGCTGACTCAAACCACTTAGCCGAGGGTAACGTCACCTTCAAAAGAGGGGTCTGCCACATTACACATTAATAACTTAATTAATTATCTTTCAATAATCCAACCCTTTAGGATTGTATCCTTGCTTACTCAAACTACTGGGTTGAGGGTAACGTCACCTTCAAAAGAGGGGCCTACTACTATAACTAAGATAATCTCTTAAAATGTGCAAAAGTGCGGAAATCTTCAAAGCTAACACAAAAGGCGAGTCGGATCCAAGTGATTCATCTTTTCTATCTGTTTTATTTTGTTTTATTTTATTTTTCAGCATTTTTAGTTTTTATTTTCATTTTTCAAACTTTTTCTAAACTTTTGATTTGATTAGAAGTTGAGGATAAGCCGGTACTAAAAGCTCTTGTGTCCTTGGACGACCTCTGTATCTTACCAACGCTATACTACTCTCACGATAGGTGCACTTGCCCATGTGTGTGTTTAGTGTTAGTAAAATAACATGTTTTATAAATTTAAAACTTGACTAAAGTGTTAAAAGGGCTTAAAATATAATTAAAAATATATTCACACCGACACACATCATCTATTGGAACAAGTGTGGATATTTCCTTTGCATTTCTGATTCAAGCTCCCAGTGTATTCTGGTCCTCTTTTAGAATCCCATTTCACTTTGACTAGAACAAATCTCTTGTGCTTGAGATTCTTGACTTTCCTGTCTTCAATCTATAGCAGTCTTTCTACAAACTTAAGCTTTTCATTTACCCTATATCCTTAAGAGTTACTACCAATGATTCATCGGCTAAGCACTTTTTGAGATTACATACATGAAATACATCATGTATTCCTGCCATTTCTTCTGGCAGTTGTAGCAGATAAGCTACAGGTCCTATCCTTCTGATAATCTCAAAAGGTCCAACAAACCTGGGGCTTAGCTTTCCCCTTTTGATGAATCTTACCACTCCTTTCCAAGGAGAGACCTTTAATAACACCTTGTCGCCTACTTGAAATTCCAATGGCTTCCACCTGTTATCAGCATGACTCTTTTGTCAATCACGTGCTGCTTTCAGTCGTTCCTTGACTTGAACAATCTTGTCGGTTGTTTCTTGTACTATCTCAGGTCCAGATAGTTGCTTTTCTCTAATTTCTGCCCAACAGATGGGAGTTCGGCACTTCCGTCCCTAAAGTGCTTCGAATTGTGCAGCGTTGATACTGTTATGATAGCTGTAGTAGGAAAATTCTATTAATGGTAAGTGATCGTCCCATTTACCTCTGAAATCAATTACACAAGCTCTAAGCATATCTTCCATTGTCTGAATTATCCTTTCGCTTTGTCTGTCCGTTAGAGGATGATAAGCGGTGCTTAGATTTAACTTGGTTCCCATTGCTTTTTGGAAACTTGTCCAAAAATGAGAGGTAAAACGGCTATCTCTATCAGAAATAATTGATAAAGGAATTACATGTAATGAAACTATTTCATTTGCATATAGCTTAGCTAATTACTCCATACTGAAAGTTTCCTTCATCGGTAAGAAATGAGCTGACTTAGTTAGCATGTCTACAATCACCCAGATTGTATCATTACCTTTCCTTGTCTTGAGTAATTTGGTAACAAAATCCATTGTTATCAATTCCCATTTCCATACTGGCATTTCTAATTGCTGCAATAAACCTGAGGGTTTTTGATGTTCAGCTTTAACTTGTGAACATGTTACACACTTGGCAACATAAGCTGCTATATCCTTTTTCATTCCTATCCACCAAAAGTTCATTCTTAAATCTTGATACATCTTATCACTTCTAGGATGCATCGTATACTCAGACTTATGGGCTTCTTCTAATATACGGTGGCGTAGGTTTCCTAGTTTAGGTATCCAAATTCTTTTCTTATGGAATCTCCATATTCCATCTGTCCCTTGTTCTAGTTCCTTAATCATTCCTTTCAATTTTTCAGTATCGTCCTTGATTGCTGATTCCTATGCTCCTCTAATCTGGTTATTTAAATCTATCTGCAGATTTAATTTAAGAGACCGCACTCTTTTTGGCTTTTCGTGATACTTTCGACTTAAAGCATCGGCTACTACATTAGCCTTTCCTGCATGATACTGGATATTACAATCGTAATCACTAAGTATCTCCATCCAGCGTCTTTGTCTCATATTTAACTCTTTTTGCCCGAAAACATACCTTAAACTCTTATGATCGGTAAAAATGGTAAACTTACTACCGTAAAGGTAATTTCTCCAAATTTTCAGGGCAAAAATTATAACTCCTAATTCTAAATCATGGGTTGAATAATTCACTTCATGATTCTTAAGTTGTCTGGAGGCATAGGCTATAACCTTTTGACGTTGCATCAACACACATCCATAACCTAACTTAGAAGCATCACAATAGACTACAAAGTCTTCAGTTCCTTCTGGTAACGCTAGTATGGGTGCGTTGGTTAATCTTTGTTTAAGAATTCCAAAGGCTTCCTCTTGTTTTGGTCTTCATTCAAACTTAACAGATTTACAGGTTAGCTTAGTTAAGGGAATGGCTATTCTAGAAAAATCTCGGATAAATCTTCTATAATAACCGGCCAGTCCTAGAAAACTTCTAACCTCGGTTGGTGATTCAGGGGTTTTCCATTTAGTAATTTTCTCAATCTTTGTGGGATCCACATGAATTCCTTCATGGTTAACTAGATGTCCAAGAAACTGCACTTCTTCTAACCAAAACTCACACTTTGAAAATTTAGCATAAAGCTTTTATTTTCTCAATAAACTTAGGAGTGGATGCAGATGCGTTGCATGATCCTCTTTACTCTTAGAGTAAATGAGAATATCATCTATAAAGACAATTATGAATATATCCAAATATGGCTTACATATTCGGTTAATCATGTCCATAAATACGACTGGGGCATTGGTTAAACCAAAGGGCATGGCGGTAAATTCATAATGGCCATACCTTGTTCTGAAAGCGGTCTTAGGAATGTCCTCTTCTTATACCTTTAATTGATGATATCCTGAGCGTAAATCGATCTTGGAGAAAAATCGAGCTCCTTGCAGTTGATCAAACAGATCATCAATTCTCGGTAATGGTACCGATTTTTAATCGTGGCTTTATTCAATTCACGGTAATCAATGCACATACACATTGACCCGTCTTTCTTCTTGACAAACAATATTGGTGCTCCCCATGGCGATGAACTTGGCTATATAAATCCTTTCTCCAACAGTTCGTCCAGTTGTTTCCTTAACTCTTGCATTTCTGCGAGTGCTAAACGATAGGGTGCTTTGGCAATTGGTGCCGTTCCTGGTAGCAGATGAATTCTGAATTCAACTTCCCTCTCTGGCGGTAGTCCTGGTAATTCTTCTGGAAACACATCTGGAAACTGAGATACTACGGGAATATCTTTCAGTTCTTTTTCTTTAGTGTTAATGATTATAGAAATCAAATACACTAATGATCCTTTTTTTACATAACTAGTTGTTTTCATCACATAGATGAATTTTGTGGATCTAGACGGCTTATCTCCTTTAATTGTGATCTTTTCACCCTTTGGTGAATTTACTTGGATTGACTTTTGATCACAGAGAATACTGGCTTTAATGGCTATTAACCAATCCATTCCTAATACAACATCAAATCTTGCCAGATTCATTGGATAAAGATTTGCAATAAATTTTGATTTAAAAATTCTATTCTTGCTCCCTGCAAGATTTCAGTGATCTTAAGGGTTTCCCCATTTGTTGTCTCTACTAGACATTCTTGTGGGAGTTTAGTTAATGCTTGATTGAGAAGTTTACAAAATGAAGTATTAATAAAACTTTGGTTCGCACCAGAGTCAAATAATACTTTAGCAAAACCATCATTAACTAAAAACATACCGGCAGTCACGTCCAGAATCATCTTTGCTTCTTCGGCCGACAGAACAAATGCTCTAGCATTTTTAGTAGTCTTGTTGTTCATGGCTGGAGCTAGTTTCGGACAATTTGGCTTGATATGCCCTTTTTCTCCATAGTTGAAGCACACTCCATTACTAGGTTTCTTCCTACAATCTTCTTCTTTGTGTCCTGGTATTTTGCAGAAGTTGCAGTAGGTGGAGCATCTTCCTGAATGCTTCTTCTTGCAGGCTTTACAGTAGGGTGCAAAGGTAAAACCTATGTTTTTCCTACGGTTGGAATTTCCATAACGAAATTCTTGGGTAAGCCTTTGAGCTAGGTTCCTCCTCTGGTTCTCTTCTTGTGTACGTACTAATTCATCCGTCAAGGTATTAGCTAGTTCTACAGCTTCTTCTATGGTTTGTGGTCTAGTTGCCTTGACTACATGCCAAATCTCACTGATTAATCCCCAGATGTAACGGGAGATTAATATTGGTTCTGGTGATGCAAGGGTTGGTACTATTCTAGCATATTCAAAGAATGTAGTAGTGTAACCCTTACTATCTACTCCAGTCATTCTAAGGTTTAGGAACTTATTTGCTATCTGTTACTTTTCGTTAGGAGGACAAAATTTCCTTTCAACCATGTTCTTAAACTCCTTCCATTCCATATTGTAAACCCTGTCACTTCCCCTAGACTGGAGGATGGTGTTCTTCTAACGCTGAGTTTTTAAATAGATTAGAGGCAAACATTATCTTATCTTCTTCTGCACATTTGCTTATTTTCAAGACTGCCTCAGTCTTTTCTATCCAGCGTAAAGCTGTAATGGCTCCTTCATTGCCCGAGAATTCTATTGGTTTATAGGACCAGAATTCTTTGTAAGAATAACCATAAGACATGGTTCTTCTTCTTTTAGGAATGGGCACTTGAAGTATTGGTCCATTGTTTACGCTGTGTTTTGGTTCAGTAGGTCGCTTACTGCCATTATTACTTTTATTATCCGCTTCCTTAACTGTTTTGATAATATATGGCATCGCGTCTATAATTCCTTGTGCCACTATGTGTTGGATGGAACTGTTATCTACTTGGTTTCCATTATTATTGTTATTCTAGTTTTCTTGATTCACTTCATTGTCCATCTAAATTTTAAACATTTACCACATATTAATATCATAAGATAATATTTAATGCAAACAATCACACAACAAGCATATTGATCAAAATCGTCGAACATTGCGACCTTTACTCTATTTTATATTATGCATCTATATCTATTACAAATACATCTGGAATTGAAAATACAATACTAGTAGGCATCCGTAGCTGTTATCTAGATATATATTTTTTTTTTCAAACATACACACATATTATATATATATATATATATATTATTACTACTAATGGTACGGGTTCATCCAAAAGTCCATGTTACGCTCGTCATATTTCCAGACGAGTCACTCCCCTATTTGTCTCATCCTCTCACTTTCTTCTAATATCTCCTCACCAAAGGTTTGGAGTTCTTGCACATTCTCAGTTCTCATGGGTGGGGCGGGTGCTGGTAATGGGTCAGGGAACTGTGGCATTGGTTCTTCGTGTGGGTAAGGGTTCTCTAAGATTTCCCTGATGAATTGGTCATTATAAAAATATGGGTCCAGGGGGTCTAGGTTTAGGTAGGCTGCTAGGTTTTGCATGGGTTCGTCTGGTATTGGGTAGCGTTGTTCATAATCCCTATGGTCATCAAACCATGGGTCATAGTCTGGGGGATGGGGTGCTGATACTCTAGGTATTTCAACTGGGTCAAAATCAGGCATTGGAATTTGGTCTACAGGGTTTGGTTCCAATTCCATAAGTCGTGTGGGAAATAGTGGTAACTGATGGGGTGCTATGAGTTGTTCTAGATTCGGGTCTGCAGCTCTAGTGGCTAATATGTGGAAATTAGCTAGTCTCCTATTGATCATATCCTGTGTTTGAGCATTCATTTCTCTATTAGCGGCTGCTAAAGCTCGTGCTGCTGAAGTTTTCTCATCCTTTTTCTACGTTCATGAGCTCCTCTGCTGAACCATCCTCTCTTCTTAGGAGGGAATGGCTCTTCAGATTGTTCTTTGAACACGAAAATCCCTTCTTCAATGTCAGCCGAATACCTTGAGAGGGTAGGCTATGAAGAGGTACCTTCATCCCTAGGAGAGCTAGACAACTGACGGTAAGCATCTGAAGGTCCATGGTCGCTCACACTGTAAACTAACAAATTGTCAAATAACACAAAACAATAATATACAGGTATAGACGTATCCATGTAAATTATTTCCTAACATATTGAATAATGTTTTGGTGTCAGCCAAACACTTATGTGGCTGAATCAGTGGCAGTAGCTCTAATACCACCTTCTGTCGCAACCCCCGGCCCCTAATTACCCAGGAACGGGTGGCCGCGAGCTAGTATCAGTAGTATCGGTGTTTATCAATTTTGGCAGCGGAAATTACATCAGGACCGTAGATAGGAAATATTTTATCAGAGTAAAATACCACACTTTTATAATATTAAACACATGGGAAATTACCAAGTTTCCATTACAAACATTTTATAGTGGTAAACCCTATTTTATTTAATAAAACATCTTCTTTATTTTAGGTAACTTTATAGCCACTTTTCCAAGCCTTCAGTGCTGTCCAACTCACTTCAATTTGGCTTTCACATTTTGTTACCTGAAACGCATTAAAAACATTTTGTCAGTGGGAAATACTGGTGAGTGAATCCCAAATTTACTCAAGACAGGTTTTATCTGTTTAAAACATTGAGGGCGATCTCGCAATTACATTTGTTTATTTTTCTACTTTAATTACCACCCACGGTACTATCAACCCGACTTGTGGTCATGTTACTACTCATAGTGTAGTAACAACTTTTGTATACAAAACCCAACATACTGACGATAATTGTAGAATACAAATACCCAATCACTGTGAAGTATAGTTTAAAACATTGAGGCTTTGTAAAACAGTTTGCAAAAAGGAGGATTACTCACATTGCTATCTTAGGGTTTTTCTTTGTGATTTCCTGGTTATTATCTATTAATTACACAATGCACACGTGTTAGTATAATAACCCAAATTTACATTGGTTATACCCTCCCCGAGACAGAACTCCAAAGACTACGTCGTGTAGAGCCTCGACATCCGTTACGGAGCGCTAGATCAATCGGGCAGCGTATCTAATACGTAACCGGGGGTTATGATATTTACAACGGGGCAGAACTTCGTTAATTAGGGGGGTATAATGCCCATGAATTATGTATACTATAGAGAAATTGAGAGAGAGTTTATAATTCTGAACGATTTCCAAATGACAGCCGAAGCCATCTATTTATAGTTCTGATCGACCGGTTTCTCGCGGCCCGCGTAAGCCAAAGGCTTAGCCTTCGCTGCCCACGACATAGGGGTAGTAGGCCCTAGACTTGACCAATCACTGACCTAGCTTCGACACGCGTTTGACACGTGGCAGTACCGGGCTACACCATGGTGACCAGCTGTCGCGCCCCGCGTAGAAGACCATGAAGGTCTTCGCGGCCCGCGAGCGACCCTAAATACTTGTTTTTATTTAATTTTTAATTATATAAGGTATTTTGGGCCCGGTTTTCGTATACGGGGTGTATTTAAGGCATATAGGGATGTTGTAGGTATCTTAGGGGTGTCGGAAATAAATCTTGGGTGGTTGGTTTGGCCCTTGTTCCTATAACTCGAATCCTAGCCCGGTATATCACATTTTAGTTTTACACCATTGTGAACCTTACGCCTTTTTTACTCTCTGATCGAGGTTCTCGGCATTGAAAAATCTTCGTAAACTAAATAACACATGTATATGTTAACATTTAAGAGATATACAGTCAAGAAAATCAAGAGCAATGGGGATATATATGCGGATTAGACACCAAAAAATAAACACTCAATAAATGGCTACAATTTAAGGAATGTGTTTAGTGACGGCATCAGATTCCTAATTGATGGAGAAAGGTCTGGTGGCAAGAAAAGCTGCTTCCAAGAGGTTGTCAAGTGTTTTCGCTCGACGATTCCATTCTTGGGTGGTTGGTTTGGCCCTTGTTCTTGTAACTTGAATCCTATCCCAGTATATCCCATTTTAGTTTTACACCATTGTGAACCTTATGCCTTTTTTACTCTCTTATCGAGGTTTTCGGCATTGAAAAATCTTTGTAAATTAAATCACACATGTATATGTTGACGTTTAAGAGAGATATAGTCAAGAAAATCAAAAGCAATGGTGATATATATGCGGATTATACAACAAAAAAAACACTCAAAAATGGCTACAATTTAAGGAAGGAGTTTAGTGACGGCATCAAATTCCTAATTGATGGAGAAAGGTCTGGTGGCAAGAAAAGCTGCCTCTAGGTGGTTGTCAAGTGTTTTCGCTCGACGATTCCATTCTTGGGTGGTTGGTTTGGCCCTAATTGCTGTAACTCGAATCCTAGCCTGGTATATCCCATTTTAATTTTACACCATTGTGAACCTTACGCCTTTTTTTACTCTCTGATCGAGGTTCTCGGCATTAAAAAATCTTCGTAAACTAAATATGTATATGTTGACGTTTAAGAGATATACAGTCAAGAAAATCAAGAGCAATGGGGATATAAATGCGGATTAGACACCAAGAAATAAACACTCAAAAATGGCTACAATTTAAAGAATGTTTTTAGTGAAGTCATCATATTCCTAATCGATGGAGAATGGTCTGGTGGCAAGAAAAAGCTGCTTACAAGAGGTTGTAAAGTATTTTCGCATGACAATTCCATTCTTGGGTGGTTGGTTTGGCCCTTGTTCCTGTAACTCTTATCCTAGCCCGGATTATCCCATTTTAGTTTTACACCATTGTGAACCTTAAACCTTTTTTACTCTCTGATTGAGGTTCTCGGCATTGAAAAATCTTCGTAAACTAAATCACACGTGTTTATGTTGACATTTAAGAGATACACAGTCAAGAAAATCAAGAGCAATGGTGATATATATGCGGATTAGACACCAAAAAATAAACACTCACAAAATGGCTACAATTTAAGGAATGTGTTTAGTGACGGCATCAGATTCCTAATTGATGGAGAAAGTTCTGGTGGCAAGAAAAGCTTCTTCCAGGAGCTTGTCAAGTGTGTTCGCTCGACGATTCCATTCTTGGGTGGTTGGTTTGGCCCTTGTTCCTGTAACTCGAAGACTATCCCGATATATCCCACTTTAGTTTTACACCATTGTGAACCTTACTCCTTTTTTACTCTGTGATCGAGGTTCTCGGCATTGAAAAATCTTCGTAAACTAAGTCAAGCGTGTATATGTTGACGATTGAGAGATATACAGTCAAGAAAATCAAGAGAAATGGTGATATATATGCGGATTAGACACCAAAAAATAAACACTCAAAAAATGGCTACAATTTAAGGAATGTGTTTAGTGACGACATCAGATTCCTAATTGATGGAGAAAGGTCTTGTGGCAAGAAAAGCTACTTCCAGAAGGTTGTCAAGTGTTTTCCCTCGACTATTCCATTCTTGGGTGGTTGGTTTGGCCCTTGTTCCTTTAACTCGAATCCTTAGCCCGGTATATCCCATTTTAGTTTTACACCATTGTGAACCTTACGCCTTTTTTACTCTCTGATCGAGGTTCTCGGCATTGAAAAATCTTCGTAAACTAAATCACACATGTATATGTTGACGTTTAGGAGATATACCGTCAAGAAAATCAAGAGCAATGGTGATATATATGCGCATTAGACACCAAAAAATAAACACTTAAAAATGGAGACAATTTAAAGAATGTGTTTAGTGATGGCATCAGATTCCTAATTTTTGGAGAAAGGTATGGTGGCAAGAAAAGCTGCTTCAAGGAGGTTGTCAAGTGTTTTCGCTCGACGATTCCATTCTTTGGTAGTTGGTTTGGCCCTTGTTCCTGTAACTCGAATCCTAGCCCTATATATCCCATTTTTGTTTTACACCATTGTGAACATTACGCCTTTTTTACTCTTTGATCGAGGTTCTCGGCGTTCAAAAATCTTCGTAAACTAAATCACACGTGTATATGTTAACATTTAAGAGATATACAGTCAAGAAAATCAAGAGCAATGGTGATATATATGCGGATTAGACACCAAAAAATAAACACTCACAAAATGGCTACAATTTAAGGAATGTGTTAAGTGACGGCATCAGATTCCTAAATGATAGAGAAAGGTCTGGTGGTAAGAAAAGCTGCTTCCAAGAGCTTGTCAAGTGTTTTCGCTCGAATTCTATCCCGGTTTATCCCATTTTAGTTTTACACCATTGTGAACCTTACACCTTTTATACTCTCTGATCGAGGTTCTCGCCATTGAAAAATCTTCATAAACTAAATCACACGTGTATATGTTGACATTTAAGAGATATACAGGCAAGAAAATCTAGAGCAATGGTGATATATATGCGGATTAGACACCATATATTACCACTCAAAAAATGGCTTCAATTTAAGGAATGTGTTTAGTGACGACATCAGATTCCTAATTGATGGAGAAAGGTCTATTGGCAAGAAAAGCAGCTTCCAGGAGGATGTCAAGTATTTTGGCTCGACGATTCCATTCTTCCTGTAACTCAAATTCTAGCCCGGTATATCTTATTTTAGTTTTACACCATTGTGAACCTTACGCCTTTTTTACTCTCTAATCAAAGTTCTCGGCATTGAAAAATCTTCGTAAACTAAATCACACGTTTATATGTTAACATTTAAGAGATATACAGTCAACAAAATCAGGAGCAATGGTGATATATATGCGGATTAGACACCAAAAAATAAGCACTCAAAAAACGGCGGAGTTTATGGAATGTGTTTAGTGACGGCATCAGATTCCTAATTGATGGAGAAAGGTTTGGTGGCAAGAAAAACTGCTTCTAGAAGGTTGTCAAGTGTTTTTACTCGACGATTCCATTCTTGGGTGGTTGGTTTTGGCCATTGTTCCTGTAACTCGAATCCTAGCCCGATATATCCCATTTTAGTTTTACACCATTGTGAACCTTACGCCTTTTTACTCTCTAATCGAGGTTCTCTGCATTGAAAACACTTCGTAAACTAAATCACGCGTGTATATGTTGACATTTAAGAGATATACAGTCAAGAAAATCAGGAGCAATGGTGATATATATGTGGATTAGACACCAAAAAAAAACACTAAAAAAATGGCTACAATTTAAGGAATGCGTTTAGTGACGACATCAGATTCGTAAGTGATGGAGAAAGATCTGGTGGCAAGAAAAGCTACTTCCAAGAGGTTGTCAAGTGTTTTCGCACGACGATTCCATTCTTGGGTGGTTGGATTGGCCCTTGTTCCTGTAACTCGAATCCTAGCCCGGTATATCCCAATTTAGTTTTTCACCATTGTGAACCTTACGAATTTTTTACTCTCTAATCGAGGTTCTCGGCATTAAAAAATCTTCATAAACTAAATCACACGTGTATATGTTGACATTTAAGAGATATACAGTCAAGAAAATCAAGATCAATGGTGATATATATGCGGATTAGAAACCAAAAAATAAACACTCAAAAAATGGCTGCAATTTAAGGAATGAGTTTAGTGACGACATCAGATTCCTAATTGATGGAGAAAGGTATGGTGGCAAGAAAAGCTACTTCCAGGAGGTTGTCAAGTGTTTTCGCACGACGATTTCATTCTCGGGTGGTTGGTTTACCCCTTGTTCCTGTAACTCGAATCCTATCCCGGTATACCCCGATTTAGTTTTTCACCATTGTGAACCTTACGCATTTTTTACTCTCTGATCGAGGTTCTCAGCATTGAAAAATCTTCATAAACTAAATCACACGTGTATATGTTGACATTTAAGAGATATACAGTCAAGAAAATCAAGAGCAATTGTGATATATATGCGGATTAGACACCAAAAAAAATACTCAAAACATGGCTACAATTTAAGGAATGTGTTTAGTGACGGCATCAGATTCCTAATTTATGGAGAAAGGTCTGGTGGTAAGAAAAGCTGCTTCCAGGAGTTTGTCAAGTGTTTTTGCTCGACGATTCCATTCTTGGGTGGTTGGTTTGGCTTTTATTCCTGTAACTCGAATACTAGCCCGGTATATCCCATTTTAGTTTTACACCATTGTGAACCTTTCGCCTTTTTTACCCTCTGATCGAGGTTCTCGGCATTGAAAAATCTTCGTAAACTAAATCACTCGTGTATATGTTGACATTTAAGAGATATACAGTCAAGAAAATCAAGGGCAATGGTGATATATATGCAGATTAGACACCAAAAAATAAATACTCAAAACATGGCTACAATTTAAGGAATGTGTTTAGTGACGACATCTGATTCCTAATTTATGGAGAAAGGTCTGGTGGCAAGAAAAAGCTACTTCCAGGAGGTTGTCAAGTGTTTTCGCTCGACGATTCCATTCTTGGGTGGTTGGCTTGGCCCTTATTCCTGTAACTCGAATACTAGCCCGGTATATCCCATTTTAGTTTTACACCATTGTGAACCTTTCGCCTTTTTTACTCTCTGATCGAGGTTCTCGGCATTGAAAAATCTTCGTAAACTAAATAACACGTGTATATGTTGACATTTAAGAGATATACAGTCAAGAAAATCAAGAGCAATGGTGATATACGGATTAGACACTAGAAAATAAACACTCAAAAAATGGCTACAATTTAAGCAATGTGTTTAGTGACGGCATCAGATTCTTAATTGATGGAGAAAGGTCTGGTGGCAAGAAAAGTTGCTTCCAGGAGGTTGTCAAGTGTTTTCGCTCGACGTTTCCATTCTTGGGTGGTTGGTTTGTCCCTTGTTCATGTAACTCGAATCCTAGCCCAGTATATCTCATTTTAGTTTTACACCATTGTGAACCTTACGCCTTTTTTACCCTCTGATCGAGGTTCTCGGCATTGAAAAATCTTTGTAAACTAAATTACACGTGTATATGTAGACATTTAAGAGATATACAGTTAAAAAAATCAAGAGAAATCGATCCACCTGGATACCACGTTCGCTTACCACATATCCAAGGAATTGGACTTCGCGAAGCCAGAATTCGTATTTGGAGAATTTCGTGTAAAGCTTCTCCTGTTGTAGAAGTTTGTGGATGCACCGGAGATGTTTCTCGTGATCAGCTTGACTCATGTAATAAATAAGTATGTCATCGATGAAGACAATGACAAACTTATCCAGATACGGCTTGCAGACTCGATTCATGAGGTCCATGAATGTTGTAGGTGTGTTAGTGAGCCCGAAAGGCATCACTAAGAACTCATAGTGGCCATACCTTGTTCTAAACGCGGTCTTGTTTACGTCTTTAATTCTGACCTTTAATTGATGATATCCAAACCTTAGATCAATCTTTGAGAAGAAGCTTACCCCTAGAAGCTGATCAAACAGGTCGTCGATCCTGGCCAATGGATAGCGATTCTTGATTGTTACTTTGTTTAGCTCGCGATAATCAATGCACAGACGCATTGAAGCATCCTTCTTCTTTACAAACAAAATGGGTGCTCCCCATGGTGACGAGCTTGGTTGTATAAACCCTTTTTCCAAAACTTCATCTAATTGGGTTCTTAGTTCCATCATTTCGGTCGGTGCTAAGCGGTAAGGAGCTTGTGCGACTGGTGCTGCTCCTGGTATAATATCAATCTTGAACTCTACTTGCCTCTCGGGAGGCAATCCAGGCAGTTCTTCAGGAAAGACATCTAGGTATTCTGAAATAACAGGAATATCTTCTATCTTGGGCTTCGGCACGTCTACTGTCACCTGTACCATGTAAATGACACAACCGTTCTTCAAACACTTGGATGCCTTAAGCATAGACACTTGATCAGGCAATCCATAGTGCGTATCTCCTAGAATAGTGATTGATTCATCAAAAAGGGTTTTGATGATAACTTGTTTCTTATCACATGCAATCTAGGCTTGGTTAAAAGATTACCAGTCCATGCCTATAACTATATTAAACCCCACCAATTTCATTGGCAACAATGACAACGTAAAAGAATGATTCCTAATGGATATGAAACATCCATCTAAAATTGTTGAAGCGGTTTCTAAGGTACCATCAGCTAGTTCTACCTCATATTTAATGTCTAGAATTTTAATAGGCAGATTCAACAGTTTACTAATTTAATGTCTACAAAGGACTTATCTGCACCTGAATCAAATAAAACTCTAGCATAAATATCATTTATGAGGAAAGTACCTGTTATAACGTTGTCATCCTGTATCGCCTCCTTGGCATTCATTTGGAACACTCTAGCATTTGTCTTTTTAGCCTCTACGAGCTTCTTTACGTTTTTCGGGAATTGGACTTGATGTGCCCCTTTTCATTGCAACCATAACAGGTTGCATTCTTCAGATCCTTGCATTCCAATGTTTTATGACCCTTCTTCTTGCAGATTCCACAGGGTTTAGCCTGCGGATCTATAGTGCACTTCCCGAAGTGGTTTCTTTTACAATTCTTGCACAAGGGCTTTTCACCCGACTGATTGGAGTTTTTCTTAAACCCAGAGTTACCTTTATTTTTCTTATCAGAATGATGCGAGCTATCATCTTCTCTCTTTCTCTTCCCTTCATCTGTAGTCTTTACAGACTTATTTCTGATGATATCCAATGTCAGGGACAGAGACAGATCAACTGCTGACCGGTAGGTGGCAGGCTTTGAAGCCTTCACTTGTCCTTTTACCTCGAGAGCCATACCACCAATAAAGTGTGCTATACGCTTTGGTTCTGGAGTTACCAAATAAGGTACCAATCTAGACATGGAGTTGAAGCTAGTAACATAAGCTCGACAATCTAAGTTCTTTATAACCAGAGTTAGGAAGTCAGCATCAACTTTTTCCACTTCGTGTTGCGGGCAGAAAGCTTCTTTCATCAATTCTAAAAATTTATCCCATGATAGATTGTAAAGGGGAATTTTCCCCGAGGCCTGTATTAGTGCCCACCACCAAACTAGGGAATTACCCTGTAGGATTGATTTTGATGACCGAGTGAGTCAATTAGAGACAATACACACTGTTTGAGAGGCGGAATCAATCAAACAGAGTAGAATCAGTGAAGAATGGTGTAGAAAACAGAGATATCACTTTAATACTTGCTTCTCATTCAAAATAAACGTGATTACACAGTGGAATTTTGGCAGCACTTGGAATTTTGGCAGCACTTCGTGACAAGTTCCCTAATTCCGTATGAAAATGAGAAGACACCTCCCATATATATAGAGACTCTAATTTCGTTTGAAATGGTAACATGCCATTTCAAACGGAATTAGATGGTTAATTTCGTTTGAAATGACATGGTACCATTTCAAACGAAATTACCATGAAATACCATAAAATTACATTCCGACCCTTATACAATCTATACATATGACCTAGACCGATAAACGTAGGCTATAGACATCGTGCACCAACAAACTCCCCCTTGGATATAGCCGGAGTCTTCAGTCTAGTCTTCAGGTCTTCACAGCGACTTAAACTTTTCTTCCCTTTGCTTAGGTTTCTTCAGCAGCAGCTTCCTAAGCTTCCCGTTCTCAACAACTTTTTTCTTCTCTTCAGCAACCATTCTTTGCACAAAAGTATGTCTTAACATGTTGTCTCTATCTTCACGTGCCTTTCATTCTTTCTCAGCCTTTAACTTCTCTTCTTCTTCAATCTTTCGCCACTTAGAGTTCCATTTGTTGTCAGCATTGATTCCCTTTTGAAAGCAAATGGATACAACTTTCTGGAACTGCATCGCTTGATCTCTATCTTCAGCTTTGAACCATATCTTGTTCACAAACAAACATTCTATGTCTTTAGCAGAGCTGTTCACCAGCCATATAGGATCATACACAAAGATTTCTCTGACTTCATTCTCAGCCCTGCAGGTAATCACAGCTTCTGTTGACAAACAACTGTATACCCAACACACAAAACCTTTATGAAAATCCTGCTCCATTTTTGGCACAGGAATATTCTTCAACACTTTAGGCTTTTTCACATTCAAGATCGTCTCTTTAGTCCTAGTCTCTGGATTTACCCTCTTCACTTTCTTCGGGTAATGAGGCTTCCAGTGCTTGAATCGATTTAAGGCTTCAAATTTAATCAGACCCCACATTGGTACGTCAAGTTTTCTAACAGGATAATCCAGCGTTCTAACTTTCGACAATTCTTCTACATTCCACCATGGTAGAGACATGATATCATAAAGACGTTCAAAATACTGTACACCGTATTCTCTTCTGATAGCATAAGCATTAACTTGCGGTAGAAAGCCCCAAATGATAATATCCCCCAGTGACACTCCCCTGTCTCTGCTATAAAACTTCAGTGGCCTCTTGAACTTTCTTTCATTTGTCTGTCTAAACCACTTCTTTCTTTCTTCTTTCTGAGGATCTTTCACAGTACCATCGAAATTTTTATCTTTCAAAATTTCTTCTACTTTCCTTCTCAGCTCATCTCTATTATCTTGAGTAAAGAATTCAACTAGCGTAGGAAACTCAGGCGTATCTACATTCACATCCTCTTCATCACTGCAATCTTCAACTTCAACTCTATCATAGTTGTCTGCTTCATCAACATACTTGTACTCATACTCAGGCTGTTGATTGACATCAAATGCATTCAACTCCTCTTCAAAATCAAACTTGAAATCTGGATCAGCAATACGCGTCATTTCTTTAATATCAGCCATTGTATACGTATGCCTGAACTCTCCTTCCTCTACTTCTGGCTCTAGACGCAGAATTAACTTTTCTACTTTGTCAACATTTTGATCATCAGTGTGCTCCCCCTCACCTTCACCATGTTAATAGTTGAACCGGCCAACTAAAAACACTAGATCTAAGTACAAACGGACATAATAACGACTAGAATTGAAGGTTTTGTGGGTATCGTTTGAAATTGCCCTGATGTGCTCTTGAAACGGAATAAAGACACAAATGAGCTTCAAACGGAATATCTTGGGCTATTTATAGACCACATAATCCCGTTTAAAAGTGGCACAAGGCGATTCAAGCGGAATCACCACTTCAAACGAGATGATGTTTCAAACGGAATCACCTTCTTTCAAGCGAAATTACTTTTAAAAATTTTTAACTTTTTGAGATTTTCAGTTTTTACCGACACACCCAGTTAACCAAGTTCAAGTTAATGACCCTGGTCAATTGTTTAGCCTGCCAAGTCCAAGTTAATGATCCTGGCTGACCAAATTATGAAGTTGCTGATTTTCTTAAATGATTTAAGTTCAAATTAATGAACTTTTGAACTTTCAAGATTTTACCGATCATTTTTTCACAATCTTCTGCTTACCCAACCCTCAAGATCCAGACATGTTCAGCACATAAGACTTTGATCCTCAGATCCCCAATGTCTGTTGTCGAAAATAAGATGAAAAACAAAATCTTTTTGGATTTTGAATATGATAAGCAATAAACTGTACATACAATATTTTTGCGAGCGTGTTAGGGGATCATATCAGCTGCCGACGAAATACAAGTACCGTTAAGCTTAGTGGTGATGCACGGAATGTCTGTTGACTACGTCTACATCAAGTCTTAAGTCAAGATAGTCAACATAGGGTCTTGAGAGTTAAATTAGGGTTTTATATTGTTAATTTCACTTTTGTGAACATAGGATAGAAGTGATTCCGCTTTTATGTACATTAGGTGATTCCACTTATGTGTCACATAGTGATTCCGCTTATATGGACATGCCATATAAGTGGAATCAGTCACATAGTGATTCCGCTTATATGGACATGCCATATAAGTGGAATCAGTCTCCTATATATACCCGGACATGTGACATTGGAGTTAAATCTGGTGATTAGCTTGGTAAAGGAACTCTGTCAAATTGAATTCAGAAAGCTAATAAAGAAAAGAAATTGAATGAAACAGCTGTTGTTACTTTGCGTGCATTGATTCCGCCTTTACACGTGAAGATGAACTACCTTGACTGATCGTTTAGGGTCACGACACGGTCCAACAAGTGGTATCAGAGCAGGTTGCTCGGTTGCGAGATCAAACATACAATTACGCACTCAATTTCAGCAGATTCAGAGCGAAAAATCATCCAGATTTGTCAAATTTCTCATATTTTCTTGTTCTTCACGTTTTTATCTGATTTTTGTCAATTTGAACAGGTTTTTACGGTCGAAAATTGCTGAATTTTGGATATGTTGAGCGAAAGTACCTGATCTACAAGCCTACAAAGTTTCATATCCTAATTCAAAGCCGTTTGGGAGAATTCGAGAATTTTGTGGTTCGGAAAAAGTTGAATATTGGTGCTGTTGTTCCTGATGTTAACCGCACGGATCACCACCCGTGCGTTTGACCATCCGCGTTGACTGATTGTTGACCTATACGTGCGGATTAGTCGCCCGCACGTACAACTATCTGCATTGACTATTTGTTGACCTGTACGCACGGATAGCATCTTCGTGCGCACAACTTATCCGGGTTGACCGAAGTTGACCTCTTAATCCGTGTCACAATAATTCACTTAAGCTTGTCACGTGTTTCCAAATGAGTGTTTAATTCAAGCGGTGAGCATGTGAAGTTTCGGTAAATCACGTGATCCCTCAGAAAAAATTCGATTTGAGTGAATCATTCAATGCAATCGGTGTGAAGTAACATAAGCACATGACATTTAATTGAAGTCTCAGTTTGCACGTGATCATAGTGAGTACATGTGATAGATAACAGGTTGTAAGTGAGTTTGTCGGTTATTAATTGTGGTCAAAAGGTTAACTTCATACGCACGGATAGCCCACCCGTGCGTATAGCATCATTCTCACCCGCACGGACTACTTTCAGTTATACGTGTTGACTTGTTGACTTGCCACACGCACGGACAACTTGTCCGCGCGGATAACATCATCACCCGTGCGTATAACATCTCCTGATTCCCACCCGTGCGGATCCCCACTCGTGCGTATTATCATCCGGTTCACCATCCGGATAACAATACACGTCACAACAATCTGTGTCTGTCACACTTAGTCAACATTAATCAGCTTTGTCAGCACCGAAACATAAAATCAATCAAGTTTAGAGTGAACATGCATGTGATATAATAATTCATATTAATTGTGTTTGCATGTGATTTGATTCAGACTTTCACGAAGGGTGCATATGTAAGTTGATAAGATTGTCAGACCCACCGATTGAAAGGATCATTTGTGAATGGGTTATGTAGAGGTCCTATAAGATTGTAGTTAATTTGTTTATTGTCGGCCACTTATTAAATCATTTCAATAATATTCAAACTCTGTCAACGTGTAATCTGGTCAGACAACTCACTCGAAGTCAAAGAGTCCAAGTGCCAACCAATTAACTCAAGTTTTGTCGAGTGGCTTGTGTCAAAGAGTTGGATAGATAACTCAGCCAAACAACATTTATTCGCAAATCTTCGACACGAGTCTTAGATTGATTTCATCAATGCACACTGTTACGTATTCAGTTCGTTTAAACTGATTGTTTGATTGTTTGTTTGCAGGAGATTCGAGGTGATTTACAAGGGGCAAATTCCAAGAAGTTGAAAATTTGTGGACTTTGAGCTAAAAATAATTTGTGAACCAAGTCATTTAACAAAGAAATTGTGGTCAAAATGTTTGACGAAAAGGAAAACGCTAAACTTGAAAGATTAAACAATTGGACTTGTGGTTCTTATCTTGAAAAAAAGGATGTTTATGTTAACAGATTTGAAAATTTTTTATGTATGAAGAATGAATCAGTGGAGATGTTAAAAGAAAGGTTTTATGAGCTAATCATCAAGTTAGAAAAACATAAGATATATCATTCAAATGATGAAAGAATTTCAAAATTTGTTGATGCTTTACCTTTGGAATGGGATAAATTCGTAAATAACCAAAAACGGAATTCTAGCTTATCACACTATGATTTAAGAAGTTTTATCAATGGAATTACAAATCATAGGAGCGATGAAGATTCAAGAAAAAGGAAATTTTTGGATGAAATAAAAGAAGAATCAAGAAAGATAGATTTGGATGTGATCATTGAAATGAGAAAACGAATCACTGTGTGTCTTGCAGCAAAAAATGTTATGAGATACGATATTAAGAGGGGTTGCTATATTGATGAAAATATGAATCCTCTTGATTTTGTTAAAATTTTCTGTATTTATACTTTTGCTCTTCAGTTCGGTTATCTTTCCAAGGAATAGGTTCGTCGTTTTTCCCCATGATTTTATGTCCTTGAATTACCTCGAAATCACCTGCAAACAAATCCAACAAGCTATCAGTTCAAACAAAACTGAATACGTAATAGTGTACGTTTGATGAATTCAATCTAAGACATGTGTCGAAGATTTGTGAATTCGATCCAATGTAGTTAGGGTGAAACCACCTCTTGTGAACTGGATTTGATACGATCTTTCAATTGAACTTTTGATATGAACTGAACAATTTATTGTAATCACTTTACGACAAAAATGATTTGATCACCTTCAATCAGCAACTGTCATCAATTAATTTCTAAATGTCCAACAATTTGACACTACCCACTAGCCGACAATCATTTAATGATCACATGTAGCAAATTCTTGATAACAACAAATGTATCAAGTAACCAGCAACAAATAACACTCAAAATCAGTGATTAGGCCAAAAACTGAAGTCACATGGGCCTTATAATGATTGTGATTGGGCCGATGAATACACTAAGCAGACAATTAAATTGAATATCAAAGAATGATTGGGCCATTCATGTGTATAGTGGTCTGATACTTCTCAAATGATTGGACCAACCCTTTTATATCAAAACAATTATCAACTTGCCGACAACATCAATTAATTGAAACAATTTCCAAGGTTTAGTAAATCACATATCACATGCATTTCTCGAGATTACTGCAAATTGAAACAAACTTGATAATGCAACCAAAATTGATTCACGTGATCCTGATACACTTTATAAACTTTCAATTTTAATTGGACCAACAAACCCACTTAGTCGACACCTGGATCAGATTACATGCAAGATTTTAATGAATCAAACAAAATGATGACTATCAGGCGAAATCAGATACTGTGACAGATAAGCGAAATCAAGCACAATCTGTCAATGTCCAAATAAGCGAAATCAGGTATGTTCAAATAAGCGAAATCAGACTTGTCTGAATGAGCGAAATCAGGTGATGACCGTAAAAGCGAAATCAAGCAATTAACTCTCGATGTCCGAAAAAGCGGAATCACGTTTTTAATCAATTTTCACCATTTTTAGTCCAAATTTCAACCTGATACTTTCTAGGATTTGTTATTTATATGTTTTACACGTTATACTCGAAATTCAGACCATTTCATCCGTAGGAAATAGTTCAAATCGAAAAAGTATGAGAGAAATTGAGTACAAATGAGAGAATTCGGTAGAATCAAGCTGTAGTAGTATGAACTTCCTCGTCCTGAGCTCTGATACCACTTGTAGGTCCCGGTTTTAACACCGTACGATTGCGTAACGAACGTTCGACGTGCAGAATCCGTGAACGTACGTGACCGAACACACAAGAACGTACAATTTTAACGTGATTCTATTGAAAAGATGTCGTGTACAAGCTCCGATAACCACGTGAGAGACTTTCTCTCTCTAGACTTTCTCTCTCTAAGATTATCTCTCTAAACCACCAAATGAGTCAAAAGTCTCTAAACTAAGCCCTAACTCCTCTATTTATAGGCACAAGGATATAAGGGATTTCCCCTTATTTACATGATTGCCACCTTGCCCTTTTACTTTAGATATTACAATATAAGGCTATGTTTAAACTGTTTCAGCTACGGTTAAGGTTGACGGAGGCTATCCAAACAATATAAGGCTATGTTTAAACTGCACTAACAGAAATGGAGAGGGGGAGTTAAGATAGATTTGGATTGACATTTCTGTTAGTGCAGTATGTCTATCCAAATAATGAAGTTTACAACCTGTCAATCTTAACCCTATAATGAAATAAAAGAAGAATCAAGAAAGATAGATTTGGATGTGATCATTGAAATGAGAAAACGAATCACTGTGTGTCTTGCAGCAAAAAATGTTATGAGATACGATATTAAGAGGGGTTGCTATATTGATGAAAATATGAATCCTCTTGATTTTGTTAAAATTTTCTGTGCAGGAACATACATGAAGGAAACAAAGAAAGAAGCTGATAATGGAGAGATGAATGGAAAATGCTTAAAATGCGAAAAATCCGAAGCAGAAAATGTCAATCTCTTGAAAGATATGGAGAATTTGACATTGGAAAACAAAGCTTTGAAAGACGAGAAGAAAGCTGATAATGAACAGATTCTGGAGTTGCGCTTGAATTGTGAAAAACTGAGATCTGAAAATGACAAACTTTTGGAGAATGTTGAGAGTTTGTCATTAGAAAACAAAAATTTGAAAGAAAAAGAAAAAAGATTTTCAAAATCAAATCAAGATTTTAGAAGATGAGAGAGATATTTTTGGTAAAGATAATCTTGAAAAACAAATTGAAATCAATTCTCATCTTGCTAAAATCATTCAGCTTGAAAAAGAAGCTGAAAAAGCTCGGATAAAAATCAAAGAGCTTGAGAATAAATTGAAAGGTTTTGTGAATTCTACTTCACATGTTTGTCCAAAACCGATCAATTCTGTTCCAATAACTGACAATGTCACAAATTTTGACAAAGTCAAAATTAAAGATTGTGATGACAAATCTGATGATGAAAAAGAAAAAGAAGAAAAAAGAAAAACATTTTTGAAATTAAATGAAATGTTTAAAAATACTGTTTTACATTCTACTGAGAAAGGTGAATGCTCAACGCAAAAACCTGTAAAGAAGAATGTGGAACAGAAACAAAAAGATAAAAAATCGAAAAATTTTCAAAAAGAAAATAAAAGCTCATCAGATCAATCATCCAATCACAATAAAAATCACAAAAATCTGAAAATAAAAACTCACAAAAGGTTGGTAATCAGTGGTGCAGGTTTGACCACAGTGCTCAAATGCCAAATCAAGGATACAAGAGGAGACATGAGTACCACAAGGCAAATCAATGCTATGATCTAAGTGTGTGGTATAAAAGTGGTGTGAAGTATGAAAGTAGTGAGAGGTATCATAACAGAGTGTGTTACACTTGTGGCTATCAAGGACACATTGCTGTTAACTGCCAAAGTCAGAGATTCGAAATGAGAAGGTGCTATGAATGCCAAATCAGAGGTCATATTGCCAGAAATTGCCCAATGAGATCAAAGGGAAGATTGAGGGCTGAATCTCAGAAAATGGCAAAGAAATCAGTCAATGTCAAGCCCAAAGAACAGAAAGTTCAAGAACCAAAAGTTCAAGAACCAAAAGTTCAAGAACAGAAAGTTCAAGAAAAGAAAGTGAAGCTTTCACAAGGGCAAAAAGACAAACTGAGGAAGAAAAGAAAGAAGGTGAGAGAATATCTCGAGAGGATTTTGTCCTCGGATACAACTGGTAATCCGATAAAAAGTTCTGATGAATCGATTTCCTCAACTAAAAAGGCAAGCAAAACGGATTCATCAGATACAAATCTGAGGACGAAAGTGGGAAAGAAGAAGAAGAAGGTTTGTGGCAATGAATCTGTTTCTTCGGAAACAAATGAGCCACATGTCAGTGATGAATCTGGCTCAACAAAGTCAGACAAGCCATATTCAGGCAATGATTCTAGTTTGTCGAAACCAGAAGAGCCATGTGTTGAGGTAAAAATAGAGAATTGTAGTCTAACAATGGATGCTGAAAATTTTCCACCATTGTTAAACAAGAATTCTAAATCACCCAGGAACAGTCAGGCTTGGGTGAAACTTTTCAAATAGAAAAACCTGACTTGCCGGAGTTCCTAGGTTGGTAAGTGTGGAACAGGAATCGGCATATTTCTTAAGAAATTCACAGGTTGGTAACTGTGATATTTCGAATCACAAAAGACTAATCAAGGACATTAAGTTGTACTTGATTTATCTTTCCGATAACTGGATAAAGGTAAACAATGTGATGAAACCCCGAATTTGTGAAATGACACACAAAACTGATTTTCCGGAAAAACCATTTTGATTAAAACAAACTTAAGTGTTTTGAAATCTAAATGGGAAAATAGTTTGTTGTCAGGGGGAGTTCTGATTGTTTATGCCGAATGAATGGCGAATTGAATCGATTCGATATCAGTTTGTCACTTTACTTTGTAAAGTTTGTTTTAAAATTTTCCCAGAAAATCAAAATCAAGACATATTTTGATTTTAGGGGGAGAAATTTTTTTTTAAAAAAATGAGAAAATTTGAAATTGACAAAAACATTGAAAAAAAGCAAAAATGAGTTTTGTTGAGAAAAGAGGAAATGATAGTACATCAGTGGACTATCACAACATGCTAAAGAAAGGTAATGTCAAATGTGATAAACGGTCTCACTAACGATGTGACGATAGGCTCAGCTAGACTAGTAGATTTGCGATAACGATACAAACTTAAATGAAAAAGCCTAGTTCTAGTGGAAAACATGGTTGAAAGCATAGTACTTAGTTTTGTCCTTCTTGACTGCGTGCCTACTCGGTAATCGCTGATTGTCGAAAGACATAAAACTGGTTAAGTTTGTGAACTTTCACAACTTTGCTGAAAAGTCACTGTGATTGTGCATTTTATTTTGCAAAGATTTAAACTTGTTTGATTTCTTTATTTTGTTTAAGCATTGGACATCCTCTGCGTATACGTGAGTATCGACCTGGATGTTATTGCCTAAACGTTCTGCTTTATTTTCTTTGGTGTTTCGTTTAAGCTTTGGACCTCCTCTGCGTATACGGAAGTATCGACCTGGTGGTTAAAGCCTAAACAACTTCAACTTGTTTTATTTTCTTATTTTGTTTAAACATTGGACTTTCTCTGCGTATACGGAAGTATCGACCTGATTGTTAATGTTTAAACATTCTGCTTTGTTTTCGCACATATCACAGTTGATGAAAGTTTAAAGGCATTACTTGAGTTAGTGTATTGCATGATGAGGGGATATGCTGAGATCATGGGGTCCATAAGAATTTAGTGCAAAAATAATATACCTTAACGTATCGGTAAGCATTTCGAAAGTTTTTAGATTGAGTTTAAGAGGACAACCATATCGTCAATCTACGTGAATTGTTTAGAACTTAAAATGATTAAAGCTTGACGGTGCTAGTGATTTGTCTCAAAAACTGATATGATCCTCTTACACAAACTCACAAAAATATTGTTTGTATATATTTCTTTACTGCATTTCTTTAAACTCAAAATCCAAAAAGATTTTAGTGTGTTTTAGCATAAAGTTTTGAAAAATACAAAAAGATTTTTGACAACTGATGTTGGAGAGTTGATTTTCAAAATTCCAAGTGCTAAACATGATGAACTATATTGGGTTGGGAGTGTTTGTTGAGAAACTTTGAATGTTATATACAAATGTCTTGAAAGACTGTGTGATTAGTTAATCAAGGTCATTCACTTGAACTTGATGTAACTATTACAGATTGATAAATGAATGATTTCTACCAGTAAGTTTCTTAAATCTAAGTGTTATAAATTTGTGAAACTTATGTTATGGGTAGAGGATTTGCATGTTAACCAGGTTTCAAATACTGAGCATATGCAGAATAGAGCCAGGAATTGATCCTGAACTTGTGAACATGTGAAAGCCAGATTACGATCCCGACAGCTAAGTCTAAGGGGGAGTATGAAGACGAGCTCAACGCAAGAGGAAGTGTGGATTCAAAAAGCCAGGAAACTATCCTGAAGGAGCTTGTATACAGAAAGCCAGGTGTCGATCCCAAAGCACGGAAGCTTGACGAAAGGGGGAGCCTGAAGAAGGAGTTTGCTGAAAGGGGGAGCTGAAGCTCAAGACAGATCCACCGGGATTCTGTTCAAAGAAAGAGGGAGTCTATGTTGCTGAAGAGATGATAAAGCTTCAAGAAGACTCAGAGAGAGAGAGAGAGAGAAAAGTCGCTACGAGTTTGACTACAGATTGACTGCGGCAATATCCAAGGGGGAGTCTGTTAGTGCAGTATGTCTATCGCCTCCGTCAATCTTAACCGTAGCTGAAACAGTTTAAACATAGCCTTATATTGTAATATCTAAAGTAAAAGGGCAAGGTGGCAATCATGTAAATAAGGGGAAATCCCTTATATCCTTGTGCCTATAAATAGAGGAGTTAGGGCTTAGTTTAGAGACTTTTGACTCATTTGGTGGTTTAGAGAGATAATCTTAGAGAGAGAAAGTCTAGAGAGAGAAAGTCTCTCACGTGGTTATCGGAGCTTGTACACGACATATTTTCAATAGAATCACGTTAAAATTGTACGTTCTTGTGTGTTCGGTCACGTACGTTCACGGATTCCGCACATCGAACGTTCGTTATGCAATCGTACGGTGTGAAAACCGGGACCTACAATTGGTATCAGAGCTAATTGTCAAAGCTTGAACCAGATATCTCAGATTCTAGCATATTGAGAGGGGGAGTTTGTGAAAGGGGGAGTCTGGATCAACAGTCAAAGGGAAGATAGAAGTTAGAGACAGGTTGTGTTTCTGAAGCCTGTGAAGATAGAATGCTTACGATGAAAAGACAGAAATGGAGAAAAGACCAAGACTGAAGACTCGGAGCTGAAGACTTCGTCAACATCCAAGGGGGAGTCTGTTGATGCACGGAATGTCTGTTGACTACGTCTACATCAAGTCTTAAGTCAAGATAGTCAACATAGGGTCTTGAGAGTTAAATTAGGGTTTTATATTGTTAATTTCACTTTTGTGAACATAGGTTAGAAGTGATTCCGCTTTTATGTACATTAGGTGATTCCACTTATGTGTCACATAGTGATTCCGCTTATATGGACATGCCATATAAGTGGAATCAGTCACATAGTGATTCCGCTTATATGGACATGCCATATAAGTGGAATCAGTCTCCTATATATACCCGGACATGTGACATTGGAGTTAAATCTGGTGATTAGCTTGGTAAAGGAACTCTGTCAAATTGAATTCAGAAAGCTGATAAAGAGAAGAAATTGAATGAAACAGCTGTTGTTACTTTGCGTGCATTGATTCCGCCTTAACACGTGAAGATGAACTACCTTGACTGATCGTTTAGGGTCACGACACGGTCCAACACTTAGGTTACATTTTAAGCATTAAACAATTTGCAATGATTGTCGATATACTGGTCCACTTTAAATTTTCACACAAAGTTCAATCTATTCAGGATACGAATTTAATGTTTTAAGACTTAACTTTTATACGTGTACCACCTCAGAATATACTCCCGTATCCAGATCCCAATATTCAGTCGTACAGGTGAGTATACCTAGATGATATCTGTAGGGGGTTAAATTGCGAGACCATGAGAGCTCAGGTCAGAACTTCCGTTCACCAGAGAGATGACGGTTCGACTTTTGGTGGGTCCCCTTTAGAGGATCTTTTTTACAACAGCAATGATTACCAATTTTATTGTTTCATCATTTTTGCTGAGGGCGGCGCTATATTTTAAGCAAACAGTAAAGTATTCTCCGGGGACTAGGCCATTGCTTCCGCATTATCAGAAGTCCCAGGATAATACCCCATATATCACTAAGCATAAAGACCTAGTATCTCAGAAAGAGGGACCTTTCGAACAAGATTTCGGGGGTTACCCATATATCCGAGAGATGTTCCCCACATAAAAGCAAGAAATTTTATGTTTATATCCCGAACAAACCTATTAAATGTGTAAAAACCTATCGGCATATCATCTGCAAGACTGCTTAACACATTTTTACGTTGCATTTCTTTAGCGTATTGCACTGTCTAGCTGATGTACTATCATTTCCCCTTTTTACATAAACTCATTTTTACTTTTTCAAATGTTTTTGGTTTTTGTAATTTTATCATGTTTTTGTATTTTTCTGCAACTTTCTCCCCCTAAAAACAAAGACATATTTTAGTGTTTTTGGTTTTTATCAAAAGCAGAAAATAAACTGTACAAAAACTTGACAACGCTTCACACTCGATTACCCTCCCAGAAAAAAGATTTTTCATCCCATTCAATTTCAAAAGATAATTAAATCTTTTTCAATCAAAAGGTTTAGTGTAGAAATCAGCCTTCTGTTCATCGGTGGATTAACTTCTTTTCGTAGAAATCACGGATAAAGTGATGCCGAATTTCAATATGTTTAGTTTTCGAGTGGTGAACCAGGTTTTTCGTTATGTTAATAGCCGCTTCATTGTCCACATAAATTGGAGTATTCAAGAACTGCAAACCAAAGTCTCGCATCTGCTGTTGGATCCAAAGGATCTGAGAGCAACAGCTCGAGGCCGAAACGTATTCTGCCTCACACGTAGAGAGCGCTACTGAGGTTTGTTTCTTGCACTGCCAAGTGACCAATCAAGTTCCAAAGAACTGACACCCAGCAGTGGTGGACTTTGCATTTTGCTTACAGCTACCATAATCTGAATCAGCAAAACCTGTGAGAGAGAAATCGCTAGACTTAGAATACCACAAGCCGATGCTTGGGCAGCCTTTCAAATACCATAAGATTCGTTTCACGATTGTCAGATGTGGCTGGCGTGGGCTAGACTGATATCGGGCACACAAACACGTCGGATACATGATATCCTGGCGGGAAGCAGTAAGATACATCAAGGATCCAATCATTGACCGATACATCGTCTCTTCTACTTTCTCTCCACTCTCGTCTGGGCAAATCCCGTGATTCTGAGCTAGGGGGTTGATGCTGGACTGGATTGAGCCATGTTGAACTTCTCCAGAACATCGTTCATGTACTTTGTTTGGTGAATGAAGATTCCTTGGGCATTTGCTCCACCTGTAGCCCTAGGAAGAACTTCATCTCCCCCATCGAACTCATCTCAAATTTCTTTTTCATCACATTCTCAAAATCTTTACACAACTCGTCATTTGTCGATCCAAAGATGATATCATCGACGTAGATTTGCACGATTAAAAGATGCCCTGCAACCTCTTTGATGAACAACATACTATCAACTGTCCCTCTGCTAAACCCGTTGGCCAGCAAATGTTGGGAGAGCGTCTCATACCATGCTCTCGGGGCCTGGTGTAGTCCGTAGAGCGCTTTGTCCAGAAGATAGACTTTGTTCTTGTGTACTGGATCAGTAAACCCCGGCGGTTAACCAACGTACACTTCTTCTTTGATTTTCCCGTATAGGAATGCAGACTTCACATCTAGCTGGTATACTTTGAATCCTTTCTGCGATGCAAATGCTAGGAAGATTCTTATCGCCTCGAGCCTAGCTACAGGGGCATACACCTCAGTAAAATCGATCCCCTCCTGCTGGCTGAAACCCTGTACTACCAGTCGTGCTTTATTCCTTACAATCACGCCTCTATCATCTCTTTTGCACTTAAAGACCCACTTTGTCTTTATCAGCTTCTGGTTTTCAGGAAGGTCTACTAATCTCCAAACACCCAGCGTTTCATATTGTTGCAGCTCTTCCTGCATAGCGTTCACCCAGCTGTCTTCAGTCAAAGCTTCCTTATATGTTCTGGGTTCGATCTGCGAGATAAAACATTTAAGTGAGAATTCTTCCTGTAAAGGAGTATAAAAACAAGTAAGTGCTATGTTGATCTGATCTCTCGTCTTTACTCCGCTCTGAAGATCACCAATAATATGCTCTGAAGGATGGTAAGAAAGAGTTGTTGGCATGACACGGTCATGCACGTTCACTTCCGATTGCAGATTCGTGATGTCTAGATCACCGGTGTGATCCTCAGCTTCAGTCATAGCAACATTTGGATCCTCATCAAATATCGGACCATTTTCCGAATCTGAGTCATCGGATTGATCAAATGATGGAGCTGGTTCCTCTGGTGGTTCATGAGCTGTTCCACTGGGAGCGGCCTCGTGATCGTTTGAACCAGTTGTAGGAATGTTTGTACCCACATCAGGTTGAGAAACCACCAACGGTCTAGGTATCGGATCTTGTACCATGGATTGCTGCTGTTGGTATAAGTAAGCAAGTTCTTCTTCACTCGGCTCTGTCGGCAGTTGGAAAGACTCCTAGAGTTTGTCGTAATCAAAAAGCAATCTTTGTCTTGGAAGTTGAGGTGGAGCCGTATGCTTTTGACCATGGTTGTAAAACAAGGTTTCTAAGGCCGAGTACTCCCCGAGTAGTCGCTACAAGGTAGGTTGCCGAGGCGACTTTCTTTGACTCCGCCTAATTACTTGGAATTGGTCAAACGCGGTCAACCTCGACCAAAATCGTATCTAGTAGGTCAACTTGGGCCGAGTTTAACATAAAAATAATAAAACATAATTTATATGCCTATCATATTAAAGAATGAATATCATTTTCACGTATTTTGTTATAAATATTAGTAAATTTATGTTATTTGACATATATTTAATTTCCAAAAACTAATTTCTTTGTAATTTTACATGTCCGAGTACTCCCCGAGTACTCTCCGCCTATGCCGAGTGCTGTCAACTCCCCGGTCGACCGACTAGGGAGCGCCTAGCGACTTTTGCAACCATGCTTTTGACAGTCTACATGCTGAACTTCAATTACCTTCTTTAGAGATGGAACGAACACACTTTTTAGCGGACTCGCATATCCAACAAAGAAACCCCCATTACTCTTCGCACCAAACTTTCCATCTTGATCAATGAAGGTACACGGTGATCCAGACGGCTCTAAAAACTTCAAATTTGGCTTGTATCGATGAAGAAGTTCAAAACATGTTTTCTTGTATTTCTTGACGGTTAGAACCCGATTCAATGTATAGCACGCTGCTGCCACTGCTTCACTCCAGAAAAATATTGGTAACTTGGAATCGGCAATCATGGTTCGAGCTGTGTCAATGATGGTACGGTTCTTTCGTTCAGCTACACCATTTTGTTGTGGAGTGTATGGTGCACTGAATTCATGAACAATTCCTTTATCGTTACAGAACTCGAGCATGCGATTATTCGTAAACTCCGTTCCATTGTCACTTCGTATTCTCCGGATTGGCAGCTTATACAGAGTTTCCATCTTCTAGAATAGAATCATCAAAGACTCAAACTTTTGATCTTTCCTCTCCATGCACACCACCCAAGAAAATCTAGAGAAATCATCAGTGACTACTAGACAGTATAAGTCTCCGCTGATACTTTCCACGTTGACTGGTCCAAAGAGATCCATATGGAGTCTCTCGAGAGGCATTCTGATTGAATTCAGCAGCTTCTGTGGGTGTGACTTCTTTGTCTGCTTTCCCTTCTTGCATGCTACACAATCATCATTCAAATGAAAATCTTTCAAATTTACACCTTCAACTAAATCATTATGTACAAGAAAGTTCATTTTACGCACATGAATGTGGCCTATCTTTCGATGCCACATTATCGACTCTTTTTATGTTTCTTTGGTTTTAGACACAAAACATTGTTTCTGATGATCTGTTGGTGTTGCGACACCCATATCAAGTATATATAAATCATTTTCTCGTGGAGCTCAAAACAACACCATATCCTCAGGAATTTTGAAACCAGGTTTTAAGACAAGACATTCATTTTTAGTGAAATGTACGGTAAACAACTTGTCACAAATCTGTGAGATACTCAGCAGATTGTTTTCAAGTTCTATTATGTAGTTCACTTTATCAAACGAAATGACTCCATTCGTTAGAGTCCCTTGACCAACAATCCTTCCTCCCTGATTCCCAGCAAATCCCACGTATCCTCCGTTGAGAGATTTTACGTCATAACGCAATGCTAGCATTCCAGTCATGTGTCTTGAAGCACCGCTGTCCATTATCCACTTCGAGATATACGACCTCGGAAGCCCCTGCAAACTTCATAGCAATTTCATTCAAACAATGAAACCCATGACTTTTTTTCCTGTGGAACACTACCAAACACTAAATCAGATTTCACATCAACTTTTGGAATACTAAAGATCACATTTGGGACAACAGGTTCAAATTTTTATTTTAAATCTTCCTTCTTAATCGGTGGAAACTCTTCAAGTAACCTATCTAGTTCAAATCCAAGTTTTTCAACATCGTCATCAAAAACTTTTGATTTAATTTTCAAAACATTTTCCATCTTCTTCACTTTAACTGACTGTTTTGATTTTGCCACCCATGCTTGGTTTTCAAAAACTTTCATCTTTGGATAAATTTTTGAAGTCTTTTGGGTTTTCGAAGATTCACCAATCTCAAAAGTTGATTTCGGCTTTTCTTTGGACTTCAAATATTCACCTCTTTTCAAGATTCGAACAGGGGAAACCATGGGTTTTTTACCCTTAACATCAGTTGGAGTTTTAGGTTTTGGTTTTTGCAAAACAGGTTTCTTGAAGATGGGTTTTTCAATCTTTTTGGTACATTGTTTTGCCATATGACCAATCTCATTGCAGCGGTAACAAACTCGTTTGTCATACTCAACAAAAGTAGATTTGTAGGTCTCTTCTTTCAACTTTTTCGCTGTATTGAAATCATCAATGGCTTTTTGACTGAAAATATACTCTTTTTCCTCAACAAAGTTCATTCCCGTGACAAAAACATCACACATCTTATCTTTTGTCTTTACTCCATGTTTAGCCATCTTCTTTTCAAACCCAATACCTTTGTTTTTAAAATTGTTTCCATTTTTCTTGTTAGACCCATTGTTACCCACCCAATCTTTCTTCCTAGGGTAGTTTTGTTTCACAAAAGACTTTTTAGGTTTTGAAAAGAACTCGTTGTTGTTTAACTCAGAAATGTCAATTTCAACCAATTTAAACACCTTTTCAACATTTTTCATGTTCGCGTTCTTGATTGGATACTCAAAATCAGAATAAAGTTTGTCAATTCCAATCATTTTGTAAACCACCATGATCGGATCGTCATTCACAACCTTTTCTGATTTTGGTATAAACTTGTCCAAAAAGTTACCATCATCTTCACACTCAGAACTAGAATTTTCCAAATTGTTTTCACGGTTTCAAAATCTAAGTTATCACTCTCTTCGTCTAACACTTGGTCAACAACGTTCTTGATCACTTGTGACTCATTGTCAGTGTCGGACGGAGAGAATGTAACATCAATACTTTCAGGTAACTCATTCTCAATGGTTCTCAATTTGAGGTTCAAAGCAGCTTCCACCCCATCTTGATACTTCTGAGTGTAATGACTCCACATTGGGGGTGGAACACTGTTAAAACAGGTGTTGCATCTGGTTATTGCGGGACAATTTGTTCAATCACATATGAAGATGCAACATAACTCATCAACTTCTTATCAATTCTTTCATTCTCAATTTTAGTTAACTCCAATTGCTTTTTCATTGAAGCAATTGTGTCTAAATGAAAGTTGATTTCCTTTTGTTTATCAAAAACTGTTTATTTTAACAACTTTGTGGCTTTATCGTTTTCAAGACTCTCATTTTGAATCATTTTAATAGATTTAGCCAACTTGTCATATGCTTCTTTTACTTCACTTAGATCATATTTAAGTTCATCAGTATATTGTTTCAATTCCTGAAACTTTGTGTCCTTTTCAAGACACTCCATACAGGGTTTTGAACAGTTTTCGCATGAAGTTTCATATATTGACTCAATATTTTCAACAATCTTTTCCTCTTGATCAATTTAACATCCTGTTTACCGACATTATCAGATTCTGACTCAGACACTCCTTTTGATATGATCTCTTCACTTTCCGATTTCCCATCAGACTCCTTTTGACCTAACTCTGCTTTAACCGACACGTTTTCAACTGACTTAATATCAACAGACTCTGGTTTTACAGATTATGTGTCTACCTCTTTCAGTTTTGCCATTAGTGCTTTGTCTGCAATTTCTTTCAGTGTCTCTTTAGTCATTTCTTTGGAGACATCAATAATCTCTTCAACCAGAGCTTTCTCAACCTCATACTGTGGGCAAAATCCGGTTGTTGGCTCACTGAAGAAACCTACAAAAGAATCAAACACATTAGGAGGCATAATTGATTTTAAAGAACTAGCTAAATCCTCCTGTTGGGATTGATAATAGTAGACTTCTGCAGCAATTTCTTCAGGATCAACCAAATTTTCTTCAGACACATCTTCACTAACAACCTCTGTCTCAACAACACTCTCAGACACTTCCACAATCGCAGCCATCATTGCTCTACCCTCACTGCCCGGGATATACTTGTCCCAACTAAACCCTTCAGCTACCTTCTCATCATCTTTATTGACAATAAGAGCTTTTTCCGGCTTATTTTTGATATGAGGTCTTTGAATGACAGGTTGTTGATTTGTCTTGTGGTCGATCGCATGTCTGTAGTAATCATTGGTAAATGGATTTTGGTGATTGTTAACCTCTCTATTCGGACATTCCCGTTTAAAATGCCCCTTCTCTTTACATCTGAAACACGTCACTTTGGACTTATCAAAACCAAGCTTTTGATCTGGTCCTGACAAACTGTTCCGACCCGTAATTTCCATAAATCGTTGAGCTATTCTCACCAAACTTTCCATACCCCACTTGATGTCTATCAATTCGAGCTCCTCCGGATCTATTTGATCATAGTCCTCTTTCATCATATCGGGGTTTCCTATTCTCCCAGCAACCAAGCTCTCATACGACTCAAGAACAGAAGCTAACAGTGCTATGTGTTGCTTTGCAGCTGCTTTTGTAAACTCTTGTCCATTTTTTATGTTTACAGCAATGTTGCACTGTATCCCAGATTGTTTGAGCTTGAAGAGCTTTGTGGGGACATTTGTTCTGATGTCTTGGAATTCGGCTCATAACTTGCAAACGGTGAAGGCTTGTTGTTGCTTGAAGTACTATATGAAGCACCGAATGTTAAATCTGCACTAACCTGTTTGAATCTTCGGGCTTAGATTCATTGTTGCCAGAGAACTGCCTTTGTAATATAGTGAAACATCCTGTTGAACATTTGTAGAATTCATCTATTTAATCTTTGTTAACTCTAACTCATGTGCTTCGATCTTCTCTATGAAACCACTAAGATTCAAATTAATATAATCTGAATTGTTCTTCATCACCAGCAAATAAGTACCCCACTCATCATACGGCAATGCATCTGCCAATTTATCGATCCACTCCTCATTAGTCTTCTTTATCTCCAATCTTCCCATCTCCACAACTAGATGGCAGTATCTTTCAATCAATTGTTTTGTAGTTTCACCTTTCATACCAGTGAATATGTCAAATTGTTTCTTTATCAAAGCCTTTTTGCTTTTGATCATGGACACACTCCCTTTAAACTTTGCTTGCAACGACTGCCAAATAGATTATGAATTATCCTCATGCTGTAACAACACCAAGATATCCTCTTTAATCGCCTGTTGAAGAATACTCATCATCTTTTTCTCAGCTTTGAAATCTGCTTGTTCAGTTTGTGTCAAACTGCCAATCCCTTTCACAAGACCCAAACCATCCTTAGGAGGATCATATTTCGCTTCAATCTTCATCCAGCACTCGAAGTGGTTTGCTTGAACCCACGTCTTAAACCTTCCAAACCAACCCGCGAACTCGTCAATATTCATAAACTTAGGAGGTTTTTGTATCGTCCCAAGTTCATTCTCCATATTCACGTTTTGTACAATACTGCCTGATGTCTGTGCTTCCGCCATCCCACCGCCGGCAAAGAAGTTATAAAAATCTTGATTTTCCATTTTATGAAAACAGTTTACGAACAAATTTTCAAGTTTTGAAATCAGGTTTTACACGAAATCAGACTTTCGAACGAAATTACGAACAATATGGACTTTCACAAGAAATCAGACCTACTTCAAACAAGATTACCACTTACAAACGGAATTACTTTTCAACAAAAACACTTTTCAAATGAGATAGCACTTTCAAACGGAATAAAGTCCCATCTTCAAACGAGATCAACCAATAACCTAATTTCAAACGGAATCAGCCAAGTAACTCAAACGGAATCACGGTTTCAAACGAAATAAATGATTTCGTTTGAAATTGCAACAGTTTTTCAAACGAAATAGGTTATTTCAAACGAAATAACCCCTGATTTTCAAACGAAATATGAATTTTCAAACGGAATTCCTTGGCTTCGTTCAAACGAAATTAGGTTTATGGTCCATTTTTGTCACTTTTAGCCCGAATATTGATCTGATTCTCTCAACGGTTTGTTAAAACACACTTTTACACACACTGTCAAAAACTCAGTCCATTTTGTCCATTAAAATGTCCAGAAATCCAATTTTGAGTAGAAAAAGGTACTGATTCAAGTGTATTGGCTCATAACTGGCTCTGATACCAATTATAGGATCGATTTTGACGACCGAGTGAGTCAATAAGAGACAATACACACTGTTTGAGAGGCGAAATCAATCAAACAGAGTAGAATCAGTGAAGAATGGTGTAGAAAACAGAGATATCACTTTAATACTTGCTTCTCATTCAATCTAAACGTGATTACACAGTGGAATTTTGGCAGCACTTCGTGATAAGTTCCCTAATTCCGTATGAAAATGAGAAGACACCTCCCATATATATAGGGAGTCTAATTTCGTTTGAAATGGTAACATGCCATTTCAAACGGAATTAGATGGTTAATTTCGTTTGAAATGACATGGTACCATTTCAAATGAAATTACCATGAAATACCATAAAATTACATTCCGACCCTTATACAATCTATACAAATGACCTAGACCGATAAACGTAGGCTATTGACATCGTGCACCAACCTACCCTTAAAAGACTGAGACACAAACTTTACAACATCCTCCTTGGCACACCCACTAATGTCAACAATTGTCTCCATCTCGTCTAGCCATTTTATACAATCTATTACACATTTTTCACCAGTGAAGTCTCTTGGCTTGCAAGAGACAAAGTACTTATAGGAACAAGCTTTGGAAGGTGGCTCCTGGTCAAACACTCTCTTCTTGGATGGTTGACAGTTTTGATTTGACGAATGTTGAGATTCATCCTTTTTAGATGTATGCCTCTTGGAATGGGACTTTGTGTGGGACACATAATGAGATTTGGAGCGAGTAGCACTCGACTCCCTGAATACTCATCCTACGGCCTTAGTTACTGCTGTTTCAATCATAACTTGCAAATCGGCCCCCATTACATTTAATCTGTTTTCAATATTCCCGTCTGTTATATATCAAGTGACAACAACTTAATTAGTGGTCTTATGTCGAATCATCTTATTCGGTGATTCATTAACCATGAAATAAATAGACCACATTGGTTAATCGGTTGATCAGTTTTGAAGAATATTTATTTAAACTTTTTAATATAGTTAGCCTAGGCTATAAAAACCTTTAAGAGCATTAGGGTGGCACAAAAGGCCTTGTCATAAGGCACAAAAGGCCTTGTCGCAAGAAAAGCTGCTTCCAGTAGGTTGTCAGGTGTTTTCGCTCGACGATTCCATTCTTGAGTGGTTGGTTTGGCCCTTGTTCCTGTAACTCAAATCCTAGCCCGGTATATCCCATTTTAGTTTTACACCATTGTGACCCTTACGTCTTTTTTACACTCTGATAGATGTTCTCGGTATTGAAAAATCTTCGTAAACTAAATCACACGTGTATATGTTGATATTTAAGAGATATAGAGTCAAGAAAATCAAGAGAAATGGTGATATATATATTGGAATTAGACACCAAAAAAAAAGCACTCAAAAATGGCTACAATTTAAGGAATGTGTTATTGACGGCATTAGATTCCTAATTTATGGAGAAAGGTCTAGTGCCCAGAAAAGCTGCTTCCAAGAGGTTGTCAAGTGTTTTTTCTCGACGATTCCATTCTTGGGTGGTTGGTGTAGCCCTTGTTCATTTAACTCGAATCCTTGCCCGTAATATCCCATTTTAGTTTTACACCATTGTGAACCTTACGCCTTTTTTACTCTCTAATTGAGGTTCTCGGCATTGAAAAATCTTCGTAAACTAAATCACACGTTTATATGTTAGCGTTTAAGAGATATACAGTCAAGAAAATCAAGAGCAATGGTGATATTTATGCGGATTAGAAACCAAAAAATAAACACTCAAAAAATGGTTACAAATTATGGAATGTGTTTAGTGACGGCATCAGATTCATAATTGATAGAGAAAGGTCAAGTGTTAAGAAAAGCTGCTTCTAGGAGGTTGTCAAGTGTTTTTGCTCGACGATTCCATTCTTGGGTGGTTGGTTTGGCTCTTGTTCGTGTAACTCGAATCCTAGCCCGGTATATTCCATTTTATTTTTACACCATTGTGAACCTTACGCCTTTTTTACTCTTTGATCGAGGTTATCGGCATTGAAAACACTTCGTAAACTAAATCACGCGTGTATATGTTCACATTTAAGAGATACACAGTTAAGAAAATCAAGAGCAATGGTGATATATATGCGGATTAGACACCAAAAAATAAACACTCAAAAAATGGCTACAATTTAAGGAATGTGTTTAGTGACGACATCAGATTCTGAATTGATGGAGAAAGGTCTGGTGGCAAGAAAAGCTGCTTCCAGGAGGTTGTCAAGTGTTTTCGCTTGACGATTCCGTTCTTGGGTGGTTGGTTTGGCCCTTGTTCCTGTAACTCGAATCCTAGCCCGGTATTTCCCATTTTAGTTTTACACCATTGTGAACCGTACGCCTTTTTTACTCTCTGATCGAGGTTATCGGCATTGAAAACACTTCGTAAACTAAATCACACGTGTATATGTTGACATTTAAGAGATATACAGTCAAGAAAATCAGGAGCAATGGTGATATATATGCGGATTAGACACCAAAAAATAAACACTCAAAAAATGGCTACAATTAAAGGAATGTGTTTAGTGACGACATCAGATTCCTAATTGATGGAGAAAGGTCTGGTGGCAAGAAAAGCTACTTCCAGGAGGTTGTCAAGTGTTTTCGCACGACGATTCGATTCTTGGGTGGTTGGTTTGGCCCTTGTTCCTGTAACTCGAATCCAAGCTCGGTATATCCCAATTTAGTTTTTCACCATTATGAACCTTACGCAATTTTTACTCTCTGATCGAGGTTCTCAGCATTGAAAACTCTTCATAAACTAAATCACACGTGTATATGTTGACATTTAAGAGATATACAGTCAAGAAAATCAAGAGCAATGGTGATATATATGCGGATAAACCCCATAAATTAACACTCAAAAAATGGCTATAATTTAAGGAATGTGTTTAGTGACGGCATCAGATTCCTAATTGATGAAGAAAGGTCTAGTGGCAAGAAAAGCTGCTTCCAGGACGTTGTCAAGTGTTTTTGCTCGACGATTCCATTACTGGGTGGTTGGTTTGGCCCTTGTTCCTGTAACGCAAATCCTAGCCCGGTATATCCCATTTTAGTTGTACACCATTGTGAACCTTACGCCTTTTTCACACTCTGATAGATGTTCTCGGCATTGAAAAATCTTCGTAAACTAAGTCACACGTGTATATGTTGACATTTAAGAGATATAGAGTCATGAAAATCAAGAGAAATGGTGATATATATATGCGGATTAGACACCAAAAAATAAGCACTAAAAAATGGCTACAATTTAAGAATGTGTTTAGTGACGGCATTAGATTCCTAATTGATGGAGATAGGTCTAGTGGCCAGAAAAGCTGCTTCCAAGAGGTTGTCAAGTGTTTTTTTCTCAACGATTCCATTCTTGAGTGGTTGGTGAAGCCCTTGTTCATTTAACTCGAATCCTTGCCCGGTATATCCCATTTTAGTTTTACACCATTGTGAACCTTATGCCTTTTTTACTCTCTGATCGAGGATCTCGGAATTGAAAAATCTTCGTAAACTAAATCACACGTGTAAATGTTGACATTTAAGAGATATACAGTCAACAAAATCAAGAGCAATGGTGATATATATGAGGATTATACATCAAAAAATAAACACTCAAAAAATGGCTACAATTTAATGAATGTGTTTGGTGACGGCATCAGATTCCTAATTGATGGAGAAAGGTCTGGTGGCAAGAAAAACTGCTTACAGGAGGTTGTAAAGTGTTTTCGCTCGACGATTCCATTCTGGGGTGGTTGGTTTGGCCCTTGTTCTTGTAACTCGAATCCTAGCATGGTATATCCCATTTTAGTTTTACACCATTGTGAACCTTACGCCATTTTTACTCTCTGATTGAGGTTCTCGGCATTGAAAAATCTCCGTAAACTAAATCAGATGTGTATATGTTGACATTTAATAGATATACAGTCAAAAAATCAAGAGCAATGGTGATATATATTCGGATTAGACACCAAAAGATAAACACTCAAAAAATGGCTAAAATTTAAGGAATTTGCTTAATGAAGGCATAAGATTCCTAATTGATGGAGAAAGGTCTGGTGGCAAGAAAAGCTGCTTCCAGGACGTTGTCAAGTGTTTTTGCTCGATGATTCCATTACTGGGTGGGTAGTTTGGCCCTTGTTCCTGAAACTCGAATCCTAGCCCGGTATATCCCATTTTAGTGTTACACCATTGTGAAACTTACGTCTTTTTTACTCTCTGATCGAGATTCTCGGCATTGAAAAATCTTCGTAAACAAAATAACACGTGTATATGTTGACATTTAAGAGATATACAGTCAAGAAAATCAAGAGCCATGGTGATATACGGATTAGACACCAAAAAATAAACACTCAAAAAATGGCTACAATTTAAGCAATGTGTTTAGTGACGGCATCAGATTCTTAATTGATGGAGAAAGGTCTGGTGGTAAGAAAATTTGCTTCCAGGGTTTGTCAAGTGTTTTAGCTCGACGATTCCTTTCTTGGGTGGTTGGTTTGTCCCTTGTTCATGTAACTCGAATCCTAGCCCAGTATATCCCATTTTAGTTTTACACCATTGTGAAACTTACGCCTTTTTTACCCTCTGATCGAGGTTCTCGGCATTGAAAAATCTTTGTAAACTAAATCACACGTGTATATGTAGACATTTAAGAGATATACAGTTAAAAAAATCAAGAGCAATCGATCCACCTGGATACCACGCTCACTTACCACATATCCAAGTAATTGGACTTCACGAAGCCAGAATTCGTATTTGGAGAATTTCGCGTAAAGCTTCTCCTGTTGTAGAAGTTTGTGGATGCACCGGAGATGTTTCTCGTGATCGGCTTGACTCATGGAATAAATAAGTATGTCATCGATGAAGACAATGACAAACTTATCCAGATACGGCTTGCAGACTCGATTCATGAGGTCCATGAATGCTGCAGGTGCGTAAGTGATCCCGAAAGGCATCACTAAGAACTCATAGTGGCCATACCTTGTTCTAAATGCGGTCTTGTTTACGTCTTCAGTTCTGACCTTTAATTGATGATACCCAAACCTTAGATCAATCTTTGAGAAGAAGCTTACCCCTTGAAGCTGATCAAACATATCGTCGATCTTGGGCAATGGATAGCGATTCTTGATTGTTACTTTGTTTAGCTCGCGATAATCAATGCACAGACGCATTGAACCATCCTTGTGACACTCTGGGTTTTCCCGAGTAACCATTTTGGTTTGGCTTTATGTGTACATATACTATTAAATGAAGATTTGCGAATTATCTTGAAGTATTATGTGATGCTTGTATTAAACTATGTGTATGTAATGTAATGCTTGTATTAAACTATGTGTATGTAATATATATAAGTGAACCGAGACCATGAACCCGACTCGAGACCACTCGGTCTCGAGTGAACGACTAGGCCGGTTGGGCCATGCACCCCTAAAGCCCACTCGAACCCATTAGGGTGCACTAATTTGGATTGAGTATAAAGCCTCATTAACCACCATTTGCACCAAACTTTCTTCCATACTCACCCACACACTCTCCTACATTCCTTTAATCACTAAAACCCTAAAAACTCCACCAACACTCTCCTTCTTCTTCTCGGAACAATCGTCGGCTAAGGAAGGAGCTCTCGGATCTCGGTGAATCCCTACACACCTCCACGCTTTGGAACCGGTTAGTGTTTTAATGTGTGTTAGAAATTTATGTGTGCTTAATGAATAAGATGCATGATTAAGTTTAGAGGTCTTGTTGTATGATCCTTGTATGTTTAGTGAGTTTGTGATATGATGAATAATGTGTGTGAGCTATTGTATGATAATGTCTTGCTAAGGTGTTTTGAAGAGTAAATGATTAATAGCTTAGGATGATTTTGGTTATCCAATTCATGTTAGATATTTTAGGACAAATGTGTGTTTGATAGATGATGCAAGATTTACTTGATCTTTGATCATAATTTTTCATGCTTGAATGATCTCATGAAGAACATTATGAATATGTGTTAAATGTGATATGAACATATGATGAGCAATGTTGAATGTGAGATAAACATTTGAATATGTGATGTTTGATCCGATATAATTAGAATTTAGACAAGAAAACATGTTTATGAAATCCTATTGGTTAGTACATAGTTTCATGAAATCACAATTCTATTGGTTAGTACATCAAAGGTTCTAGAAGAACTTCATGTGCACGTATCAGGGGTTGCGAGTCGAGACCCCCGGTTTCGACTCGAGACCGACATGTGATGACTCGAGACCACAACAGTTGCGACTCGAGACCTTGACTAAATAACTCAAGACAGACTTCAGGAACTCGAGACCATCGAGGTCTCGACTCGAGATCTTCTGATGGCGACTCGAGACTGAACCCGAGACATCTGAGGTTGCGACTCGTACTTGCATGACTCGAGACCACCCCACTACAATCCGAGACCACTTGGTTGCGACTCGAGACCACCTTGTCTCGAGTGGGCTACTGGTCTCCATTATTGGGCCAAAGTGTATGGACTGTTCATGTATGATTACTGATTGACTGGACTACATGTTAATTGTTACTGTTTGACTACACCATTATTAGAACAAGCCCAATAACTTTGTGCGTTAGGTATGCTATGTGTTAGATACGTGTAGAATATACGTGATTTCTCTATACCCAACCTGACCTATACTGGTAACCATATTAGGACGTGGTGACCAGCATACTTGACCAAGTAAACTGTCTACCGAGCAACCCAAGGTGAGTTCACAACTTAAAGCATGCATTCCCGGTGGATTGGGAAACGGAACTAAAAACAACACTATCCCCTTGTGAGGGATACAAACTTACTTACTTCCCTTGTTACTGGGAACTCTAGGTTAATTACGGTTTATACGGAATGCAACGAGCAACACTAAACGAAACTCTATCACTTAAGTCCCTACCATTTAATACCGATTAGTCGCCGGGGCTTGGCGAACGGGTTATTAGTTAATAGCGCTATTTAGGTGTAACCAGCCTCACACCGACCCTTGTTACTGGGAACGGGAGTGAACTAATGGACTCTGGCATACCGTCAATGATGATAGAACATTGACAAACGGGGCACTACGGAAACGTACGGTTAAGTAAGTATTCAGTATTGGAAAAACAGTTTAGTCGCTTACCTATGGGGTAGCTCCCCATCGCATGTATAAACGGATAAATTAACTGGTAAAACAAGTTTTTGGTAATTAAAAACTTGACAACTCGTGAACTCGCCAACATTTTTGTTGATACCCTACTGCATGCTTTGCAGGTACCCAGTGACTCAGGAGCTTGCAGCTTGCGAATGTGTAGTGGTCGTCTAGCCCATGTGCTGGGTTCTAAATAACCTTGAACTATGAACCTTGTTTTGAAACTGTTTGGTTTATGCTTCCGCTGTTTACTCAAACTGTTAATGAACTTAAACCTTTGAAACTTCGAACTATATTGTTTACTAACTATTGTGGTTGGTGAACATCATTACTATTGAACAATGCTTAGTATAATTGGTGGCTGGATCCTGGTCAGTCACGCCTCCAAGCGGTGGTATTCCGCACGTGGATTTTGGGGGTGTGACAGATTGGTATCAGAGCCATTGGTTATAGTGAACTTGGTTTTAAAAAGAAAGTCTTTTTGAGAAAAACCAGACTATAACATGTGACTCATGACGACACTACACTCCAAGGGCAAGACTCAGCTTATTAGACCTCATAGCTCGGACTTGTGTTTACTTGCTTGTTTACTTTATGTGTTGTTCTACTATACATACTAGTGTGCCTAATTAGATAGATACACATCCCTCTCCTACCTCATTCTCGCTACATTACGACATCACACTCACTCTGTGTTTTCTGGTTATGAAGACAATGAGTGGACGCGAAAGAGGAAACATTAACATGACTCAGGCTCAGTTCACTAACTTTCTCAACACGGTGGCAAAAACTTTCGCTGCTCACCCTGGAGGTAAACTCGTTACTTTAGGATGTTTAGATCCTACCCCCACGTCGTCTTTTCACCTCTAAACCTATTCGCTTCGCTTCTCCCAACAGGTCAGCCTGCGCCTGCGCAGCCACGCGTTTGTACTTTCAAAACCTTCATGGATGGCAAGCCTCTCCCTTTCAACGGCACTGAGGGTGCCATAGGCCTTCTGCACTGGATTGAAAAGGACGAAGCTGTCTTTCCTGTCTGCGAGTGTCCCCCTGCTAACTGGGTAAAGTTCGCGACTGGTACGCTTGAAGGAAACGCGCTTTCATGGTGGAAAGCACAGATTCAGATGCTTGGTCTGGAAACTGCTAATGCTACTGCGTGGTAAGATTTCAAGGACATGATCAAAGAGGAGTACTGCCACAGGGATGACATCCACAAACTCGAAAACGAATACTATGAGCTCAAGATGGTTGGATCAGAGATTGAGACCTACACCAAGAAGTCCAACGACTATGCTACGCTTTGCCCAAACATGTCCCGACCTATGTATCGAAGGATCGAATTGTACATCAAAAGATTGGTCCCAGAAATCCGGAGCCATGTAACCTCAGCTAACCTCAATACCATACAGCCCGTGGTCCGTCTTGCTCACAAACTCACCAATCAGTCTGTGGAGGAGGGAAAGCTGCCCAAGAGGATCAATGCTACTGCTGGAACTTCTAGCGATAACAAACGAAAGTGGGATGGAAGTCAGGGTAAGGATGCTAACCCCACACAGGCCCCAGTTCAACAAAGGAAGACTGAAAGCAACAAGGGCCCTCAGCAACAGGGTGGCTATCGAGGAAACCACCCCAAGTGTAACAAATGTAATCGACACCATAGTGGGCCATGTGGCAAAGGTCAGTGTCAGCGATGCAACAAGATGGGGCATGAAGCCAAAGACTGCAGGAGCCAGTTCCCAGCTAGGCAGAATCAGCATCAACCACAGCAACAGCAGCAAGGAAACAACCGTGAATGCTACAAATGCGGGGCAATAGGGCACATGCGAAAGGATTGCCCTCTGTTGAACCAGAACCGCAACAACAATAATCAAGGTGCTGGGAACAACAACAACCAGGGAGCTGGAAACAATGCAAGGGCATTCGTGATTGGGGCTGCTGAAGCAAGGAACGACCCCAACGTGGTGGCGGGTAAGTTCCTACTTAATGATCGTTATGTTTCCATATTATTTGATTCCGGAGCGGATGCTAGTTATGTATCCCTACGTATTAGTAAGAAGCTTAAGTCCACTCCTACGCCGCTAAGCTCTAAGCACATCGTTGAAATAGCTAATGGTAGAAACCTCGAGGCCTCACACGTTATTCGTAACTGCAAACTAGAATTGTCTGGTCAGACCTTCCGTATCGATCTCTTTCCTATCATTCTCGGAAGCTTCGACGTCGTCATTGGTATGGATTGGTTATCCAAGCAACAAGCTGAAATCCTCTGCCAAGAGAAAGCTATTCGTATTCCCCGCCCTCCTGGCAGACCCCTTATCGTCCAAGGCGACAAAAGCGGAGAAGTCACAGGCATAATTTCATTCTTAAAAGCCCAGAAGTGTTTACGGAAGGGGCACGCCGCTATCTTAGCACTCGTTTCCGACACGCAGAAAAAGGAAAACAGGATTGAAGATTTTCCAGTTGTACGCGACTATCCTGAAGTATTTCCTGAGGAACTACCTGGACTCCCTCCTCACCGTCAGGTCGAATTTCAAATCGAGCTAGCTCCCAGAGCAGCACCTATAGCTCGTGCACCTTATCGACTAGCTCCCGCAGAACTCAAGGAACTTTCTACTCAACTACAAGAGCTATTGGACAAAGGTTTTATCCGTCCTAGCTCATCACCCTGGGGAGCCCCAATGCTTTTTGTCAAAAAGAAGGATGGCACATTCCGAATGTGCATTTATTACCGCGAACTGAATAAGGTTACCATCAAGAATCGCTATCCACTCCCCCATATCGACAATCTGTTCGACCAGCTGCAAGGGTCGAGCTATTATTACAAGATCGATCTGCGATCGGGCTATCACCAGCTGAGAGTCCGCGATGAGGACATATCTAAGACTGCTTTCAGAACCTGCTATGGTCACTATGAATTCCTTGTTATGCCTTTCGGAATGACCAACGCACCTGCGATCTTCATGGATCTCATGAACCGAGTGTGCAAACCCTACCTCGAAAAGTTCGTAATTGTGTTTATTGACGACATCCTCATTTACTCGAAAAGTCAAGAAGAGCATGAACAACACCTGCGTCTCATTCTCGAACTCCTTCGCAATGAGCAACTGTACGCCAAATTCTCAAAATGTGATTTCTGGCTTAGAGAGGTCCTTTTCCTTGGGAACATAGTCAATCAGGATGGGATTCATGTCGACCCCGCTAAGATCGAATCCATTAAGAATTGGCCTATACCAAAGACTCCGACCGAAGTTCGCCAATTCTTGGGATTGGCAGGATACTATCGAAGATTAATCAAGGGATTTTCTAAGATCGCTCAACCACTTACGACCCTCACTCAGAAGGGTGTTGCTTACAAATGGAGTGATGCTCAGGAATCTGCCTTTCAGGAACTAAAGAAGAACCTCTGTAGTGCTCCTATTCTTTCCTTACCTGAAGGTACCGACGACTTTGTTGTTTACTGCGACGCTTCTATTCAAGGGCTTGGTTGCGTGTTGATGCAACGCGAGAAGGTCATTGCTTACGCTTCACGATAACTCAAGATCCACGAACGGAACTACACGACACATGACTTAGAATTTGGAGCTGTGATCTTCGCGCTCAAGATTTGGAGACACTACTTGTACGGTACCAAGTGCACGATTTACACTGATCACAAGAGTCTCCAGCACATAATGGAACAAAAGGAGTTGAATATGCGGCAACGCCGATGAGTCGAACTCCTAAATGACTACGAGTGTGCAATTAAATATCATCCAAGCAAGGCTAATGTGGTAGCCGATGCCCTCAGCAGAAAGGAGACCAAACCCAAGCGTGTTCGTGCCTTACAACTCACTATCCACTCGAACCTCCCTAATCAGATCCGAAATGCTCAGGTTGAAGCATTGAAAGCCGAGAACATCAGGGCTGAGTCCCTACGAGGATCGAGACAACGTTTAGAACAAAAAGAAGACGGTGCTTACTACGTAGCCGGCGCATATGGGTTCCCCTTTATGGAAATTTACGTGACCTCATGATGGACGAAGCCCATAAGTCCCGTTATTCGGTACATCCGGGTTCAGATAAGATGTACCACAACTTAAGGACTACCTATTGGTGGCCTAGCATGAAAGCCCACATAGCAACCTATGTCAGGAAATGTTTGACTTGTGCGAGAGTCAAGGCTGAGTATCAGAAACCATCGGGCCTACTTCAACAACCAGAGATCCCGCAATGGAAATGGGAGCAAATTTCCATGGATTTTGTTACTGGCCTGCCTAGGTCTCAACGCGGAAATGACACCATTTGGGTAATAGTGGACTGCTTAACTAAGTCTGCACACTTTTTGGCTATTAAAGAAACAGACAAGTTCTCTACCTTAGTAGAGGTATACTTAAAGGAAGTGGTTTCGAAGCACGGGGTGCCAACCTCTATTATTTCCGATCGAGGCGTGCATTTTACTTCTGAGTTGTGGCAAGCTATGCACAAATCTTTTGGCTCACGTTTAGACATGAGCACCGCTTATCATCCACAAACGGATGGGCAATCTGAACGCACCATCCAAACCCTCGAAGACATGCTTAGGGCATGTGTGATCGATTTTGGCAAGGGTTGGGAAAAGCACCTACCGTTAGTGGAATTCTCATACAACAACAGCTACCACACCAGCATTCAGGCAGCACCCTTTGAGGCATTGTACGGTCGTAAATGCCGATCGCCTCTCTGCTGGGCGGAGGTTGGTGACAGCCAGATCACAGGCCCAGAACTTGTGGTAGACACTACGGAAAAGATTGCCCAGATTAGGCAACGCATGGCGGCAGCTCGTGACCGTCAGAAGAGCTACGCTGATAAGGATAGGAAGCCGCTAAAGTTCCAGGTTGGCGACCGGGCTCTACTCAAAGTCTCACCCTGGAAGGGTGTGGTTCATTTTGGAAAACGGGGCAAGCTTAATCCGCGATACGTCGGACCATTCGAAATTACCGAAAAGATCGGTAAGGTCGCTTACAGATTAAATCTGCCTGAGGAACTAAGTGTTGTGCACAACGTCTTCCACGTATCTAATCTGAAGAAGTGTCTGTCAGATGAAACACTCATCATTCCTTTCAAGGAACTCACTATTGACGAACAACTACACTTTACTGAGGAACCGATTGAGATCACGGATCGTGAAATCAAAACCCTCAAACGTAGCCAGATACCTCTCGTACGAGTTCGTTGGAACTCGCGCCGTGGCCTAGAGTTTACCTGGGAGCGGGAAGACCAGATGAAGCGCAAGTATCCCCAGTTGTTCCATAATGAAACTCCCAGCACTGAAGCTACCACCGAATTTCGGGACGAAATTCCAAACTAACGGGGGGATGAGGTGACACCCCGTTGAAACGTTCTCACTTACACTAGCTTGACAGTGACTGCCTTAACTTTCGGGACGAAAGTTCTTAAAACTTGGGGATAATGTGACACTCTGCGTTTTCCCGAGTAACCATTTTGGTTTGGCTTTATGTGTACATATACTATTAAATGAAGATTTGCGAATTATCTTGAAGTATTATGTGATGCTTGTATTGAACTACGTGTATGTAATGTGATGCTTGTTTAAACTATGTGTATGTAATATATATAAGTGAACTGAGACCATGAACCCGACACGAGACCACTCGGTCTCGAGTGAACGACTGGGCCAGTTGGGCCGTGCACCCCTAAAGCCCACTCGAACCCATTAGGGTGCACTAACTTGGATTGAGTATAAAGCCTCATTAACCACCATTTGCACCAAACTTTCTCCCATACTCACCCACACACTCTCCTACATTCCTTCAATCACTAAAACCCTAAAAACTCCACCAACACTCTCCTTCTTCTTCTCGGAACAACCGTCGTCTAAGGAAGGAGCTCTCGGATCTCGGTGAATCCCTACACACCTCCACGCTTTGGAACCGGTTAGTGTTTTAATCTGTGTTAGAAATTTATGTGTGCTTAATGAATAAGATGCATGATTAAGTTTAGAGGTCTTGTTGTATGATCCTTGTATGTTTAGTGAGTTTGTGATATGATGAATAATGTGTGTGAGCTATTGTATGATAATGTCTTGCTAAGGTGTTTTGAAGAGTAAATGATTAATAGCTTAGGATGATTTTGGTTATCCGATTCATGTTAGATATTTTAGGACAAATGTGTGTTTGATAGATGATGCAAGATTTACTTGATCTTTGATCATAATATTTCATGCTTGAATGATCTCATGAAGAACATTATGAATATGTGTTAAATGTGATATGAACATATGATGAACAATGTTGAATGTGAGATAAACATTTGAATATGTGATGTTTGATCCGATATAATTAGAATTTAGACAAGAAAACATGTTTATGAAATCCTATTGGTTAGTACATATTTTAATGAAATCACAATTCTATTGGTTAGTACATCAAAGGTTCTAGAAGAACTTCATGTGCATGTATCAGGGGTTGCGAGTCGAGACCCCCGGTTTCGACTCGAGACCGACATGTGATGACTCAAGATCACAACAGTTGCGACTCGAGACCTAGACTAAACAACTCGAGACAGACTTCAGGAACTCGAGACCATCGAGGTCTCGACTCGAGATCTTCTGATGGCGACTCGAGACAGAACCCGAGACATCTGAGGTTGCGACTCGTACTTGCATGACTCGAAACCACCCCACTACAACTCGAGACCACTTGGTTGCGACTCGAGACCTCTCGGTCTCGACTCGAGACCACCTTGTCTCGAGTGGGCTACTGGACTCCGTTATTGGGCAAAAGTGTATGGACTGTTCATGTATGATTACTGATTGACTGGACTACATGTTAATTGTTACTGTTTGACTACACCATTATTAGAACAAGCCCAATAACCTTGTGCGTTAGGTATGCTATGTGTTAGATGCGTGTAGAATATACGTGATTTCTCTGTACCCAACCTGACCTACACTGGTAACCATATTCGGACGTGGTGACCAGCATACTTGACCAAGTAAACTGTCTACCGAGCAACCCAAGGTGAGTTCACAACTTAAAGCATGCATTCCCGGTGGATTGGGAAACGGAACTAAAAACAACACTATCCCCTTGTGAGGGATACAAACTTACTTACTTCCCTTGTTACTTGGAACTCTTGGTTAATTACGGTTTATACGGAATGCAACGAGCAACACTAAACGAAACTCTATCACTTAAGTCCCTACCATTTAATACCGATTAGTCGACGGGGCCTGGCGAACGGGTTATTAGTTAATAGCGCTATTTAGGTGTAACCAGCCTCACACCGACCCTTGTTACTGGGAACGGGAGTGAACTAATGGACTCTGGCATACCGTCAATGATGATAGAACATTGACAAACGGGGCACTACGGAAACGTACGGTTAAGTAAGTATTCGGTATTGGAAAAACAGTTTAGTCGCTTATCTATGGGGTAGCTCCCCATCGCATGTATAAACGGATAAATTAACTGGTAAAACAAGTTTTTGGTAATTAAAAACTGAACAACTCATGAACTCGCCAACATTTTTGTTGATACCCTACTGCATGCTTTGCAGGTACCCAGTGACTCAGGAGCTTGCAGCTTGGGAATGTGTAGTGGTCGTCTAGCCCATGTGCTGGGTTCTAAATAACCTTGAACTATGAACCTTGTTTTGAAACTGTTTGGTTTATCCTTCCGCTGTTTACTTAAACTGTTATTGAACTTAAACCTTTGAAAGTTCGAACTATAATGTTTACTAACTATTGTGGTTGGTGAACATCATTACTATTGACCAATGCTCAGTATAATTGGTGGCTGGATCCTGGTCAGTCACGCCTCCAAGCGGTGGTATTCCGCACGTGGATTTTGGGGGTGTGACAATCCTTCTTCTTTACAAACAAAATGGGTGCTCCCCATGGTGACGAGCTTGGTTGTATAAAACCTTTTTACAAAACTTCATCTAATTGGGTTCTTAGTTCCATCATTTCGGTCTGTGCTAAGCGGTAAGGAGCTTGTGCAAGTGGTGCTGCTCCTGGTATAATATCAATCCTGAACTCTACTTGCCTCTCAGGAGGCAATCCTGGTAGTTCTTCAGGAAAGACATCTAGGTATTCTGAAATAACAGGAATATCTTCTATCTTGGGCTTCGGCACGTCTACTGTCACCTGTACCATGTAAATGACACAGCTGTTGTCACACCCGACCACGTAGAACATACAAAACGTGGCGGAAACGTCGGGGAGTGTTGTAACAGAATTAATTGTTTCAAATCCATGGCAATTGAACTTTCGTTTTATTAATCAAACATGAAAGTTTACATTGTTTTAAACAATAACTAAAGAGTACATCACATAAATTAACTAGTTCTTGTCTCGTTTTAAGTCACTAAGGCACAGGTTCGCCTAAGTATGTCTTGATAAGTCCTATGCATCATCTCCTGAAAACACATGTGAAAATAGGTACGTCAGCATAAAAATGCCTGTGAGATACATAGGTTTTGTGAAAACAGAATTCATGACTTATGTTTGAGAAAATGTTTAGTCATGAACCTTGTATTTTGCTTTGTCTTGTAAATCATTTGAAAAACGATAAGATCAGATGATATGTATAAATAAGAGAATAATGTATGGTTAAATGAATAACCATGTAAAATGAGTTTGTATAAGATGAGTTGTTTGTAAATCAATGTCTTGTGAAAAGTATGTTATTTGTATAAAATGTTATATGTCTCAAATTGAAATGATTCAAATAACGCTACAATATGTGATACCATACAAACACTTATATATAGGAAGTACCAGCGGCGTATCCACCGTGCTTGTATCATATTACACACGCCTCGTTACTTAAATCACTTACTCAAACCAAACCATCAAGATGTAATGTTTAACAATTGTAGAAATGTTTATGTATAGTCCAAAGTCTATTGTCAAATGTAAATCATGTCAACAGATACAAATGGTTCACACGGTTCAACAGTTACAAACGGTTCATATAATCAAATGGTTACGACGGTTCACATAGTCAAATGGTTACAACGGTTCAAAATGTAATATAATGTGTTCATATGCTGGATGAGCATATGCAACAAATTGTAATTTAAAACAATGTACTAAGTATGCACACAATGGGCGTACATAGCATGAAATGTATTGTAGAGTGATGTACTAAGTATGCACACAATGGGCATACATAGCATAAAATGTATTGTAAAGTGATGTACTAAGTATGCACACAATGGGCATAACTAGCATAAAATGTATTGAAATCATGTACTATAAATGTACTAATAAACATAGCAAGTATATGATGTGAAAACAGGAAAGCATGAAAGTAACAAGTAGGCACATGTGTTTCACCCCAAAACTGTTTGGAAAACAGTAAAAGAGGGGTCTATGTACTCACATAAACACCTTGAAAACATTTAAAAGAGGGGGGTTCTATGTACTCACCTGAGATTGCTTAGTAGTCCTTGAGTAACAACCAAACAATGCTAGAGATCACGGATATCAAATGGCACCTAATATAGGTAACTATGTTAATAAACCGGACCTAGATCGGAGGATCGGATAGAATGAGGGTTCGTAACCCAAACGAGTATGGAGACTCGTGTAATATGGTTTAACAAAGCCTACATACTAAATGAAACCTAACCTAAGTGCTTACGACCCATTACGACCCGTTTAGGTAGCTTATGCTACTTTAACACGTCGTTCGCGTGAAACGCGTTCGGAACGCCTATCTAGTCCTATGATAAGTAAAATATGCCTCTACATGTCTAATATTGTTATCAAATCAGTTTATATGTCAAAAGTTATGTTACATATGTTTAAAATGAATTTTGGCATCAAAGGGGTATTTTGGTAATTTACCTAAGGCATATAAACTACCTATCATACAACTACTTAAACGATGTGACCATTAGGTATAACCTCGGAAGGTTATTCCCTATACACTATGGTCACCTAATGTATTTGGTCGGATCCTAATGATCGACCAAATGGGTCGGGTTCGAAAGCATAAGCGATTGATTAGATCGCTTACCCTTACGACCCTAGACAAGCACAAAACTAAAAGTGACGAGCTAAGCATGTTGAAACAAGCTTAACTAAGTTAGAAAACAAGTTTGGTATCAAAACAAACGGTTTTGATACCGAAGAGTAGTTTGGTTACAAAATACGCAATAACACGCATTTTGGCCGAAACTACGACTCGTCACTGAGCCAAGATAACGTGGTAATCAGTAGGTATAGTCACTAGGGACTATGACCATCGTGATTACGCTCGCGTTATGAAGTTCAAACGAACTTCGCATTGACCATAAACTGGTCAATGCTGAAAGTCAAACAAAGTTTGACTTTCGGACTCGAAAAGCAATAAAAGAACGAAGGAATACTTACAAAGGGTCCCCGAAAGCTTTGATTTCTCAAATATTATCAGGTATGAAGTGGATTTCACTTCAACTTAGAGAAATTTCAAGAAATCAAGTGGGTTTTGCAATTGGGGGGTGTGGGTATTTATAGATGTAGTGGAACCGTTAGGATCGTTCCTCGTTATCCGAGAATCAATCATAGCCGTACACCTCGTGCCCATAGTTTTGCAATACTATGGGTGCCCTAATATCAGCCAATGGTATTGAAAATGTTACAAAATAGACCCTAGACTTCAAGAGAAGTGCTGAAAATGGACCTGCAAGTGAAAAAATGGTGTTTCTGCCCAGATGAGGTGCTCGCGTAGCGCTACTGGAAAGGTATAAGTTGCTCGCGCTACGCTAGCATGTGCCAGATTCAGAAAAGTTTCAAAAATGGCAGAAATGATCACTGCAGCCCGTTTAAGCTATTTTCGATGCGTTTGAACCCCGTTAACCTCATTTCAAGGCTCTAAAATGAAGTTAAAGTATAGGGAACTCAAAACATGCTAAAAAATAACTAGGATGTCGGTTCGTTTGGCCGTACGATTGCGTTGTTCGGTTAATTACGACGGAATGCGCATAAGCGCAAAAAACGATCCAAATGGCGTGACGAATAGATTTTTCTTATGCCAAACACTAAAATAAAATATTTTAGTGCTTACATAAATTTTTGGATGTCCGGATGTATTCAGAACGTAAGTTATGCGCCAAAGAGCAAACTTATGCACTTTTTGACGCTTTTAGTCCCTAAATGACCCAAAAGTTTATTTTAGCCAACCGAACCCCTCAAAGCCTATTTCTAAGCTATGTAAAGGATATTTAGGGTGTGTTTAACTCATGGTCATGTTTCGGAATGTTCGTTACAGTTCAAATTGGCATACTTTCGCAGTTTGTCAAGTTTAGTCCTTGTAAGCGATTTAACTTGATTTTGCCATACCAAAGCCTTCAAAACTTATTTCTAAGTTATGTAAAGGTTATTTAAGGTATGTTAAGTATATGTTGATGTTACGGAGTATTTTTCGCATTAAACTGGTTACGTTTATGCCTCAGTGCGCGTATAACCTTTCAGAAAGCGATTGAGAGCTTGAAATTGAACAAGAATTTATATGTGCAAAAAATACACATGTTTATACAGATCCCAAGTATGAAATACAATATTTCGTTGGCTTGGCATTTGTTTGATGGTCGCAGTGACCCAGGTGTCACAGCCGTTTTTCAAACACTTGGATGCCTTAAGCATAGACACTTGATCAGGCAATCCATAGTGCGTATCTCCTTGAATAGTGATTGATTCATCAAAAAGGGTTTTGACGATAACTTGTTTCTTATCACATGCAATCTAGGCTTGGTTAAAAGATAACAAGTCCATCCCTATAACTATATTAAACCCCGCCAATTTCATTGGAAACAATGACAATGGAAAAGAATGATTCCTAATGGATATGAAACATCCATCTAAAATTGTTGAAGCGGTTTCTACGGTACCATCAGCTAGTTCTACCTCATATTTATTGTCTAGAGTTTTAATAGGCAGTTTCAACAGTTTACTAATTTAATGTCTACAAAGGACTTATCTGCACCTGAATCAAATAAAACTCTAGCATAAATATCATTTATGAGGAAAGTACCTGTTATAACGTTGTCATCCAGTATCGCCTCCTTGGCATTCATTTGGAACACTCTAGCGTTTTTCGGGCAATTGGACTTGATGTTCCCCTTTTCATTGCAGCCATAACAGGTTGCATTCTTCAGATCCTTGCATTCCAATGTTTTATGACCCTTCTTCTTGCAGATTCCACAGGGTTTAGCCTGCGGATCTATAGTGAATTTCCCGAAGTGGTTTCTTTTACAATTCTTGCACAAGGGCTTTTCACCCGACTGATTGGAGTTTTTCTTGAACCCAGAGTTACCTTTATTTTTCTTATCAGAACGATGCGAGCTATCATTTTCTCTCTTTCTCTTCCCTTCACCTGTAGTCTTTACAGACTTATTTTTGATGATATCCAATGTCAGGGATAGAGACAGATCCACTGCTGACCGGTAGGTGGTAGGCTTTGAAGCCTTCACTTGTCCTTTTACCTCGGGAGCCAAACCACCAATAAAGTGTGCTATAAGCTTTGGTTCTGGAGTTAGCAAATAAGGTACCAATATGGACATGGAGTTGAAGCTAGTAACATAAGCTCGACAATCTAAGTTCTTCATAACCAGAGTTAGGAAGTCAGCTTCAACTTTTTCCACTTCGTGTTACGGGCAGAAAGCTTCTTTCATCAATTCTACAAATTTATCCCATGATAGATTGTAAAGTGGAATTTTCCCCGAGGCCTGTATTAGTGCCCACCACCAAACTAGGGAATTACCCTTAAAAGACTAAGACAAAAACTTTACAACATCCTCCTTGGCAAACCCACTAATGTCTATAATTTTCTCCATCTCGTCTAGCCATTTCATACAATCTATTACACCTTTTTCACCAGTGAAGTCTCTTGGCTTGAAAGAGACAAAGTACTTATAGGAACAAGCTTTGGAAGGTGGCTCCTGGTCAAACACTATCTTCTTGGATGGTTGACTATTTTGATTTGACGAATGTTGAGATTCATCCTTTTTAGATGTATGCGTCTTGGAATGGGACTTTGCGTGGGACACAAAATGAGATTTGGAGCGAGGAGCACTCAACCCCCTGAATACTCATCCTACGCCCTTAGTTACTGTTGTGTCAATCATAGCTTGCAAATCGGCCCCCATTACATTTAATCTATTTTCAATATTCCCGTCAGCTATATATCAAGTGGCAACAACTTAATTAGTGGTCTTATGTCGAATCATCTTATTCGGTGATTCACTAACCATGATATAAATAGACCACATTGGTTAATCGGTTGATCAGTTTTGAAGAATATTTATTTAAACTTTTTATTATAGTTAGCCTAGGTTATAAAAACCTTTAAGAGCATTAGGGTGGCACAAAAGGCCTTGTCACAAGGACAATTGAAATTATAGGCCACGATCTTATTGGATCAAGGCATTAAGGTTTGAACATAGTTCTTCACCTCTTTGACCGAGAGTCATGGACTACTACTGTCTATGTTATGTAATTAGTATTGCTTGGCCCGAAGGCGAAACAATAACATCACCAATGAATGCTTTAATATGATCATCTTATTTGATGATATCAGCCATGATTTACTTGATCATTTAGGCTATATAAGGAATTTGGAAGAATCCAAGTATTAAGATGACTAGTGTGATTTTCTCGAACCACATTTGTCAGGAGTGTTAACATGTTCTTAGATGTTAACAAGGATTTAGCATCTTATGAGGGTTTTACCATCACAGCTATGTCTATATTGACATAAAGGCTAGGTTATATCATTATGTCTTTTGGAATTTATTGGCAGATCAATTATAAATTGAAATGATAGTTTAATCAATGATATATTGCATATATATGTATAATAACAAATGTAATTCCAAAATAAAATTTCTCATTAAAAAAGTACTAAGAATTACATAAACTGCCCTAAACGGGTCTTTAAATAAATAAACTTGTCCACACAGGGACTGATACTTAAATGAATTGTCCACGCAGGGACTTAATTTAAATGACAATTACAAAATAAAAATAAGGGTCTTCAATGATCCTTCTTCTTCCCTTTGATAAAGTTTGCATGACCCTTAAGAAACTTATGGGTCTTTCTATCACGTTCTTCCACCCTACGTTCAACTTCTTCCACCCTATGCAAGATTTCATCTTGATGATGTTGTTGCTGAGGTGGAGGCTGAGGTTGTGGTTGTGGTTGGGGTGGTGGGTATTGATACCCATAAGCAGGATACCCAGTTGGGTATGCAGGTGGAAATGGTGAGGGATAGAGGGCGTTATAATTTACTGCCTCGACGTATGGGTCATAGGCAGGTGGTTGGTAGTTAATACCTGTGGGAGCTTATGGCTCGAACAGGTTATAACCGGTTGTATCCTGGTACGCAAGAATTGGGTTTTCAAAACCCATGGTAGGTGGTGGTGGTGGTGCAAAAGTGGCCGGTGTAGTGTCAATTTCTGGCACAGTGTTTGAACGCCCACCCATTTGTGGATCTTCAAAAACTGGAGGGTAGTTGCTTGAATTTTGTGGGGTACCAATGCGTAGCCCCCTCGCACGGACATTCGTGCGTTTCTCCTTTGCCTTGATGGTTCTGGTGGTGGCGGAGGTTGTTCTGGTGCGGGTAGTGGCGGTGGCGTGACCACTTGAAAGTACGGATCCTCAGAGGGAGTCCGCTGTGGTGGTGGTGATTCGTGCTGAGAGGGAGTGTATGCAAACTTCCACTGCCCATACCACTCTTGATAGGTATCGGGACCTAAATAGGGAGATCCCGCAAAAGAAGAACTACTAGAAATACAAATGGGATGCGTGGGCGTCCCAGACGGTGACATCTCTGGATCTGGATCCGTGTCCACATCCATGTCTTCCGGGAAATGGTCTTCCGGACCCAGTAAGTTATGACCTGCTGGTGAATTTATGTAGTCGTTAGGGTCGAACTGACCCTGGGAGTGAGAGTGGTGAAAAGAATGGTGGGAGGAGTTATGGGAATGGTGCGAGTGCAGCGAAAGCTGCGAATGGTGTGAGCCTTGGGGCTCCTCTGGTTTTTGTGGCCCAAATGAATGGTGATATGAGGGCAAAGTGCTAAGTGAGACAGAATGTCTCACTGGTTCAAGGGAGTGTCTCCAGTCATCATATGGATCGGAGCTAAAGGATGCAGAGGGAGTTCACCAATGTGAAGGCCTGGCTTGGCTATGCGTTCCTCCCCTCATGGGTGCTTTTCCTCTTCCTCGTATTCTTGGCGGCATTTTCAGTATGTGGACCTGTCAAAAACAAGGAAACAAACAAAATATATAAAACAAATAAGATTAAGATTAATCCTAGGTCATTTGCCTAGACTCGGAAATCTGAGGAATGTGCTACTGTGTCATTGAGATTAGACACAAAAGGCTAGTGTTTAATTCACTCAATGTTGGCTCTGATACCAACCTGTCACACCCCGATATTTTAACCACAAACCGGTGGGCAGTATCGTGACATAGTTGATAGCATCATAGTCAAATATATACAGTTATTGCACATCGGAAGGCTTGGAAGGTAAATTACTATTACAAACAGAAAGTTCAAAGTACGAATAAAAGAATATACAAAAGGTTGTAAAGAAAGGATCCACAAGCGGATCTAAATATAATATAAAAACATGTTCAACCTAGTACGTGTAGAACCTATCACTTAGTCTTTTTGAAAATACGTTAGTTTACACTGGTAAATACAATTAACCTACTCTTTTAAAAACATTTATGAAAATTGGTTAAGATGCACAAGGCACAAATATTCTTTTATAACTTAGGACAATTATATTATAATCTTGTATACAGATTTACATGTTTGTCTTACATTTAGGGCTCGGTATAGAAGTCGAGACATGATTAACCGACACACCACTAATATAAACCCACAATGAGTTATCCCCAACAATGTGGGTATATCTTTTTACATACGCAACTGTCAGGTGTATGCCTACACCCAGTGCTTAAGTCGTGGCCATTTGCAATTAAATGAGCCAAGGATATCCAGACACGGTCCCATTAACCCCCAATGTTTATGCTATCAAAAAAAAGGATTAAATCAGGTTATGTGAATTTATTAATCACAATCCGATTAAATGATCCCATACTCGACCAAGCGGTAATATTTTACTGTATCCTAAGCCCGTATAAGGTAAAATAAGTTAAAAGTATTTACCTGAGTTTCTAAATGCAAGATCTATCTACTCAGCCGTATAATGTAATTAGACTCGTGAAGGTAGTTTTTACCGGGGCTTCCTAATCTAGAACGAAGGTTTTATTAACCTATTAGACTACTAACGGGTCTTATTTAAGTCGTAGACTTAGACCGGTTAGTTTAAATAATGAGTTACGGTACGAAACGCTAGATTAAGCGATGACCAGATTGGAATGTAATTTAGACGCAACAAGTATGGAGACTTGTATATTATGGGTAAACTAAATGCATTCTGGATTTTTAAGTTTAAATGATAAGGTTAAACCCGTTTTGGTTAATTGATGCAAACTAGTTACATAAACTGAACCGAATGTGTATATGTAACAACCCGACTTTTAGAAGCCAAAGTACAAGTCAACGTCAAAGTCAAAGGAAGAAAAGATTGCTAATCAGATCTATCATTCCTGACTTAATTATTGCTTGTACTCTCAACCCCGATGATCGATACTCTAGTTGACGCTATATTTGTTTAAGATTTGTAATATGTGAAGTAACAATGGGATAAACGTAATTAAATGCTAATCTACTTAACGCTATCTCATCGCCATCACACCACAACTCGAATCGCAGTTATGGATATTGTTTTACGTGTGTGTGTAATTATGTGCTTTACTTGTGTGTGTAGATGTTATGGTTAAAGGTGTTATTCGCAAACGTAATCGCAACTCTATCACATCGCAATCTAACCGCAAACGCTAAACGCATATTTACTTACTTGTATGTTGTTATGTGTTAGTTATGTTATTTGTGTAACTGTTGTTAAAACTATCGCATCGCTTACCCACAACTTGCTCAAACACAACGCAACGCTCAACGCACGGAACGGAAGTTGGAAACTAACTCGCACGTGCCATCCGATCGAACGACCGTTAACCGCACCGATTCATTCTCCTCTTCACCTATAAATACCTCACCTGTCACATCAACTATTCATTGATGTGACAACTCCCTCCGACCCAGTGCATTCTCATGCTATTTTCTCGCGATTCTTGTAAGTTTTCACTCCAAATCTTGTACTTCTATCATCTACACACGTTTTCTCATCAATTTCACCAATAAATCTTACTTTTCCAGCGTGAAATACACTGATTCGGGCTGTTCTAAGGTGACGTCATCATGATGTTCTTGTGAACATTGGAGTGTGACCTCATCTGATTAAGAACGATTTGGATCTAAAGGATTTCAACATGTTTAAACACTGATTTCATCATAAATCCACACATTTTCCAACAGATTTTAAACTTTTCTTCAACATTCTTCACTTCTTACTCAAAACCGTTAGAATCTGGACCCGTTCGGGCTCTCTACTCATTCTCTAGTGGAGAACCGGGCTGAGAACGAATTTCTACCAGAGAGACGACCGATTCCTGGGTTAAACATGAACTCCGTTAAGAACAGTTGGTTCTGATCGGACGGGGTGATTCCCATCCGATCGGACGAGTGGACTTAATGGGATTACTGTTGTTTAACACGTTGTCACACCGTCTCGGTCAAACCGCAAACTTTTAACTTAACCAATTTTACCAGTTTTTCAGACGGAATAGGTTACTCAAACGGATAGCCGTCCGATCGAACGACCATTCGACCAGGTGACTAGTGATCTCAACACTTAAACTATTTTACAAAACTTCAAGGAGAATCAGTTTCCAACGAAACGCCATCTGACCGAACGGTCATCTGTCCGGATGAGCATCTGACCGGATGACCTGATATTTAGAAACACTTCTCACTTTTTAAAATGCTACAATGAAAACTTCAAAGTTCAAACAATACACAAACACATCCCTCCCAAACGGATGACCCTCCGACCGAATGGTCATCCGTCCGGATGACCATCCGTCCGGACGGTCATCCGACCGAACCACCATCCGTCCCTCACATCACCCGACACTACTTTACGCACCGTTCAACGCTTATACTGTCGTACTGAGATCAGGCTAATCTCTCAAGCGCTCCCTTCAATCCAAGCTTGTGTTATTTATTTAACACGAATTGTGAGTATACTCGATCCCTTTTTACTTAATGCACATTTGGGTGTTACATACATTACTTATATCAAATCACATCGACACACAACACAAACACTTTTCATACGCTAACCGCTCTGCATGTTATACTGTTGGTGCATGTTATATGACAACAGCTTTGGATTGGTCTTTGGATATTAAACAGAAGATTGGATCATGAAGACTTAAAGAAAAACGAGTTCTATAAAGTCCAATCAGTCCAAGTTTGTACTAAGTCTATTAGGCCCAAGTTTATGTGACAAATGTAATATGGGCAAAGCCCAAATTCGAGTCTTGGCTGTGTGTATATAAACAGCCTTAGTCTTGAGTTTTAAGGAAGACACTAGAGATACTTTAGACAACTTGAGAGAGCATTCAAGTGTGAGAGGTTAAGAACAAAACAGAAATCGGCTGTTAGGTTCTTGTAGATCTTAGTGATTGTAAAACGTTTCCAAAGGTTTGATAATCACAGAAGATCAGTTTGAAAGTTTGCGTGTTTGTGTGTTCGAGTTCTTGTTCTTCTACATAATCTTGTTTCTGTGTTCGAAGATCAATCAAGGGGATTCCGCACCCTTGATAGATTAACAGTCTTGTACGATCCATACGTGATTCAGGGACCAACAATTGGTATCAGAGCGTTTGCTCTTGTGCATGGTTCAAGACTGAAGACTGGATTCAAGTTGTGTTTCTGTTGAAGAAGTTTTGGTGTCTCATTCAAAATTCTCGTGAAGAACAGCAGAACAAGGAAGAACAGTTCAAAAGTCTGAGTTTTGATCTGTTTTGGTAGTTGGTTGCTTGGAAGTTTCGAGTTAAAGTTCTGGGTTTTTGCGAAAAACACGAAGAACACTTGAAGAACAGTTTAAATTCGTGTATTTTAATCTGTTTTGATTATTTGTTTTGACTGTTTTCGTGTTTTGTAGGAAATCTGATTGAGACTTTGCTTGAAAAGTTTCAAAAGAGGAAGCAGATTTCGTGTTGGTCAGCTGCTGCAGTTGTTAGCTGCTGCATGTTTCTGGATTGGGTGGCTCGGTGGCCCAATCAGCTCTTGAGCGATTTTAACAAATATCTCGGAGACCAGCGAAATTAAGTGAGACCAGCATATTTATCGGCGACGTTAAATCCAAAGGCGACTTTGGTAACCGTGTGATTGTCCACAGTGAAATCATCACGGTTTCAGCGACTTCACTAGTAGTCGTAATAGCGAAATTATACCAGCGAATTTGGCCAGCAAAGATAATCAGCGAAATTAACTCAGAACCAGCGAATTTAAGAGAGGAATTAAGTGGTGGAATTTCAGTTGGCAAGCGTCGAAAATATTTCAGAGTTTTGCAAATAGAAATTGATCCGTAGCTCGTTTGAAGAAACTGTTTGCACCGTTGACTCTGGAAAATCCCGATTTCGGTTTTCGACATTAGATATCATTGGATTCGTCTTTTCGAGACGATTCTAACGGTGTAATTTGGTAACCACTGTGTTCGGAAAATTTTTGTACGGTTTTATCAGTCAGTTACGTTGAAATGTCGAACATGTCTAAATTGAACGAACTCTTAAGGATGGAACATGAGGTAGGCACGACGAACAAGCCACCTAAGATGATGAAGGTGGAGAACTACTTGACGTGGAAGGATAGGTTTCAATCTTTTGTTGAGTACCAGGACACGCGTATGTGGATATGCATAGACGATGGGTATGTGAACCCAACTCATGAGTTTGAGGGAAGACAACGTATAACTGCTTACGTTGATATGGATGCCGAACAAAAGAAAATGTATGAGGCTGAAAAGAGAGCCTTGGCAGCAATTAAAATGTCTTTACCTGATGGCATCAAGCATACCTTTAAGAAGTACACTACTTCAAAGGAAATGTGGGATGCACTAGAGAAGAGATATGAGGGAAATCCTGATGTCAAGAAGAACAAGGTTGATCTACTGAAGAAGCAGTTTGCTGTGTTCAAGTACATGAAAAATGAGTCACTTGAAGACGTCATCACTCGATACTACCATCTGATGTCAGAACTGGATAATTATGATATAGATTGCTATACTGACATTGAGAAAAACGACAAGCTGCTTGATGCTCTACCGGCTAAATGGGATATCTACACTCTCATGATTAAGGGAGAAGCAGATTATGACACGAAGGAATTGGAAGAAGTAGTTGGAAAGCTTAGAGCTTATGAGCTTAGTATAAAGAAAAAGGACACTGGTTATGATCAGGTTCAAGATCCAGGGATATACAATGGGCTTACATCTTCTTCACCTCATGATGCTTCTAGCGACTCTGCAACTGCATTTCTTTCGTGTGATAAGGAGCAGGTCACAGTGAATGAGGATGGTGATGTGTGCTTTGTAGCTGCTGCAGGAGGATCAACAGGAGTCAAGAGAACATCAACCTCAAAGCAAAGTAGTAGTGCAAAGTCAATGCCTATGAGTGTGAAGTCTGCTGAAGGACATCTTGCTCTACTTGCTTCTTTTGTTGCGTCTTATGAGAACTACATTCAAGGGAAAATATCAGATCCTGCCACTTTAGATGAAGATTATGATCAGATTGACCCTGATGATCTAGAAGAGATGGATCTACAATGGCAGATGGCCATGATTTCGAGACGTGTGAAGAGGTTCATGAACAGAACTGGAAGGAAGTTTGTAGGAAAGACTGTAGGTTTTGACAAGACCAAAGTCAGGTGCTTTAACTGTCAGAGTTATGGTCATTTCGCTAGGGAATGTCAAAAACAAAAGCATGAGAATACGAATCAAAGTTCAAACAATCGGAATGCATCAAACAACTCTAACTCAAGGGCGTTGATATCTACTGCAAGAGAAGGCTCATATAACTGGAGCATTCACTTAGAAAATGATGAGAATGTCTCTCAAGCATTCATGGCAGAGATCACTCCTGCCAATGATGGTGAAGCTACAGTAGATGAGGCTAAAGTTGAGAAGAAGAGTGAAGTTGAGGAAGATAAGGCTGATCAGACAACAGATGCTGAAGAGGATAAGCCTGAGTCTGAGCATGAAATGGAAGCTGATGAGAAAGATGAAATCATCAAAAGAATGGAAGCTCAACTTGCTGCTCTCATGGCCAACTCAGACAAATCGACAGGAGAGGTAAGTAACTCTGCCACTTCTGTGTGTTTAAAGTGTCGTGAACTACAGGGTGAAGTTGACAAATTGTCAACTCAAAACAAAAGTCTTGTGAGCGAAATGTCTAACGTAAAAGAATCAAATTTCTTTGCTAAAAGAAACGAGTCATCATATTTGAAAAAGATAAAAGGCTATGAAGCTGAAATTGAAGTTTTAACCAGCAAACTAAACGAAAAACTTCAAGTCATAGACTTAGCTCATGACATGATGGCTGAGAAAACAAAAGAGATTTCTGAAAAAAGCAAAGAGTTGTCAGATGCACAACTCAAAATTGTTGAACTTGAAAAGAAATTAGGTCAATTCAGGGATTCTACTTTTGTTATGAAACACATGATGGGTGGGTTAAAGAAGAGTAATGACAAGACAAGTGTGGGATTCCAGGGCTTTAATGAAGTCCCACCTCCTCTTAGTCATGACTATTCTTTCCTACCTGATGAGGATGAGCTTACAGACTGTTTGTCAACATCACCAAGTAGTTTCACATCCAGTCAAGGTGATGTGTTTGAAGATAATGATGATAAGAAGGAAAATAACAGCAAACCTGTTTTGAAAAAGAAAAATACACCTTCTAAAAACAATAATCAAACTTTTGTTAAAAAGGTTAATTTTGTTCAAGGAAGTGATATGAAAACCGAAACAGCTGTTATTGAAAAGGTATCAAATGTAGAGTTTGCTAGAAACAAAAACATAGAAAAATCTGAAATTAAGCAAACTGAGCAAAATCCTTCCAAGGCATCATCATCAAAACCAGAATCTAGTTCAAAGGCTTCAACTAAGAAGTCTTCGAATAAGAGATCGTGCTTCAAATGTCACACAAAGGGACATGTAGCTAGCTGCTGTCCTAACAAAAAGGTTGAAGCACAAGTTAGTGAGAAACAAAGAGGGAAATCACCTGAGAAGCAAGGTGATAATGAGGAGAAAGTCTCAAATTCTCCAAAGAAATCTGCTCCAAAGCAACAACCGGGTGTTGCTAGTGGTGTAGATAAGGCTGAAAAAGGAACTCCACAAGTTCCTCGTTTCCAAAGAAATCAACCAAGATTTCAGCCTGAATCTACATCAGGCAGATATGAAAGACCTAGAAGTAACTCACCAAGAATGAATAATCAAAATTTAAATAATTTCAGAAGTCAAGGTCAATATCAAAATCGATACCAAAATAATGGTGGTCGAACTTTTTATAACAATGGCTTTAGAAATTACAATCAAGGTTCTTGGAATCAAAATCAAAAGTTTCAAAGGTCACATAGTCCAAACACAAATAAGTACCCTCAGGACCAGAGACCTTATAGAAATCATGCCCCATTTCCATCAACAGGTCCGAGATCCAAGACTCCAATTAGGGGTGATGGATCTTGGATGGATGTTCAAGTAGTAGGTGAATTTGGACGACCCAAGACCATTAAGGCTTGGGTCCCCCAATCTAACTAATCTTTCGGTTGGTGTGTGCAGGAGCTGCTAAGGAGGATTATCAACTTATGGTATGTTGATAGTGGCTGCTCCAGGCACATGACGGGGGATGCGAGGTTGTTTTCTGAATTTGAAGAATTTGATGGTGGACATGTAAATTTTGCTGGTGCTAAAGGTGGAAAAATTACTGGACGAGGAAAAGTGACGAATGGGAAGATCACATTGGACAAAGTGAACTATGTTGAGCAGCTTAAACACAATCTGATGAGCGTGTCACAAGTCTGTGACAAGGGTCACTCGGTCCATTTTACCAAGTCTGAGGCATTGGTGTTGAAACCGGGTTTGGTCATTCCGGACGATTGGATAGTTATGCGTGCACCAAGGAAAAATGATACTTATGTCATGGACATGGGTGCCAAGGATCCAACTGCTGCGGTGGCGTGTCTACTGTCAAAAGCATCTGAAGCTGAATCAATGTTGTGGCACAGACGCATGGCTCATATTCACTACCGCAAAATGAATTACATTATTAAAAATGAGCTAGTGAAAGGGGTTCCATTGCTGAGGTTTCAAGTGGAAGATAAATGTCTTCCATGTCAAAAGGGAAAACAACACAAGAAATCTCATAAGTCTAAAACAGTAAATTCCATTAATGCCCCTTATGATTTACTTCACATGGATTTATTCGGTCCAGTGAACGTGAGGAGCATAGGTGGAAAGTACTATTGTCTTGTTGTCACTGATGATTACTCACGTTATTCATGGGTTTTCTTTTTAGGTACAAAAGATGAGACAGCGGAGATGCTGATAGATCTTTTTACGAAATTGGAAAACGTCCATGATGCAAGGATTAAGAGGATAAGGAGTGATAATGGCACGGAGTTCAAGAATCGAGTTCTGAATCTCTACTGTCTTCGAAAGGGAATTGAACATCAATATTCCGCTCCTTACACTCCTCAGCAAAATGGAGTCACTGAGAGGAAAAACAGGACGTTGATTGAAGCCGCTAGGACAATGCTTTCAGATTCAAAGCTACCAGTTCTTTTCTGGGGAGAAGCTGTGAATACAGCTTGCTATGTCCTAAACAAAGTTTTGACCGTTAAACGTTTTAACAAAACTTGTCATGAGTTAATGTTTAATGAAAAATCAAACTTAACAGGCTTTGAACCATTTGGATTACCCTGCACGATTGTGCGAAACAAAGATAAACAAAAATTCGGTGAGGTGGCAGATGAAGGCTACTTTCTAGGCTACGTGCCTGGCACACCGAATAAAAGGGTTTTTAATCTAAAAACTGGAAAAATTGAGGTTGTTTTCAATGTAGAAATTACTTCTTACAAACCTCAACAATCAACGAGTGGTCCTGCTATATTATATGATTATGATAGTGTGTTTAAATCATTTAATATTCCTGAGGTTCCTGATGCAGATGCTTCTCAGCTGATTCAAACAGTGATTGGTGAAGACGATGAAGGTGAATTTATGCCTAGATCGAATGTAGATATGTCAGATGCTCCGGGAACTTCCCAAAGTGCTGTTGATCATGATTCAAGCGATAGTGACTCTGAACCCTTTCAGGGGGAGGATTTCATTAATCCGTTTGCAAATCAAAATATTCAGGGGGAGGTTGGATCAAACGTTGGTGATAATCTAGAAGTCGATGCTGTTGCTACTACACGAGCAAATAGAGATCATCCGGTTGATATGATACTGGGAGATCCTACTGTAGGTGTTCAGACGAGAAGAAGCATAGCAGAAAATTCTGGGTTATTTGTGTCAATTGAGAAGACTGGGATAGTGAACGAGTGCTTGTATAGTTGCTTTATTTCCCAAGAGGAGCTGAAGAACATTCATATGGCTCTTAAAGACAATTCATGGGTTGAAGCTATGCAAGAGGAATTGGCCTAGTTTGCTAAGTTGAAGGTTTGGGAATTGGTGGACCTTCCAAAAGGTGAGAGAGAGATTGGCACTAAATGGGTATTTAGGTGCAAGAAAGATGAAAGAGGTATTGTCACACGCAACAAAGCTCGGTTGGTTGTCAAAGGCTTTAATCAGCAAGAAGGGATTGATTACAATGAGGTGTTTGCACCAGTGGCGAGGTTGGAGGCAATTCGTTTGTTTCTGGCTTTTGCTTCTTTCAAGGGCTTCAAAGTTTACCAACTAGACGTGAAGAGTGCATTTCTTTACGGAAAAGTCCAAGAAGTGGTGTATGTCTCACAACCAGATGGGTTCGTTGATCCAGACTATCCAGATCGAGTGTACAAACTTGATAAGGCTTTGTATGGGTTACATCAAGCTCCCAGGGCGTGGTACGAGACACTGTCTACACATCTGGTCAAGAATGGTTTTGAAAGAGGTCAGATTGACAGTACACTGTTCATTAAGAGAAAGAAGGAAGATTTTCTGCTGGTACAGGTATACGTGGATGACATCATCTTTGGGTCATCTGACGAAAACATGTGTAAGGAATTTGAACAGGTGATGAAGAGCAAGTTTGAAATGAGTGCTATGGGTGAGCTGTCTTACTTTCTGGGATTACAAGTTGAACAGAAGGAGGATGGGATGTTTATACATCAAACAAAGTATGTGTATGACATTTTGGCTCGATTCAAAATGAATGATTGCTCTACTTTCAACACACCCATTTGTGAAAACCACAATCTCGGCCCAGATCATGAAAGCACTGAAGATGTTGATCCAACTCAATACAGGGCGATGATTGGTTCTCTAATGTACTTGACTGCTTCAAGACCCGACATCATGTTTGTCGTATGCTTGTGTGCCAGATATCAGGCTAATCCAAAAGAGTCACACATGAAAGCAGTGAAGCGTATTCTTCGTTACTTGAAGGGGAAACCTAAACTTGGGTTGTGGTATCCAGCTGATAGTGATCTGAATTTTGTCGCTTACACTGACTCAGACTTTGGAGGATGCAAGTCGAACAGAAAGTCTACAACAGGTGGTTGTCAGTTCTTAGGAGGCAGGATCGTGTCTTGGCAATGCAAGAAGCAATCCTGTGTGTCTACATCTACGTGTGAAGCTGAATATATTGCTGCGGGTAGCTGTTGCTCTCAGGTTCTCTGGATCCAACAGCAGATGCGCGATTACGGTTTGGATTTCACTCGTACTCCTATTATGATAGACAATAATGCCACTATATCAATCACAAACAATCCCGTAAAGCACAGTAGAACTAAACACATTGACATACGTCATCACTTTATACGGGATTGTGCTGAAAAACGATTAATGAATTGCACCGAGTCGACACAGAAGATAACCTTGCTGATCTTTACACAAAAGCTTTTGATCGAGCTCGCTTTGAACACTTAGTCGAACTCAATGGGATGAGGAATCCTGAATAACTGGTTTTTCATAAGAATTTTTGTAAATAGTTTACTGTTTTTCTTAAAATTTCAAAAACACAAAAACAATAGAAAAGCAAAAATGAGTTTCCTGGCGAGCAAAAGAGAAAATGATAGTACATCAGTGGTCTGTCTAAACCTCTTTAAACCTTAAATGAAATATGCTAAGCAGCTCTATATAAGATGTATCGGTAGGCTCACAATCATTTTAAAGTGTGCAGGGTGATATAAACTTAAATCGACTGAAGACCAGGTGGGAACCATTCATTGGCATATGGTCTTAGTACCGAAATTTCGTTTGAGAGATTGCCGAGGTTCTGAAATATTCGGTCTTTATGCTGCTTATCATCTGGGTATCATGGTTGTATCTTTTACCGAAATATAACGGGGACGCAAGTCTAGATCTTCCATGATATCATACATACGTGTACATATTGCATTCGACCTCAATAAGTGATCAACAATCACATGTCCCAAAAATAAGTGATAAAATATCACATTTATCCGGGAGTCAAGTTCGTCTCTCTGCTGTACGAAAGTACTGACCTGTTCACGGACTTGCTCCTGTGCCCTCATGCATCTGAAAATCAAGTTCCTCATCAATAAGTGATTCTATCACATAGGGCTTGTTTTCAATCAAAATAAGTGAGTTTCTCACATCATATACGGTCAAACAGATGATAATCGGTATACTCACCGGTAAGATGAACCCTCGTGCATACCTTGATACGGGAATGTGTCGTGATGTGGATGAACACCGGTCGGTAAGTATAAATCATACCTTAACGTATCCTCTCGCCATGATTACATATGAAAAGTTGAGCTTATGTGGACAACAATACCGATAATCGTTATAGGATGCTTATCTAAATATTAACTAAAAGAACAACAAGAGCGTTTTGACATGACCGTACACTGATATGATTCTCTTACCCTCGAAACTCGCAAAAAGATTGTCTGTATATATTTATTTTCTGCTTTCAGTCTTTACATTTGAAAATATAAAAATCCAAAAATAGTGTCTTTTTCTGTTAAAATTCTTAATGTACGGAAAACTGTTATTCTTGGAGGAGTTGTTACCGAAAGGGGGAGACTGTGTTAGAAAGTGGGTTCAAAATTTTTTAAATCATGCAGGTTATAAGGTGGTTGTTAAAAATTTGTGCGTGTTGGTGCTTAATTGGAAAATGCTTAATCTGATACAGTTTAACTATCTCTTGCATAATAATAATTTCTTTAACTATGTTGAAAAATTCTTATGGTTTCTCGAGATGTTTGTTTTATAGTATACAGATTGAAGCAGTTGTTGATGAGAAGTTGCTGTGAAGAGAGGAGGAGTTTGTGCTGCTTGGTAGAATCCTCCTTCTACAATGCAGAGTGGATGCTGTGAAGACACATTGAATGCTGAATCAAAACTTGGAAGATTTGGTGATTGGATGCATCAGCTTAGGGGGAGTCTGTTGCTGACAAAGATGTTGCTGACAAAGACAGAATTCATGTTGAAGCTGACGCTATCCAAAGACCAAAGACTGTGAGATTCTGAAGACTAAAGTTTCCTTTGCAAGCTATTGTCAAGGGGGAGTTTGTTGGTGCATGTTATATGACAACAGCTTTGGATTGGTCTTTGGATATTAAACAGAAGATTGGATCATGAAGACTTAAAGAAAAACGAGTTCTATAAAGTCCAATCAGTCCAAGTTTGTACTAAGTCTATTAGGCCCAAGTTTATGTGACAAATGTAATATGGGCAAAGCCCAAATTCGAGTCTTGGCTGTGTGTATATAAACAGCCTTAGTCTTGAGTTTTAAGGAAGACACTAGAGATACTTTAGACAACTTGAGAGAGCATTCAAGTGTGAGAGGTTAAGAACAAAACAGAAATCGGCTGTTAGGTTCTTGTAGATCTTAGTGATTGTAAAACGTTTCCAAAGGTTTGATAATCACAGAAGATCAGTTTGAAAGTTTACGTGTTTGTGTGTTCGAGTTCTTGTTCTTCTACATAATCTTGTTTCTGTGTTCGAAGATCAATCAAGGGGATTCCGCACCCTTGATAGATTAACAGTCTTGTACGATCCATACGTGATTCAGGGACCAACAATTGGTATCAGAGCTTTACGCACCGTTCAACGCTTATACTGTCGTACTGAGATCAAGCTAATCTCTCAAGCGCTCCCTTCAATCCAAGCTTGTGTTATTTATTTAACACGAATTGTGAGTATACTCGATCCCTTTTTACTTAATGCACATTTGGGTGTTACATACATTACTTATATCAAATCACATCGACACACAACACAAACACTTTTCATACGCTAACCGCTCTGCATGTTATACGTATGGTCATCCGTCCGGATGACCATCCGTCCGGACGGTCATCCGACCGAACCACCATCCGTCCCTCACATCACCCGACACTACTTTACGCACCGTTCAACGCTTATACTGTCGTACTGAGATCAGGCTAATCTCTCAAGCGCTCCCTTCAATCCAAGCTTGTGTTATTTATTTAACACGAATTGTGAGTATACTCGATCCCTTTTTACTTAATGCACATTTGGGTGTTACATACATTACTTATATCAAATCACATCGACACACAACACAAACACTTTTCATACGCTAACCGCTCTGCATGTTATACGTATTATTCGATGAATGCTTGTATGTTATGTTTACACAGTGATTGTTGCCTGACACCTTAGCAACGATAGTACTATAGTTTGGACTCAGCACCTGTCGTGGACGAGGTTGTTAAGGGTATTTCTTCACGTGTCATAGTGGTGATATGTGTTGCACATTCTACAACTCGCAGTCATGTCTATGCATATTTCATTGTCGATAGCTTACATGCTTCACATTTATACGTGTTACATGCTGGTTATGCGTCGCTACTATTATACTATTAAACTTGTATGCTCACCTTTACACTCTGTGTATTGACCTATTTTAACGTATGTGACAGGTGTTTAGGATCGTTACTATGTTGCTGAATTCCTGTGGAATCAAGCTTGGGGAGTTTAGAAACAAACTAAATAATTTATGAGTTGTCGGAACAATATTTGTCTTTGAGAACACTATGTCTGTAATAACTGTTTTACATGATATGTTATGGTATGGGACATGACGTTAAATATTTGGTAATTATAGTTGTTATGGATTCTCCTGGACAATCTGTTTCGCCCAGTGCCTCACCCTGATGTTTCTGCCATCGGTTGGGGTGTGACAGATTGGTATCAGAGCCATAACTATAGGGAATTAGGCAAGACTCGACCTAGTCCGAGTCGACGTCTTAGAAATAACCTAGTCTATAGTCTAAGTACCAACAGACCGCCTTGTGCAAAGCCGATAGGGGTTCTGCACGAGCCTATTTCTGTTACGCTCTCTCGAACACATTCTTGCGTGAACACCGCATACTACAGCTTCACGCAAGGCCGGTCTTTCCTAAGACTGGAAACGCACTAACACCTTTCCTACGGCGGACACGACACACATGACTTTCTAAAACAAACGAGTGATTGGGTCGAGATTAGGTGTGAAAACCGCAAACTCTCAATTAAATCGCTTGTTCGATGCGCACTTTTACTATAAACATGAGAATTTGCGTTGAGTCAGGAGTGAAATCCGTATCTCGACGCAGATCTCCCTATATCTATCTCGTGATTCTATCACACAAACAGGAATGCTGTTGGTGCATTGAATGTCTGTTGATTACATCTTAATCAAGTCTTGTGTCTAGATAGATTGAATGAACACACAATAGGGTTTAAATTAGGGTTTTACATGTTTAACTTAGAGATTTCGCTTGAAAGTGTTCATGTTTGGTTCAAGAGAAATCAAGACTAGAAGATTTCACTTAAAAGTGGTCTTGTTTAGTTCAAGTGAAATCAACACAGGAGATTTCGCTTGAAATAGCCTGTTACAAGTTCAAGCGAAATCTTAGATCTATAAATACGTTAGTGTGTTGTTCATTTGGTATGACTTGGTCTTTGAGTGAGAAACGAAGTGCTGTCGGATTTGTATCAGATTACATTGTAAAAGCATGTAAATCAATCAGAAAAGAAAGATTAAAACGAAACTAGCTGTTATGACTTTGTTTACGTTGATTCCGCCTTCGTACTCAAAGATGAACTGCCTTAACTGACGTTTAGAGGTCGTGTAACGGTCCAACAAGTGGTATCAGAGCTCAGGATGAGGAGTTCATACCATAGCAGCTTGATATTACCGGATTCTCTTCTTTCTACTTAATTCTTTTCATACTTTTTTGAACTGAAATTGTTCCAACGGTCGAAATGGTCTGATCTTCGAGTATAGTGTATAAAACATAGTTTTAACAAAGCCTACAAAGATTCAGATTAAAACTTGTGAAAAATGTACTAAAACCAGATTTCGCTTGAAAGAGTTCGAAGTAAAAGATCAATTTCGCTTGAAAATCAAAGAATTTCGCTTCACAAGTTCAAGCGAAATAGATTTGCTGGATTTCGCTTGAACTAACTGATTCAGATTGAAGATTTCGCTTGAAAAGTTCAAGCGAAATAGTAGTGTTGGATTTCGCTTGAACTGATTGATTTTGTATCAGACAATTTCGCTTGAGAGCCCAAGCGAAATAGTAGATTTCGCTTCAAATTGTTCAATTTTGCTTGAACTTTATCTACTTGTTGATTTCGCTTGAAGTGATTTCACTTCAAGTGATTTCGCTTGAACTTGCTGATTTTTCAAAACCTAAAAATTTTCTAAGTGTTTGCTGATTTTGCAGAAACATTCTGTTGGATCGTGTACATGACCCTGAAAGTCAGTAAAGGTAGTTCAACATCAAATACTAAGGCGGAATCAAAGTAAACGATGTCCAAAACAGCTCAATCCTTTTAACTCTTCTTTTCTGATTAATAACCGTGCTTTGTACAATGAAATCTGATGAAAATCCGACAGCACTTCGTGACTCTCACAATGACATCCAACCGTTCCGTTTGAAATATGACACTCACACTTCTATTTATAGACCTATGACCCTTCCGTTTGAAACATAACATAAGGTTCAAACTACAGATCTCAAACGGAACCCTTAAGTTCAAACGGAACCCCTAAGTTCAAACGGAACCCTTATACATAAGACTGATTTCAAACGGAACCCTTTGAAATACTATCTAAACTCAATACAAAACCCTAATTTTACATATAAGCTCCATTCTTGACTTTCTTGAACTAAGACTTGATGAAGATATAGTCAACAGACATTCTCGTGCATCAACAGACTCCCCCTTGGATGTTGACGTAGTCTTCAGCTCCTGAGTCTTCAGTCTTAGTCTTTTCTCTAACTCTGTCTTTTCATCATAAGCACTCTATCTTCACATTCCCATATACTGTTGATCCAGACTCCCCCTTTCACAGACTCCCCCTCTCAATATGCTGAATCTGAGATATCTGGTTCAAGCTTTGACAAATAGCTTCCGTTGGGAATAATGAAAACCAAATCTGCATATTCTCTACCACAACATAAGTTTCACAAATTTATAACCATTGAATTTAAAAACTTACTGGTAGACAATATATTCATCCATATATCTGTAAAGTTACATCAAGTTCAAATAAATGACCTTGATTAACTAACCTCTCAAACTTTCAAAAACATTTGTATATGACATTCAAAGTTTTCAATATATTCATCCAACCCTCTAGTTCATCAAGTTTAGCACTTAGAATTTTGAATATCTGTCCTTCAACATCAGTTGTCGAAAATCTTTTTGGATTTTTCAAAACTTTATGCTAAAACACTCCGAAAATCTTTTTGGATTTTGAGTTTTTGAAAGAAATGCAGTAAAGAAATATATACAAACAATATTTTTGTGAGTTTGTGTAAGAGGATCATATCAGTTTTTGAGACCAATCACAAGCACCGTTAAGCTTTAAACATTTTAAGCTCTAAACGATTCACATAGATTGACGATATTGTTGTCCACATAAACTCAAACTAAAAACTTTCAAAATGCTTACCGATACGTTAAGGTATATTAAGATAGCACTAAAATTCTTATGGACCCCACGATCTCAGCATATCCCCTCATCATGCAATACACTGACTCAAGTAATGCCTTTAAACTTTTATCAACTGTGATTTGTGCAAAAACAAAGCAGAATGTTTAAACATTAACAATCAGGTCGATACTTCCGTATACGCAGAGAAAGTCCAATGTTTAAACAAAATACGAAAATAAAACAAGTTGAAGTTGTTTAGGCTTTAACCACCAGGTCGATACTCCCGTATACGCAGAGGTGATCCAAAGCTTAAACGAAACACCAAAGAAAATAAAGCAGAACGTTTAGGCAACAACATCCAGGTCGATACTCACGTATACGCAGAGGATGTCCGATGCTTAAACAAAATAAAGAAATAAAACAAGTTTAAATCTTTGCAAAATAAAATGCACAATCACAGCGACTTTTCAGCAAAGTTGTGAAAGTTCACAAAAGCAAAGTTGTGAAAGTTCACAAACTTAACCAGTTTTATGTCTTTCGACAATCAGCGATTACCGAGTAGGTACACAGTCAAGAAGGACAAAACCAAGTACTATGCTTTTGACCATGTTTCCCACTAGAACTAGGCTTTTTCATTTATGTTTATATCGTTATCGCAAATCTACTAGTCTAGCTGAGCCTACCGTCACATCTTTAGTGAGACCGCTTATCACATTTGACATTACAATTCTTTAGCATGCTGTGATAGTTTACTGATTTTCTATCATTTCCTCTTGTTTAACACAAAACTCATTTTTGATTTTTCAATGTTTTTGACATTTTCAAATTTTCAAATTTTTTTTAAATTTTTCTCCCCCTAAAATCAAAATATGTTTCAATTTTGATTTTCTGGAAAATTTGAAAATAAATTATACAAGAAACGTGACAAACTGATATCGAATCGCTTCAATTCGCCATTCACTTGGCATAAACAATCAGAACTCCCCCTGAAAACAAACTATATTCCCATTTAGATTTCAAAACACTTAAGTTTTTTTTAATCAAATGGTTTTTCCGGAAAATTAGTTTTGTTTGTCTTTTCACAAACTCGGGGTTTCATCACATTGTTTACCTTTAACCATTTTAAAAGATTTAACAGATAAGACCCTTGTCAATAACAAACACTAGTAGAAAATCAAGTACAACTTAATGTCCCTGATTTACCACTTGTAAATCGAAATATCACAGTTACCATCCTGTGAATTTCTCAAGAATGATGCCGATACCTGCTTCACACTTACCAACCTGGAAGCTCCGGCAAGTCAGGTTTTTCTATTTGAAAAGATTCACCCAAGCCTGACCAGCCTTGGGTTTGACAGTTTTTACCTCAACAGATGGCTCTTCTGGTTTTGACAAACCAGAATCATTGCCTGAACATGGCTTGTCTGACTTTGACCTGTCAGATTCATTGCCTGATGGTGGCTTGTCTGACTTTGAGACGTCAGATTCATCGCCAACCATTTTCTTCTTCTCCTTTTTCTCTTTTGTCCTCAGATTTGCATCTGAAGAATTCAATTTACTTGGCTTTGCAATCGAGTGAATTGATTCATCAGAACTCTTATTCAATCTGTCCGGTGAACCCGAAGACAAAATTTTCTCGAGATACTCTTTCGCCTTCTTCCTTTTCTTTCGCAGTCTGTCTTTCTGCCCCTGTGAAAGTTTAACTTTCTTTTCTGAAATTGTCTGATCCTGAACTTTAGGTTTTAGAACCTTCTGTTCATGGGGCTTGACATTGACTGGTTTCTTTGCCATTATTTGAGATTCAACCCTCGATCTTCCTTTTGATCTCATTGGGCAATCTCTGGCAATATGACCTTTGATTTGGCATTCATAGCACCTTCTTGTCTCATAACTCCAATTTTGGCAGTTAACAGCAATATGTCCTCTCACACCACAGGTGTAGCACACTCTGTTATCATACCATTCACCACTTTCACACCATATGCTTAGATCATAACATTGTCTGGCTTTGTGGTAATCTTCATTCTTCTTGAAAACTGATTTTGGCTTTGAAGCACTGTGAGCAAACCTGCACCACTTATTACCAACATTTTTTGAGTTATAATTTTCCAATTTTTGTGGTTTTTTATCATGATTGGATGATTGAACTGATGAACTTTTATTTTCTTTTTGAACATTTTCCTGTTTTTTATCCTTTTGTTTTTGTTCCACATTCTTCTTTACAGGTTTTTGCTTTGAGCATTCACCTTTCTCAGTAGAATGTAGAACAGTTTCTTTAAACATTTCTTTTAATTTCAAAAATGTTTTCTTTTTCTCATCATCATCAGTTTTCTCATCACAATCTTCAACTTTGACATTGTCAAAGTTTGTGACATTTTCACTTATTGGAACAGAATTGATCGGTTTTGGACAAACATGTGAAGTAGAATTCACAAAACCTTTCAATTTATTCTCAAGCTCGTTAATTTTATTTCGAGCAATTTCAGCTTCTTTTTCAAGCCGAATGATTTTCTGAAGATGAGAATTTATTTCAATCTGTTTTTCAAGATTATTGTTAAAAATAGCAGATTTTTCATTTTCTAAAATCTTCATTTGACTTTGAAAATCTTTTTCTTTTTCTTTAAAATTTTTGTTTTCTAATGACAAACTCTCAACATTCTCCAAAAGTTTGTCATTTTCAGATTTTAGTTTTTCGCAGTTCAAGCGCAAATCCAAAATCTGTTCATCAACAGCTTTCTTCTCGTCTTTCAAAGCTTTGTTTTCCAATGTCAAATTCTCCATATCTTTCAAGAATTTCACAATGTCTGTTTCTGATTTTTCACAATTCGAACATTTTCCATTCATCTCTCCATTATCAGCTTCCTTCTTTGAAATTACTTCTTCAAAAACCTGCTGTTTTTCTGTAACAGCTTCTTTCTTAATTTCTTTAATTTCTTCAACATCTGCTACCTTTTGATTCATCTTTCTCGCAGCAAGTTTATTCTTGAGCTCGTCAATTTGTTCTGCAAAAGAATCATTAACCGTTTCAGATGAAAATAACTGTTTATAAAACTCAAGTTTCTCAAGTTCTTTGCTATCATCATCACACTCTTCATCAGATGAGTATGAATGATCAAAAACTGGAACTTTTTCTGAAATAACTTCTGAAACTTTTTCATCTTTTTTAGAACTAACTTCAAAACTCTTTTCTATTTTATCCACAACAATTTTTGAATCAACAATTTTTGAATTATTGTTTATTGAAAATGATCTTCTAGGCTTTGGTTTTCCAGCAAGAATATCAATAATATCCATTGAATTATTGTTAAAAATATCATCTGCAAATGAACAACCATATTCATCATCACTATCCATATTTTGATAATAGTTTTCACAATGTCAATCACTTTCAAATGATATTATCCTGCTCAAACAAAATCGCCTTGAATCACCTGCAAACAAACAAACAATTAAAATTGATTAGGATCGGGTGGCAACTCGTTTGGATTACCACTCGATTTGTTGCACTTTAAATCTTTGAACAAATACAATATCCTTTGAAACAAATTTTGATTTTTGAAAATATAAGAAACTATTCAAACGGAATAGTTTGCTTCGTTTGAAATACCAACAGTTTCAAACGACAACAATTTTCAAACGACAATAAGTTTTCAAACGACACAGAATTTTCAAACGATATGTTTTCAAACGATAAAGATTCAAACGGTGGACTGTTCCGTTTGAATCAAAATTTTCAAACGATAGAATGTTCAAACGATGACTGTTCCGTTTGAATCTATAGTTTCAAACGATACAGTTTCAAACGATGAAGGTTTCAAACGGTGGACTGTTCCGTTTGAAACTAAACTTTTCAAACGATATACTTTCAAACGAGGGACTAGTTTCAAACGACAGACTCAAACGACAGACATTTCTCAAACGGAAGTGTCTGATTTCAAACGATAGAGTCCAATTTTCAAACGGGAGGGTCTAATTTTTCAAACGACAGATCTGTTTTCAAACGACAGATCTGTTTTCAAACGATTGAACTGGTGACGTCAGCAATTTCGCGAAAAATTCAAACGGTACGAACGATTTAGATCAGTTTTAGGTCGATTTTTGATTTTAAACTTTCAAGGATTAGTTATTAGTGTATTTCGTTTGATATATGATCGATTCAGTCATTTTAACCAGTTCTCGTGGTTAAAAACAGAAAAGAAAGGTAGAAGTAAGATAATCCAATGATTTTCAGCTGTTTTCGGTATGAACTCCTCGTCCTGAGCTCTGATACCACTTGTTGGATCGTGTACATGACCCTGAAAGTCAGTAAAGGTAGTTCAACATCAAATACTAAGGCGTAATCAAAGTAAACGATGTCCAAAACAGCTCAATCCTTTTAACTCTTCTTTTCTGATTAATAACCGTGCTTTGTACAATGAAATCTGATGAAAATCCGACAGCACTTCGTGACTCTCACAATGACATCCAACCGTTCCGTTTGAAATATGACACTCACACTTCTATTTATAGACCTATGACCCTTCCGTTTGAAACATAACATAAGGTTCAAACTACAGATCTCAAACGGAACCCTTAAGTTCAAACGGAACCCCTAAGTTCAAACGGAACCCTTATACATAAGACTGATTTCAAACGGAACCCTTTGAAATACTATCTAAACTCAATACAAAACCCTAATTTTACATATAAGCTCCATTCTTGACTTTCTTGAACTAAGACTTGATGAAGATATAGTCAACAGACATTCTCGTGCATCAACACATTCACGATGGATTATATTTTCATGAACCCGTTCAGCGACATGTTCGCGTTTGCTGGAAATTCAGGAGACGATTCATCTACGAGCAACAATAATGATAACCCGCCGAAAGAAAAGAAAAAGGAAGCTTGGGAATCGGAAAGTGCTTTTGGAACGTTCAATAAACCTCCAAAGCTAATGGCTATTGAGGAATACAGTCGGTGGTCAAGAAAGTTTGAGGACTGGTTGATGGCATTCGCATTTCCTAGCTGGAAAAGTCTGAAAAACGGTTATGCCAATGGAAACAAAAATGGTGAAACTTTAATAACAGCTGAGGAGATTGATTCGTTTGTAGGTGAACAAAAGTGTGTGGCATTGTTATTTCAATCCGTCCGAGAAGACATAATTTCATTGATTGATTATTCAAATGCAAAAGATCTTTGGGCAAAGTTAGAAAAGAAATGTTTAGGAAGTACTGAAATCGTGAAAAACAAAAAGAAACTTCTTAGAAAAGAGTTTGATCTGTTTGGATGTTTAAAGAACGAGTCAGTTTGTAAAACGATAGAAAGGTTTGGTCATCTGAAGCTGGAATTAGTAAGACATGATATCAATATTCCTGAAGAAGATCTTCTCGACAAATTGTTCGATTCGTTGCCTGATGAGATGGATTGGAGATATTATGCGCTGATGCTGAAGAATACTATCAAAGAACCAGAAAAGTTGACATTAGATTTGCTGATTGAGAAACTCGAGAGTCACGAGTTGGAGTTGAAGAAGACGTACAAAGTCAATCACTCATCTTACCAGCAGAATTTGGATTTGTATTATCCAAAGAGCATGATGCCAAAAGCAACTTCTCCAAAGACTGCGTTTTCTGCTGAAAATGTGTCGACAATTGGCAAAGAAAGTCAAAGCAGTCAAAGCAGTGGAAGTCACAGTGGTTACCACAGTGGAACTTCATCATCTGGAAATCATTCAGATGCAAAGAATCGTTTTCAATGTAACATCGCAATAGACTTGAAGAATGCTCAGAATTTTGATGAGGAGTCGGCCAAGCAGCAGATGATCTTTCTAGCATCGGTGTTGGAATCGTATGAAGGGTTAGTAGCTGGGAAGATAGGCAACACAAATCTGACGAAAGAAGATTACGATCAGATTGATCCGGAGGAAATGGAACTGATCGATATTCGTTGGGCTATGGCTAGTGCTGTTCGTCGTGCACAACATTTCATGGAAATTACTGGCAGGAAGACAATTGGTGGTCCATCTACCAAATTGGGGTTCGATAAATCGAAGGTGACTTGCTTCAAGTGTAAGCAGAATGGTCATTTCAAGCGAGAATGCCGAAATGCTTATGCTGATGAGTCGGAGAATCCTTTCAGAGATGATTACTACAAGAAGGCAATCTATCATCAGAATAAATCCGAGCCGCCTAGATTGAAGCAGGTTGAAGACAACAAAGAGAAATCTAGAGCTCTTGCAGTGATTTATGATGATGAGGGTTATGATTGGAGTCAAGAGGTTCTACCAGAAGAAGATGCGGTTGGTTACGCATTCATGGCGAAAAATGATGATCCTATTCCGTGGAAAGATGATCGAACTAAAGAGCAAAAATATCAATACAGAAAAATGATTGCTGAAAATAAGATAATTAGAATATCTCGTATTTATCTGGATGCGAGGAGAGCAAATAGATGGGATCCAGACTGAGAGTGTTATCTTGATGAGTATGGAAATATTGCGATCGATGATAGTACGCTTGATATCGAAGCCATAATCCAGCAGTACAAAGATGAGGATGAGTATTGGCAACACAAATGGTGGGGAACTCCAACTGAGAAAATGAAAGAAGAAGAGAAAGAGAGAAAAGAGAAAGAAGAGCAGGAAAAATCAAAGAAGATTGATACTGGAATTATTGACACAACTCAGGAGTTGAATGCTGAGAACTTTGGAAAAATGGCTGACAAAGTGCTGGCTGCTAAGGCACTTGAGGTAGATTCTAACTCCGTGTCTGAGTCAAAAAGCCAGGTCAGTTCAAAAGTGTCAACAAATGTGTCAGGTAAGAAAATTGATGGTAATGCTGATTGCAAAAATTGCAACAAAGAGTGCAAAGTTTGTAGCACAGTCACGTATCTCAACGGTAAGATAGTTGAAGATCTGACAGTAAAGGTCAGAAGCGTTGAGAATCAGATTCTTGATCGTGACAAAATGGTTAAAGCTTCAACTGAACGGATAAGAGAATTAACTAGTCAAATTGAAAATGATAAAATTGATCATGATAAAGTTAAAAATGAAAATGAAAAGTTGATTCTTGAAAACCGTCAGATTTCTGAAAAGTTTGAAAAACTCAAAAGCACAATGAAAGATTGTGATGATCGAAATGGTAAAAATTTTAAAGAAAATGAACATCTAAAAGCAGTGCTTGGAGTTAAAGAAGAATCAATCAACCAACAACTGGATGAAATCGCTAAATTGAAACTTAAATTTCAAGAGGCTGAAATTGAAAACGAGCGAATCCAGTTGAAGCTTAACAGTTACAGCTCCGCAAGCTTTGTTTTGCAACATATCATTCCCAAACCCATCGGGAAAGACAAAGCGGGCGAAGATGTGTATTGTGATGGAACTGGGGTGGGGTTTCATCAAGTTCCACCACCTGTTCTTGATAATTACACTAAAAAACAGTCGGGGTTGGTTGAAATTGAGGAAGTAAGTGAAGTTAAACTTCCAGAGAACATTGATGTCACGTTTACATCTTCCAATGACGATAGTGTCCAAAATGATATTGTAAAAGGTGTTGTTGAAAATGTGCTAAAAATGGATAGTGACACTACTGAGGAAGATGGGTGTTTCTTGGACAAGTACATTCAGAAATCAAAATCCAAAAACAACTTAAGTGATGAACCGGGTCTTGTGATGTACAAGATGGCTGGATCTGATAAGTTGTATTCGGATTCTGAGTTTCCCATTGAGAATGTTAATGTGAAAAAGTTGACAAATGTGTTCAAATTGATTGAAGTTGAATTGTCAGAAGTGAACAGTTTGAGTCAAACAAAAAGGCAAATGAATTTTGAGAAAGATAAAGCTTATTACAAAAAGCCTGTTGTTCCACCACGTTTTTATAATAACAATCGAAACAATTGGTTGGGTGGTTATCGGGGTGGTAATAGTTATCAGAAGAAGAGTTTTCAAAACAAAAGATTTGCAGAAAAGAAGGTGTTTGTGAATGGTACAAGTTCACTTTCTGATGAGGAAAATGATTTTTTTTCAAAATCAAATAAAGAGTTCTTTGAGAAGAGGGCTTCACAACCTCAGTCTGAAGGCACAAGTCGAGTTGTTGATACTCGTACATGTTTTAGATGTAACAAAGTTGGTCACATTGCAAGAAATTGCACCAACTTCAAGCCTAAGACTGAAGTTGTTGACAGACAAAAGAAGAAAGTTGATGTGAAGGGTAAAGCACCAATCATTGTTGATAAAAAGAATGAGAAAAATGATAACATCAAAATGAAAATTGAACCTGTAAAGAAAGTGGTAACTAAAAATAACAAGTTTTACAAACAGGTTACATTATCTCAACAAGTTTGGAAACCAAAAACAGAACTGAAAATTTCAACTTCTGAAGTGAAAAAGGCTGAAGAATCAATTGCGGTTGATTATGATGCGAATTTTCCACCTTTGAAGACTGAAAACTTCAAAATTCAAATTGCGAGAGTTAAGGTTACACCTAAGGCTGATGAGACCTGGGTGGACACCATGTTCAACTAAGCAGTTTGAATTGCCGGAGCTTCCTTGTTCGCGAAGCATGAATCAGCATCTTTATTGAAATGTTTTGAAATCAATTTGTGGTATATGCAGGATCTTCCAAGAGCTATTTCAAGATGGATCATGGATAGTGGAGCGTCTCGACATATGACAGGAAAGACCGCATTGCTGTATGATGTGAGAAATATCAATGGTGGTTATGTGGGATTTGCTGGTCATGAAGGTGGTAGAATTGTAGGTGAAGGAACGTTATCCAACGGGATTGTGATGTTTGAGAGAGTTAACTACATTACTGAGCTGGAGAACAATTTGCTTAGTATCTCCCAGATCTGTGACAATATGTATACTACTCACTTCACTGATAAAGAATGTTTGATATTGAAACCAGGATTTGTTATTCCTGAAGAATGGATTATCATGCGGGCACCTAGAGTGAATGATTTATATGTGTTAGATATGAGTGTAGCAACTACAACAACTGGTCAAGCACATTGTTTTGTGTCTAGAGCAACTGAGAAAGAATCGAAATTGTGGCACCGAAAGATGGGGCATATACATCTTAGAAAAATGAATCATTTGGTGCACAATGATTTGGTTTTGGGTGTTAATATCAAAGGTTTTCATCTGGAAGGGGAGTGCATTAGCTGCATCAAAGGCAAGCAGAAGAAAAAGTCACACCCTACAAAGCAAGTTAATTCAGTTTCGAGACCTCTGGAAAGACTTCACATGGATTTGTTTGGTCCGGTGAATGTCAAAAGTATTACAGGAGATTATTATTGTCTGGTCGTTACTGATGATTATTCCAGATTTTCGTGGTTTTCTTTCTTGAAGACGAAAGATGAAACATTTGACAGTTTGATGGGGCTGTTCAGGAAGATTGAGAATTTGTACCAAAGGCGTATCAAGAGAATTCGAAGTGATAATGGTACTGAATTCAAGAACAGTAAGATGGAAGAATTTTGTGATGAAAGAGGTATATTGCATGAGTTTAGTGCTCCGTACACTCCGCAGCAGAATGGAGTCGCAGAACGCAAAAACCGGACACTAATCGAGACGGCTAGAACTATGCTCGCAGATTCAAAGTTACCGATAAATTTTTGGGCTGAAGCTGTTTCTGTCGAATGCTATACGCTCAACAGGGTTCTCCCTGTCAAGAAGTTCAACAAAACATGCTTTGAGCTAATCAATAACCGCAAACAGAATTTGAAGTATCTAGAACCGTTCGGGTCACCCTGTACTGTTATAGAGCCTCATGGAAAGTTTGGTCCGAAGAGCATTGAGGGAATATTTGTTGGTTATGCAAATCCGATGCGACGTGTCTTCGTTCCAACTGAGAAGCGGATTATTGAAGCTGCAAATGTTGAATGTCAAGGTTATACTATGCCGCCACAGAATCCTGGTGATTCATGGCGTTATCATTATGACAAACTTTGGGATTCGTTTGACATGAGAGAAGAATCAGAGGATGATGAAGATTTCTTTGATGAGTTGGATATTTTGCGTGAATATGAGTCGCAGCTAAGGTTCCCAGCTGGGTATTCGAGGAGACCACGGGAAACTTCAAATGACGATGAAGCATGTCCGAGTAATGCTGGTGAACATGATGATGTCCAACAGAATGAAGTTGCTCAGGATAATCAGTCGGCTCAGAATGATAATCCAGAAGCTGAAAACATGCCAGTATTTGATCATGGTGATTCAGATTCTGAGGGGGAGCAAATTCAGATTTCAAGTCAAACAAACCAAGTTGGTGAACAAGATGCAGAGCAGAATGTTACTAATCTGGAGGGAAATGTAGATGTTCCAAGTGAAGTGATGCCGCGAACTTTTTCATATCATCCAGAGGAGTTGATCATAGGAGAATTGCAGACAGGCGCTCGCACTCGAAATCAGATTGATAAAGGGCTTACATGTTTTTATACAAAAGTTGCTCCTTTGCAAACTGAATTCTCATTAAGTTGTTTTATCTCGCAGGTTGAACCAAGAACTTACAAAGAGGCGCTTACTGAAGACTCTTGGGTCAATGCAATGCAGGAGGAACTTAGTCAATTCGAGAAAGATTAACACCAAGTGGGTGTTCAAGTGCAAGAGGGACGATAAAGGAGTTGTTATAAGAAATAAAGCTCGACTCGTTGTTCAGGGCTTTAGTCAACAGGAGGGGATTGATTTTACCGAAGTCTATGCTCCTGTAGCACGACTAGAGGCAATCAGAATTTTCCTTGCATTTACGTCTTGGAAGAACTTTAAAGTTTATCAGTTGGATGTTAAATTGGCGTTTCTTTATGGGAAGGTTAAAGAGGAGGTTTATGTCGGTCAGCCACCGGGCTTCACCGATCCAATCCACAAAAACAAGGTCTACTTATTGGACAAAGCGCTGTATGGTTTACACCAGGCCCCGAGAGCCTGGTACGAGACTTTGTCTCAACACCTACTAGCCAATAAGTTCATTCGTGGAAAAGTGGATGCCACTCTCTTCACTAAAGAGGTCGATGGTCATCTTCTGATAGTTCAGATTTATGTGGACGATATAATCTTTGGGTCGACAAATGAAAATCTATGCAAAGATTTTGAATCAGTGATGAAGCAAAAGTTTGAAATGTCATCAATGGGGGAGATGAAATTCTTTCTGGGTTTACAAGTTGAACAACTTCCTGAGGGAATTTTCATTCATCAGACAAAGTACGTTCATGATATTCTAGAGAAATTTGGGATGTCAAGTTCTACTCCAGCTGCTACCCCACTTGCAAAAAATCATGGGATTCACCCTGATCTCACCGGAGACAGGGCTGATGAAACGTTTTACCAATCCATGATAGGTTCTTTGATGTACTTAATTGCTTCACGTCCTGATATAATGTACCCAACGTGCCTCGCAGCAAGATTTCAGTCTAACCCGAGAGCATCGCATATGATCATTGTGAAGACGATATTGCGCTACCTGAAAGGAACTCCTTCATTGGGGTTGTGGTATCCTAGGAAAGGCGACTTTACGCTCGAAGGGTATTCTGATTCGGATTTCGGATGCTGCAAAGTAAATTCAAAATCAACAACTGCAGGATGCCAGTTCTTTGGTCCTAGATTGGTTACCTGGCAGTGTAAGAAACAAACGTCTGTGGCGTTATCTACATGTGAAGCAGAGTATGTTTCCGCTAGCAGTTGCTGCTCTCAGATCTTGTGGATACAGCAACAGATGCGCGACTACGGTTTGTAGTTTCTTAACACACCTCTTTTTGTTGATAACGAGGCCGCAATAAATATAACAAAGAATCCAGTACATCACGCTAAAACTAAACACATAGAAATTCGTCATCATTTTATTCGTGATTGCTTTGAGAAAAAGTTGATACGAATTGAGAAAATCCACACTGACGAACAGAAAGCTGATTTACATACCAAAGATTTTGATAAAAATCGGTTTAAATATTTGTTAAAACTGAATGGTATGAAGCTTCTTTCGGTGTCGGATGGCATAATTGGCGTTGATGAGAGTACTGTTGCGGATGAAGACGAGAAACAATCTGCAATGGTTTGTCGAATTTTTACTTGTTTTTGGTATTTAGGGGGAGTAGATATTTGTACATAGTTATGTTTTCAGAAAATAAAAAAACAGTAAAAAATGCAAAAATACAAAAACATGATAAAATCTGAAAAAGAGCTTGTGTATATGGGGAAAATGATAGTACATCGGCTAGACGATTACAGTATGCTAAAGATTTGTAAAGTATAAATGAATTAAACAGTCTCACTGATGATGTGTCGATAGGTTTTCGCACATTTAGTAGATTTATTCGGGATATAATCCTAAATTTCAAACTTGTGAAATTCGTGGGGAACACTACTTGGATATATAGGTAACCCCTGAAATCTCGTTTGAAAGGTCTCATAATCTGATATACTAGGTCTTTATACTCAATGATGTCTGGGGTATTATTCCGGGACTTCTTCTGAACGGTAGTTCTGACCTAGTCCTTGGCTAATACTTTCTGCAATGCTTGAAACATAGCATTAAACCCTCAGCATGCCGATGAAACAATAAAATTGATAGTCGCTGCTGTTGTAAGCAAAAAGATCCTCTAAAGGGGACATACCGTAAAGTCGAAGCTGATATCTCTCTGCGTATACGGAAGTATCGACCTGAGATCCCTCGGCCCTCGCATACCTAATTTATATACAGATATCATTGTAGTATACTCACCTGTAAGACTGATTATTGGGATTCTGGATACGGGAGTATATTCAAGAGGTGGGACACATGAATGAGCTAAGTTCATAATTCATCTAATTCGTATCCTGAGTAAATTGAACTTTGTGTGAGAATTTAAGATGGATCAGTATATCGACAATCGAGGTGAATTGTTTAAATCTGAGTATGAAATGTAGCTTAACGGTACTTGTAATTTGTCTGAAAAGCTGATATGATTCCCTGACACGCTCGCCAAAAATTTGTTTGTAAATAGTTTACTTTGTTTACTTTCTGCAATTTAAGTTTTCTATATTTCATTTCTTAGTTTAGAACACTTTGATAAAATCCAAAAAGATTTTATTTCTGCTTTATTTTCTGACAAACCATAGTGGAGAGTTGATTGTTGGATTCTCAGATGTTTGAAGCAGATGCAGGAGATTCTGAACTGAAGAATGAGGAGAGCTTACTTTGATGAAGTTTGAATTGTTTGAAAAGTCAAAAACAAGTTCGTTAATTTGATACTTGTTATTTTCAGATAATGTGTAACTTGTTGTTTTTAAAATCAGTTTGATTCGTCAAAAGATCAACCAAGGTCATTAATTTGGACTTGGTAGATTAATCAAGTGATCAGGGTCATTAACTTGGACCTGAATACTTGAGTGGATTGTTAAAACTGATTGAGCTTGTGATTTAATGTTGAAAAGATAGAATTGTAATGTTTATTGGTTGAGTAACAGGTTTTGGACTTCATTATTCCCAACGGAAGCTATTTGTCAAAGCTTGAACCAGATATCTCAGATTCTAGCATATTGAGAGGGGGAGTCTGTGAAAGGGGGAGTCTGGATCAACGGTCAAAGGGAAGATTGAAGTTTAAAGTTTGAAGATAAAGATTGCAGAGAATTTTTACAATGTTTGAAGAATGATAAAGACAAAGACTTGAAGCCAAAGACTTCATCAACATCCAAGGGGGAGTCTGTTGGTGCATTGAATGTCTGTTGATTACATCTTAATCAAGTCTTGTGTCTAGATAGATTGAATGAACACACAATAGGGTTTAAATTAGGGTTTTACATGTTTAACTTAGAGATTTCGCATGAAAGTGTTCATGTTTGGTTCAAGCGAAATCAAGACTAGAAGATTTCGCTTGAAAGTGGTCTTGTTTAGTTCAAGTGAAATCAACACAGGAGATTTCGCTTGAAATAGCCTGTTACAAGTTCAAGCGAAATCTTAGATCTATAAATAGGTTAGTGTGTTGTTCATTTGGTATGACTTGGTCTTTGAGTGAGAAACGAAGTGATGTCGGATTTGTATCAGATTACATTGTAAAAGCACGTAAATCAATCAAAAAAGAAAGATTAAAAGGAAACTAGCTGTTATGACTTTGTTTACGTTGATTCCGCCTTCGTACTCAAAGATGAACTGCCTTAACTGACGTTTAGAGGTCGTGTAACGGTCCAACAAGTGGCGAAATCAAGACTAGAAGATTTCGCTTGAAAGTGGTCTTGTTTAGTTCAAGCGAAATCAACACAGGAGATTTCGCTTGAAATAGCCTGTTACAAGTTCAAGCGAAATCCTAGATCTATAAATAGGTTAGTGTGTTGTTCATTTGGTAAGACTTGGTCATTGTGTGAGAGACGAAGTGCTGTCGGATTTGTATCAGATTACATTGTAAAAGCACGTAAATCAATCAGAGAAGAAAGATTAAAAGGAAACTAGCTGTTATGACTTTGTTTACGTTGATTCCGCCTTCGTACTCAAAGATGAACTGCCTTAACTGACGTTTAGAGGTCGTAGAACGGTCCAACAAATGCAGTCGTTAAGTTAGGGGTGAAACCTGAATCTTGATGACGTGTTCTGCTCTCTATTTTGGTTTTGCAAAACTCTCAACAAAGTCTCGATGGATTCCAATGACTCAGTTCACCCATTGACCGAAAGGATGCGTTCCATTCACTGTATGCCGGTGAGAGAGCACAGTATGCTAAGGCCAAAGTGTGTACTCGAAGTCCTTGAGAATAGTCGAATCACCTTGGGTAGTCGACGTCTATCACCCAGGACAATCTATTTTTCAGCAATTGCGGGGCAAACCCGCTGATTTGATGTGTTTCGATTCTGAACTCGCAACCGCTGATTCTTTGATTTTAGGGTTTTATGTGTTTATGTGTTTTGATTTTGGAAACTATACGCTTTTCTGCTCCTCGCTTAAATAAACATGCACAACTCGCACTGCATATTTATCTCAAAACGCTAACAAATCGCATGCTACATTACTCGCTACTCGCACTCGTTATTCTCGAACGCACTCGCGAAACTTGAATAATAGGTGAATACGTGCAATATATGTAGGTAAATACGTGCAAAATATAGTTGAATATGTGCTTCTGTGCTCTACGTGTTATGTGACTATGTGCTTACGTGGTTATGTGCCTACATGATTTAAGTGTCTACGTGATTACGCGCCTATGTGTGAACGTGTTCCTGCGCTTCATATAAAAGTAGCGCGTGGTGATACGGTAGACTATACTAGATTTAAACGAGATCTCGTCTGAATCCTATGACGATGTCTGTTGCAGACAATGTCCTCATTTGGATCTCACACCACTCGAGCTACCCGTCACAACCACGCTGATAAACGCATCGCCTCGCTAGTCGCCAAGGAAATGGCTAAGGTCATTCTACAAATTGTCAGCGAAATTAATGAAACTGGTAGCAAGTCCCCTGAGGAATCTAGGACTGACTCTCCAAAAGCTACTTTTAGCTTCAAGCAGTTTAAGGCCTGCGGCCCCAAAGACTTCACTGGTGAAGACGGGCCTACTGCCATGTTTCAATGGTTCGATTCGATTGAAGCACTCTGCACCAAACGGTTGTCCCGATAACCTCCGCACTGTCAACGCAATTGGCGTTTTCCAGTCCAGGGCTTTGGACTGGTGCACTGACGAAAGAAACAGGCGAGAGAATGACGCAGCCTATGGGCTTACTTGGGAGGAATTGAAGGAAATCATGGTGAAATAATTTTGCCCTCCCCATGAGCTTCAGAAGCTGGAGGACGAGTTTTGGAACATTAAGAAAGAAGGTGGCAACAATGCCGGTCTAACTGCCTGCTTTAAACAGCTAAGCATCATTTGTCCCGGCCAAGTCTCAACTCCCGACATCACAATCAAGAAGTATATCCGCGCTTTACCTGCATGTGTTGCTGATTTCGTGCAAGCCGCCAAGACGACAATCATCGAAGGGACTTATCTACTCGCTGCAGAAATCAATGACAAGCGAGTTAGGGCTGGTTACTTTAAGAACACCACAAAAAGTCTCCATCAAGTTACCGCTTCTCCCACCGCTGAAACCACCGCACCGCAAAGTTTCCAAGTCTTCACACCACAAGCGCAAGAACAACAACAACAAAAAGAATTGTGCTATCACCGCCGCACCTCTCAATGTCGTTCCTGCTCAACCCCAAAACCAGAACCGCCAAGTAGCTGCACCCGTGACCAATGCACCTCCTGCGAAACGTGCATATACTGGTCCGCACCCACTATGCCCTACCTGTACTTATCATCATCCTGTTGGGGTCGCTTGTCGGTTTTGTGTTCACTGTAACCTTTACGGCCACTTTACTACCAACTGCCGTACTGGTCCTCGTCAAGCTCAAGTTCAAGCTCCTACACTGACAGCTCCTCTTCCCGCTCCTCAGGGATAACAAGCAGCTCACGCTCACGCAAGAGCCTGCTTTGCATGTGGTGATCCTAACCACTTCACAAATGTCTGCCCTGTAGGATCGTTTGCACGACTAAACGAGTCGTTCAGAAGAGATCTCATCCAATACGAGAGGCGGAATCAAACGTATCGGAGTTATTTCAGCTGATTTGCACAAAGAATCACTTAATCTATCTCTTGTATTGATTTGATGACGATTTACAAGCTGGAGATACTTCGGCAGAGCTTCGCTACCGGAATCCAAACGTTACAAATGAAATGATCAAGACACCTATTTATAGGCCACTCATTTTGCATGGAATGGACTCACACGAAATGGCATTTCGTGCGAAATGGCAATCACCATTTCGTGCGAATTGGCTTCAACCGACATGTTTTTCATTTTTCTCGTACAATGTGACTTGATCTACAATTCTATTACAAGACTCGATACAAGACGAAGTCGACAGACATATGCACCAATAGACTCCCCCTTGGATGTTGACAAAGTCTTTGGTCTTCAGTGTATCTTCTATCTTGATCAGTCTTCATGCTCTTTCCAAAGTATCTAATAATGTAAGCATCCTCAATCTCTTTCTTCTCTTCTATCTCTATCTTACACTCTTTCTTAGAATCTCAACCTGACTCTTCCAATTCTCTTGATCAGATCTCTTGATTCCTTAAGTTCTTCAGCATCAGCAGCTTCTATCTCGAGCTTTGTTCCAGGATCTGAATCTGGCTATTACATCCTCAGACTCCCCATTTCGATAAGCTAGGATCACGGTCCGGAATTCATAATCTACAGGCTTTGGATCGGAAACCTGGCTCTTATAACTTTCACAGGTTCTAAGATCGTAACCTGGCTTTCTGTAACAATCAGAATCAGGAACCTGGCTCTAACCTGCACAAACTCTACCTCAAAATAAATTTCACAAATTTAAAATTTGACAAATTTATAAACCACTTGTAGATATCGTTCTATCATCAACAATTTATAATCTCTGATGATCACTTTGTAAAAATACCATTTTTCTTTTCAAACAAATATATCATTAAGAAAAACACTCCCAAACCTTTTGTTCATCATGTTTAGCACTTGGAATTTTGAAAATCAGCTTTTCAACATCAGTTGTCGAAAAGAAGATGAAGTAAAATCTTTTTGAATTTTCAAACATTTATGCTAAAACACATTCTTTTTGGATTTTAGTTTTAAAAGTAAAGCAATAAAGAAATATTTACAGACAATATTTTTGTGAGTTTGTGTAAGAGGATCAAATCAGTTTTTTAGACCAAACACTATCACCGTTGAGCTTTAAACACTTTCAGTTCTAAACGATTCACTTAGATTGTCAGTATACTGATCCACTTAAATTTTCACACAAGGTTCAATCGTTTCGAGATACGAGATTAGTGTTTTAATGAACTTAAAACTTATTCGTGTGTTCCACCTCAGAATATACTCCCGTATCCATTCTCCTATATTCAGTCTTACAGGTGAATGTACACTAATGATATCTGTAAGGGGTTAAATGCGAGACCATGAGAGCTCAGGCTATTGCTTCCGCAAAATCAGAGAGATGATGGCTCGTCTTTAGGTGTGTCCCCCTTGGGGATCTTCTTTTCAACAGCACATGATTAGCATTTTTTAATATTTCATCATTTTTTATGCTAAGGGTGGGCTTTAAGATTAAAGCAGTGCAAAGTATTATACGAGAACTAGGCTATTGCTCCCGCAAAATTAGAAGTACAGGTATAATACCCCAAATATCATCACGCACAAAGACCTAGTATGTCATAAATAGAAAGCCCTTCAAACAAGATTTCGGGGGTTACCCATATATCCGAGAGATGCTCCCCACGATCTAAGTAAGTAATGATATTTAGGTTTATATCTCGAACTCAATCTACTGAGCGTGTAAAAACCTACTGGCATATCATCAGTGAGACCGTTTATCACATTTTATCTTTCCAATTCTTTAGCGTACCGTGATTGTCTACTGATGTACTATCATTAACTCTTTTTAACAACAAAACTCATTTTTGATTTTTATCATGTTTTTTACTTTTTCAAATTTTCCAATGTTTTTGGATTTTCTGAAATTTCTTACTACCCCTAAAATTCAAAACAATTTAAAGAAAATTTGACAAACATATGTGAATTGCTTCAATTCTCCATTCACTAGGCTTAAACAATCAGAACTCCCCCTGACAACAAACTATTTTCCCATTATGATTTCAAAACACTTAAGTTTGTTTTAATCAAGATGGTTTTTCCGGAAAATAAGTTTTGTTGAAACCACTTGTAAGATTGGATATTTGTTCATCACTTTGTGTCACACCCCGATATTTCCACGTATTACCGGTGGGCCCGGTGGGGAGTATCGTGACGTAGTTGATATCATCATAGTCAAACAACACAATTTAAATGCACAGCGGAAGCAAAGGATAAATATATTACAATCCGATTCAAAAGTAATTTTTTAATATTACAACGGAATGTAAGATGGATCCACAGGCGGATCAATAAATAGAAACATAGTTCATCAGACTTATTGCATCCAAGCTTGCGAGACTTATTGCGGACGCTAGAAGACAGCCAGGCTAGTACGAGTAGTACCTGCACTTAACCTTTTGGAAAATACGTCAGTTTACACTGTAAATACAATTTAACTTACTCATTTTGAAAAGGTTGAAAATTGATTTGAATGCACGTGGCACAAAACATTTTATAACTTGGGAGAATTATTTAATATAATAATCTTGTGAACGAATTACATGTTACTTGTGCGTTCAGTAGCCCGGATCTTGTCCGGGTTAAAGATCAATAGACACACCACATTATTGAGTTATACACTGACAGGTGTACGCCTACACCCCGTGCTCAGGTCGTGGCCATCTCGTAAGATGATGCCAAGGATATCCGGTACATGGTCATTAAACCCCCAAAGGCTTTAAGTGAACAAGACTGTTTAAACGAGCCGATCAAATTATTCAATTAACCACCCAAAGATGTAAGATTTGATGCTCGATTAAGCGGTATTCTATATACCGTAACCCAAGCCCGTATAAGGAAAATAAGTTAAAAGTATTTACCTGAGCTAAATATAAATTCAATCCCAGCCGTATCAAATCAGCAAGTACAGATAGCTTTTACTGGGCTCCTATATCTGGAACAAAGGTTTTTAATAACCTATTAGATTCCTAACGGGTCTTAATTAAGCTTATGCTTAGACCGGTTAGTTTTTAAAAGAAGATACGGTTCAAAACGCACGATTAAGCGATGACCGGTTTAGAATATGGTTTAGACCCGAAAAGCTTGTATACTTGTATAATAAGGGTAAACTAAACACATTCTGGATTTTGAGATAAAAACGATATGGTTTGACCCGTTTCGGCTAATATAAGCAAACTAGTTACATACGCCGATCCGAACGCAAAAAGTGCGTAACAAGTAACCAAATGAGTCACATACAAGTTTCCTAAGTTAATATGCCCTAATTATGTTGTGATATCAGTAGGATACCTTCCATTATGCCCAAAACGAGTTTAAGACCAATTTACGCCCCGTAGGGGTATTTTGGTCATTTTAAAGATTATAAGAGAGTTTAAATATCATTCTGAGTTACAGGTCTGATTAAATCAGTAATTATACTTAATTTAATAAGTCATATCAGTAGGGTATCATATATATGTGAAATTTATTAATTATAACCATACTATGCACCGTAGGGGCATTTTGGTAATTCCACATAGGCTTTAAAAAGGGCAAAATAGAGAATCTGAGTTTAAAACTTTTGCTTACTGTTAAAATATAGAAATTTACTGAAAATATCAGTAGGCATCAACCCTTATATATTTAAACTAGTTTCGATACATACTATGCGTTAAAAACGCTTAAAAAGGCGATTTGGAGCCATTTCTGGGTTTTGTATAGAAAGCTGATATTTTTATTATTCCAGATGGCTCAAAATATTTTATTTATCATATTAGATCAGTAGAAAAAGGTTTGGGGTCAAAAGGATTTGTAAAACTCATTTTATAGCCCAAAATGGCAAAACCGACAATTACCGAATCAAGCTTAGAACTCTAAGTTATGCTCAGCCTAAAAATAAATAAAAATCTTCAAAAATCCTAAAATATTATTTTATATCAGTAGGTAAAAAGTTTGGTTTCAAAAATTGGGTTTAGATAGGCTATACGCTAATTATGTCGTTTAATTAATAAAAAGCTTTTTAATTACGCTATTGAGCATAACTCTTAATCTAGACCTCAAATTGATGTCAAATTTTAAGGACAAGTTTATAAATCAGTAATAAAGATTATTGTTCTCTCACATTTTCAAAATTCTCGTTTTAGGGTCAAAAGGGCATAACGGTCAACATTTAGGCATTTAACGGAAACAAGCATGAACTAGGATTTCTATGGAACCAAGTTGTATAACCTCGGAGGGTTATACTAACTTATAATATGGTCCTAATGGAATCCTAAGGCATATCTAAACTAAGCTAAATCAGGTCAGAACTGAAAGTCAAAACAAATTTCAACTTTTGCGACTTTCGGTTCCGAACCGAGCCTATACCTAGAATTGTCGGGTTGAACATGCTTAGACATGTTCAACTAATATTTACCAAGTTATTAATGTGGCAAAACTGATTTTACGACTTTTAATTTATTAGTTATGCATTTTATTTAAAACTAACTCGTTTGACTTTCATTTGACCCGACAATTTAACTAAGTAATCGTGGTAATTAGGAGGCGCGCTTTTGAGGGTTAATTACCTACCTAATTACGGTCATGTAGCCATGTTCGTTACGAACCATGGCTTAGCCGTTTAAAAGTCAAAGCGTTTATCGAAACGCTTGACTTTTCGGCTTTAACCGCTAAATAATTAAACTAAACACGAAAGGGGACTTACAAACGGTCCAAAGGACTGAGGGAGGTTCTCAAAAGAGTTCAAGATCCTCACAATTCAAAGAGTTTATCAGATTGAAGGAGAGGTGCAAATGAGAGCCAAACATTCAATGGGTATTTATAGGATTTAGAGGACCGTTAGGATCGTTCCTCGATAAATGTGACCAAATCTGGACCGTACACCTTTACCCCTTGTTTTAGCAATCTATGGGCTGCCCAAGGACTGAAGAAAACCATTTACAATTGATTAAAACAGCTGGTAACAGCTGGTAACAGCTGGAAATCTAGTTTCTGAAATGGCAGTTTTGGTCCCTGCATGCTTCTAGCCCCTTTCTGATGTGTTTGAGGCCCGTTAAACCATTTTTAAGCCTCTACAATGATGCCTAAACATGAGGGACATGAAACATGCTCAAAAACATGTCGGATGTCGGTCCATTTGGCCGTACGGTCACGTTGTTCGTCTAATTACGACGAAACACCAACGGACGCGAAAAACGGTCCAAATTACGCGACGAATGAAATTTTATCAAGGCAATCACTAAAATAAAATATTTTAGTGCTTACATAAATTTTTGGGTGTCCGGAGATATTCAGATTGTGAGATATGCGCGAAAATGCAAACTTGTGCACTTTTTGACACTTTTAGTCCCTGGTGGACTTGAAAGTTTATTTTTGCGCACCAAACACCTCTAAGCCTATATCTAAGTTGTAGAAATGATAATTAGGGCATGTTTAACTCATGGACAATTTCCGGAAGGTCCGTTACCATACGAATCGACATACTTTTGCAGTTTGACGCAAATAGTCCTTAAATTGCGCAAAGTAGCGCGAAATGCCGTTTAATGTTATACAAGCCTTCCATGGCCCATATTTATCCTTCCCAAGCATATAATTAAATATTAATATGCTCTCGTTCTCCTAGATGGTCACCGAAAGGCGTAGATTCAAAAGTTGACGCTTTAGGTCCCTCTATTGCGCAAACTTGCGCATTACATCATTTAATAGCATTGAAGCCTCATCTAATCCATATTATACATTCTTGAAAGTATTATTAAACATCACGATGCTTCGGATTAGCTAAAAGGTCATTCAGAGGTATAATTAAACATATTGACACTTTTAGCCCCTCTAACTTGCAAAGTTGCGCGTAACTTTACTTATTAGCATAAAAACCTTAGACGGCCATTATTTGGCATTCCCGAGAGTATAATTAAATATTATGAAGCTCCCCGTTTGTTAAAAGGTCACTCAGAGGTCAGAATTAACATGTTGACGCTTTTAACCCTTTATTGCGCAAACTTTCAATTAATTATGCAAATGGCTACACTTAATCATCAAGTGGCACATTTGTGAATATAAACATCGTAAGAAACTTATTTTAGGTATGTTAACACTTCCAGTCTTTTCATAATCAAAGTTTTCGATTTTTCGAAAAATTAGTCCCTCAATTTTAGTGTTTGACTTCATTAGGGTTTATTACACGTGTCAATACATCATTGGACGTGATTTTATGAGGTGTTACATCCTCACCCCCTTAAAAGAAATCTCGACCTCAAGATTTGCTAAAATGCTGGAAGTACTTTTGTCACATGACGGACTTAACTTCTATAGCATATATGGAGTCTCTCCAAGCTCCCAAAGTGACCTTTATATTTGGTACATGTATCCTTTTGGAGCTTCTTATCCTGTCGATCCTTAATCGATATAGGTTGCTTATCATATCATAAATCTGCATATCAATATGTGATAATGCTTCTTGACTTATTGGTGAAACACATCCTCAAATCATTAGTGTATATTGCATTGCATGCTCTGCCAAGCTCCTTAAATAGGTTTTAGCTTATAAGCTATTTGATCTTGTTACATTCGATTCCTTCGAATGATTCTACATATTCAGAGCTCAACTAGCCTAATAATTAACAAATTGGTACACCCTTCCAGGGCGATAACTTTGTTAAACCTTATTCCTTAACAAGAACTTAGGAGGTTTGCTATTTCCATTAATCTTGATTTTCTGCCAAATACTGGCATCTAACAGATGATTATGGGTTTGTATGATCTTATTTGTTGTTTCCAGGGAAACTTTCAGATCCTGATATTTGGACTTACCAATCTTCTATCTAACAATAGATGTTTAACATTCCATCTATACAAGGTCTCCAAAAGGGCAGCCTTGATACTTATATATCAACTATTATAGAAAAGCTGAATTTAAGGTGAGATGGTTATTCCAACCATTGCTTAAAACTAATCTTAAGGAATTAGCTAATCCTTGCCGTTAGTCGAACAAATCAACGATCCTGGGCAGCTGATGGCAATTCTTAATTGTTGCCTAATTTGGGTTGCGGTAATCAATGCATAAGCAAAATGAACCGTCTTTCTTAATTAACAATACCGAATTCTTAGAATATAGGGTTAGGCTATATGAATTCTTTATTTCAAAACTTATTTAATTAGGGTTTTGATTCTTCCAATAATGGCACTAGCCGTCTTGGAGATTTCATAACGATGCAGCCCTAATGGGATATAAATCTTAATTCTACCTGCCTTTCAGGGGTAAACAGGGTAATCTTAGGAGAAGATAATCAAGTTATAAGGAGGTTACAGAGATTTTCCAAATCTCAGGCTCCAGTTCATCCTTCACTGCTCGTGTCAAATGAGTGACACATATATGTTACGAGTCCATGAATTTCTTAATTGAAGACACTTACTTGGACAATTCCATTTTGGATATCTTCTTTGAATACCATTAGTTGACTTTAGTACCATATGACTACTAGAATATCCTTGCGGTTCCATGTATTAAACCTCCATACTGATCAGGCATGGAAGCAATCTATGGAACTTATTAAGATACATCAATCCTCATATGGCGCTTTTATCATACTGTCTGGTTTTCGCAATCGATAGATATCAAGGAGATATCAACTATATATGCTGACGCACATCTTCTAGAGAAAGGATACTTCTAGAATTCCATAATTAGAGATTTCTAACAGGAACAGAAGAAATGGTTCTTATGATTTCGCCTGTAAGTTTTACCTTACACTTAATATCTGGGGTTCTTACGGGAAAGATTTCTAAAAATTTGTTAAGCTTATGGTTTTATGAGAGACTTAGCAGTACCTGAAACCAAACGTAACTCCTAGCCATAAAATCACCATAAGGAATTTATCTGGTGTCATTTATTTATGTGAGCTGACTCTAATCATTCATCAGGAGGGTTAAACGCCTCCATTCTTAATCCTTCTAAACTTAGCTGCAAAATCTTTGACAAAATTTAGGGCAGTCTCAACTTTGACTGGTCGTTTCTTAACCTATATAACGTGAGTAGCTGAGGTAGATCCATAATGGATTCTTAATAAGCAGGCTTTGAAACCTTAATGTGCCCTCTTATTGCCGATGCTAAATCATAATATATATAGTGCATTATGCTTAAATTCTAGGTTAACCGAATAAGGGCACTATTTCCATCAATGAACCAAGGTTTGAAACCTACTGCCGATAGTGCATAGCTCTTATGGGGGAGTCGGAAAAATTTTTATTCCATCTTTTCCATTTCGCAAGGTGGATACCAGGTTTTTCTAATAAGGTCCTTAAAATTTGGACCATCCCATACTGTATAAGGGAATCTTTCTTGTAGACTCCATTAGTGTCCTCACTAATCAAGGGTATTACCACCGAATGATTGTGTCGTATACCTTACCATGTTCTTTCTAGTGTAACCACTGATTTACTTAATGGTTTCTACTCCATCCTTTCTAGTGTTTAGTCAACATAAGCAAGCCAAGAGTAACCAAAACATAGAGGTAAAATCTTGGATTCTAATACTTAGTCAACATAAGGAGGATAAGTAGGTGACTTATAGTAAGAAGTAAGGAAGTTATTGTACATGTGCTTATATTCAATCAAAATAGAAATTTCACAAACTAGGCACCTAGCTCGGTTGGCTAGGCGCGCGAAAGGGTGTGGCCTAGACCCAGGTTCGATTCCGGGGACGGCCGGTTCCACCATTTTTTATGTTATTTAATATTAATTAAACGTACGGATACATGTAATTATGAGGGTTGTCTCATAAGGAGTCTTGATAACTACTTGTTTCTTATTATACACAATATGGGCTTGATTTTCAAGACAACCAATCGATTTTTTTATCACTATATTGAGTCCTTATACTTTAACGGAAACTAGGACATCGGACGAATGATTCCTAATGGATATAAAACATCCATCTAATATTGCTGAAGTAGTCTTTGAGGTACTATCGACCAATTTTACTTTATACTTAACGCTTAGAGTTTTAACAGGCAGATTTAATGATTTACAAAATCTATTGTCTACGAAAGACTTATCTGAACCTAAATCAATAATACTCTAGCATGAGCGTTATTGATAAAGAAAGTACCTGTTGTGACATTGTCATCCTGAATAGCCTCTTGAGCGTCCATTTGAGAGCTCCCAGTTTTGGTCTCCTTAGCCTCCCCAGGCTTCTTGGTTTTATTTGGGCAATTTGTCTTGATGTGCCCTATTTCATTGCAACCATAGCAGGTTGCGTCCTTTATGTCTTGGCACTCCAAGGTCTTGTGCCCTTTCTTGTTACAAATCCCACAAGGTCTAGCTTGTGACTCCATAGTGCATTTCCTTTTAGTTGCCTTCTTTGGGCAGCGGTTAATTATGTGCCCCTTCTCGCCACAATCATAGCATGTGGCGTCCTTCAAGTCCTTGCACTCATGGGTCTTGTGATCCATCTCCTTGCAGATGACACATCTCCCGGTCTGCTCATATAAACATTTTCCGAAATGCTTCTTCTTGCAGGTTTTACATTTGGGTTTTGCCTCCTTTGGTTTGGACTGGTTATAGTTCGAACCGGTCTTACCCTTTTTACAAGATTTATTTGGGGTATCATCGCACTTTCGCTTATGATCCTTCAACACACGGTCCACAGCGTTGTTTACGGCTGTATCTATCATAGCCTGTAACTCGGTGCTTGTTAAGTTCAATCTTGCATCATCATTCTGATCAACTAGACGATTGTAAGCTTCAGAGGAGTCAGCCATGGTGAAGCTTTGAAGGCTACAGACCATGTAGTAATAATTTGCTGATTTGTCGAACTTGATGATTAAATAGCCATGGTGTAAATCAACCATATAGGCGAATAGTTAGTATAAAATTTATTTGATTATGTTTTGCCTCGGTTTTTAAATAAACCATCTTTGGCGTTTAAACGGAATAAAATCCTTTATGTTTATTAGACAGGGAACCTAAATTACGACTGTCAATGTCGTACCGACACTTTATTTAGCACAAGGGCTTGTTCCAGAGGACTTTTGATGGCATAGAGGCCTTGTCACTAGGGAAATTTTAAAACATAATCAATGATTCCTTTGGATCGGAAAATTTCATAATTCATTGCCTTGACAAGAAGTTATGAAGCCCGTAGGTATACATCCCAGATGGATGTTTAGATGTGTACATCATGTTCGACGTTTATTAGCCATGATTCCTATTGATCATTTAGGCTAAATAAGGGGTTTGGAAGTTACTAATGTAAAGATGACAAGCGTGATTTTATCGCATCACTGTTGTCAGGAGCGTTAACACATTTTCAGATGTTAACAAAGATCTTAATTTCTTTTTAAACAGGTTTTACCATCTTAGCTAGGTCTTCAATGATATTCAAGCTAGGTCAAACCTTTTAAGATTCTCTTTTAATATTTATACTGGCAGAAAAGGAATGATATTTATTTTATTCAGGATTTTTATCATAAATCCTAATTTACAAGTTAATAATAGCACAAATAGCCTAGTTGCGTAGACAAGTTTAATTTATAAGCCATGATTTCAGAGAATCGAGGCATCAAGGTTTGAATCATAGTTCATTACCTTTTCTTGACGGGGAGTGGTAGGCTACCACTGTCTTTAGTCTCAGAGGACATTAATCATAGCCCGTAGGCATTTCCCTTCTAAGGGATGTTTATGGTATGTTCATCTTTTCAGATGTTATTAGTCGAGACCGTATAGATCCTACCGACTATTATGTTTGGACGTATTCCAATATCTTTAGACAGGGGTCAAAGACCACCACTGTCGTTGTCTTATTGGACAACAAGTTTAGCCCGTAGGCACTTTATCACTTACGGATGTTTATAATATGATCATCGTATTAGATGATATTAGTCATGATCACATTGATCATATAGACTAATAGGCTTGAGCATAGCTCACCACCATAGACAAGGAATCATAAAGATCAAAATGTCAATATCTCAAATGGACAATACTTTATAGCCCGTAGGCAGAACATCACTAGGATGATATTAGTCATGATCACATTGATCATACAGACTATTAGGCTTGAGCATAGCTCACCACCTTAGACAAGGAATCATAAAGATCACAATGTCAATGTCTCAAATGGACAATACATTATAGCCCGTAGGCACTTCCCTTCTGAGGGATGGTTATCATATGATCATCTTATAGGATGATATAAGCCGTGATTTCTAGATCATAATGCAAATTAGAAAAATTTAAAAATTTCCAGTATAGGGATGACTATTGTGATTTTCTCGAATCATATTTGCCAAGAGTGCTAACACGTTCTTAGGTGTTAACAAGGATTTGAATCTTTTAAATAGGTCCTACCATCTTGGCCTCGTCATATAGGCTAGGTTTACCTTTAAAATTCCTTTTTAATAATTAACGCAGAATAATCCTAACTCGGGATGTTAATAAAAATCTGAACCTAAATTGAGGAACTGCCATCTTGGCCGGGTCTTAATAATGACACGAGGCTAGGTCTTGTCCTTTTTAGATTTTGCCATTTTATTATAATGGTAGATCTTATAACAGAAATGTTATTTTAATTTGTTTCATATATTATATTCATATATAACAATATAAATGAAATTTAGATAAAACATCCCAACGGTTTTAAAAGAGGTATAGAATTGCCCTAAGTGGGACTTGAATGAAATAATATTGGCCATGAAGGGACTGAAAGATAAGTATGCCCTTATAAGGACTTATTAAGGAAACGAACTTCAACAAAAGGAGTTTCTTCTTCAATTTAGTTCTGAATGTCCTCTCCTTGGTCGTACGTTAATCCCAGTCGCAACACGAAGCTCGGCCTTTCCTAGGCTTCAAATGGGGAGAATTTCCATTACAGCTTCTTGTTTGGCGATATATTAAATATATAATTAAAAGCAATAATCCTCTGAATAGGGACAAGAGTGTTCCTATGTTAAGTCTAGACTCAGAAGGTCAAAGAATGTGTTATCGTGTCATTGAGATTAAACACAAAAGCTAGTGTTTAATTCACTCAATGTTGGCTCTGATACCAACCTGTCACACCCCGATATTTCCACGTATTACCGGTGGGCCCGGTGGGGAGTATCGTGACGTAGTTGATATCACCATAGTCAAACAACACAATTTAAATGCACAGCGGAAGCAAAGGATAAATATATTACAATCCGATTCAAAAGTAATTTTTTAATATTACAAAGGAATGTAAGATGGATCCACAGGCGGATCAATAAAAAGAAACATAGTTCATCAGACTTATTGCATCCAAGCTTGCGAGACTTATTGCGGACGCTAGAAGACAGCCAGCCTAGTACGAGTAGTACCTGCACTTAACCTTTTGGAAAATACGTCAGTTTACACTGGTAAATACAATTTAACTGACTCATTTTGAAAACGTTGAAAATTGATTTGAATGCACGTGGCACAAAACATTTTATAACTTGGGATAATTATTTAATATAATAATCTTGTGAACGAATTACATGTTACTTGTGCGTTCAGTAGCCCGGATCTTGTCCGGGTAAAAGATCAATAGACACACCACATTATTGAGTTATACACTGACAGGTGTACGCCTACACCCCGTGCTCAGGTCGTGGCCATCTCGTAAGATGATGCCAAGGATATCCGGGACATGGTCATTAACCCCCCAAAGGCTTTAAGTGAACAAGACTGTTTAAACGAGCCGATCAAATTATTCAATTAACCACCCAAAGATGTAAGATTTGATGCTCGATCAAGCGGTATTCTATATAACGTAACCCAAGCCCGTATTGGGAAAATAAGTTAAAAGTATTTACCTGAGCTAAATATAAATTCAATCCCAGCCGTATCAAATCAGCAAATACAGATAGCTTTTACTGGGCTCCTATATCTGGAACGAAGGTTTTTAATAACCTATTAGATTCCTAACGGGTCTTAATTAAGCTTCTGCTTAGACCGGTTAGTTTTTAAAAGAAGATACGGTTCAAAACGCACGATTAAGCGATGACCGGTTTAGAATATGGTTTAGACCCGACAAGCTTGTATACTTATATAATAAGGGTAAACTAAACACATTCTGGATTTTGAGATAAAAACGATATGGTTTGACCCGTTTCGGCTAATATAAGCAAACTAGTTACAAACGCCAATCCGAACGCAAAAAGTGCGTAACGAGTAACCAAATGAGTCACATACAAGTTTCCTAAGTTAATATGCCCTAATTATGTTGTGATATCAGTAGGATACCTTCCATTATGCCCAAAACGAGTTTAAGACCAATTTACGCCCCGTAGGGGTATTTTGGTCATTTTAAAGATTATAAGAGAGTTTAAATATCATTCTGAGTTACAGGTCTGATTAAATCAGTAATTATACTTAATTTAATAAGTCATATCAGTAGGGTATCATATATATGTGAAATTTATTAATTATAACCATACTATGCACCGTAGGGGCATTTTGGTAATTCCACATAGGCTTTAAAAAGGGCAAAATAGAGAATCTGAGTTTAAAACTTTTGCTTACTGTTAAAATATAGAAATTTACTGAAAATATCAGTAGGCATCAACCCTTATATATTTAAACTAGTTTCGATACATACTATGCGTTAAAAACGCTTAAAAATGCGATTTGGAGCCATTTCCGGATTTTGTATAGAAAGCTGATATTTTTATTATTCCAAAAGGCTCAAAATAATTTATTTATCATATTAGATCAGTAGAAAAAGGTTTGGGGTCAAAAGGATTTGTAAAACTCATTTTATAGCCCAAAAGGGCAAAACCGACAATTACCGAATCAAGCTTAGAACTCTAAGTTATGCTCAGCCTAAAAATAAATAAAAATCTTCAAAAATCCTAAAATATTATTTTATATCAGTAGGTAAAAAGTTTGGTTTCAAAAATTGGTTTTAGATAGGCTATACGCTAATTATGTCGTTTAATTAACAAAAAGCTTTTTAATTACGCTATTGAGCATAACTCCTAATCTAGACCTCAAATTGATGTCAAATTTTAAGGACAAGTTTATAAATCAGTAATAAAGATTATTGTTCTCTCACATTTTCAAAATTCTCGTTTTAGGGTCAAAAGGGCATAACGGTCAACATTTAGGCATTTAACGGAAACAAGCATGAACTAGGATTTCTATGGAACCAAGTTGTATAACCTCGGAGGGTTATACTAACTTATAATATGGTCCTAATGGAATCCTAAGGCATATCTAAACTAAGCTAAATCGGGTCAGAACTGAAAGTCAAAGCAAAATTCAACTTTTGCGACTTTCGGTTTCGAACCGAGTCTATACCTAGAATTGTCGGGTTGAACATGCTTAGACATGTTCAACTAATATTTACCAGGTTATTAATGTGGCAAAACTGATTTTATGACTTTTAATTTATTAGTTATGCATTTTATTTAAAACTAACCCGTTTGACTTTCATTAGACCCGACAATTTAACTAAGTAATCGTGGTAATTAGGAGGCGCCCTTTTGAGGGTTAATTACCTACCTAATAATGGTCACGTAGCCATGTTCGTTACGAACCATGGCTTAGCCGTTTAAAAGTCAAAACGTTTATCGAAACGCTTGACTTTTCGGCTTTAACCGCTAAATAATTAAACTAAACACGAAAGGGGACTTACAAAGGGTCCAAAGGACTGAGGAAGGTTCTCAAAAGAGTTCAAGATCCTCACAATTCAGAGAGTTTATCAGATTGAAGGAGAGGTGCAAATGAGAGCCAAACATTCAATGGGTATTTATAGGATTTAGAGGACCGTTAGGATCGTTCCTCGATAAATGTGACCAAATCTGGACCGTACACCTTTACCCCTTGTTTTAGCAATCTATGGGCTGCCCAAGGACTGAAGAAAACCATTTTCAATTGATTAAAACAGCTGTAACAGCTGGTAACAGCTGGAAATCAAGTTTCTGAAATGGCAGTTTTGGTCCCTGCATGCTTCTAGCCCCTTTCTGATGCGTTTGAGGCCCGTTAAACAATTTTTAAGCCTCTACAATGATTCCTAAACATGAGGGACATAAAACATGCTCAAAAACATGTCGGATGTCGGTCCGTTTGGCCGTACGGTCACGTTGTTCGTCTAATTACGACGAAACACGAACGGACGCGAAAAAGGTCCAAATTACGCGACGAATGAAATTTTATCAAGGAGATCACTAAAATAAAATATTTTAGTGCTTACATATATTTTTGGGTGTCCGGAGATATTCAGATTGTGAGATATGCGCGAAAATGCAAACTTGTGCACTTTTTGACACTTTTAGTCCCTGGTGGACTTGAAAGTTTATTTTTGCGCACCAAACACCTCTAAGCCTATATCTAAGCTATAGAAATGATAATTAGGGCATGTTTAACTCATGGACAATTTCCGGAAGGTCCGTTACCATACGAATTGACATACTTTTGCAGTTTGACGCAAATAGTCCTTAAATTGCGCAAAGTAGCCCGAAATGCCGTTTAATGTTATACAAGCCTTCCATGGCCCATATTTATCCTTCCCAAGCATATAATAAAATATTAATATGCTCTCGTTCGCCTAGATGGTCACCGAAAGGCGTAGATTCAAAAGTTGACGCTTTAGGTCCCTCTATTGCGCAAACTTGCGCATTTCATCATTTAATAGCATTGAAGCCTCATCTAATCCATATTAGACATTCTTGAAAGTATTATTAAACATCACGATGCTTCGGATTCGCTAAAAGGTCATTCAGAGGTATAATTAAACATATTGACACTTTTAGCCCCTCTAACTTGCAAAGTTGCGCGTAACTTTACTTATTGGCATAAAAACCTTAGACGGCCATTATTTGGCATTCCCGAGAGTATAATTAAATATTATGAAGCTCCCGGTTTGTTAAAAGGTCACTCAGAGGAAAGAATTAACATGTTGACGCTTTTAACCCTTTATTGCGCAAACTTTCAATTAATTATGCAAACGGCTACACTTAATCATCAAGTGGCACATTTGTGAATATAAACATCGTAAGAAACTTATTTTAGGTATGTTAACACTTCCAGTCTTTTCATAATCAAAGTTTTCGATTTTTCAAAAAATTAGTCCCTCAATTTCAGTGTTTGACTTCATTAGGGTTTAGTACACGTGTCAATACATCATTGGACATGATTTTACGAGGTGTTACACTTTGTCTTTTCAACCACTTGTGAATGAAAGTTAAATCAAGTTCAACTTAATGACCTTGATTAACCACTTGTAGGTTCTTATCAACAAATACCACTTGTAAAATAAAATATAACAATTTTGAGCTTCTCAAGAAAGATGTTGATTCCTGCTCCACGATTACCAACTTGGGAGCTCCGGCAAGTCCGGATTTTAGTCATGATAGGTTCTATCCCATGACGATACGAACATGGGTGAACCATCATCATCTGTTTACTCTTTTTCAGTTCATAAAATTCCTTTATCCCTTTGACCTTCCCGTTAACCGTCTTACCAAAGATATGTTTCACATTGGGGTTAAAATCTTTTTCAACATCAAAATCTTTCTTTTCAGAAAAAAATTGATTTGAAATCTCAACTTTTCCAATTTTTTGTTTAAAATTTTCAGCCCGCAATGGTAGAAAGTTTGCGTCATCCATTGGTGGTACTGACTTTCCTCCTTTTAGCTCAGCTTGTGGCTCCTCTGACTTTGACGAGTCAGATTCATCGCCAGAAATTAGCTCCTCTGATTTTGACGAATCAGAATCATTGCTAGAACTATCATCTGATTTCTTAACAACCCACTTGTGGTTGTCAAGATTCACCTTTCTTTTGTAAAAAAATTTTGAACTTTCACCAACCTCAAACTTTGAATTTTTGAAAACTTTAAATTGTTTGGTTGGTGGTTCATTCTCAACCATCTTTTCTTTCAGTTTTTCAGAGACTCCCTGTTTTGTTTGGATTGCCTTTGGACAATTCCTGGCAATATGACCAACTGTTTTGCATTGAAAACAGGTTCTCATCTCCTTTTTCTGATGTTGCTCATCATTCTTCATTCCTTCTTGCTTCTTCGCAAGGAATTCTTTGTTCGATTGCTTCCAGAGTGAGCTCTTTTCTTCTTCTTCCGAACTTGATCCTGAAACAAATACAGTTTTTGGTTTATATGTTTTCTCATTTTTATGATTTTCTGGTGGAATAAAACCTAAACCTTTCTTTTTGAAATTACCGTTATGGTTTGGTTTCTTTTGAAAACCAGAACCAAAACTGTAACCTTTTTTCTTGTTTAACCTTTGTTGAACTCTTGAGGTGTACTTTTTAGGTTTGTCAGAAAGATTTACATCTTTTATTTCTGAAATATTAATTTCTGTTAGTTTGAAAACCTTGTTAATCATTTCAATTTTGACACCTCTTATTGGAAATTCTTCATCAGAATATAATTTGTCAGAATCATTCAAAGTATATGCTACTTTGAATGTTTCATCATTCAAATTATTTTGTCATAACAGAAATTCTTTATTATAAACCCTTTTGCCCTTTTTGACTTTTGGACTTGAAGTGTCGGACTCTGACTTTGACTCCTCCGTTTCATCTTTATCCAACACCTGATCGACCACTTTCTTTATTAACTCAGACTCATGATCAGTGTCGGATGATGTGAAAGTAACATCAATGTTGTCTGGCAAGTTATCTGAATGCTCAGATTCCCACTGTAAGTTGGTTGCCTTTTTTACTCTTTCTTAATTAGGATTTCGTGGAGAATATCCATTTTCGAGCGACGGTGAACACTTGTTATAACTGACACTTTGTTTCTTACCAGAATTCTTTTCTTTAGGTTTCTCTTCTTTAAACGCTTTCATGCCTTCCACTGTAGGATAAATCCTGTCAATCACATAAGAAGAACATGAGTAACTTTTCAATAACCTATTTACTCTCTCAGTTTCTATCCTCTGAGTTTCAAAGTTCTGTTCAAGCTCAGCATATATCTCAGTGTAATAATTGACGACTTTCTGCTTTGTCATGTACGCTCCATTGAGTGTCTTCACAGTTGTTGTTTGTTCACTGCTTGATTCATTGTATTGATTCATAGCTTTGTTTAGAACATCATAAGATTCTTTCAGTCTGTTCATATTATGAATTAATGTGTTGTTTTGCTTTTTCACAGTTTCACAATTTTCACATTTCACAAGTATCTTGTGTGCATCAGCTTCCTCTTCAATCTTGAAAACTGGAATTTCTTTGACCTGCTTGTTTATCACACGAACATCTTCAACATCACTCTCATCTTTCTCAGCTCGTAATTTTTCATATTCTTTCATTCTGTCTGCATAATACGAAGTATTATCATCACTATCATCTTGTTTTGTAACTTTCTTCTGTGTCACTCGAACATTTGCATCATCATAATTATCTCTCTCAGCTAGAAATATTAAGTGCTCTTTCATTCTGCTTGCATAATAATCATCATCACTATCTTCAACGATTGGTGCTTTTCTTGAAACCTTTTTTACTTCCTCAGCAGTTGAATCATCAAAGATTTGAGCAACAAATGCCTTAGGCTTTAAGAAATTTCATCTGGACAACATTTGTCCCAGCTAAAACCTTCTGGCAATCTCTCATCATCTTGATCTATCAAACCAAAACAAGCTCTTTTTGATGATGAATCTTCAATCATTTCCTTCTTAGCATGTGAAATTTGTGGCGATTGTTGTTGATATGGCTGTTGAGAAACTTGATGATAAATCGCTTTTCGATAATAATCATTGTTGCCAAATGGATTTTGAGCTCCACTTGCTTCACAGTTTGTGCATTCTCGCTTGAAATGTCCTTTTTCCCTGCAACGAAAACAAGTAACTTTAGGTTTATCAAATCCTAAAGTAGAAACATTTGCATCACGGAAATCATCTCTTCCCGTAATCTATTTAAACTTCTCAACTCTCCTCAACACACTAGCCAAACACCACTTTATATCCAGTAACTCCATCTCCTCAGCATCGATCTGATCGTAATCCTCTTTTGTCAACATCGGATTTCCGATCCTTCCTGGAACTAAACTCTCATAAGATTCTAACACGATCACCAATAAAGACATATGACCTTTTGTAACCTCTTTCGAGAAATTCTGACCATTCTCAAGATTTAACGCAATGTTACATTGTAATACTTTTCCATTCTTGGTTGCTAAAAATTTGGATCGAATGATGGGTATGAAGAGAATCCAGTTTTGTTGTTTGATCCTTGAGATGATCCTCCAGAAGAACTTTTTGCATTGAAAGCAGTTTCAATTTTTGGTGCAATGTGGGTCTTATTACTAGTACCTCCTTTGTAATATAGACCAATGTCTTGTTCACCATCAAAGTCCTTCATTCTCGCTATCTTTCGTTGTTCCATCTCTTGAGCTTCAAGTTGTTCAATGAACGTGCTCAGCGTTCGATTGTCAAATTCAGGTTTATTTTTCAACATCATAAGATACGTGCCCCAAATATCTTGTGGCAACGCATCGGCCAATTTTTCAATCCATTCATCATTATCTTTATTGATTATTCAATCTCTTCATGTTCATCACCAAATTGCAATATCTTTCTATAATATGCTTGGTGTTTTCAGTTTTTAATCCACGAAATAGATCAAATTCTTTTTTAAGAAGCGACATTTTGTTCTTGATCATCTCTTTTGTTGGTGCATCTAGTGTCTGTTAACTTTGTCTTAATCGAGTCTTATGTCTAGATAGGATGAACGAACACACAATAGGTTAGAAATTAGGGTTTTACATGTAATTGTGAGTGATTTCGCTTGAAAGTATAGAAGTGCAGTTCAAGCGAAATCAAATACATGAGATTTCGCTTGAAACTGATATGGTAATTTGGAGCGAAATTAGGTCACTATATATATTTGTGTGCTGGTTTCATTTGGAGCGGAACCTGGTCATTAGTTCTGAGTCGAGGTGCTGTCTGTTTGTCATCTGAATTGTGTAAAAGCTCAGGATTGATTAATAGAAGGATAATTAGAAAGGAAAAAGTTGTTTTGACATCGTTTACATTGATTCCGCCTTTGCAAATGATGATGAACTACTCAAACTGACTGTTTAGGGTCACCGAACGATCCAACAAGTGGTATCAGAGCTCAGGACGAGGAGTTCATACCAATTCAGCTTGATTCTATCGGATTCTCATTCTTCTACTCATTCTTTTCTAATTTGAACGAAATTTCACGGTTGAAATGGCTTGAAACTCTCATATATCAAGCGAAACATACTGTTAACTAATCCTTGAAAGTTTTGGACCGTAATTCGACTTAAATCTGATAAAAACTTGTGATTTCGCTCAAAAAACTGTTCGAAATAGCTGACATCATCCTTATTTCGCTTGAAACAATTGTCTGATTTCGCTTGTAAATCAGATTTCGCTTGAAAGTTTGAGTGAAATAAGAGGTTTCGCTTGAAACATTTGTCTGATTTCGCTTGAGTGGGGTTTCTCTTGTATTGCTATTTCGCTTGAAAAGTTATCTTGCTTAAAAGCTGATTTCGCTTGAAGCTATTTCGCTTCAACTAATTTCGCTTGAAATTACTGTTTTTCAAAATCGAAAATTTTCTAAGTGTTTGTGGATCATTTTAGGTACGTGAAGATGGATGATTTCAATCCGTTTTGTGACATTTTTGCTTTTGCTGGAAATGGGGGAGATGATATGTCACACCCCGACCACGTAAAACATCAAACCGTGGCGGAAACGTCGGGGAGTGTTGTAACATAATTATTGTTTCAAACCATGGATACAAAGAGTTTCGTTTTATTAAATATTAAACATTGTCTTAAAGTTAAACAAGCAAGTCAAACATAGTCGATCATTATTATTATGTCACTAAGGTCTCGTCCAGATCCTATGTGACTCAAGCATCCTAGCAATCAACATTAAGCAACTTCACCTGAAACATATGTAAAAACAAAGTCAGCAAAGAAATGCTGGCGAGTACATAGGTTTTGTGAGAGTGTCAGATTCATGGCTCGTTTGCATGTCGAAATAACTCGTACGACTTCGTTAATCGACATTAGAAAACCTTGTTTTGTAAAATGTTTGTATCGTAAAATGAATAACCAAATCAAAACAGATTGGTTATAATTTATAAACCTCGATACCATGAATCTTAACCTAAAACATTTGTTTTCATAAACCAAATCGCAAATCGTTCTCGTAATAAAACTCGTATGGTTTATGTAGTTTTGTAAACATCGTTGTGTAACATCGTTTTACTCGTTCTCGTTATGGATCATCGTTCATTTGTTTAAATCATTCATAATCATTCAAAAATCGTACAATCGTTTAATATCGTTCTCGTTCCCAATCATTCTCGTTTTAATTGTGAAAACTACTTTTGGTCGTCTCGCTAATAACATTCAAACCTTTGTGACTCGTTCATCGTTCAACTCGTACAACTCGTATTAACAAACCACCAAAGGGTAAGTTAACAATTCATCAGATTCAGTCGTTACCCACTTAACCCCCACATAACAATGGGTGCGGTCTGATAACAGGATTTATCAGATCCTATGGTACCATAACCTAATACTGGTCGGTTTGGCCGAAATTAATGAATGTCATTCGTTATGTAACTACAACCACAAGTTCGTTCACATCATTGAAATCGTTCTTAGTTTTGTATAAACCATCTTACTCGTTTTGAAACCATCGTTAAAACTTCGAAATCGTTTAGATTCATATGAATCACCCCAAAACAATTGAAAATAGTAAAATAGGGGACTATGTACTCACATTCGGGTGCGTTTTTAAATGTTAACACAAACCCTCAAATTGTTTATCTGCCCTAAATTAAATAAGAATGATTTTAATAATAAAAAACCCACACTTTGGCATGCAATTACTACTTATGTCATTTCTGTTTTTAATATATACGAAACTGGACTGTTTTCGGATATTTAAATAAAATGGTTAACTTATGCCAAAAATTCCCAAATTTTTACAGAACGTCTTAAACGATCCAAATATTATTGTGTAAAAATATCGGGGTCCGGTTCATTATCAGTATTTTATTGGAAATCGTTTACCGGACTGCAATCAAATTTGTTACTTTCTGATTGCAGTCTACGAAATAATTTGTTTAAAAATCATCGTAAGTCTGATTTACAAAATTCTAGTGAGAGAATTACAAATATATCGGTGGTCATCTACAGTACAAATTTCATGATCTAACCCTGCACAGAATTCAAGTTATGACTGAAAACAGGACGCATAATTTCAGCAGCAAAAATCAGCTTTAGCTGCTGTCATAAAAACAGACTTTTAAAATAGTAAACGACCTCGAAAAATTACGATTTCAGTGCCATTTGACCAGTTTTTCGAAAATACACAATTTAGGCTTCAGAAAATCAGTTTTTCGATCTGTTATGGTCCAGTTACAGCCAGTTGAAGTCGGCTGGAAAGGTTATTCAGCAAGCTGTTTTCAGTCTTTTAACATTATAAAGTGTGTTCGATTGATTCCGTTAACATGTTTAGCGATCACAACAATACTTACAGCAGATTATCACTTATATATTTCAGATTTATCATGCATTATCATATTTCATCATCATTTTAATTACTACTTTATCATATGTTAGATGATGTTCAAGACTTGTTTAAGTTCTTTAGACTTTCTATCTTTTTGATCTATAAACATCATTAACCACTCAACAATCATGTAAAATGCAAGGATCTATGTGCTTACCACAAGCACAAGGCTAGGGGAGTTCGAGTGTAGAAAAGTGGTGGATAAAAGAAAACGAGAGCGGTCCTTGAGCTTCCGAGTGCACCAAGCTTACTTGTTCGGTCTCTAGCACCTTTGTGTATGTATGGTTTGCTAGAAAAAGGCTTGAAGGTGGGTGTATGATGGCTGGTTGAAGGCTGCCGAACACAAGGAAAAAGAGAGTTTGGAGTTTGTGAGTTTGTGAAATGAAATGGTCATGACTCTTGTGTTCATTTATAGACCAAATTCTTCATTTACCCTTTGTATAATATGCCTCATTACACCCAACATGATCTAATTAAATAATAAAACAAATCTAGGAGTGGGGAACATTCCACAACCGATTTTTGAGAAGGGTTTTAGTTTAGTTGGGTTCCAATTGTTAGTTACTAACTTAGTTAGGAGACTAAATATCTAGTTAGTGGTTTATAGTGGGTTATTAAATATATAATGTGTTAGGGTGTTCGGGGACCCTAACTAGTTCAGAAAAAAAAAATAGGAACAATGCTTCTAGCATTATTTTAGTGTTCCGGGTAAAGTCCGGTTGTTTGGTTGGGTAACGTTCCGTTAAAGTGTTTAACTAGGTACCGGGTATTTTACCTATCGTTTAAATCCCGGTTTATGACGTTCTAAATTATTTTTATTATTCTATAAAAATAAACTCGCCAAAATATTACTCAAATAAATTTCAGTTGCCAAGACTGGCTACATTGTCTGTGTTTCGCAGTAAAAGCATTGTGTCGCGCAGAAACACACGGTACGCGCTTAAACTTGAAAAATAACGTTTTAAGCGTTTTAATTTATTTTTCAACACGAACCTGATTAAAATAAGATTTTAATCATAACAGAATATTTGTGGGATATAAATATTTTCCGGGCGGTCACCAACGTTCGTTTCGCAGTTTGTCGTAATTAGTTCTTTAGTTCAAATAAACATGTTTTCGCCAAACCGAATCCTTCGAAACTTATTTCTAAGTTATGTAAGGGATATTTAGGGTATGTTTGGCTTACGTCACAGTTCCGGAGTGTATGTCGCGTTAAACTGATTGCGTTTAAGCACCAGTTTGCGTATAACCTTCCAGAAGGTGATTTAAAGCTTGAAATCAAATTCGAATCAAATTGTAAAATCATTAAACACAATTGCACATATAATAACACCAAAACACATATAATAACACTAAAGCACATCGTTTTATTGATAACCAACATTGTTTTACATTGTACATCGATCACAGAGCACAGTTGTCACATGATATTTCAAACGACACATCAAACAACACAAATGAGAAAGCTCCGAGTGCGAAAAAGACTATTTCAGATACATTAGGTGTTGAAAGTGCCTATGGAACATATAACAAACCTCCAAAATTGTTGGCAATTAAAGATTATAATAGGTGGGCTACAAGATTTGACGAGTGGCTTCAAGCTTTTGCATATCAAAGCTGGAAAAATTTAAAGCTTGGTTACATTAGAGGAGAAAAGTTTGGTGAAAGTTTGACAGATACTGATGAGATTGAAAGATATATTGCTGAACAAAAGTGCATTGCGTTGATTCATCAGTCTGTGAGAGATGATATAATTTCATTGATTGAATATGACAATTCAAAAGATCTTTGGGAAAAACTGAGGGTTAAGTGTGTAGGCAGTGCTGAGATAGTAAAGAACAAAAAAAAACTACTAAGAAAAGAGTTTGATTTATTTGGTTGTTTAAAGAATGAGTCTGTTTCCAAGATGATTGAGAGATTTGGACATTTGAAGATGGAGCTGGCAAGATACAAGATTGTATATACTCAAGAAGAGTTGGTTGACAAACTGTTCGACTCGCTGCCAAATAAACAAGATTGGTAGTACTTTGCATTAATGCTGAAGAATACAATCAAGTCTGAAGAGTTGACAGTGGATTTGCTTATCGAAAGATTGGAGAGTCACGAGTTGGAGATCAAGAAATCTAGCAAAGTCAACAACTCATCTTATCAGCAGAATGTGGAGTTATACTACAGAGGAAATCTACCAAAGACTGGTTCTCCAAGAACAACATTTTCTGCAGAGAGTTCAAAAAATGTGAATCAAGAAACTCCTCATAGTGGTTTTCATAGTGGTTCTTCTTCATCAACTCCAAACCAATCTGCATCAAAGAATCTGTTCCAATGTAATATTGCTGTAGATCTAAAGAACGCTCAAAATTTCAGTGAAGAGTCAGCAAAACAGCAGATGGTGTTCTTAGCATCAGTGTTAGAATCGTACGAGAGCCTTGTGGCGGGCAAGATTGGAAACACCAACCTGACTGAGGAGGACTATGATCAAATAGATCCTGAAGAGATGGAACTGATAGATATCAGGTGGTGTATGGCCAGTGCAGTCCGGAGAGCGCAACGATTTATGAAGATTACTGGGAGACATTCAATAGGTGGACCTTCCACCAAATTGGGCTTTGACAAATCAAAGGTCACGTGTTTCCGATGTAAACAAAAAGGACACTTAAAACGTGAGTATCGTAATGCTCCTGCTGATGATACTGCAAATCCATTCCGTGAAGATTACAACAAAAGAGCGATCTACCATCAAAACAAATCTGAACCACCCAGAATGAAGCGGCTTGAAGATACTCCCAAAGAAAAATCAAGAGCTATTGCTGTTATTCATGATGATGAGGGATACGATTGGAGTGATGTGCTACCGGAGGAAGATGCTGTAGGCTATGCATTTGTAGCAGAAGAAGTTCCAATCAAAGACACCAGAACTGAAGAACAAAAATACCAAGCAAGAAAGCAGAAAGCAGAATTCAAGATGATGAGATTATCTAGGGTGTTTAGTGAAGCCAGGAAAGCAAAGAGATGGGATGCGGATAGAGAATGTTACCATGATCCTCAAGGAAACATTGCTATTGATACGAAAACTCTTAGTATAGAAGCTTTCATTGAGGAATTCAAAGCAGAAGAAGATGCCAGACAGAGAGAATGGTGAGGAGGAGGAGAATCTGATGAGAAAGAGACAGCAAAAGAACCGCAGTCAAAGAAAGTGGATGATGGAATTATTGATACTTCACAAGATTTCACCGCTGAAAATCTGACAAAGATGGCTGAAAAAGTTCTAGCTGCGAAAGAACTTGAGGTAGACTCTAAGTCTGAAACTGAGTCTAAAAGCAAGGTCAGTCCAAACAGTTCAACAAGTGAGACAGGTAAGAAAGTCAAAGGTGATAGTGAATGCAAAAGTTGCAGGAAAAACTGCAAGTTTTGTAGTACACTCACTTACCTTAGTGAAGCAAAGGTTGAAGAACTGACAAAAAGAGTCAGAAAGGTTGAAGATCAGATTCTAGATCCTGATAAGATGCTCAAAGCTTCAAATGATCGAGCTAACAAGTTAAATGATAAAATTGAAAATGATAAAATTGAAGTAGAAAGAATTAAGAAAGAAAATGAAAAATTGGTTCTTGAAAATCATAAAATTTCAGAAAATTTTGAAAAATTAAAACGAACGGTTAAAGATTCTAATGAACGAAACAGCAAAACCAATAAAGAAAATGAGCATTTAACTGTAGTTATCAGACACAAAGACGAGCAAATCAACCAACAACCGGATGAGATTGCTAAATTGAAGCTTCAGTTTGAAGAAGCTAAGATTGAGAATGAGCGCATCAATCTAAAATTAACCAGTTACAGCTCCGCAAGCTTTGTTTTACAACATATTGTTCCTAAACCCATTGGGAAAAACAAAGCAGGCGAAGATGTTTACTCGGATGGAACTGGGATTGGGTTTCATCAGGTTCCACCGCCAGTTTTAAACAATAACTCAAAGAAAAAGTCCGGGTTGGTTAATGATGAAGATGAAACAAATGAAATAAAACTTCCAGAGTCAATTGATGTTACATTTTCTTCATCTGATTATAGTGTTCAAACTGATATTGTGAAAGGCATGGCTGAAAGTGTTTTGAAATCTGATAGTGATTTAGTTGAAGATGAAGAGTGTTTTTGTCACACCCCCAAAATCCACCCGCGGAGTACCACCGCTTGGAGGCGTGACATGACCAGGATCAAGCCACCAATCATATCAAACATAGTATTTAAGTGTAAAAGTAGGAAAAGGTAATTCATCTTGACATGACTGATGTTCATAACCAAACATTGTTTAAGTAGCGGAAGCATAATAATGAAAACCCAAAATAAGTTATAAGTTCAAATATCGTCTACGATCCGTATCCCACAACGACCTGCTCCTTCCTGTGCAAGCTCCATATGTACCTAAGGTCCTGCAAGGCATGTAACAGAGAATCAACAACTAGTTGAGCGAGTTCACAGTAAATAAGTTCGTAATTGTAAGTTTGTTTCGTAACATGTGGCGCTACTAGGCCGATCGTATGTTCTATTAGTGGGGGCTTCCCATGTTGCATATACACTAGACTATTTGCAACCATAAGTGTTCTTCACAACCGAGAACAGTAGTACGTACATAGTTTACGTAGGCTTTACGTAAGTGTCCTTCACAACCGAGGATAGTATTGAGTATAAGTTCACGTAGGTTTTACGTGAGTATCCTTCACAACCGAGGATAGTATTGAGTATAAGTTCACGTAGGTTTTACGTGAGTATCCTTCACAACCGAGGATAGTATTGAGTATAAGTTCACGTAGGTTTTACGTGAGTATCCTTCACAATCGAGGATAGTATTGAGTATAAGTTCACGTAGGTTTTACGTGAGTATCCTTCACAACCGAGGATAGTATTGAGTATAAGTTCACGTAGGTTTTACGTGAGTATCCTTCACAACCGAGGATAGTATTGAGTATAAGTTCACGTAGGTTTTACGTGAGTATCCTTCACAACCGAGGATAGCGAGTAGCATAAGTATACGTAGGTTTTACGTATGTGTCCTTCACAACCGAGGACAATGGTATGGTAGTCTAGTATCAGTGTATGTACGAATCTATTCAACCTTATTCCTTCCATCCCATTCCCCAAACCCTGGGAATCCCATGCCTTAGTAAGGGTGTGAACTCACCTTGTTTTGCTCGGTATGCTAAAGTATGTGCTCAACGTAATCAATCACGTCCTAAAGTATGCATGTATGTGAGATCAGTTTGTGTTCAAGTTGTTCACGTATATACATGTAACACGTAATCACAATCATACAGGTCATGTCTAACGTCTAACAGCAGTTAAATATTCCAGTTAACACTTAACAGCATTAACTCAAGTTACAGCACAGCTCGGCGAAACACATATATGGCGAAACACATATTTGACGAAACACGTTCTGTTTCGTCGTGATCTTGTTTGGCGAAACAGGATTCAAATTCGTCGATGGTTCATGGCGAAACACATTCTGTTTCGCCGAGAGTCCTGTTTCGTCGGACAGTTCAGTTTCGCAGACATCAGTTACAGCAGATGCGAATAACACATAAACCCTAATCATTCTAACTGCCGTCATCAATAGCAGAAATCATATGAAGGTCAATGTGCAGAACGAATCATCATAACTCAATCATCCAAGAATCATTGTCTAGCATAAACCCTAGTTTTTGTGTATAACATATTAAATTAACATCCAACAATCATATCATTGAACCCTATCAAGATGCTAACTTATATTCAGAATCAGAACATAATAATAACAATATCCAGAACCGAGTATTCGATTGTATTAGGTTTCGTATAAAATGATTTATATCCAACTACACCATACATACCACAATCTATAACATCAACATATTCTTATAATCACAGCAGTAACATACATCAACTATAAGCACAAGCATGGATCGAGATATCACAGAAACATGAACCGATTAACGAACACATACTAACCGAGATATGAGAAAACACAATCGATCGCTAGGGATATCTCCGAGAAGCTCCTACTGCCGTCACAAAGGAGAGGAGGGCTCTAGGGTTTCGGCTGTTATGATAAATGGGTGAAACTAAGGCTGTTACATGTTTTAAAACCCGAAATAACAAGCTGGGCCCGAACTGGGCTTCGTGAATTACTGGGCCGGCGAAACAGACTTCTGTTTCGTCGGAATGTTCATGGCGAAACAGCCTGTTTCGTCGGAATGGGTTATGGCGAAACAGCCTTGTGTTTCGTCGGGTTCTTAACAGTTTAGGTTCTACAAACAGTACACATGATATACAATCACACATAACCATGCAAACACACTAGGTTTTATCATATCACAACTAAATAGTCAAAGTCAACGTGCATTAAATGCGAATAAAGAAAGTCGGAAATTCGAGTTGTCACATTATCCCCAACTTAAAAGAAATTTCGTCCCGAAATTTAGCATGCAGTTACTGAGGAAGCTAGTAGTGTGACGTTGTTTACCTGTATCGTATCGCGGCTCCCCAAGCAGATTTGCGAAGATTACTGGTTTTCTTGGGGTGTCACATTATCCCCCCGTTGATTTGGAATTTCGTCCCGAAATTCTGTATTGGTAGCTTCAGCCTCAGTAGTAGTTGCATTGGTTTCCGAATAACTGGGGATATTTGAGTTCCATTTGATCTTTACGCTCCCAGGTGAACTCTGGGCCGCGGCGGGAGTTCCAACGAACTCGTACAAGAGGGATTCTCGTGTTCTTGAGGACCTTAACATCCCGGTCCGTGATTTCAACAGGTTCCTCGACGAAGTGCAACCGCTCGTCGATAGTGAGTTCCTTTAAGGGAACTATGTGGGTCTCATCTGACGTACACTTCTTCAGATTCGACACGTGAAAGACGTTGTGAACTGCACTGAGTTCAGGTGGTAAGTTCAATCTGTAGGCCACTTTGCCTATTTTCTCAATAACCTTGAAAGGTCCAACACATCGTGGATTTAGTTTGCCGCGTTTGCCAAAACGAACCACACCCTTCCAGGGTGAAACTTTAAGTAGCGCTCGATCCCCAACCTGGAATTCGAGTAGTTTCCTGTCTTTATCAGCGTATACTTTCTGACGGTCGCGTGCTGCCGCCATGCATTGTCGTATTTGTGCAATCTTTTCTGTAGTATCGACTACCATTTCTGGACCTGTGATTTGACTATCTCCCACCTCTGCCCAACAGAGAGGTGACCGGCATTTACGCCCGTACAATGCCTCGAATGGTGCAGCCTTAATGCTGGTGTGGTAGCTGTTATTGTATGAAAATTCCACGAGTGGCAGATGTTTCTCCCAACCATTGCCAAGGTCAATTACGCACGCCCGAAGCATGTCTTCTAGAGTTTGAATAGTGCGCTCAGACTGCCCATCTGTCTGAGGGTGATAAGCTGTGCTCATGTCTAAACGAGAGCCAAAAGATTTATGCATTGCTTGCCACAGTTCTGAAGTAAAACGTGCGTCGCGATCAGAGATGATGGAGGTGGGCACCCCGTGCCTCGAGACCACTTCTTCTAAGTAGATGTCTGCTAAGGTAGAGAACTTGTCTGTTTCTTTGATTGCTAAGAAGTGAGCAGACTTTGTGAGTCGATCCACGATCACCCAAATAGTATCATTTCCGCGCTGAGATCTAGGTAGGCCAGTAACAAAATCCATGGAAATTTGCTCCCATTTCCATTGTTGTATCTCAGGTTGTTGGAGTGGTCCTGACGGTTTCTGATATTCTGCCTTGACTCTCGCACAAGTCAAGCATTTGCTAACGTATGTGGCTATGTGGGCCTTCATGCTAGGCCACCAGTATGTAGTCTTAATATCGTGGTACATCTTATCCGAACCAGGGTGTACCGAGTAGCGAGACTTGTGAGCTTCATCCATTACAAGCTCGCGTAGGTTGCCGTACAGTGGGACCCAAATGCGTCCTGTGACGTAGTAAGCACCATCTTCCTTCTGTTCTAAGCGTTGCCTTGAGCCGCATAGGGCTTCAGCCCTGACGTTGTCTGGTTTCAATGCTTCTACCTGAGCATTTCGTATCTGGGAAGGAAGACTAGACTGTATAGTGAGTTGTAAAGCTCGCACGCGCTTAGGCGCGGTGTCCTTTCGACTGAGGGCGTCAGCCACAACATTGGCTTTGCCTGGGTGGTACCTGATTGAGCATTCATAGTCGTTTAACAGTTCAACCCATCGTCGCTGTCGCATATTCAGTTCTTTCTGTTTGAATATATGTTCGAGGCTTCTGTGGTCAGTGTAGATAGCACATTTGGTACCATACAAATAGTGTCGCCATATCTTAAGTGCAAAGACAACAGCTCCCAGCTCTAAATCATGCGTAGTGTAATTCCGTTCGTGAACCTTAAGTTGGCGCGAAGCATAAGCAATAACTTTATCCCGCTGCATCAACACACATCCAAGACCCTGGATAGATGCGTCGCAGTAGACTACAAAATCGTCCGTGCCTTCAGGCAATGAGAGGATAGGTGCGCTACAGAGTCTATCCTTTAAGTGTTGAAATGTTGTTTCCTGTGCATTACTCCATCGGTAAACAACACCTTTCTGTGTCAGTAGTGTAAGCGGCTGAGCAATTTTTGAGAAGTCTTTGATGAACCTTACGTAATAACCCGCCAAACCCAAGAATTGGCGTATTTCTGTTGGTGTGTGAGGTGCAGGCCAGTTCTTGATCGAATCTACCTTGGATGGATCGACATGGATCCCATCTCTGTTTACCACGTGGCCTAAGAAGTGGACTTCACGAAGCCAGAAGTCACATTTAGAAAACTTAGCGTATAGCTGTTCCGTTCGTAGAAGTTCCAAAATAAGCCGTAAGTGCTGCTCGTGTTCCCCCTGACTTTTTGAATAAATCAGGATGTCGTCGATGAAAACAATGACGAACTTGTCGAGATAGGGTTTGCACACCCTGTTCATAAGATCCATAAATACGGCAGGCGTGTTCGTTAGCCCGAATGGCATGACCATAAACTCGTAGTGGCCGTAGCGAGTTCTAAATGCTGTTTTAGAGACGTCCTCATCACGGACTCTCCGCTGATGATATCCTGACCTTAAGTCTATTTTGGAGTAGTAGCTCGACCCTTGCAGCTGATCGAATAAATCATCTATGCGCGGAAGAGGATAACGATTCTTGATCGTCACCTTGTTGAGTTCACGGTAGTCTATACACATCCTGAACGTACCGTCTTTCTTCTTTACGAATAACACTGGAGCTCCCCAGGGCGAAGAGCTAGGACGTATAAAACCCTTTTCCAAGAGTTCTTGTAGCTGCTTTGACAGTTCTTCCAATTCAGTTGGAGCTAAGCGATAAGGTGTTCGAGCTATAAGTGCTGCTCCTGGAGCAATCTCAATCTGAAATTCGACCTGACGATGAGGCGGTAACCCAGGTAACTCTTCAGGAAACACCTGAGGAAAGTCGCGTACTACAGGAATATCCCCAATCTTTTTCTCTGTCGTCAATGTATCTGTAACGAGTGCTAATATAGCTGTGTGGTCCTTTCGCAAACACTGATAACATCCTTTGTTACCCTGCTGTTACTGCTGATTCTGTGGAGCTTGGGGCTGCTGTTGTCGGTTCTTGTTTGCAGGGCGTGAGCTTCTACAATCTTTGGCTTCATGACCAAGCCTGTTACATCTCTAACAACGATCTTTGTTGTGCGGCCCGCTGTGGTGCAAATTACATCGATTGCACTTAGGGTGATTTCCTTGATATCGATCTTTCGATGCTGTGCCTGGGACTGAACCGTAGTCGAACCCTTGCTAGAGATTCCATCCCACTTTCGTTTGTTGTTACTGGGAATAGCAGCAGTAGTGATAGTAGTAGTAGTAGTACCAATACGTTTAGGCAGCCTGTTCTGTTTCGCTGTCTTGTCTGTGAGACGATGTGCAAGACGAATAACATCCTGAATGGTAGCAAGATTGGTAGAAGTCACATGACTCTGAACTTCTGGTACTAAGCCTTTGAGGTACAGCTCAAAGCTCTTTATGGGAGGATCCACCATAGTTGGACACAAAATTGTCAGTTTGTTGGATCGTTATCGTGCACGCTTCTATCTCTGACCCCGTCATCTTCATGTTAAAGGACTCCACTTCCAACTTGTGGATGGCATCATAACTATTGTATTCACGTTTGATAGGTTCCTTAAAATCATTCCATGGGGTGGCATAGCAGCCGCCAGCCCCAGTGTCGTAACTTGCGCGTTCCACCAAGTTTGCGCAATGCCTTCGAGAATATCAGTGGCATATTTCGCCTTACGAGCCTCGGGTCATTCACACACTCGAAGACCAATTCGAGTTCCTCAAACTAATAGAGGAGTCCAACAGCTCCTTCAGTGTTGCTGAAAGTAGTAGGACGACAGTCCATAAAAGTCTTGTATGTGCATACAGGTGGCTGAGCGTGTTGACTTGTCGTGTGCGTAAGAGTAATCAAAATTAAGCACAAGTGTTGAGTTACGAGAGTAGGATCTAAGGATCCTAGAGTAAGTGGTGATGGCAGGTTACACCTCCTGCCTGGGCAGCTGCGAGTGCTGCAGTAACTTGTTCAGTGATCGAAGCCGCCAACTGGGCTTGAGTTAGGTTAACGCGTCCACTCATGATCTTGACATCAGGGAGAACATGTGGGTGAGAGGTTCGCGAATAGTGCGAAGAGAGTGAGCACACAAGTATTCTCGAGCAATAACATATAGTAGGTTCTGTACTCTAGGCATACCACGAGCAAAGTTCTATGTAGTTCTAGCATGTAGGTAATGTAACATGAATAGTAATACCTATGGTGTTGAGCCTTGCACGTGGAGCGAAGCGTCGTTGTGGATCGTTGAGAGCACTGTTCTGGTTATAGTCTGGTTTTAACAAAATCGTTTTCCCCTTATTAAAACCGAGTTCTCTATAACCAATGGCTCTGATACCAATCTGTCACACCCCCAAAATCCACCCGCGGAGTACCACCGCTTGGAGGCGTGACATGACCAGGATCAAGCCACCAATCATATCAAACATAGTATTTAAGTGTAAAAGTAGGAAAAGGTAATTCATCTTGACATGACTGATGTTCATAACCAAACATTGTTTAAGTAGCGGAAGCATAATAATGAAAACCCAAAATAAGTTATAAGTTCAAATATCGTCTACGATCCGTATCCCACAACGACCTGCTCCTTCCTGTGCAAGCTCCATATGTACCTAAGGTCCTGCAAGGCATGTAACAGAGAATCAACAACTAGTTGAGCGAGTTCACAGTAAATAAGTTCGTAATTGTAAGTTTGTTTCGTAACATGTGGCGCTACTAGGCCGATCGTATGTTCTATTAGTGGGGGCTTCCCATGTTGCATATACACTAGACTATTTGCAACCATAAGTGTTCTTCACAACCGAGAACAGTAGTACGTACATAGTTTACGTAGGCTTTACGTAAGTGTCCTTCACAACCGAGGACAGTATTGAGTATAAGTTCACGTAGGTTTTACGTGAGTATCCTTCACAACCGAGGATAGTATTGAGTATAAGTTCACGTAGGTTTTACGTGAGTATCCTTCACAACCGAGGATAGTATTGAGTATAAGTTCACGTAGGTTTTACGTGAGTATCCTTCACAACCGAGGATAGTATTGAGTATAAGTTCACGTAGGTTTTACGTGAGTATCCTTCACAACCGAGGATAGTATTGAGTATAAGTTCACGTAGGTTTTACGTGAGTATCCTTCACAACCGAGGATAGTATTGAGTATAAGTTCACGTAGGTTTTACGTGAGTATCCTTCACAACCGAGGATAGTATTGAGTATAAGTTCACGTAGGTTTTACGTGAGTATCCTTCACAACCGAGGATAGCGAGTAGCATAAGTATACGTAGGTTTTACGTATGTGTCCTTCACAACCGAGGACAATGGTATGGTAGTCTAGTATCAGTGTATGTACGAATCTATTCAACCTTATTCCTTCCATCCCATTCCCCAAACCCTGGGAATCCCATGCCTTAGTAAGGGTGTGAACTCACCTTGTTTTGCTCGGTATGCTAAAGTATGTGCTCAACGTAATCAATCACGTCCTAAAGTATGCATGTATGTGAGATCAGTTTGTGTTCAAGTTGTTCACGTATATACATGTAACACGTAATCACAATCATACAGGTCATGTCTAACGTCTAACAGCAGTTAAATATTCCAGTTAACACTTAACAGCATTAACTCAAGTTACAGCACAGCTCGGCGAAACACATATATGGCGAAACACATATTTGACGAAACACGTTCTGTTTCGTCGTGATCTTGTTTGGCGAAACAGGATTCAAATTCGTCGATGGTTCATGGCGAAACACATTCTGTTTCGCCGAGAGTCCTGTTTCGTCGGACAGTTCAGTTTCGCAGACATCAGTTACAGCAGATGCGAATAACACATAAACCCTAATCATTCTAACTGCCGTCATCAATAGCAGAAATCATATGAAGGTCAATGTGCAGAACGAATCATCATAACTCAATCATCCAAGAATCATTGTCTAGCATAAACCCTAGTTTTTGTGTATAACATATTAAATTAACATCCAACAATCATATCATTGAACCCTATCAAGATGCTAACTTATATTCAGAATCAGAACATAATAATAACAATATCCAGAACCGAGTATTCGATTGTATTAGGTTTCGTATAAAATGATTTATATCCAACTACACCATACATACCACAATCTATAACATCAACATATTCTTATAATCACAGCAGTAACATACATCAACTATAAGCACAAGCATGGATCGAGATATCACAGAAACATGAACCGATTAACGAACACATACTAACCGAGATATGAGAAAACACAATCGATCGCTAGGGATATCTCCGAGAAGCTCCTACTGCCGTCACAAAGGAGAGGAGGGCTCTAGGGTTTCGGCTGTTATGATAAATGGGTGAAACTAAGGCTGTTACATGTTTTAAAACCCGAAATAACAAGCTGGGCCCGAACTGGGCTTCGTGAATTACTGGGCCGGCGAAACAGACTTCTGTTTCGTCGGAATGTTCATGGCGAAACAGCCTGTTTCGTCGGAATGGGTTATGGCGAAACAGCCTTGTGTTTCGTCGGGTTCTTAACAGTTTAGGTTCTACAAACAGTACACATGATATACAATCACACATAACCATGCAAACACACTAGGTTTTATCATATCACAACTAAATAGTCAAAGTCAACGTGCATTAAATGCGAATAAAGAAAGTCGGAAATTCGAGTTGTCACAGTTTTCTGGACAATTACATTCCGAAACCAAAGTCCAAAAACAACTTATGTGATGAACCGTGTCTTGTGATGTACAAGATGGCTGGATCCGATAAGTTGTATTCGGATTCTGATTTTCCACTGGAGAATCTTAATGTTGCTAAATTGACAAATGTGTTCAAACTGGTTGAAATTGATTTGTCTGAATTAGAAGGTTTGAATCAGACAAAGAGGCAAATGAATTTTGAAAAAGATAAAGCTTACTACAAGAAACCTGTTGTTCCACCGCGTTTTTATAACAACAATCGAAACAGATGGTCGGGTGGTTATCAGGGTGGTAAGAATTATCAAAAGAAAAATGTTCAAAACAAGAAGTTTGCTGAGAAAAAAGTGTTTGTGAACGGTTCAAGTTCACTTTTTGATGAAGAATCTGAGATTTTTTCAAAAACAAACAAAGAGTTCTTTGAGAAGAAAGCATCACAGCCTCAGTCTGAAGGCACAAGTCGAGTAGTTGACACCCGAACATGTTTCAAATGCAATCAAGTTGGACATATTGCATGAAAGTGTACCAACTTGAAGCCTAAGACTGAAGTTGTGATGAATTCAAGAAAGAAAAATGATGTGAAGGGAAAAGCTCCATTGCTTGTTGAGAAAAAGGTTTTGAAAAAAGATAACACCAAATTCAAAACTGAACCTGTTAAGAAGTTGGAAACTAAAAATAACAAGTTTTACAAACGGGTTGCATCATCTCAACAAGCATGGAAGCCAAAAGTGGTTGAAAATAAATCAAATGTTCAAAAACCAAAGGTTTCAGTGTCAGAAAAACAATCGTCTTCTACCACTACGGTAAAGATGGATGTTCCTTTGGATTACTATGAGAAACTTGATCCACAAGAGGCTATTATTTCTGAGAAGAAGGTTGTTTCGAAAAAAGACCAACCATCTGGTCAACCTCAAAAAGGTGAATTTTTCTTGTATAAAGAGGTTGAGGTTGGGTCTACAGAGAGCTTAAAGATGAATGATAAAAACTTTCCGCCACTTTACACTACAAAATCTCACATTAAAGTTCAGTTACCTGAGTCGATAGAGGCTTGGGTAGCATCAAAATCTCACTAAATGTTTCTGATTTGTGTAGGAGCTTTCAAGATCCGTTTCAAGATGGATTATGGATAGTGGAGCTTCTCGGCACATGACGGGGAAAACAGCCCTGTTGTATGATGTTAGAAATTTCAATGGAGGTTATGTAGGTTTTGTAGGCAATCAAGGTGGTAGAATAGTTGGTGAAGGAACGTTATCCAATGGGATTGTAACGTTTGAAAGAGTTAACTACATCGCCGAGCTTGAAAACAATCTTCTGAGCATATCTCAGATCTGTGATCGCATGTATACAACGCACTTCACAGACAAAGAATGTTTGATATTGAAACCCGGTTTTGTTATCCCTGAAGAATGGATTATCATGAGGGCACCCAGAGTGAATGATCTGTACGTGTTGGACATGAGTGTAGCAACTACAACCACGGGTCAAGCACACTGTTTTGTTTCAAGAGCAACGGAGAAGGAATCGCAATTGTGGCACCGGAAGATGGGTCATATACATCTTAGAAAAATGAATCACTTGGTGCACAATGACTTGGTTATGGGTGTTCATGTCAAAGGTTTTCATCTTGAGGGGGAGTGCATTAGCTGTATCAAAGGGAAGCAAAAGAAGAAATCACATCCTCAAAAGAAAGTCAATTCAGTATTGAAACCTTTAGAAAGACTTCATATGGATCTTTTTGGTCCAGTGAACGTCAAAAGCATTACTGGTGATTACTATTGTTTGGTTGTCACGGATGATTTTTCAAGGTTTTCATGGGTATCATTTCTGAAGTCGAAAGATGAGACGTTTGATACTTTGATGGCGTTGTTCAGAAAAATTGAAAATTTGTACCAAAGGCGTATCAAAAGAATCAGAAGTGATAATGGTACTGAGTTCAAGAACAACAAGATGGAAGAATATTGTGATGAAAGAGGTATATTGCATGAATTTAGCGCGCCTTATACTCCGCAGCAGAATGGAGTAGCTGAAAGAAAGAACAGGACGCTAATTGAAACAGCTAGGACGATGCTTGCTGATTCAAAGCTACCAGTCAACTTTTGGGCAGAAGTAGTATCCGCCGCATGCTATACACTCAATCGGGTTCTCATTGTTAAGAAATTCAATAAGACGTGTTTCGAGCTCATCAATAACCGTAAACTGAACCTGAAGTATTTAGAACCGTTTGGGTCTCCCTGCACAGTTCTAGAGCCTTTTGGGAAATTTGGTCCAAAGAGTATCGAAGAGATATTTGTGGGATACTCAAGTCCTCAAAAACGAGTCTTTGTTCCAAGCTTGAAGCGGATTATTGAAGCACACAATGTTGAGTGTCAAGGTTATACAATGCCACCACAGAATCCTGGAGATTCATGGCGGTTTCATTATGACACTTTGTGGGATTCGTTTGACATGGAAGAAGAAAAGGAAGAAGAAGAAGATTTCTTTGACGAGTTGGATATTCTGAGAGAGTATGAAGAATCGCAGGAAAGGTTCCCAGCTGAGTCTTCAAGACAACCGTGACAAGCTTCGAATGACAATGAAGCAGGTCCAAGCAATGCTAGAGAACATGATGATATTCAACAAATTGAAGTTGCTCATGATAATCAGACGACACAAAATAATAATCAAGAATCTGAGAACATGCCAGTATTTGATCGTGGTGATTCAGATTCTGAGGGGGAGCAAATTCAGATTTCAAGTCAAACAAACCCAGTCAATGAACAAGGTGCAAATCAGAATGTTACTAATCTGGAAGGTGAGGTAGATGTTTCAGGCGATGTGATGCCAAGAACTCTTTCATACCATCCAGAGGAGCTGATTATTGGAGAATTGCAATCAGGCGTTCGCACTAGACGTCAAATTGACCAAGGCCTTACTTGTTTTTATTCTACAGTAGCACCTTTACAAACTGAGTTTTCACTAAGTTGTTTTATTTCGCAGATCGAACCGCGAACATACAAAGAGGCGCTAACTGAAGATTATTGGGTCAATGCTATGCAAGAAGAATTGAGTCAGTTTGAGAAGTTAGGTGTGTGGAAACTAGTAGACTTTCCTAGTGGTCAGAGGAAGATAAACAACAAGTGGGTGTTCAAGTGTAAGAGAGACGATAAAGGGGTTGTTGTTCGTAACAAAGCTCGACTTGTTGTGCAGGGTTTCAGTCAGCAGGAGGGTATAGATTTCACCGAAGTGTATGCTCCAGTGGCTTGACTAGAAGCGATCAGAATCTTCCTGGCATTTGCATCTTGGAAAAATTTCAAAGTTTATTAGTTAGATGTTAAATCGGCGTTTCTCTATGGGAAGGTAAAAGAGGAGGTATATGTCGGTCAGCCACCGGGGATCACCGATCCAATCCACAAAGACAAGGTCTACTTGCTCGACAAAGCGCTGTATGGTTTACACCAGGCCCCGAGAGCTTGGTACGAGACATTGTCTCAACACCTGCTAGCCAACAGCTTCATTCGAGGAAAAGTGGATGCCACTGTCTTCACCTAAGAGGTCGATGGACATCTTCTGATTATTCAGATATACGTAGACGACGTCATATTTGGGTCAACAAATGAGAATCTGTGCAAAGATTTTGAACAAGTTATGAAGCAGAAATTTGAAATGTCATCGATGGGTTAGATGAAATTCTTCTTGGGATTGCAGGTTGATCAACTACCCAAAGGAATTTTCATACATCAAATGAAGTATGTTCATGATATCTTGGAGAAGTTTGGGATGTCAGGTTCTACTCCAGCTTCCACCCCATTAGCAACGAATCATGGGATAAACCCTGATCTCACCGGAGAGAAGGTAGATGAAACGATGTATCGTTCCATGATCGGATCGTTGATGTATTTGACAGCTTCAAGACCTGATATTATGTATCCAACCTGCCTCGCATGATGATTTCAATCTAACCTGAGAGCTTCGCATATGGTGATTGTGAATAGGATATTACGCTACCTGAAAGGAACTCCATCGTTAGGGTTGTGGTATCCAAAAGATGGTGACTTTATGCTCGAAGGGTATTCCGATTCCAATTTCGAATGCTGCAAAGTCAACGCTAAATCAACAACAGCGGGGTGCCAGTTTTTCGGACCACGATTGGTCACCTGGCAATGCAAAAAACAGACCTCTGTGGCTTTATCCACATGTGAAGCGGAGTATGTATCTGCTAGCAGTTGCTGCTCTCAAATCTTGTGGATCTAGCAACAGATGCGCGACTATGGTTTGCAATTTCTAAACACCCCTATCTTTGTTGATAATGAGGCAGCGATTAACATTACAAAAAATCCTGTTCATCACGCTAAAACCAAACACATTGAAATTCGTCATCACTTCATCCGAGATTGTTTCGAGAAGTTAATACGAATTGAGAAAATCCACACTGACGAACAAAAAGCTGATTTACATACCAAAGCGTTTGATAAAATTCATTTTCAATACTTGTTAAAATTGAACGGTATGAAGCTTTTATCGGTGTTGGAGGAGATTCTTGGCGTTGATGAAGGAGACATTGTAGATGATGTTGAGAAGCAATCTGCAATGGTTTGTCGATTTTTTACTTGTTTTGGTATTTAGGGGGAGTAGGGTAATATTTTCAGAAAAAAAAACAAAAACAGTAAAAAATTTCATAAATCCAAAAACATGAGATATTTTCAAAATCCAAAAACAATAGAAAACCAGAAAAGAGCTTGTGTAAAAAGGGAAAATGATAGTACATCGGCTTGACAGTTACGGTATGCTAAAGAATTGTAATGTTTAAAAAGTCTTAAACAGTCTCGCTGATGATGTGCCGATAGGTTTTTACACATTTAGTAGGTTTGTTCGGGATATAAACCTAAATCTTTACTTACTTATTTCGTGGGGAACCACTACAAAAAAAATGCCATTTAGTGGCACTCACTTTTAATGGCACTTAACTTTTGTGTCACTAATTTTAGCTTTTAGTGGCACTTTAGGTATGTCATACTTTGTTAGCACAAACTTTTAGTGGTATTTTGCTATTAAGCCACTATTTTAAGTTTTTAACGGCATTTTATATATTTTATATATGCCACTAAAAATTTCCCACCTTAAAAAGTTGAAACCCTTTGAAAAATTTTGGTTTCCCTCCTATTTAGTAATTATTTTCACCTCTAAATTTCTTTTCCCACCGTAATTCTATACCCTAACCTCTCCTCTCTCTCCTCTCAAATCCCCCACCCACAACTCCAATCTGTTTATCATGTTTCCTCTCTATCAGTTTCAAAATTTTTGAACCACGACCTATTGAGAAGGCCCCTTCATCCTTGTTCAACAACCCTTCATCCTTGTTCAACAGCCCCTACGGATTTTAGTTTGAAGAGGATTTATTGTTTTATCTTATTTGGTGCCCTAATCAGCACCACACCCACCAATCGGGCACCAGACACATCCCCACCTTTAACCTCCGTCTTCATCCACCGCTCCGAAACCAACACCAGCAGCCGTGGTCACCAACAACCCATCGTCATCACCAACAACCCACTAACATCCAAAATGGGTATGTACATTCCTAAGTTCTTTGTACTTTTAGTAGATTTGTGTCATTTTTTAGTTTAATACACATACATGCTAGTCGATTTGTAATTAGACACCAAAATCGGAACAAAATAGCTTTGAATTTCACAAATCTTGCAACCGGTGTCTCTGAAAACCGTGGAATGTGGATGATCTTAGTGATGCTTGTTCGTTTGTTTTTGTGTGGAATGTGGTCATGAAACAGGGTAATTTGATTTTAGGGGGAAAGCTGCGTGTTTGCTTCTGCTACTGCTTTTAAGATGCCAGTGTCTTAATTTGTATGATTATTTAATCAGATCTGCTGTCTGCATGCTACTTATTATAGGTGGCAATTTCAACTGTATAGTGATGAATGTGTCCATGTGGGTTGTGTTACATCTGTAACGGGTCAAATTGGCTAAATAAAGAAGCAGTTATAAAGGAAACACGTCAAATGCGTCCAACATTAGTTAAAGTGATTTTATAATACTTAAGACCTTCCAAAGTATTCTAAATAGGTTGAAAGTTGTCCAAAGGGTGTTTTTAGTGCACAAAACATTCTATATCTATTGATTCAAAAAAATATATTATTCATAACAATATTTGAAACAGTTTTTTATTATTGTTTTTTGCTTGTGGCGTGCAACAGGGGTTATAAACGGTTTTACACAAGATCTACATTAGAGTCATCAGACTATTTGAAAGTTGATTGTCTTAAGATTTATTGTCGTGTTGGTGTCGTTGGGTCCCGCTTGGAACACCCTAGGACATACTCTATCCATGTGCTACCTTTGGATATCCGTCAACACTTTGGTCAACACCTTGAATCTGGAAAGGGAACCGATGTTTCTTTTGACGTAAAAGGTGAAACTTTTCTTGCTCATAAATTGGTACTTGCTGCCCGCTCACCCGTTCTCAAAGTCCAACTCTTTGGTTCGATAAGAGATCAAAATAGCCAATGTATTAAGATTGAAGACATTGAGCCTCCTGTTTTAAGGCATTGCTTCACTTTATGCACTGGGATAGTTTACCCAACATGGAAGAGCTAACTGGGCTCGACACCAAATGAACCTCAACTTTTATGTTTCAGCATCTGCTGACCTGCACGGTTTAGATCGTCTAAAACGTATATGTGAGACTAATCTATGTCAAAAGTGTTGCGATAAAACACGATTGCGACAACATCACCATTTGCTGAACAACACCATTATTTCTAGTTCTCAACAGAGTTGCGTATTGAGACTTTAATCTATTGCTGAAATCACAGAAATGATTCAAGTTAGGTTTTTTTATTATATTTTTATCTTGCGCATGCCACCTGTTTTTGAAATCAATAGTGCATGAAATTGGTACAACTCATTAATTTTACATATCCATATGAGTTGCCTGTAATGCACACGGGTTTTTCTCTAAATCCTAATTTTGGGCATGTGTATGTTCTATTGAAGAAAATAACATTGTCATCTCAGGTTGCAAGTCTCCTTCATGATGATATACTTGACAATTCTGACACGCGATGTGGGATTGGTTTTGTTAATCTTCTGGAAATAAGGTGATGTTTCTTTTTCGTATGACTGAGTTTTAGAAGCAGAATAATATATTATTATTAGACATGATTGCAAAAACATCAATTAAGCAATAATATATCCGCTCTTGAGAGGAAGGAAGTAACCAAATAAGGATTGTATGTAACTACAGTCATTATGCATTTTGACTAGGGTTGGTTAGTGAGCAAGTCAAGCCGAGCCAACTTCAGCTCGAGCTCGAGAGCCTACTCACTTTCTCAGCTTGGCTTGTTTATTTTTAACTAGCTATGGTTTTAGCTCGAGCTCGGCTCAAATTAAGCTCGAGTCAGTTTGTGGATCGTTTTTTATTTTTATTTATAACCGGTTGTAATTTGAGCTCGAGTTTGGATAAAGCTCGAGCCAATAAGCAACTCGATGAGCCAACTTGTATGGTTTTGAAATTTTGTATAAGATGAACATATAGACAGCTAGACAAAATAATATATTTTACATATGGATGAATATAACAAGGGGGTGAGTTTTTTGTATTTCTATAAAGGTGAGCTCATCTCAACTGAAAACTTAAACAAGCCAGCTTGGCTTATTTATTTACGAGCTAAAATAGTTTTTTTGGAGCTAGTTGAGTTGTAAGCTATTTGCACAACCCTAATTCATCCACAATTCTCTCCTTCCCGATGCAGATTTCAATATTGGCCAGGGATTTCTTACTTTTTAGAGCTGGTATTGCCCTTGCTTTCTTGAAGAACACCAAGGTTTATTATATATATATGCTTTTATTCCCATAGAGTGGCTTATAAGTACTCACTCTATTATATTTGTTGGTTGCAGTTTGTACATTAATAGCAAGAGCAACTATCAATGATCTTTTGGTCTAGTGATTAAAGGGGAGGTGAGAATACTAACTTGATATTCTAACCGTACGCCGTTCAAAAAAAAAAATAGCAACAGCAACTGAGTATCTTGTTATTGGGGAGGCAATGCAAATGGGCTCATCAGCAGATTAGTGTAGTAGGTATGTTACTTTTTTTTTCATTCAAAACATCACATTAGTTTAATATTAGCAATATTGCAGCAAGTTAGTATTTTACAGTTTGCTAGACACAGTTTTAACAAAGTCTTTGACTGTAGTCAAATGTCTTAGTTATCCTTTGAATTTGATGAGTACAAAATAGGGGGTATATTTTATAAAACAACAAAGCACTTATTCACAAACTTTGTGTCGGGGTATTAGTTTTCATTTCCCATCTCATGGAAAAGCCTTTTCGCTCCGCTTGGCCTTATCTCTCTCTAGGGGTATTTTAGTGATAGGTTCTATAGGAACTGGACGATCTTATTTGGTCAAATACCTAGCGAAAAACTACTATAATAGATCCTTTGTTGTGTTTGTTGTTTTTGCTATTAGACTTTCTTTCATTAATAAAACAGTTTTTAATGGTTTTTTAAGAATTTTTTTTTCTCAGGTTGGACGTCCCATCATTAGTAAGCGTTGTTAGTTTTAGTATTTTCTTTTGTGGGTCTTATTGATATCACGTGAGATACGAAGATGCTATTGTCGGTTCTGTTAGACAATAAAGGGATAGGTATAGATGGGTCCCTCAAAATAATAAGATTTACTTATGTATTTGCATGAGAAACTTTCAGTCACGGATTTCATTGATATGACGGTAAGTGATGTAGAGCCTGTGAAACCACCTCCGGTTGAAAGTACTTCTTTTAAGCTCGTACAGGATGTTAAAGATTTGAAGGAATTAGCTGCTAAATTGCTTGATGCCAATGAATTTGCGGTAATCTTTTATATGACATTATTTTATTTGAAATGCACCTAGTAATAATGTTGGTCAGTACTCACTATTATGATTTTGGTGTTGTTTAGGTTGATTTAGAACACAATCATTATCGATCTTTTCAAGGTTTGACTTGCTTGGTGCAAATATCTACCAAAACGGAAGATTTTATCGTAGACAGTTTGAAACTACGGGTTCAAATTGGCCCGTATCTGCGAGAGGTTTTCAATGATCCTACCAAAAGAAAGGTAATCTCTTTTGCCTGAAGGAAAAGTTTCGAAGCTAATCTTTAAACATTTTAAACCATTTTGACACTACAACGTATCTGGTTATGCATGGAGCTGATCGAGATATTATATGGCTGCAACGTGACTTTGGTATATATGTCTGCAATATGTTTGATACTGGACAGGTTATCTTTAATTCATTTTGAGTATGCTTTATTCATTTTATATTTAGTGTATGATTTTGAAAATAATTATTTTTGTTTTTATTTTATTGAGTTTATTTTGAGCGTGAATTTGAAATCGTACAGGCCTCAAAGGTGTTAAAGTTGGAGAGACTCCCTAGAGTATCTATTGAAACACTTTTGTGATGTTGCTGCAAATAAAGAGTACGTCTCTTTTGAAATTGTTGGAGAGACTCCCTAGAGTATATGGGTAAATTCTGTTTGTGTTTGTGATACGTTATGAGATTCCAATTTTGAAATTGTTTTACGACGTCACTTATTTTTGCTGATTCAGGTTGTATGATGCTGATCTCAATGGCCAGCAACTTGCGATTGTTGTAGTAAGTCACTGCTTTTTATTTTCTCTGTTAAAGATATAATAAATAATATATTTGAGGGCTTTTTCCTGTGGAATACAGGGACTTTGTGAGTGGAGAGATGTTATTGCTCGTTCAGAAGATGAAAGTAAAGCAAATGCCGGTGACAACTGGGTTAGTAATGCCAAACAAAGTTCTTATTAAAATTAGTAATGCATTAGCTCTTTCATAATTTCATTCGTTTTTTTTTTAATTTTGATATTAACTTATTATTTTTATCTGTTCTATTTCTAAAGCAAAGCAAATGCCGGTGACAACTGGAAAATTGCGACACTTATTGAAATCGAGACACCCATATATTGAGCGAAATCTTAGTTCAATCGTTGGCATCATTAAGCATTCCATGCAGAATGGCGCTGCATTTGAACCTGTTGCCAAGAAAATTGTTGAAGATGATTATTCAACTCGCATGAAGATTGTGAAAGAGATTCATGAACACAAATAAGTTTTGAGTTTTTATTCATACACTTGTTAGTTTATTTGGGTTATATGTTTGATCATTAGACTTAGATCGACACTTATTAGACATTTGGAATCTTTGGAAGATTGATTGAACTTTTAATTGAAGTGATTATTTTATGATTTCTACATTTTACAATTTTGTTTTTATTTTTTAATGCAAATAAATGATAATTGTAATTAATTAAAATTCATATGATAAACTTCAATGGCATTTAATTTCATGTGATTTTTGTGGCAAAAAATATGTGCCACTAAAAGCTCAAAAGTTTGTACTGGCAGATAAAAAAGTGCCACTAAAAGCCTAAAAAGTTTGTGCGACACATTGAAAAAGTGCCACTAAAAGGCTATAGCGTCAGCGCCTCTTGTGGCACTTTTTTTGTGTGCCACCCATTCTTACAAGGTTTTTTAGTGGCACTTTCTTGTTTTTCTGTGACACTTTTTGCATGCCACTAGATGGCATTTTTTTTGTAGTGAACACTACTTGGATATATAGGTAACCCCTAAAATCTTGTTTGAAAGATCCCTCTTTCTGAGATACTAGGTCTTTATACTCAGTGATATCTGGGGTATTATCCCGTGACTTCTGATTTTGCGAAAGCAATGGCCTAGTCCCCGGAGAATACTTTACCGCATGCTTGAAATATAGTGTCGCCCTCAGCATAAATGACGAGACAATAAAATTGCTAATCAATGTTGTTGTAAAAAAGATCCTCTAAAGGGGACACACCCAAGTCGAACCGTCATCTCTCTGCTGAACGGTAGTTATGACCTGAGCTCTCACGGTTTCGTATGTTTCATAAGTTATTCCCTTACAGATATCATCTGTGGTATACTCACCTGTAAGACTGAATATCGGGATCTGGATACGGGAGTATATTCAAGAGGTGGGACACATGAATGAGTTTAAGATCCTAAAACACTAAATCCGTATCCTGGACAGATTGAAAATTGTGTGAGAATTTAAGTGGATCAGTATATCGACAATCTAAGCGAATTGTTTAATTCTGAAAATGAAATTAAAGCTTAACGGTACTTGTGACTTGTTAAATAGATAATATGATTCCCTAACACGCTCACCAAAATATGTTTGTAAATAGTTTACATTTACTGCATTTTATTTCTGTATTTCATTTCTAGTTTAGAAGCTTTATTAAAAAACCAAAAAGATTTTACATTTTTGCTTTATTTTTTAACAAACCAAAGTGGAAAGTTAATCTTCAGATTTGAATTGAAGCAGATGCAGGAAGTTTTCAGAACTGGAGGATGAGGAGAGCTTATCATGATAAAATTTGATTGATAAAAAGTTAAAGCAAGTTCATTAATTTGAAACTTGTAAATTTTCAGAAAATGATTGAACTAAATGTCAGTGTGATTTATCTCAGGTCAACCAAGGTCATTAAGTTGGACTTGGTAGATTAATTGAGTAATCGGGGTCATTAATTTGGACCTGAATACTTAAGGGGATTTCTAAATTCTGACAAGTTTATTAACTGAGATTGAATGGTAAGTTTAGATTGAAACTGTTATTGTCATATATCTTATATTTAGGTAGAGATTGTGCAGGTAACAGGAATTCCCATGGCAAAGAAAATGTCAAAATTTGAACCAGAATTCAAGTCCCAGCTTATCGAGAGGGGGAGTCTGTGAAAGCGGAAGTCAGAATTCTGGATCAGCATTCAAAAGGGAGATTGAAGATTAGAGGTTGAAGATAAAGATTGAAGGAAGCTTTTACAATGTCAAGACAATTTGGAAAGAGAGAAAGACTAAAGACTCGACGCCGAAGACTTCGTCAACATCCAAGGGGGAGTCTGTTGGTGCATCTAGTGTTTGTTAACTTTGTCTTAATCGAGTCTTATGTCTAGATAGGATGAACGAGCACACAATAGGTTAGAAATTAGGGTTTTACATGTAATTGTGAGTGATTTCGCTTGAAAGTATAGAAGTGCAGTTCAAGCGAAATCAAATACATGAGATTTCGCTTGAAACTGATATCGTAATTTGGAGCGAAATCAGGTCACTATATATATGTGTGTGCTGGTTTCATTTGGAGCGGAACCTGGTCATTAGTTCTGAGTCGAGGTGTTGTCCGTTTGTCATCTGAATTGTGTAAAAGCTCAGGAATTATTAATAGAAGGATAATTAGAAAGGAAAAAGTTGTTTTGCCATCGTTTACATTGATTCCGCCTTTGCAAATGATGATGAACTACTCAAACTGACTGTTTAGGGTTACCGAACGATCCAACATCTTTACTTCCAACAAACTTCGATCTTGGTTCTTTCCATATTGAATGTGCACTTTCGTTGTGTTGTAGTAAAATAAAGATTTCTTCTTTAATAGCTTGCTGTAAGAGACTAACCATCATCTTTTCACTCTTTTATTTCTTTTTTTCATCAACACTTAGATCTTTAATAGCAACCTTCTCTCCGTTGTCATTAATCGGTCTAATATATCGATATTCAATACATTCCCATGCGTCTAAGTAATTTGCTTGAACCCAATTTTCAAAACATTCCTCTCATCCACTATACTCCTCGATACTCATTAGCTTAGGCGGTTTTTGCATGGTGCCCGTTTCATTTTCTAACATCGTGTTCTGAGTTACAGTGATCGGGGTAGCAAACGCATTGTAGAATTCGTTTTCCATGTTTCGGTTTCAAAAATTTCACAAATTCAACACTTTCAAACGAAATGAGAATCTCAAATGAACTGACACTGATGCGATCTGGACAACTTGGTGTGACCTGGATGCAATTCGTGCGAAATGGGGTGTTGTTTCCAAGCGAACTAGATCCTTTTTACGAATACGTGTGAACTGGTTACCTTCCAAACGACCTGGGTGCAATTCGTGCGAAATGGGGTCTAAAATGTCCAATCCGTGCGAATTGAGGTCTACTGTGTCCAAACCGTGCGAATTGAGAAGTCAAATTTTGTGAATTGGATCCAATTCGTGCAAAATGGACTTGTTCAACTCGTGCGAATTGATGCTGATGTCACACGATCAGACGGTTTTTACCAAAATTGATCAAGTTTTAGGTCGATTTTAGATCTGATTCTTTTAAGGATTTATTAAAACAGTATTTCGCACGTTATGTGTTAAAATCAGTCCATTTTAACCGTAAAAACTCCATTAATTTTGAAAAATGTGAAGAAGAATGAGTAGAAGTGAGAAATTTAGATGAAAAACAGCTGAAATCGGCAAGAAATCTTCCTCCTGAGATCTGATACCACTTGTAGGATCGTTTGCACAACCAAACGAGTCGTTCAGAAGAGATCTCGTCCAATACGAGAGGCGGAATCAAACGTATCGGAGTTATTTCAGCTGATTTGCACAAAGAATCACTTAATCTATCTCTTGTATTGATTTGATGACGATTTACAAGCTGGAGATACTTTAGCAGAGCTTCGCTACCGGAATCCAAACGTTACAAATGAAATGATCAAGACACCTATTTATAGGCCACCCATTTCGCATGGAATGGACTCACACGAAATGGCATTTCGTGCGAAATGGCAATCACCATTTCGTGCGAATTGGCTTCAACCTACATGTTTTTCATTTTTCTCGTACAATGTGACTTGATCTACAATTCTATTACAAGACTCGATACAAGACGAAGTCGACAGACATATGCACCAACATGCCTGAACAGAGTGGTGAAGCAAGAGCCACAGTAGCAACCAGCGTAGCAACAACATCAACATCAGCAGCCTCAGCAGCAGTAGTAGCCAGTAGCCCACGGATGAACATTCAACATCAATGTCTGCCAGGCCCAAGCTGACAACAATGTGGTTAATGGTATGTTTCTTGTCAACGGTATATATGCTTCGTGTTTATTTGATACTGGAGCCGATAACTATTTTGTATCGTTAGAATTCGAAAAGCTCCTAAAACGTAAACACGCTAATCTTCCTTCGACGTTCGACGTAGAAGTTTCCACTGGAAGAACCGTCACCGTTAGTTATGTTCTGCGTGATTGTACGCTTGAACTCAACAATCACGCCTTCTCTGTCGACCTTATTCCGATGCAGCTTGGTAGTTTTGATATCATAGTAGGCATGGCTTTTCTTCGCGAAAATCGTGCTGAAATCGTTTGCTTTAATAAAATGATTCGTTTCTTTCTCGCTAATGGTGATCAACTATGTGTCTATGGCGAAGTCTCATTGAAGGATCTCAAACTCATGTCGTGCATGCAAGCAAGTATCTCCGAAAGGAATACAAAGCTTTCTTGGCGCACATCGTAGTATCGGAGGAAAAGGAAAAGAAGGCAATGGATATGGTGCCTGTGGTTCATGATTTTCATGCTGTCTTTCCTGATGATTTACCTGGTTTGCCCCCGAATCGTGATATTGATTTCCGTATTGAGCTCATTCCTGGAGCTAACCCGGTTGCTAAATCTCCAAATCGCCTCGCTCCGTCCGAAATGCGCGAACTCTCGAGTCAACTCCAGGAATTGCTTGATAAAGGCTTTATTCACCCTAGCACCTCTCCTTGGGGCGCGCCTGTCTTTTTCGTTAAAAAGAAGGACGGATCGTTTAGGATGTGCATCGATTATATGGAATTGAATAAGGTGACTATCAAGAATCGCTATCCCCCGCCCTGAATCGATGATTTGTTTGACCAATTGCAAGGTGCTACATGTTTTTTGAAGATCGATTTATGCTTAGGTTACCATCAGTTACGAATCCAGGAGGAAGATGTACCTAAAACCGCTTTTCAAACCCTATACGGCCATTATGAATTCGTCGTTATGCCCTTTGGTTTGACCAACGCACCCGCGGTTTTCATGGATTTGACGAATCGTGTGTGTAAACCCTTTCTCGACCTTCTTCGTCATCGTGTTTATCGATGATATCCTTGTCTATTTGAAATCGAAGGCCGAACACGCGCAACATTTACATTTGGTTCTCGAATTACTCCAAGGGAATCGACTCTATGCCAAGTTCTCCAAGTATGAATTTTGGCAAGAGGAGGTTCAATTCCTCGATCACATCGTCAATAGTCAAGGTATACACGTCAATCCCGCGAAAATTGAAGCAGTTAAGAGTTCGGTTACACCAAAATCACCGTCCGAAGTTCGTTCTTTCCTCGGATTGGCGGGCTACTACCGTCGATTCATAGCAGACTTCTCTAAAATCGCCGTTCTGCTTACCTCTCTGACGCATAAAGACAAGCCTTTTGTTTGGGGAACTGAACAAGAGACTGCCTTTCAAACCCACAAGAATATGCTCTGCAATGCTCCTATCCTCGCTTTACCCGACGGAAATGATGACTTCGTAGTCTATTGCGATGCCTCTAACCTTGGTCTCGGCTGTGTCCTCATGCAATGAGACAGGGTTATCGCGTACGCCTCACGACAGCTCAAGATCCACGAGAAGAACTATACAACCCACGATCTCGAGCTTGGTGCAGTTTTTTTTGTGTTAAAGATCTGGCGACACTACCTTTATGATACGAAGTGTACGGTCTTCACCGACCATAAGAGCCTACAACATATCTTGAACCAGAAGGAACTGAATATGCGCCAACGTCGATGGGTTAAACTTCTCAAGGATTACAACTATGAGATTCGCTACCATCCTGGCAAAGAAAATGTCGTTGCCAACGCTCTAAGCTGACGAAGCTATTTGCATAGCGTTCGTAATACTCACGCCCAGCACAATCTCGAAGCTCAAATTCGTGACGCTCAGCACGCCTACTTCATTGAGAATACCTTGAGAGAGGAAATGAAGAAGTGTGGTGCTGAAACTCAACTTGTCACCAAATCGAACGGAATCTATTACTATCTCGATCGCATCTGGATTCCAAGTCGCAATAACCTTCGAGAGATATTGTTGATTGAAGCCCACAAGTCTCGATATTTCATTCATCCCGGTACCGACAAAATGTACCATGACCTTCGTCTACGGTACTGGTGGCCTGGAATGAAGAAGGATATCGCTATCTACGTTTCGAAGTGCCTGACTTGTTTGAAAGTCAAGGCGGAGCAACAAAGACCCTCTGGCTTACTCGTGCAACCCGAGATCCCTATGTGGAAATGGGAGAGTATAGCTATAGACTCATAACGAAACTTCCCCGCACGCCATCAGGTCACGATAGCATTTGGGTTATCGTTGATCGTCTTACTAAATCTGCTCATTTTCTGCCATTACGAGAAGACTTTAAGGTAGAACGATTAGCACAAATCTACACCGATGAAGTCATATGTCGACACGGGATGCCTCGTGATATCATATCTGACCGCGATGGTTGGTTTACCTCGCGTCTTTGGGAAATGTTTCAATCTGTTCTCGGTACCACTCTTAATCTAAGTACCGCTTTCCATCCCCAATTTTTTATAAGTATTATTAAATGTCAATTTTTTTAGAAAACGAATTGTATATATATATCATAACAAAGTTTTTTATTTATGAATTATTATTATTTCTTTAATTGTCAAATACGAATGTAGATCGGCGTTCTAGTTCATGAATCTGAAATACGAACGTAGTTTCTCCATAACTATTACGCTACCATCACCGTCAAAACACCGACTTTCGATATCCTGTTAATAGAAAATACAATTTAGCATTAGACTCGGCATTCGAAAATATATTGTAAAAAAAACAAAACACCACCACAGCCGACCCACCACCATCACCACCACCACCACAGCCGACACACCACCACCACAACCGACCCACCACCACCACCCTAGCCGACCCACCACCACCACAACCACCCCAGCCGGTCCACCACCACCACCATAGCCGACCCACCACCACCACCACCACAACCACCTCATCCGACCCACCACCACTACCACAACCGACCCACCACCACCACCATAGTCGACCCACCACCACCACCATAGCCGACCCACCACCACCACCCCAGCCGACCCACCACCACCACCACCACCATAGCCGACCCACCACCACCACCCCAGCCGACCCACCACCACCATAGCCGACCCACCAACACCACCACCACAACCTACCCACCACAACCACAACCACAACCACAACCACAACCCCAACACCACCACAAACGGCCAAAATAAAACCACAAAAAGAAAAGAAACTGAAGTTCAATGAGACCCGTATGGGTCAATGGGACGCATATGGAAGTGGTGTGTCATAAATATCATGTCAACTTTTCAAAAAAAGTAGATGTATATGGGTCTCATCGGGCTATAAGAGGCATATCGGCTGAAAAGTTGTGATAAATGTCATGTCAACTAATACTACTAATAATAGTAATAATAGTAATAATAGTAATAATAATAATAATAATAATAATAATAATAATAATAATAATAATAATAATAATAATAATAATAATAATAATAATGGGTGAGACACTTGTCCCAGTGGAAGGGACATGTGCATTTAAGGGACAGGTCACGAGTTCGATCCGGGTGTAGAGGCGGGTTTTTTAAAATTTTGGGTTTTTTTCTATACTTCGGTGAGGTATTTCAAAGTCCATTTCGTACCGGCATCGGGCAATCATCCCGTTAACTTAGCCACGATGAAATAAACACCTTCGACATAAGCGATCGATAAAATGGAATGGTTCGGGTAAACCTCCGGACCATCGAACAAATGGGAAGTAAGTTTGATAAATAAAAAAATTGACATTTTATAATACACACAATTCATTTAATAAAAATGAAGTTTTAAATAATAATAATAAAAATAATAATAATACTTAATAAAAAAACATATGCATATTTAAAAAACAATGTTATAACTAGTCCCGACAGACGGGTCGGGCCGGGAGTCGAGTAGGGTCTTTGACCCATGACCCTACCCGACCCCCGGCCCGACCCGTTTTACGGGTCTAGTTATATCATCGTTTTTTTTTAAATGTGCATATGTTATTTTTATTAAGTATTATTATTATTATTATTATTATTATTATGAGTTTGAAAAATTTTGAATCAAATAAATCATGTATGCTTGGGTAAATAAACATTCTTGGTCGATAAGGGTCGTATAGGTCGATAAGGGTCATATGGGTCACTTTCACGCTTTTTCAGACTGAACTCCTTTTATGTCAGTAATTATACCTTAAATTCATCAAAAGTCGTGCCGATAAGCCTCTCATTGCTCAATGAAAGGCATGTAGGGATAAATGCTCCAACTACCACAACCTTATATGCCTCTCATAGGGCAATGAGAGGCTTATCAAAACACTTTTTCTGGCACATTAATTGCTTTCACACTATATACGCCTCTTATTGCCCTATATGCCACCTCTGGGGGTGTGCACACAAAAAGAGGGGGTGTGTCAATACCCTCACCCAAAAAGAATATGTTGGATTTTTGGTTTTTGATCGAGTCGACAGGTATTGGTTTTGGCCTTTGAGCTAATTTAAATTTCTATCCGTTGGTTTTAATGTTTGGAATTCTGCCATGATGATTCGATTCAAGGTTTTTTATTTTTGGGTTTCCACGAAAAGGAACAATTTGGAAGAAACAGTAAAAAATCACGATTGAAGGTTTTATCTAATGTTTGGTTTGGATTGAAAGGGTGTACTGTTTTGGTAATCTTTGAATTTTCCATTGGAAGTTTAGGTAGCGTTCGTTTCACAGAATGGAATTGGAATGAAATCATGACGGAATTAGAATGCTGATTCCATTTCTTATTTTGTTGGTTTCCAAAAAAATAGATAAATAAGACAAAGAATCTACATTCTAATTCCATCCGGATTTTATTCCATTCTAAGAAACAAACACATCTAAATTCCAAATCAAATTTCAACTCTTGTGCAAATTCCAATTCCAGTTCCTGTACAATCCACGAAGCGAACGCTACCTTATAATTCCACTAAGGAATGAACTTCCTTTGATTGATGGAATTTAATGGATTATTTTCCATTTCCAGTTCCATAAGAAACCAATCCAACATGATATTTTAAGGAAAGTTTTTCAATTCTAATTTAAATTCCAACAGAGCCTAAGATCACTCTATACAACTAGTTTAATACCCGTGCGGTGGACGGGTTACACTAACAACGTAACAAACAAAGAGAATCCATATTGAGGGTGTTTGGGATTGCTTTCTCCTTTTTTAAAAAGTCACAACTATCTAACTTTTTAATGACTTACGCTTTGTGGAAAATGAAAAGATCCACCACCGTAAAGCATTTGATAAACAGGACTAATTCTAGTGGTTAAAAATAAACCTGCAAACAAACAACATCATGAATTTAGTAGATACAGGGTAAACCCCTTACACAAATTTAAAAGATACAAAGTTATGAGAATCATATGTTTAATTTTCATACAGCATCATGTAAATTTAATATTTTTTTCATACAATATTTAGAAAGTAGCAGCAATAGCTATATTAGCAAATTAATGAATAGAAAAAAGAGCTAAAACTAACCTTCTTATCAGCCATTCTTCAAACTGACCTGCAGAACAACAAATTCAAATAAGAACATTATTTAATTCAAGGTGATATTTGTAACTTAAAGACTAAACAATATAGCATTGGGTCATTAACGGTTGAATATTTTATAATGTGATTATTACCAATCCAAACAACAGAATTGCACCCTAACCCTATTTCTCACTACCATCAAATTCTGGTTTTTTAGAAATCAAAGTCATAAATTGTGCTTCTAGTACTAATCCTTTGACTCTTAAAAGTCAAAGTACACATAAATTCACTTGTAAGACAAAATGTGTAGTGTATAACAACCATATTTGATGTTCCACTCCAACAATTCCAGAAGCTGGTGCAGCCCCTTTGAAAAAAAAACTTGAATGGTGAAAGGAAGCTTATTTTTTTCTGACATATAATTTTGGTTGTACTAAGGCCATACGTAGTGGTAATCTCTCATAACCCCTTGCGATGTGGGGTTATACAACATGTGGCAAATGCATAATTATTATTCTTTGCTAAACGCTTAAGCTTTGTAACATGTTCTTACCAGTAAAAAAGCTTCTTTGCTTGGAGAGTGCAACCATTTAAGGTAATAAAAGTGAAGATTATGCCCATAGTGATGTCTTGGATTGATCTGCATAAATGCAAGATATATATAATATAAGAAAATTTCGAATCTGCATAATTAGGATGTTGAAGATATCAACTAAGATCCATGTGACTATTTGAAAAAAGATCTTTCTGTATTTCACACTAGTTTTCATAACCTTTTCATAATCATGCAATTCATCCAATGTCTCGGTTCAACCCGAATCAACTCCACTACACTTGTAACATATCACATGGCATCCCGTTGGACACACGTTCATTAACATCTTGACTTATCACGGATCGACGACCTCTCCCCGGTCACATCCAAAGCCACCCGATTGAACTCCAACGCCATAATGTCTACAACGGTGTAGTTTCTCCACTCTCTTCTCGTCTCAACAACCCACACCTTTTTCCGATCACCTTTGTTCAAGAGGCTCTCCACCGACAAAGAAAACAAGCCACCCGCTTCTTCCGTTTTCTCACCTTGCCAAACGAGACGAATCCAAAGCCACCTGCTTTGACGGATCCATTATGCCCGCTTTTCACACATTACGCCGGTCTCCTCTTATCACGAACAATCCGATCAAGGCTTCCGCAAAACCTGCTGTTGTCACCGGATATATACCAGTTGCTCAAACCCGCAACTAATAACCGAACAGCCTCGTTCTTCCTCCTTTCATCACCACTAACAACCACGGAACACAAGTGTTTATCACCGGTCACCCCCGTCGTCTTAACCGGTACGTCTACCACAACAACGGCCTACCGAAAACACCATAACGCCTCCGTCTTCTGCTGTTAATCAACCCCGAAACAACACCTTCTTTTACTACTGCCCTCCGCCGACCGACCAACACACTCGTCGGCGGCGGAGGCTTCTTTCGATCTTCAAACCCGCTTCTCGAGCCCTAGGCTCTGATACCAAATGTTGGTTCAGGTCCCACACACTATACTCTCAAACTCACGTAAGTATGTGATATATGTGAAGGGATTTATAACTTGCAGTTGCAAAGAAGAAGAAAAGTAAGGCTGTTGTATTCGACTGAAAAAATGGGTGTATTATTCAATAAAACAAAGCTAATGTTGAAATATATATTATATAATATAATATTTCCTTTCCTTCAATTCAATATCTTCTTTTATTTGTGCTCCTTATTCTAATCCTTTCCTTTTCTTTTCATATATCCGTTGATGTGCTTTGGACCTTGTTGGGCTGTTTTCTCATTGTGGGCCTCTCCTGTTCACTTAGGGCAAAAGCCCTCATCCTATTTATTGGTGGGCACTGGCTTGGGATCGACACACACAGACAACAACTTTCTTCATAATCGCTGCAGTCCTTTTATCTCTCTAGAACCTTCGTTATTTGGGTTTAATCCCTTGTTTAGTTCGAGAGTAGTTGATCAGTTTTGATCATTGTGTGCTGCAGTTCACCTTGTGATAATCTGCAGAAACTGTATTTACATTCATTATCGGCAATCTTGTGCCGACTGTTTTGTAATTCGATTTCCGGCAATACGTGCCGACTGAGTTGTTATAATATAAGCTTTTTTGGCTCTTGATATCCTGTTCTTCACATGGTATCAGAGCACTAGCTTGTGCTCTTGGGGTTGTTCATCTTCCGCTGCGATTCAAGGATATCTTGCTGCCGATTTTTTGGAGGTTCTTGAAGCTCTTCTGATTTTTGGAATCTTGGTGGTTCCGATAGGAGTTGCCGATTCCAAACCTGCTGGTGTTCACCTTCTTGAAGTCTGGGCGTTTGAAACCCTATTTTTTAGGGTGTTCGTGTGGTTTGAAGGGGTTCTTGTTGGTCTCTTTAAAAAAAAAAAAAAAGGGCAAACCAACAGAACTTTGGTATCTTTTCTTCTAATCAGTTGCTTGTAACCCTAAGTGAAGGTTACAAGCCTGATTTGCTGGAGTAAAACGCACCCACTGTGAGAGTATTCTGACCCTTTCTTGTTTTCTTTTCTTTTGCATCACTGTGTCTGTGAGTCTAGGCATATTGATACCGGGTTAGTGAAGACCGGTTTGATTTGGGACACAGAGAGGGTTCACTCTGTTGCATTCTTGCTGATTTTTGTTTGTTTGTCTTCTGTGTTTATTTCTTGTTTGCCTGTTATCATGACTAATAAGGATAGTGACTCTCTTGTTGCTACTAGTGGCACCCTTGTTAGTAAAATAGATGCTGGTGACCCGTTATACCTTCATCCTAGTGACTCGGCTAATTTGACCATTGTTAATATAAAACTGAAAGGCACTGATAACTACAATGTTTGGGCTAATGCTATGAACCTGGCCTTGCAAGTTAAAAATAAATTAGGGTTTATTGATGGTTCTTGTGTTAGATCTACTACTGATGAAGTGTTAGGAAAACAGTGGGATCGTTGTAATTCTATTGTTCTTACATGGATTTTGAATTCAGTATCTGAGGAATTATATTTGGGTCATGTTTATTCTAAGCTTGCTTCTATTGTGTGGAAAGAACTGAAGGAAACGTATGATAAGGTTGATGGGTCAGTGGTCTTTAATTTGTATCAAAAAATTAATTCGTTTTCTCAAAATGGTATGCCTGTCTCTGAGTATTACCATAAACTTAATTGCATGTGGAAACAATTAGATCAAATTCTATCTCTTCCTACGTGTACTTGTGATGCATCAAAACAATTTAATGATTTCAATCACTTGATTAAACTAATGCAGTTCTTAATGGGTCTTGACAGTACCTACCAGTCTGTAAGAACTTCTTTGCTAACTAGGGAAGTTCTTCCTTCTGTGAAGGAAGCCTTCTCTGTTGTTTCCAGAGAAGAATCTCACAGAAATTCAAATAATTTTTCGGAAAAAATATCTAGTAATCCTGTCGGCTTTGCTGCTAAAACCAGTCAATCTTTTGATTTAAAAAAGAAAAATGTTAGACCCCCTAACCCAAATCTTAAATGCTCACACTGTAACAAGACTGGACATACTGTTGAGAGATGTTATGAACTGGTTGGTTACCCTTCTTGGATGAAATCTAAAACTGGTGGTAATAAGGGAGGCAGGGTTAGTAATAATGTGGTTGTTGATGCTTCTGAAACTGCTTCATCGTCTACTGTGAATGGTTTAACTAATGAACAGATTGCTCAATTACTTAGCTTGTTAAGTGATAAGTCCAGAAGTGAAACTCAAGGCAGTAAATTTGCTGGTACGTCTAATTATGTTTGTTTTAACAGTTATGCTAATGAGTTCAAACCTACATGTGACTTTAAACCGGCTTATTGTTTTTCCAACTTTGGAAATAATGGGAAAAAGGCTGGGTGGATAATTGATTCAGGGGCGAATCAACACATGATTATAAATGACACTAATCTTATAAATCAAATGGATGTTACAGAATACAATATCAAAGTTAAGCATCCCAATGGGACCAGTGCGTTAGTAACTAAGATTGGTGATGTTAAACTAAGCGATAAGGTCATCTTATATGATGTGTTTGTTATTCCTGATTATTGTGTCAATCTTGTTTCTGTTCATAAACTTGCCAAAGATTGCAATCTTACTGTTTCTTTTGATGAACATAATTGTTATATTCAGGACTCTCAAACAAAGAAAGTCCTGGTGACTGGTAGTCAACTTGATGGTCTATATTTCTGTGGTAGTTCTACTATGTCTGACAAGGTGTGTAATGCTAGTCTTGATGTTAATCTTTGGCATGCTAGATTAGGGCATCCTGCTGAACCTGTGTTGCATGTTTTAAAAGACAAACTAGATATCAAAAAGGATGTTAAACTTGAACCTTGTGAAACATGTCATAGGGCAAAACAATATAGAGAACCATTTCCTTTAAGTGAACATAAGACTAAGTCTTTAGGGGATCTTGTTCATCTTGATGTATGGGGTCCCTATAGGGTTCAAAGTAGGGATGGTTTTAAATACTTCCTCACAGTGGTTGATGATTACACACGAGCTGTTTGGGTTTATCTTATGAAAAATAAAGATGAAGTGTTTTATAATATTAAAGGGTTCTTTAACATGCTTAAAACCCAATTTAGTAAACACATTAAAATGATCAGGAGTGATAATGGTACTGAGTTTATAAACAAACAAATGAAAGATTTTTGTTACAATAATGGTATTATTCACCAAACCTCGTGTGTTCATACTCCACAACAAAATGGGATAGTTGAAAGGAAACATAGGCACCTTTTAAATGTTGCTAGAGCCTTATTGTTCCAAGCTGGGTTTCCTCTTAAATTCTGGTCAGAATGCATTCTAACTGCTACCTATTTGATTAACAGGACCCCGTCTTCTGTCCTAAATGGTAGGTCTCCTTATGAACTTGTGTTTGGTTTTGCCCCTATGTTGAGTCAGCTTAGGATTGTTGGGTGTCTTTGTTTTAGCACTGTTTTAAACAATTCTGATAAGTTTAATAGTCATGCTGAAAAATGTGTTCTGGTTGGATATTCTAATGAGAAAAAAGGGTATAAACTATGGAGTCTAGATCAAAGAGTTATGTTTTACTCTAGGGATGTCAGATTTTATGAATCTGTTTTCCCTTTTAAAGAAAAGAAAATCTCTCTTGATCCAGATTCTGAAATCAATACCTTAAACTTTTTTGACTTATTTGATCAAAATGACACCCAAAATTCTAATTCTGACTCTACTCCCAATGATGATAACTCAAGCATGAATCCTTCAGTCCTTAATCATTCTCAGCAACCTGTTAATAACTCTGACAATGCTTTAGGAAGGGCTGATATACAGCAACCAAGTAGTGTTGAGTTAGAAACTGGTAGGGTTGAGCCTGATTTAGACGTTGAGGAAAACATTAGCAATTCTGAGGGAGATAATACAGGGCAACCTAGCAGTGTTTTAAGGAAATCTTCTAGGAATATAAAATTTCCGTCTAAACTTGATGACTTTGTTATTGATGGTAAAGTTAAATATGGTCTTGAAAAGGTATTAAATTATGCTAATCTTGATTCTCAAAGTATGTGCTTTGCTTCTATGCTTAATAAGAGTTGTGAACCTAAAAACTATTTTGAAGCTAAATCGGATAACAATTGGGTTGTTGCCATGAATGATGAGTTAGAAGCCTTACATAGAAATGATACTTGGGAAATAGTTGATTTGCCTCCTAATAGGAAAGCTATAGGCTGTAAATGGATTTACAAAATCAAATATAAAGCTTCAGGCGAAATAGAAAGGTATAAGGCTAGACTTGTAGCTAAGGGTTTTAGTCAAAAGGAGGGTATAGACTTCTTTGAAACCTTTTCACCTGTTGTGAAAATGGTAACTATTAGATGTGTTCTAACCATTGCTGTTAACAATGGTTGGGATGTTCATCAACTTGATGTAAATAACGCCTTTTTATATGGTAATTTAAATGAAGAAGTTTATATGACCCTTCCTGATGGTTATAATCCCAACCATGTTAATAAAGTTTGTAAGCTTAAAAAGTCTCTTTATGGTCTTAAACAAGCTCCTCGGATGTGGAATGAGAAGCTTGTTGATGTTTTGCTTGATCTTGGTTTTGAACAAAGTAAGTGTGACCACTCCATGTTTGTCAAAACCTGTTGTTGTCACCGGATATATACCAGTTGCTCAAACCCGCAACTAATAACCGAACAGCCTCGTTCTTCCTCCTTTCATCACCACTAACAACCACGGAACACAAGTGTTTATCACCGGTCACCCCCGTCGTCTTAACCGGTACGTCTACCACAACAACGGCCTACCGAAAACACCATAACGCCTCCGTCTTCTGCTGTTAATCAACCCCGAAACAACACCTTCTTTTACTACTGCCCTCCGCCGACCGACCAACACACTCGTCGGCGGCGGAGGCTTCTTTCGATCTTCAAACCCGCTTCTCGAGCCCTAGGCTCTGATACCAAATGTTGGTTCAGGTCCCACACACTATACTCTCAAACTCACGTAAGTATGTGATATATGTGAAGGGATTTATAACTTGCAGTTGCAAAGAAGAAGAAAAGTAAGGCTGTTGTATTCGACTGAAAAAATGGGTGTATTATTCAATAAAACAAAGCTAATGTTGAAATATATATTATATAATATAATATGTCCTTTCCTTCAATTCAATATCTTCTTTTATTTGTGCTCCTTATTCTAATCCTTTCCTTTTCTTTTCATATATCCGTTGCTGTGCTTTGGACCTTGTTGGGCTGTTTTCTCATTGTGGGCCTCTCCTGTTCACTTAGGGCAAAAGCCCTCATCCTATTTATTGGTGGGCACTGGCTTGGGATCGACACACACAGACAACAACTTTCTTCATAATCGCTGCAGTCCTTTTATCTCTCTAGAACCTTCGTTATTTGGGTTTAATCCCTTGTTTAGTTCGAGAGTAGTTGATCAGTTTTGATCATTGTGTGCTGCAGTTCACCTTGTGATAATCTGCAGAAACTGTATTTACATTCATTATCGGCAATCTTGTGCCGACTGTTTTGTAATTCGATTTCCGGCAATACGTGCCGACTGAGTTGTTATAATATAAGCTTTTTTGGCTCTTGATATCCTGTTCTTCACAGCTAATTTATAGCCATACAAACCAAAACGTGGGAATAATAAAAGCTAACAAACTACAAATATTTGCCAAAGAAACCATAAACTAGAACGTGCACTTGGAATAGCTTCCAACAAAATCGGTCAACTCCTGACCAAATCTTTTAACGTGCAAACTATTGATTAAACGTGACCCATTAATCTTCGACCCGTAATCCGGTAAACAGCGACCCGATAACGCACCGACCCGTGTCCCGTAAACAAACCCGAATAATCCAACACATAGAACCTTTCTAGTAGATTGACCATTGTTGACCTACCGAGCCCACTTTGAGCAACCAGCCCAAGGGTTTAGCAAGTCTTGATCTGGATTTTGATTTTTTTAAAAAGCAAACATTCCGGTCTTCGATCCATGTTTGTATGTTAAGTTTAAGCTCGGAACCCTAATAATAACTTCATTCACAAGGGCTGCTGGAATCTTGGGTTCAGCAAATTGTTTCACATTAATTAAAGAAGCTCCAAGACCACTGCAATACTTAGTAAATTTGATGAATTAATTTGAATAATTTTTTATTATCTGTTGGTTTTATTATTTAAAAAGCTATGAAATACATACTTACAAGTTACGACCCTTCATTTACAATGCGTACACCTGCACTAATAATATCTCCATTCTCCACTTTTGTTGACAAATATGATCCCATACCTGCTCGCATGGTTGTGAAAGTCGCTAGGCGCTCCCTAGTCGGTCGACCGAGGAGTTGAGAGTACTCGCTCGGCCTAGGCGGAGAGTACTCGAGGAGTACTCGGACATGTTAAATTATAAAGAAATTAGTTTTGGGAAATTAAATATATGTCAAATAACATAACTTTATTAATATTTGTAACAAAATACGTGAAAATAATATTCATTTTTTTAATATGATAGGCATAAATATTATGTTTAATTTTTTTAAAGTCAAACTCAGCCCGAGTTGACCTACTAGATCCGATTATGGCCGAGGTTGACCGCGTTTGATCGATTCTGAGTAATTAGGCGGAGTTGAAGAAAGTCGCCTCGGCAACCTACCTTGTAGCGACTACTCGGGAAGTAATCGGCCTTGGAGTCCTTGTTTTACAACCATGCCTGCTCGTAATTGCAGAATAGAATATATAAGTCCAATGCTACAAAAATCATTCCTATTAATAAACCTTGTTTAATCCCAAGAGTTAAAGTGTTAATGCATTCGAACCTAACCTGATTCACCATTTTCTTCTCTCCAACATAGGAGTGAACTATTTTGGTCGAAGAAAACGCCTGCTCAAATCGAGCCGCCTTGAGGCATCTTTTTTTAACGCCTGCAGAGTTAAATAAAAGTATTATCTCCTCTCAAAATCTTCGAGTGATGTATGAGCTTCTGAGCAGCTTTCCATCCCACATCAAATATAAATAAATAAAAATCCCCAAGTTATATGAATCACATATGAAATATCAACTCAAATTATATTTTGGGTAAATTACTTTTTGAGTCCCTGTGTTTTATTAGTTTTAACTAGTTGAGTCCAAAAGCAAAAAGTTTAACGACCTGACTCCCTATAAGCATTTTCTTTAACCATTTGAGTCCAAATTTCTAACACCATCCACCAAGTCTGTTAGCTACGAGGGTAATTTAGTCATTTACACACAAAGTACAAGTCTTATATGCATATGAGTATAAGGAACAAGTCTTTAATGCATAAAGTTTTAATATATAATATATAAAAAAAGAAATTACATTATATATAATATAAACACATACACCTGCACACATTTTCTCACACACTCTTCTCTCTATAAACACCACTATCTCCACCACTGCCCCACCGTCATCTCCACCACTGCCCCACCGTCCAGATCCAGAAAGGATGCAAAACAAACCCTAGATAAAACAAACCCCTGATTCTATGTTTCCAACCATCAAAATCACACACAGACGATCGAAAACAAACCCTAAACCAAACATATCCCCAATTCTTTATTAACAAATCACCCAAAAAACAATCACAACGAAACCCTAGCTCAACCAAATCAAAATAAAAAAACTCACAATCGAGAATGGAGTAAAGAGGCGGATCCTTGGAGGCTTGTAGCCATGACTTGCAGACGAGCAGGTGCTGTTCCATCGCAATTCAACAGAGGGCTGTACGCCCAATTATTGACACCTCTTCCAGAAGCTTGGTAGGGGTGTCGATGTTGATGGGGGTGGTTGTGCGGTGTTGATGGAGGTGGTTGTGCGATGGTTGTTCCTATTCTTTCTCGTTCGGAGCTCGTGGTGGTGCGGCGGCGTTGATAGAGGTGGTTGTGCGGTGGTGATGGTTGCGGAGGTGGTGCGATGGTGATGGTGATGGTAATGGTTGTGGTGCAGTGGCGATCGCTGTGGCGGTGGTGATTTGTTGACGGCGTAGTGGTGGTGGTGGTGACGGTGGAGTGCGGTGGCGACGGTGCTGCTGATGGTGGTAGAGGTGTGGTGGTGGGATGGAGATGGTTTAGCTAGAGAGAGAAAGAAAGTTCTGGAGTCTGGATATGATGGAGTCTGGATATAATTCAGAGAATATATATATATATATATATATATATATATATATATATATATATATATTCAATAATAAAATGGTTTTTTTAATTAAAAGGGTAATTTGGTCATTTAACAAAAGTTAACAGAATAATTTTAACAGTGTTAGAAATTTGGACTCAAATGGTTAAAGAAAATGCTTATAGGGACTTAGGTCGTTAAACTTTTTGCTTTTGGACTCAACTAGTTAAAACCAATAAAACACAGGGACTCAAAAAGTAATTTACCCTTATATTTTTGTCAGTCCTTAAATTCATAACGAAGCATTCAATAACTATAGAACATAACTTTGGTACATATACCATCTAAAGTCTAAGCCATGAATAGGTGTAATTTTGTCAAAAAGACACATATATCACGCAGACTCACTCAAATAAACTTGTATACATGACCTAAACAGGATTAAACAATTAGTGATGGAAAAAAGAACCTAGTAGCAAGTGAGAGAAGACATTATCTGATTAACAATTCAAATAAAAAATACATACATCAAGATTAGTGGCAGTACCTCCGATTAGACCAGAAATTAGAATCCCCCAAATCCCAATCTCGTGTTCTTCTTCCTTTCTGTAGCGATGGTAGGGTATGTTTTGTAGAGTGGTTCTTGAATTTTCCCAATTGCCTTTCCCTTTTTCAACATCTTCGTGGAGTTGCTTCTTGAACACATAATATAAGGCAATTTGTTACCAGATTCATCTGCAAGAATGGCCAAAAAATCGCAGAATTGACAGTGCTCTGACCCTAAACATCCTAGAGATGCAGATAAACACAAAATTGATCGATAAAACCTATCTGTGGATGAAATTCAGATGAGAGGGATTCAGAAAAGAGGGAAGGGAGATGAAGACTGAGGGACTTTAATCATATGTTTTTGAAAACATACATGTGGATGAAATCACGTCTCGAACTCTTGGAACCATAGAAATTATCCTCATTGTCGCCGGGTTGTGGAGGTGGGATGGTAGTTTTATGGGTGAGGAGTGTGACAACCCTCAAATTTACATGTAACCGTACAGTTTATTAATGATAAATAAAGTGCTTGATGACTGTGCTGAATCATTTAACTGCTCTCTGATTTACTGTGTTATACTTACATGTACTTGTTAATATACTAATAGTGTACAGAAAGGTCACTATCCGTTATATTTTCCTGAGTATTGAGAATTAAAAACGTTACAAAAACATATATGTAGGACACTTTACGGATTAATTAGGCACTTTAACAGAACAACACCGAACCGAACAACCGGACTTTACCCGGAACACAAAAATATTGTCAAACACATTATTTTTATTTTTCTGAGCTAGTAAGGGTCCCCGAACACCCTATCACACCTTATATTATATAACACACCTTCATGCACTAACTTAACAATTTAATCCTAACTAGTTCCCTAACCATTTAGTTGAAACCCAACCCTATACCCCCCCCCCCACCTTACGGTTATGGAAGTAGGGGACACACCCACATTTCTTTTAAATATTTAATTGCTATTGTTGAATATCTAGAAGACACATTGTATGATGGGTAAACAAGAAACATGGTTTATAAATTAAACCACTAGCACTTGAACTTCATTTTCATCAAACACCCATCTCCAAACAACTCTCCTCTCCTCCATCACTACCTACGGCCGCCCCTCACCACACTACCACCATTCTTGTTCCAAGTTCAAGCATTTCAAGTGTACATCTAGGTGCACAAAGGTGAACAACGGAAGGTGGAACTCACGGATCATCAAGGACCACTCTCATCTTCTATTAACCATCACTTTTCTACACTCGAACTTCCCTAGCCTTGAGCTAGTGGTAAGAACTTAGATCCGTTCATTCTTAATGTTATTTAAGTGGTTAATAGATGTTTGATGATGAAAATCCATGAACACTAAAGAACCATGAACAAAGTCTTGCATATAAACTAACTTGTAATGAAACATTGATGAAACATGATGAAGTGATGATAAACTGAAGTTGTCTTGATTATGTTACTGATTTACTTGCTGACTTACTTGTAATATTGATATTTGATGTTGTTGTGGTCACTAAACATGTTAACGGAATCAATCGAACACAAGTTAGTAAGTTAAAGAATGAAAACAGAATATGTCCAAGTTTTACAGCCAACTTCAGTTGGCTGTAAACAGGTCATAAACTCAATGAAAAACTGATATTTTGAGTCTAAAACGTGTTATTATGAAATACGGTTCTAATGGCACCGGAATCATAATTTTTGGACTTCGTTTACTATTTTTAAAGCGTCATTTTGTAACAGCAGCTAGAGCTGCATTTTTCTGCTGAAAATATGCATTTTGTTTTCTGTCATAACTTGAGTTCTGTGTAGAGCTAGATCATGAAATTTGTACAGCAGATGAAAAATGATGTATTTGTGATTACCCCACTGGAATTTCGTAAATCGGACGCTCAATGAATTTTAAATAAGTTATTCCGTGGACTGTGGTCAGAAAAAGATAAATCTGAGTTCAGTCCGGAAAATGATTTTTTATAAAATATTAGTAATGAACTGGACCCCGATATTTTTACACAATATAATATGGAACGTTTAAGACATTCTGTAAAAATTTGGGAATTTTTGGAATAAGTTAACTATTTTATTAAAATGTCCAAAAACAGCCGGTTTTGAATATTTAAGCTGAAACGACATACGTTGTAATTTGCATGTCTAAATGTCGAGTATGCTATCTGTGAATGATCTAACATGTTATATGTGTTATGTGCATTATCGTATGTTTTCTTATGAGTGGGGAATGGATGGGAAGTATATATGGGCATAAACAGTTAAAGTAATGCATGCTATGTGATAGATACGTGTAGGAACTTTGTGTTCTATTTGTAAATCACTAAATGACTAACTGGTAATCATATTAGGATGTGATTGACCGACCTTAACTGTTAGCTATATTTGAGAATCTAACCGAGCTAACCGAGGTGAGTTCACACTTTCTACAAGGCATGGGATTCCCGGTGGTTTGGGAATGGGTTAAAGAATTTAAAACTAAATCTACATATCCCCTTGGGAAGATATGTACGGCTATCCTCCATAGGTAGGATGCCATAATTAATCCTACGAATTCTCCTGGTGCAGAATACGTACGTTCATCCTCCTGGTGTAGGACAACAAACTTAAAAACTAGCTAGACAAAACTCTATCAATAAGTCCCTCTTCATTATATCGACTTAATCGCCGAGGCCAATGGTGAGCGGGTATTAGTTAATAGCGCTATTAGGTTTAACAAACCTCACACCGTGTCGGTCGGACAGGCGTGTACTAATGGACTATGGCAGATTATCAGTGATGATAGACGCTGATATAGGGCACAACTTATTTGCGTAGTAGTCGATACCATACCGTCTAGTAGTTCAAACGGGGAAAGCCCCCACTGATTATGGTTATGGTTTGGGTAATGACAAAGGAACTGGTTAAACATACTTTCAACTACGGGGTAACCCCCACGACAATTAAGCCAACGAAAGTCAAACCACGTTTTTCAGAAACAACTTAAAACTAAACAACCAAACGTGAACTCACTCAACTTTGTTGTTGACTCGTTGTTACATGCCTTACAGGTCGCTAAACGCTTGGAGCTTGCACGAGGAATGAGTCGTTGTGGTGTACGGACTGTTATGTTCCCTGCTTATTATTTAAATCCTTATGAACTTATTAAACTTGCATTTTGAACTTTAACTTATAAACTATGGACATATGCTTTTGGTTTTACCTTTATGTTTTCGCTGTTTAAACTAAACATGGCTAACTAGCTTTGGTCACCAATCGTATTGTGGTTGGTCTTATTTACTTAATTACGATGTTCAATATGATTGGTTGCTCGATCCTGGTCACGTCACGCCTCCAAGCGGTGGTACTCCGCATGGTGGATTTTGGGGGTGTTACAGATTGGTATCAGAGCCATTGGTTATAGTGAACTTGGTTTTAAAAAGGGAAAAACTTTTTGATAAAACTAGACTATAACCTGTACGGTGTTCAACGATCCACAATGACGCTTCGCTCCACGTGCAAGACTCGACACCATAAGTGGTATGATTTATGTTATATTTTCGGTTAGATAGTTCTCACTGTGCATTAGATAATGTGATAATTGCTATTTGAACCTTGTGTGCTTACTCTATATTGTCGTCCCACACTTACGCACTTTCGCGACACCTTTCTCACTTACGTCGCTTCATTATGAAGATCATGAGCGGAGGCGGAGGACGTATCAACCTCACTCAAGCCCAGTTGATGGCTTTGATCAACTAACGAGTCGCTGAGGCACTCGCAGCTAACCCTGTAGGAGGTCAACATGCTCAACCTCCTGTGTGCACGTTCAAAACCTTCATGGATTGCCGACCTACTGCTTTCAGTGGCACTGAAGGAGCTGTAGGCCTCCTCCACTGGTTTGAGAAGCTCGAGTCTATCTTTGAGATGTGCGAATGCCCCGAGGCTCGTAGAGTGAAGTATGCTACTGGTACTCTTGAAGGAATAGCACTCAAGTGGTGGAACGCTCAGGTTCAGATGCTGGGGTTGGTTGCTGCTAATGCCACCCCATGGAACGATTTCAAGGAAATGATCAAGGAAGAGTATTGTAGCCATGATGACATCCACAAACTAGAGGTGGAGTTTTTCAACCTGAAAATGACGGGGTCTGAGATTGAGGCGTATACGAAAAGGTCAAATGAGCTGGCCATCTTGTGCCCTACCATGGTGGACCCTCCCATCAAACGAATTGAGCTGTATCTCAAAGGCCTTGTACCAGAGATTCAAAGTCATGTGACTTCAGCCAACCTGGGTACCATACAGCAAATCATCAAGTTGGCCCATTGACTCACTGACCAGGCGGTGGAGCAAAACAGGCTGCCCAAACGAATCAGTGCCACAGCTACTTCTGATGCACCTACCGACAACAAGCGAAAATAGGATGGGAACTCCAGTAAGGGTTCTGCTTCGGTTCAGTCTCAGCAGCGAAAGACTGATGACTACCAGAGTCCTGGTCAGCAATCTTCCGGTAATCAAGGACAGGGTGGATACCGAGGAAACCACCCCAAGTGCAACTGGTGCAACAAGCATCACAGCGGGCAGTGCAACAATGGTCGATGTCAGAGATGTCACAAGCTGGGCCATGAAGCTAGGGATTGCAGGAGCCCGCGTCCTGCAAATCAGAATCGGCAACAACAACAACAAGCTCCACAGAATCACCAGCAGCAGCAACAGCAGGGCAATAAAGGATGCTTTCAGTGTGGCGCTGAAGGTCACTTTAAGAGGAACTGTTCCCAACTGAACCAGAATCAGAACAACAACAATAAAGGAAACGGGAACAACAGTGGAGGCAACAACGGGGGTAACAACAATGGTAATGGAGCAAGGGTTCGTATGTTCGTGATTGGTCAAGGTGATGCAAGGAGCGATCCCAACGTTGTGATGGGTAAGTTTCTTCTGGACGACTTCTTTGTTACTGTTTTATTCGATTCGGGTGCCGATACTAGTTATGTGTCCTTAAAAGTTAGCCAAATGCTTAAGCGCACTCCAACACTTCTAAACACCAAACACACGATAGAGCTAGCAAATGGTAAAAGTCTTGAAGCCACACACGTAGTTAAAGGTTGTAACCTCGTCTTAGCTGGTCATACTTTCTCTATCGATCTTATTCCTATCACACTTGGTAGTTTTGACGTTGTTATTGGGATGGATTGGCTATCTCATCATCAAGCGGAGATTGTTTGCAAGGAGAAAATCGTCCGCATTCCTCGTTCTGGTAAGGAACCCCTCGTGATTCATGGCGACAAGAGTGGTGCTGTCGAAGGCATCATCTCTTTCCTTAAGGCCCAGAAGTGTTTGCGAAAGGGCCACACTGCTATTCTAGCACTCGTTACTGACACGTCAATGGAAGAGAAGAGAATTGAAGATATTCCTATTGTGCGTGATTTTCCTGAGGTATTTCCTGAGGAATTACCTGGTCTTCCGCCTCATCGCCAAGTTAAGTTTCAAATCGAGCTAGCTCCTGGGGCAGCACCAATAGCTCGAGCACCATATCGTCTAGCTCCATCAAAACTCGAAGAACTGTCCACGCAACTACAAGAACTCTTGGAAAAGGGTTTCATACGTCCTAGCTCTTCGCCTTGGGGAGCTCCAGTGTTATTTGTAAAGAAGAAAGACGGTACTTTCAGAATGCGTATTGACTACCGCGAACTTAACAAGGTGACCGTGAAGAATCGTTATCCTCTTCCACGCATTGATGACTTGTTCGACCAGTTGCAAGGGCCGAGTTATTACTCTAAGATTGATTTGAGATCTAGATACCATCAGCTAAGAGTCCGAGATGAGGACGTCTCCAAAACAGCATTTAGAACTCGATACGGCCATTACGAGTTTCTGGTTATGCCATTCGGGCTGACGAATGCACCAGCGGTCTTCATGGATCTCATGAACCGAGTATGCAAACCTTACCTGGATAAGTTCGTTATTGTGTTCATCGACGATATCCTGATCTATTCTAAGAGTCAGGAGGAACACGAGCAGCATCTACGACTTATGCTGGAACTTCTTCGAAAAGAGCAGTTGTATGCCAAGTTTTCAAAATGTGACTTATGGCTTCGCGAAGTCCACTTTCTAGGCCATGTGGTAAACAAGGATGGAATTCATGTGGATCCATCTAAGGTTGAATCGATCAAGAACTGGCCTGCACCCCGCACACCAACAGAAATCCGCCAATTCTTGGGTTTGGCAGGATATTACAGAAGGTTTATCAAGGATTTCTCAAAGATTGCGCAACCTCTCACTTCATTGACTCAGAAAGGTGTCACCTATCGTTGGGGTGATGCACAAGAATCCGCCTTTCAGCACTTAAAGGATAGACTTTGTAGCGCGCCTATCCTCTCATTGCCTGAGGGCACAGATGATTTTGTGGTTTACTGCGATGCTTCCATCCAAGGACTTGGTTGCGTGTTGATGCAACGTGACAAGTTCATTGCCTACGCATCACGCCAACTCAAAGTTCACGAAAGAAATTACACTACTCATGATCTGGAGCTGGGAGCAGTTGTTTTTGCACTTAAGATATGGAGACATTACATGTACGGTACCAAGTGCACCATTTACACCGATCACAGGAGTCTCGAGCATATCTTCAAGCAAAAGGAGTTAAATATGCGACAAAACCGATGGGTTGAGCTCTTGAACGATTACGAATGCGCTATCAAATACCATCCGGGCAAGGCCAATGTTGTGGCCGGCGCCCTCAGACGAAAGGATACCATACCTAAGCGTGTACGTGCTTTACAGCTTACCATTCAATCCAACCTTCCCGATCAGATTCACGATGCTCAGGTTGAAGCATTGAAAGCAGAGAACATCAGGGCCGAGTCCTTGCGAGGATCGAGGCAGCGACTAGAGCAAAAGGAAGACGGCGCTTACTATGTAACAGGGCGCATCTGGATTCCACTTTATGGAGACCTACGAGAGCTTGTGATGGATGAAGCACACAAGTCTCGTTATTCGGTACATCCGGGTTCGGATAAAATGTACCACGACCTCAAGACTACGTATTGGTAGCCTGGCATGAAAGACCACATAGCAACCTACGTTAGTAAGTGTTTGACTTGTGCGAGAGTCAAGACTGAATATCAGAAACCATCAGGCCTACTTCAACAACCGGAGATCCCGAAATGGAAATGGGAGCAAATTTCCATGGATTTCGTTACTGGTCTGCCTAGATCTCAACGCGGAAACGATACCATTTGGGTGATCGTAGATCGACTGACCAAGTCTGCACATTTTCTGGCTATCAAAGAAACGGATAAATTTTCTACTCTTGCAGACATTTACCTAAAGGAAGTGGTATCAAGGCACGGAGTGCCAACCTCCATCATTTCTGATCGTGACGCGCGTTTTACTTCTGAACTGTGGCAAGCAATGCATAATTCCTTTGGCTCACGTTTAGATTTGAGCACCGCTTATCACCCACAGACGGATGGGCAATCTGAACGCACCATCCAAACCCTTGAAGACATGCTCAGGGCATGTGTAATCGATTTTGGTAATGGCTGGGAAAAGCACCTCCCGCTGGTGGAGTTTTCGTATAACAACAGCTACCACACCAGCATCTAGGTTGCTCCATTCGAGGCATTGTATGGACGCAAATGCCGATCACGTCTCTGTTGGGCAGAAGTTGGTAATAGCCAAATCACTGGCCCAGAACTTGTGGTAGATACCACCGAGAGAATTGCTCAGATATGACAGCGAATGGCGGCAGCTCGTGACCGTTAGAAAAGCTATGCTGATAAATGAAGAAAACCACTCGAGTTCCAGGTTGGGGATCGAGTGCTACTCAAAGTCTCACCTTGGAAAGGTGTAGTCCGCTTTGGCAAACGAGGCAAGCTCAATCCGCGTTATGTCGGACCGTTCAAGATCATTGAGAAAATTGGTAAAGTCTCCTACAGGTTGAATCTACCTGAAGAACTCAGTGGAGTTCACAACGTATTCCATTTGTCGAATCTGAAGAAATGTCTGTCAGATGATACTCTCATAGTTCCTCTCAAGGAAATCAAAATCGAGGACCAGCTGCGATTCTTCGAAGAACCAGTAGAGATTACGGATCGAGATGTTAAGATCCTCAAGCATACCAGGATACCTCTGGTCCGAGTTCGTTGGAATGCTCGTCGTGGCCCAGAGTATACCTGGGAACGAGAAGACCAAATGAAACTCAAGTACCCCCAACTGTTTAAGAAAAACGCAACCACAACTGAGGCTGAAGCTATTGCAGAATTTCGGGACGAAATTCCAAATCAACGGGGGGATGATGTGACACCCCAGGAAAATCAGGAAAACAACGCAACTTAACAAGCTTCCTCATTAACCACGCGCTAAATTTCGGGACGAAATTCTCTTAACAGGGGGAGAATGTGACAACCCTCAAATTTACATGTAACCGTACAGTTTATTAATGATAAATAAGTGCTTGATGACTGTGCTGAATCATTTAACTGCTCTCTGATTTACTGTGTTATACTTACATGTACTTGTTAATATACTACTAGTGTACAGAAAGGTCACTAAATAGTCCGTTATATTTTCCTGAGTGTTGAGAATTAAAAACGTTACAAAAACATATATGTAGGACACTTTACGGATTAATTAGGCACTTTAACTGAACAACACCGAACCGAACAACCGGACTTTACCCGGAACACAAAAATATTGTCAAACACATTATTTTTATTTTTCTGAGCTAGTAAGGGTCCCCGAACACCCTAACACACCTTATATTATATAACACGCCTTCATGCACTAACTTAACAATTTAATCCTAACTAGTTCCCTAACCATTTAGTTGAAACCCAACCCTATACCCACCCCCCCACCTTACGGTTATGGAAGTAGGGGACACACCCACATTTCTTTTAAATATTTAATTGCTATTGTTAAATATCTAGAAGACACATTGTATGATGGGTAAACAAGAAACATGGTTTATAAATTAAACCACTAGCACTTGAACTTCATTTTCATCAAACACCCATCTCCAAACAACTCTCCTCTCCTCCATCACTACCTACGGCCGCCCCCTCACCACCATTCTTGTTCCAAGTTCAAGCATTTCAAGTGTACATCTAGGTGCACAAAGGTGAACAACGGAAGGTGGAACTCACGGATCATCAAGGACCACTCTCATCTTTTATTAACCATCACTTTTCTACACTCGAACTTCCCTAGCCTTGAGCTAGTGGTAAGAACTTAGATCCGTTCATTCTTTATGTTATTTAAGTGGTTAATAGATGTTTGATGATGAAAATCCATGAACACTAAAGAACCATGAACAAAGTCTTGCATATAAACTAACTTGTAATGAAACATTGATGAAACATGATGAAGTGATGATAAACTGAAGTTGTCTTGATTATGTTACTGATTTACTTGCTGACCTACTTGTAATATTGATGTTTGATGTTGTTGTGGTCACTAAACATGTTAACGGAATCAATCGAACACAAGTTAGTAAGTTAAAGAATGAAAACAGAATCTGTCCAAGTTTTACAGCCAACTTCAGTTGGCTGTAAACAGGTCATAAACTCAATGAAAAACTGATATTTTGAGTCTAAAACGTGTTATTATGAAATACGGTTCTAATGGCACCGGAATCATAATTTTTGGACTTCGTTTACTATTTTTGAAGCGTCATTTTGTAACAGCAGCTAGAGCTGCATTTTTCTGCGGAAAATATGCATTTTGTTTTCTGTCATAACTTGAGTTCTGTGTAGAGCTAGATCATGAAATTTGTACAGCAGATGAAAAATGATGTATTTGTAATTACCCCAGTGGAATTTCGTAAACGGACTCTCAATGAATTTTAAATAAATTATTCCGTGGACTGTGGTCAGAAAAAGATAAATCTGAGTTCAGTCCGGAAAATGAATTTTTATAAAATATTAGTAATGAACTGGACCCCGATATTTTTACACAATATAATATGGAACGTTTAAGACATTCTGTAAAAATTTGGGAATTTTTGGAATAAGTTAACTATTTTATTAAAATGTCCGAAAACATCCGGTTTTGAATATTTAAGCTGAAACGACATACGTTGTAATTTGCATGTCTAAATGTCGAGTATGCTATCTGTGAATGATCTAACATGTTATATGTGTTATGTGCATTATCGTATGTTTTCTTATGAGTGGGGAATGGATGGAAAGTATATATGGGCATAAACAGTTAAAGTAATGCATGTTATGTGATAGATACGTGTAGGAACTTTGTGCTCTATTTGTAAATCACTAAATGACTAACTGGTAATCATATTAGGATGTGATTGACCGACCTTGACTGTTAGCTATATTTGAGAATCTAACCGAGCAAACCGATGTGAGTTCACACTTTCTACAAGGCATGGGATTCCCGGTGGTTTGGGAATGGGTTAAAGAATTTAAAACTAAATCTACATATCCCCTTGGAAAGATATGTACGGCCATCCTCCATAATTAATCCTACGAATTCTCCTGGTGCAGAATACGTACGTTCGTCCTCCTGGTGTAGGACAACAAACTTAAAAACTAGCTAGACAAAACTCTATTAATAAGTCCCTCTTCATTATATCGACTTAATCGACGAGGCCAATGGCGAGCGGGTCATTAGTTAATAGCGCTATTAGGTTTAACAAACCTCACACCGTGCCGGTCGGGCGGGCGTGTACTAATGGACTATGGCAGATTATCAGTGATGATAGACGCTGATATAGGGCACAACTTATTTGCGTAGTAGTCGATATCATATCGTCTAGTAGTTCAAACGGGGAAAGCCCCCACTGATTATGGTTATGGTTTGGGTAATGACAAAGGAACTGGTTAAACATACTTTCAACTACGGGGTAACCCCCACGGCAATTAAGCCAACGAAAGTCAAACCACGTTTTTCAGAAACAACTTAAAACTAAACAACCAAACGTGAACTCACTCAACTTTGTTGTTGACTCGTTGTTACATGCCTTACAGGTCGCTAAACGCTTGGAGCTTGCACGAGGAAGGAGTCGTTGTGGTGTACGGACTGTTATGTTCCGTGCTTATTATTTAAATCCTTATGAACTTATTAAACTTGCGTTTTGAACTTTAACTTATAAACTATGGACATATGCTTTTGGTTTTACCTTTATGCTTCCGCTGTTTAAACTAAACATGGCTAACTAGCTTTGGTCACTAATCGTATTGTGGTTGGTCTTATTTACTTAATTACGATGTTCAATATGATTGGTGGCTCGATCCTGGTCACGTCACGCCTCCAAGCGGTGGTACTCCGCATGGTGGATTTTGGGGGTGTGACAAGGAGGAGATACGAGACAACCGTTAGCAGCCTAAAATCATGGGAGGTGGAAAACGTGGGGCAAAACCTGCTAGCTAATTAAACTGGCAAGAAACCGTCAATAACTGCTGATATAGCAGTTAAAAAGTGAGTTTAAATGGTCAAGATTTCATCTCAGCAAGATCTAATGGCTAAGAATGATTTACAAGTTGGTTAGACTTAATGGGATCCATAAATATATATAATTGGGACCAATAATATTAAAACTTAACTATCAATAATATCTAGTACCACTTTTCAAGATGATAATAATAATAATAATAATAATAATAATAATAATAATAATAATAATAATAATAATAATAATAATAATAATATCTAGTACCAACACATAAGATTGTGATAGGTACATTTATTGCATTGTAATTGAGATTTAAAAAATTCAAATCAACATTTTAGGATTAAATACTTACAAAGACAGATTATAAAATATTGAGTTAATTGCCAAAATCGTCCCTGAGGTTTGGGCGGGTTTGCCATTTTCGTCCAAAATGACACTTTTGTACCAAATTGCCCCCAACGTTTGTAACTTTTTGCCATTTTCATCCAAACTACTAACTTAGTTTATTTTTTCTGTTAAGTTGAGGATATTCGGATGTAACTGGCAAATATAAAACCACCGGGACGATTTTGGTAATTTACTTAAACTCTTTTAAATTTCTTTTATTTAAGGCAAATTGGATTTAAATAATCCCAACTTACTCAATTTGGCCGATAATAATCCCAACTCAGTTATTGGCCGATAATAATCCGAACTGGTCTACTTTTGGCGGATAATAGTCCGCCGTTAAAAATACCTTAACGGAGTTATGCTTTTTTCCGAATTACAAACCGATGTTTTAGGGCTTTTGATTAGAACGAGGATACGAGTTGATTGATGTAAAATTTACCTCGAAATACTACCCCAAACGACAAAAACGGTGCTTCAATTCGGGTGTTTAAACTTCCAATTAACAAAATTCAAGCCGTTTGAAGCACCGTTTTTGTCGTTTGGGGTAGTATTTCGAGGTAAGTTTTACATAAATCGACTCGTATCTTCGTTCTAATCAAAATCCATAAAATATCGGTTTGTAATTCAAAAAAAAGCATAACTCCGTTAAGCTATTTTTAACGGCGGACTATTATCGGCAAAAAGTAGACCAGTTCGGATTATTATCGGCCAATAACTGAGTTGGGATTATTATCGGCCAAATTGAGTAAGTTGGGATTATTTAAATCCAATTTTTATATAATAAAAATAATATACATGCAATTTTTATATGAAAAAAATAATAGCTTTGTCACATAATTTTTATAATTTTTCATCCAACCACTAACTAAGTTAATTTTTCTATTAAGGCGAAGGATGTTTATAAACTAAGACAAAAATTAATTTCTAATTTTTATATAGATTAGTTTTATAAAAATAAAATCTACTTAAACCTCTAAATTTTATAAAACTAAAATGTTGGTGACCTTATTGAAAAAGGTCAAATAAAAAAATCTTATCATATGTACCAAGTTTGTAATTTATTTTCTACTCTTTTAAATTCACTCCTAAGGAAAAACAGAAGTCAGTCCCCCCCTCCTCTATCAAACAACGTATCGTTACCAAACCTTAAAATTATCCACCAAATTGTAATTATAATGCTATGAACCAAAAGTTTCTTTACTTAAGACACTCAGAATAAGTATTAGTTAGTTACACTCATAATCTTAATTAAATAAATATTTTATTTCTACCAAGATATTTCCTAGGTGCTCAACACATTTAAAAAATATGTAATGTTTTACAATTTTTTTCTATCTCTACAACTGATAAATACTAAAACTTGTAATCGATTGTTATGTGTTGCACACCAATGACGTTTTCTCTTTATAAAACTGATTTATATAAAGAAGCTGTAAATTAATTTTTATCATAATTTATAAAATTTAAAACATCCTTCACCTTAACAGAAAAAATAAACTGAGTTAGTGATTTGGATGAAAATTTATAAAAATTATGTGACAAAACTATTAATTTTTTTTTTATAAAAACTCCATGTATATTATTTTTTTATTATATATGTAACAAAAAAATTAAATAAAAGAAATTAAAAAGGGTTTGAGTAAATTGCAAAAATCGTCCATGTGATTTTATATTTGCCAGTTTCATCCAAATATCCTCAACTTAACAGAAAAATAAACTAAGTTAGTGGTTTGGATGAAAAAGGCAAAAAGTTACAAACGTTGGGGGCAATTTGGTACAAAAGTGTCATTTTGGACGAAAATGGCAAACGTGCCCAAACCTCAGGGACGATTTTGGCAATTAACTCTAAAATATTGAACGAGATTATTTTATCACCTTAAATTAACTTATCTTCTAAAGGGAAATAATAATAATTATAGGACGCTAGGGTATACACATTTTTTAAGAAATCCATGGAAGAAGGTTGGTGGGAGTAGTTTGAATATTCGACAATCTGATTTTTAACGTGAGAGTTTGCATTGAGGTGACCCATTAATTGCAGATAAGATCACAGGTGAAAGGTGCCTCTCGATCTCTTCCGGTATCCCTTCACTTTCTTTGTTTTTGACTTTATTCTTTGCTTCTTTCATATTAATTAATATTTTGTTGTAAAACAACGGTCTATTAGCAATCCATATATAATTATACTAAACATGAGAGAACAAGACCATAGAGAATAAGTGAATAGGAATTCTTTTCATTGAGATGTCAACATGCAATACAAAAGAACTCTATATATAGTGTTCTTACATTAATACAAAGGTAATCAATAGAGGGTGGCTACATATGTGGAGAGTCACCACATTATGGTGCATTCATAACACTCCCCCTTGACTATCCACATGATGAAATATAATAGTCCACTATTCTTTTAATACGCTAGGTGATGCTGCATCGTTAAAAACCTTGCTAGGAAAACCCAATGAGATAAAACCATAGCTAAGGAAAAAGAGTGCAGCACGTATTTTCTCCCCCCTAATACTTCTGGATCAGGTATGTTGCCTCATTAAAAACCTTACTAAGAAAACCCAATGGGATAAAACTTAGTCAAGGGAAAAAGAGTACAACTTGAGTAAGTCTCCCCCTCATTTTAACATGTATCCTTAAGTGACATGTGTCCATCTTCCTTGAAAGTCGAACAAAGCTATTGTAGCCAATGATTTGTCGCTTGATCCCTTAATGTGCACGACTGTGTTTTGTTACATTCCTGCATCTACAAGACTAACCAAACTTGTTTTGATGGGTTAGTAAAATATAATCAAATATCGTTTATACCTGAAATATTTCTTTGAACTCATTCCAATGTCTCTTCACTTGATAAATGTTATATCATGACAATAAACTCAAGTGAAAAATATTATAACCATACATAACTAGCAAAACATTTTAATGCATTTATGCATTTAATGATGGTACTTCTAGAATGAGAATCTCTACTATGGTAGGGAATGATAATAGGCATTTCTTATAACAAATGACTTAACAACCTTTCCATACTAAAATATCCAAACATCATCTTCTAGATGTACTTGAGGGATTAGTAAAATATAATTACATATATACTCGAACTGCAGTTCGAGTAATAATTAGACCGTGCCAAGGTCATTCAAAAATTTTCCTCTTTAGTTTGAGAGTTCCCTCTCGATGATGTTTACATTATCATTGTAAGAGTGAAATCTTGTTAAATAGATGTAGCTCATTTTATCAAAATTATACCTCTCTTTTCAGAGTACAGTCGACTGTACCACATACGAGTAGTTTCCTTTAAAATTCATATATATAACACATATGGGATTATTGTTTCATAATGCTTTGAGCATTTTTAATCCTTCAGGGGTTTTCATACAGATGTCATTTGCAGTTGTCTCGTACATGTATACGATGATGACATCCATAAGTTGTTTTATTTGAAGTCATTCTGAGATTGCGAGGCCGCTTAAACATCTAAAGATTATCGCATCCACTACAGGGGTATACGTTTCCTCGTAATCAACTGCTGGGATTTGGAAAAAAAATCTTTATGTTAAAATGCGTGCCTTACATCGCAAAAACTCATTATTTACGTTTCCTTTTATTTAAAGACACCCATTTATAACCTACTGGTTTGACGTCTATGGGTATTCGAACTGCTGGTTCGAAAACGTTTAGTTTGTCGAGCAAATTTAGTTCAACCTTAAGTCATGTAGCCATTTTGGCTATTTGTGTGCATACACTCTTGCACACTTTCTATATATGTAATCTTCTTTTTTTTCATCGATTACATCTATTGCTATAGCATAATCAAATATATCATTTTACACGTGTTTCATTACGGTTCCATATTGTACTTATTTTGTACATAATTCATCGCGATCTCATATTTGTTTGGTACTAGAGTTTCTTTTAGAACTCCATTAGCCTCTTTTGGGGTTTTGACAACAACCTTCTTTAAGGTTTAGTATGCAACCACTTCTGGGGTTTTGTATGCAACCTCTTATGATGTTTTGTGTGCCACCTCTTTTGGGGTTACACCAACTGCGTTACTCTTCTCTTTTTGTGTTTGTGGGTTTTGTCTTTTTAGAACCGATTTATCTCTCACAATTTATTAATATGATAATCATTTTGTGAGTACTTCCATTCGAGCAGATAAGTTTAAGCTGGTATATGTGACTTTGTCACCTTATTTGTGTTAGTGAATGCATCTTGTATTTCATTTGTTATTATTTGCAAATACACGCTCTTTCTTTTGGACTTCAGATTTGCATTGACCACTTCAGGGGTCGATATATAATATGATGCATTTTTTTTATGTTACCAGTCTTTCATTTTCTTGTCTCCCCCTAAGACTGGGAATACGATGTACATATCACATTTTATATGTTATGGTGGTGCTATTGGTACATAGGCTGCACAACAAAATATAAAAAAAAATGGAAACTTGGTTCTCTTCAGGAGACCAGTTGCAATGGGGAGTATTTGTGATAAGTAGTTGGTTTTGAATTGATATAATCAATCGACGAATTCCTTCTCAACTACGTATGCCTCTCACTATATTTCACATTGTGCCCAACAATGGTCCCTACAATTGGGTTGTCAAAGAACATTGTTAAACCATGTCAAAAAAACAACGTTCCATAGTGTTGGGCATATGCTACATATGGGTAGCTAAAAACTCACATGTAACCATGTATGAATGCCACAATCCACACAACTGTACATTTCAATGGTCCTATATAAGAGGGATTGTTTGTAGGAGTCTATTGTTTGGAAGGGCATAAAAATTTATTTGGCACAAAAAAAAACACTAACTTAGAGGTGCTAAGGTACCGGTTAGCATGTTTGATTGTTTAGCATATCATGATGCTATCTTGATGACCTATTTGGTCATGCCATGTGGTGAACGTATAAATATTCTAGTAACTTCTGGTTACTCACCATATTTGATTTAATGGAATATTGTGGAAAATTAGTATCATTTCTAGTAACTTCTAATATAGTCTTCTGGCCATATTTGCTATATGATATATTTTAGATATTTCTTTTACACCATTCCAAGGTGATGACTTTTCATTCAAACATAGTGGAAACTTAATAAATTTCTTTGGTATACATTAGAATATGATGCATTATGAATTACAAAATTCGATTTCAGCGGGTAAACTATCGATGCTCTTCTGGAACATTTAATATGCTATTAACACGTGAAATAGTATCAATAGCGTCTCTACCACGTGAAATATTATAGTTTTAGCTTTTGTTTAGAGGGAAAACATGTATTATTCATAAGGTTTTCCATCACTAGGCTATATGTTAGCCAAAAACGCCAAGTGCGATGAACTAAAGTTTGGGTTGAACTTGAAAAATCATTATTAAAAATAAACGGGACTTTGTATACATTTGGGAGAACTTCGGGTTCTCATCATTGATTTAATATTCATGTGAGCATCAACACTAACTCAAATGAATTATTATCTATCAATTTAAGTAACTAACATCAGAGTAGTTTACTTAAGCTAAAGTCCACTAATTATTTTCATAGCTATTTTTCATCATTTTCATGTGAGGGCACATTTCTAATGACTATATCAATGTCTATTAATATTTGTTTTGCAACAACAAGCAATTAGAAGAATAACCATACAATTAATTATGTTGACTATGCATAACATTGTAAAAAGCTGAAATATTAAATCACTAAAGCATAACAATGTTTATCTCAGCGTAGTTGTTTTGGTAACCAGCTACCAATGAAATTTGTATTAATTTATTTAGCACATTTAACTTGTCAAAAGGCAATACATATAACATATATGCTATCTAAAACAATGAGACCAACAGAAGTATTGTTAAACAAATGAAATCCTTAATATCTACCCATAAGAAAGTTATATGCATGTTAATTATTCACAATTTATATGCATATCAATTACATATATAAATCACACACAATCCTAGGACATTATACGTATACATATATGTGTGTTTGAGTGTTAAAGAGATTAAGCTCATATTAATTTGTTTTCATGTCTTTAATATTAATCAAATCACATATTAAAGCCTTATACAATTGCAATAACAATGATATACAACAAAATTAACTAAGTAGTTGTCATATTATAACATATTATCATATAAACATGTGCATTATTGTAAATTCATTAACAGAATTGTACTAATGATTATCTTCAAATATAACTATTAGACATCACCTTTTAATACAAATTGTATTTTGACAGTCATCATAAATTGTATAAATACTAATAACAAAATCTAATTAATGAACCAATCAAAACTCATAACCATAATAATAAAATCACATAATGATATCAAAACTCATAACCATAATAATAAAAGCACATAATGATATCAAAACTCATAACCATAATAATAAAAGCACATAATGATATAGAATTTGTAATGTCTATTTGAAACGTATTTTGTTGTATAAAATTTAGAACAACAATAAAAGGCTATTTAATTACTATTTACTAACCATAAAATGTAATAAAAACAATTTATTAGAATAACAATAAAAGGCTATTTAATTACTATTTACTCATTTCGTAAATTGAAAAAAAAGGGTAAATATACATCAACATGAATTAATGATGAGGAAATCGGAATTAATTTTATAATTAATAATATTCAATCCACACTCATAAGTTATATATTAGAACTTTAATTGAATTTATGCTATATTAATTAAAACTAAATAATATATATAACTTTAAAATATATATAAATAATATAATCAACATGTAAATGCAAGATCATGGATATCATAATACAACTTTTCTTTTCAAGGTTTATCTATTAAACATGCATAAAAAGAATTTATCTAACTATATATCAATTTCTAAACCAAGGAATAAGCTTGCAATATAACTAGCAAATAGATAAGATTAGACTTAATAAATTAATAACAAGTATTTTCTCATCGGGTTTCTGTAACAAGTGTCCATGTATATATTAAACTTATATTTCCTATTTTTTTTTCAATACCGTGATGATCATTTATTCTAGAAAAGGTCATTGAAAATGAAAATGAAAATTATGAGTAGGATTTGAACATCCCCTGTTCAACCGACTTTCAAAAATCTCATCCTGGTTAACGATTATTCTTATTATGGTAAAATCAAGTTGAAAAGATAAGGCATATTCAACAAGAAACAATATAGGTATAAGAGTAGTACCTTATGTAGATAAACATGTATGGTGGAAAAAAAACTTTACTTGAAATAACTAAAGGAAATAGCATCCATCACTTTTCAATCGCCATGTCTACGAAATCCAATCTTCGTTGGAAACACCTCGGGCTACCAAAACTTTTATCAACAAAACATCATCAACGATATTGGTCAACCGAGACTTTAATCAACGATTAAAACCAATGATGATTCGAGCACTTTCGTGCTGATAACGTGTTGTAAAACAACGGTCTATTAGCAATCCATATATAACTATACTAAACATGAGAGAACAAGACTATAGAGAATAAGTGAATAGGAATTCTTTTCATTGAGATGTCAACATGCAATACAAAAGAACTCTATATATAGTGTTCTTACATTAATAAAAAGGTAATCAATAGAGGGTGGTTACATATGTGGAGAGTCACCACATTATGGTGCATTCATAACATATTTTATATTTTACTAACATTAGAAATATATAATAATATCTGCAAACGACCTTGAACACTCTTAGGTGCTGTTTGTTTTTTCTGCGAGAAAATGTCTGCAGTCTGCGGACCACATCTGCAGACATCTGCATAAGAAGAGGTGGACCAAAGGTCTGCAGTCTGCAAGGAGAAGATGGTTTGTTTTTTTTTATATAACATCTTCACACACACAGAAACACACACTTTACACACACACCTCTGTTCTCTCTCTGCATCATCACCGCCACAACCATCTACCACCACCCACCCACCCACCCCCGTCGCAACCACCACCCCCGTCACAACCACCCACCCCCAGATCTTTCTCCTCCCTCGATCTCTCTCTCTGCCTTCTTCATCACCACCATCAAGCACCACCGCAAACCCACCACCACCACCGTCACCACTACACCACCGCCACCACCGTCACCACTACATCTTCGATTTGGGGTTCGATTTGGGGTTTTTTTGATGAGAGAGAGAGAGAGAGAGAGAGAGATCGAGGGAGGAGAGAGATCCAGAGAGAGAGAGATCCATAGAGAGAGAGAGAGGAGAGAGAGAGGAGAGAGAGACGGCGGTGTAGGCGGTGGTTGTGGTTCCTGTGATGATGATGACGGCGATTTTGATGGTGGAGGTGATTGGGGGTGTCGGGTGGAGGAGAGAGAGGGTGTCGGAGCTGGAGGTGGGGCTGGAGGTGGTGGCGGAGCAGGGGTGGGAGGTGGTGGCGGAGTGGAGGTGGTGGCGGAGTGGGTCTGGTGGCAGAAGAGGTCTGGAGGGAGAAGAGGAGAAGGTGAGAAGAGGTGTGAAGACCTTTGAAGACAAGCTTGAATGTCTGTTTGAAGCAGACCTCTCGCAAACTTTTTTAATGAAAGGTCTGCGAGAAAACAAACAAGCTGCAGACCACAAAGGTCTGCGCGCGTCTGCGCGGCGCAGACAAAAGACATCAGGAAGACCTTCTAGGAAAAAACAAACAGCACCTTAGAAGTTCTGCAGTTATTAACAAAGAAAACTGATCACTACTGGTGGCGAACCTACTCCCATATGGTTGAGGGCCCGTAAAAAAGAAAATTTCCTCTTAAAAATATGGTTAAGCCCTTCGATAGCCCCCACAAAAAATAAATTCTGAGTCCACCACTGAATTCACTACTAACACGGCAGTTGATAATTACGGAAAACTACAATAAAATGGTAGTTGCAGCCAAATTAGCAATGATGGCAACATGTCGTTGCTCGATTTGAAGAAAATTCAAAGTCTGTCAAGTAAAGGGAATCGTCGCTAAGTTACTGTGTAAAGCATTTATCAGCAAAACTTATTTGCACTTTGTAGCAACTTAGCAAAGGGGCTGCTAGATTCTTTATGAAAAATTCACAATTGTTAATAGCTTATTATATCCATCCAATACAGTTACAGAAAAGAAAATTTATAGGAATTTACATAATGAAATTAGTCAATAATCTATATGTTATATGCATGTGACTAAGGGTGAGAGGGGCACTCCTCTCTTAGATCTCTCTTACAAAAAACCAATCAGCACGCGCCACGTCAACTCCCTCCTTAACTTCCTCCACACCCTCAATTTGATGGCGGCACTCCTCTCTTTGGTGACTTGTTTTTTTATTTTTTTAATTAAGAAAATATTTTTATAAAAAGTAAAACATAATTTCATAAAATAAAAAATTACATTTAATTTAATAAAATAAAAATTACATCGCAATACTACATAAAAATTTTAGAAATTGCACGGCCACCCGTACTTGTTAGCGATCTCGCGCTTTCGGGCGAGGATGAACGACAACATTTCCGTACTTGTGGTTGTGCACTTGCACCGCACGAACCACCACGAGACGGTTGCGAGCCGCGTCCCTTAGTGTTAGAGCCGACGGACTTTTTCTTGGCTTCGCGGGGTTGGTTCTCCATTGCTCGGTTTGGCTGTGTTGTATTTGAAAGATTTTTAGAGTAAGATTGAGAATTTGTGTGGTAAAAAATTAGATTTAAGTTGGTTATTTATATAGGTTAAAATTGATTTTTTTTTATTATTTCTGACCGTTGCCCAACGTTCAAATGGTGAAAAGTTGTGCGGTGAACACACACCGCTCCCCACTCCCCGCAAACACTCCCCGAGGGGTCGGCGGCGGTGTTCCCGCTCGGGGACTACACACCCCGCACCCCTCCTCGCAAAGCGCCCCGGACACCCTAATCAAAGACTTATCTCAAGCATGAGTTAACATGCGGTAACCCAACCTTTATTAAATGATAATAATACTTAAGCTTTTTAACGGGTTTTTTTTTTAACGGCAAATTTTGGATCACTGACGGATCACTGGAGTATCATCGTGTCACCAGCGGAACCACCCGATCATATCCATCTCCACTAGGCATAATGCCTATACACCAATTCAGGAGTAAACCCAATAAATATGGGAAAAAACCCCCTTTGTGGGAATCGAACCCAGGACCTATTGGTCCCAAAGCCTTATTCCACCCCCAAGATGCCACTAGGCTATAAAGCCATGGACAAAGAAAAAGTCCACTAGGCATAATGCCTGTACACCAATTCAGGAGAAAACCCAATAAATATGGGAAAAAACCCCCTTTGTGGGAATCGAACGGGTTTTAATTTTATGTATTGGGTAGACGGTTTATAGTATGCTATCCAATCGTGCTCGGTACACCTTATATACTTTAGTTAAGGATAGGATGGTCAGTATGTGTAGACCTCGTGATCTAGGTTAATCACAGATTAAGATTAATTAATTACTATCTATGTGGTCGATTAAGCAGTGCTATCATTAATTTTGTCTTGCAACTAACTAAGATTTATTGTTCTTGTATTCGTACCTGATTTCAATTCTCTTAGGGTGAACGGGGCGTACAGCGGGGAGGGCATCGGTGACCCTATCCACCGATCGGGAACACCGCCGCCATCTCTGCGGTGACCCGATTCGGGGAAGGGATTGGGGGGAGTTCACCGAAGAAGGGGAGGGTTGTTGGTGGGGCCAGCCTCACTTTCAACCAATCACTGATTTTCTTTTTTTTTTCTTTTTTTTTTAATAAAAAACCAAGTCACCTAAGAGGGGAGTGCCGCCATCAATTTAGGGTGTTAGAGGAGTTTAAGAGGGGAGTTGACGTGGCACACGAGGATTGGTTATGCGTAAGAGAGGGGACTCCCCTCTTAGGGGAGTGCCCCCCTCACCCTTATAATTTTATTTTTATACATTCCATGTTTCTGTATTTTAATGCAACTAGTAGGGAACCCGCGTGTTACAACAGAGTCGACAATATGGATGGAGAACATAATTCAAATATGAAAACCTTAAAAAATCGTATATACGTTGTGTGTGTATATATATGAAAGCCCTCGCGCTTCGCGACTGCAACGCACGGGAAACCCTTATGATAAACATTACATAGTATATTGCAATATTTTTTTATTTAGTGGGAAACCTGCGTTTTGCGGCGGAGTCGACAATTTACATATAAACTTTTAACCAACTTCTCTAAAATTGCAAAACACGTCACATGTTAAATTTGATTAATTTTGGTTCACTGATTAGTCATTTAGTCCAAATACACAAATACAATAGAATGTATTTTTGAATATATGTTCTTGATGAATGAGATGGCTTTATTATCTACTAGTGGGAAGGCCCGCGCGTTGCAGCGGGTGTCCCGACTAATATCATATTCAATTATGTCTATTACAAACCACAACTGATATTCAATACATGAATTTATGTAAGTTTCGTATGTTTTCTATTACGTACCTCAACGATGATATCAAAGGAAGATAAAAGAATTTGAACAAACTTGCAATACAACGATGTGATTATGTGTAAAACGCAAAATTCCATCGTGAAAATTATTCACGCATTTTTTATTAAAGTAAAATCTAATATGACAAACGCTACATCGTAGATGTAACACTACAAGTGTCTTATGTGATATATAAATAAAAAAAATTTACATGGTACATGTTAGAACATATTCAACTACAACATGAATCATGAGTTTCACCACCTCATTTTTCTAAACCACTTCAAGTGTTTTTATCGGGTTAATTTTCATCAAGCTTTATATAACACAAAAAATATATAATTAAAATTAAAGTTTATAAATAAAGACTTTGAAAATTCAAAATAAGACACATTTAATGTGTCTTATATAACACAAAGCGGACCCTAATCAGCTTTGGGCTCGTGTTATCAAAGCTATTCATGACACAAAAAATGATAAAATGTTAATCCCCGTTAAGAAAAATGTCCTGGGGGTTTGGAAAGATATCGGAAGCATGAAAGAGGTTTTAGAAAAGAAAGGAGTTAATATTCGTGAAAAATTGATAGTGGAACTGGGTAACGGGTCGAACACAAGTTTTTGGAAGGATGCATGGCTGGATCAGGTCCCGCTTATGATCTTGTTCCCTGATCTATTTCGGTTAGCAAAAAATAAGCGAGCTATGGTGGCTGATAATGTGCTTCGGATTGGAGATGTTAATCAATGGTCGTGGGACTGGGTGATGGATCCAACCTCAGCCGAAGAATGGAGACAGTTAAATGCACTTATGGGAAGATTGAATCAAGTTAAGCTCAATAATTGCAAAGATAAATGGAAGTGGTCTGATTGCACGGAGGAAGAATTTTCGGTCAAACAAGTGAGAGCGGAGCTGACGGAGTCAAATAACGGGCATGATGAGACGGGATTCAAGTTTGTTTGGAATTCCTGGGCCACTCCTAAAAGTCTGTTCTTGCTTTGGCGGGCGGTTCACGGGAGTATTGCTTCTAAAAGTGAGCTAGTTCGGAGAGGGGTCCCGGTTCAGAACTTGCAATCTTCACGGTGCGGGTTAAGAGAAGAAACCACGAATCACCTGTTTGTCGAATGTATGTGGGCTAAGTGCATCTGGTGGAACGTTTTAGCGTGGCTGCGAATTCCATTTCCTGCAAACTGTAACTCCATAGTAGATCTGATGCGTTTTTTAGCTGAGTGCCCTGGTAGCAAGAATTGGAAACGATTTGTCAACACAATCGTTGCGGCAACAGTTTGGCGGCTCTGGTTCGCCCGTAACCAGAAGGTGTTCGAAGACAAATTCCTTTCGATCTCGAAGATAATGGAGCAAATTAAAGAAGACTCGTACACGTGGATCAAGAACCGATCTAAGTTAACGAGACTTGGCTGGGAAAACTGGATTTTGTTCGATATCACTGAGTTGTTGTAATTATTCTTTGTTTTGTTTTCTTTTTGTTCCGTTGTTGTGTTCCCAGTTTCTTGCTGGCTCTTTATATTTATATATAAAGTGAGTTGTCGTTCAAAAAAAAAGACACATTTAATGTGACGGAGAGAGTAATTAGAAAAGTAACTTAAAAAGATGTAAATAATCATTTAACCATTTAAGTCGGCCCCACCACTACTATTATTATTACATATATTGTTAGTGAAGGAACATGAATAGCAATTTTATTTTTATAATAATACTAGTGGGAAGGCCTGCGCGTTGCAGCGGGTGTCCCGACTAATATCATATTCAATTATGTCTATTACAAACCACAACTGATATTCAATACATGAATTTATGTAAGTTTCGTATGTTTTCTATTACGTACCTCAACGATGATATCAAAGGAAGATAAAAGAATTTGAACAAGCTTGCAATACAACGATGTGATTATGTGTAAAACGCAAAATTCCATCGTGAAAATTATTCACGCATTTTTTATTAAAGTAAAATCTAATATGACAAACGCTACATCGTAGATGTAACACTACAAGTGTCTTATGTGATATATAAATAAAAAAAATTACATGGTACATGTTAGAACATATTCAACTACAACATGAATCATGAGTTTCACCACCTCATTTTTCTAAACCACTTCAAGGGTGAATAAAAGCTAACCATTGGCACCCAAGCCTCTAGATTTAGGAAGCCTAGTAGCCACAAGCGGGCCAACAATGCCTTGCGACTCTCTCCCGAGACCCGACCCTTCAACATACCCCATTTTCGCCATCATTTTCGACCCGAACCCTTTCGTATGCCTTTCAAACGACCCAACACGTGCATTTCCCGATCCCGATCTCCCCCTACTTTCACTACTCCTAGAGCTTTGACCCTTTACCCTTAGTGGTGGTGGGGTTGTGTCTTAAGGAGCGTCGGGCACCGCTCCTAACCCTAGTGATTTGGGCCGTTGGATCACTTCAATAGGCTCGGCTATTCCTGTACCATCCTTCCCCAGTCCGTTTCCATCTACATACCCCATTTTTGCCATCATTGTTGAACCGAAACCGGTTGTGTGGTTCTCAAAAGCATCGTAGCTTGATGAGCAGGCAGTTTGGTCTGTCGGTTTTGGTTCATCAACAGGTAAAGTGGTCACGTTTGGTTCAGGTTCCATGTTACCACACGAGATGAATGAAACGGGTTGTTTAGCATAAGTGACTACTGTCTTGTCTTTTTCTCTTCTTTGCTTGCTGCTTGATTCACCGTAAGTTTTGGCTTTTGTTAATCTCGAGTCTAACGGACTCAAACCGGTGGTTCCTTTTGAAGCTTTTTTACTACTATTTGCAGCCATTTTGGCAGGCGGTGTATTGTTAACTGCAGTATTAGCATCACCTATAAGCTGCAAAAACAAAAGCGTAATTCGTTAACCACTTTATTTCATCGTATGAATGTGATCCATGATATGAATAATGTGAAGTAACCGAATAAACTAAATTTTACTCACCTTTTCAAGGTAGATTCGGTCATTGGAAGATGGCCTTCTAGTGTGTTCGCTTCGTGTCACTGTTACAAACCTGAAGAATATTTATATACTAAGATGAAATCAAAAGAGACAAGTTCTCAAACAAAAAAATAGACAAATTATAACATATACTAATTCGTTAACACATAGTACCTTCTTTTTCCTGAACCTTGACTGCAACTTCTCAAACGATAAATTGACGCCAACCTTTGGACCTGAAGCGACTCAAAAATTCAGAATAAAATTAAATTAATGCAATATTCATGGTTTCTGAATTTGTATACCTGTGAACAATCCCGAGAGTGCATAAGTTGAAACGACATAATATCACCCTCATTCTGCACCATCTGCTCTAATTTATGCATTTATGAGCCATATATATTGATTTTGGCAAGCTCACGATGTATAAGCCTTAATTCACAGATTCATACAACACTCTTGTATCAATTTTAAAGTTAAAGAGGCGGTTAGGCTTTAGAGAAACTTACTGGAACGGGCCCATGGGGAGTCCAAAGTTACTGATCAGTATGTCAATTCTGAATATATCAACACCTAAATGATGCAAAACATATGCACCCTGTGTGGATTTTACCTTGCAGATTTGAAAGTTTGTTGCTATCAACTGAAATCTCTGTTGATTGAAAGAAAAAAGTTTAAATAAATTGATGGAAACCCAAATTAGAATCTATTAAAATCAAAGAACCCAAATTCGATTGAATCGAAGAAGGCATATTAAAATTCTTACAATACTCCCAACTTCGATTTCACTCTGGTAAATAGAGTAGCCAAAACGTGACAAAAACGTCTTGTTGAGACCCGAACCATAATCAAATCCGAGTATTAAACAAAGAACGAAGGCTGAGGTAATCATGCTAGACATAAATTGAACTCGGGATTTTTACCTGGCCATAACGCCTCCTGGATTTGAACACTTTAATCGAACACCCTTGCTTGCATCTGACTTCCATCGGCGACGGGTCAAATAATGATTCAGTTGAAACGACTGGTACACCGAAGGGTTAGGGTTACGATTCACGACACTGGATTGAAAGATTTCACTGGACGTGGAGGTAAAGGGACGCGATTCAATGCTCTCCGACGACGGTGAGGGATTAGGCGTCTTTATATTTCGTGAGGAAGGGATGTATGGAGGCAATGAGTGGTTTTGAGAATGAGAAAACAAATAAGATCTTTGGAATTCCTAATTCAATGTGGAGAGAATTAAAGAAGGGGGTTTTGATTCTCAGATGTCGATTAAAGTTCCTGGTCAGGGAAGAAAATGTTGCTTTATTAGTTGTACATGTTGCTTTAATAGTTGGATGTGTCGAAATCCCTAAAATGCCCCTAAAGTGTCTTAAATTTTTAGACAATGTGCAAGTTCACCCCCTCTAAAATAGCTTGCCACTCTTGTACATGTTGCTTCAAAATGTATACATAGTGTAAAATTACCAAAAGGGCAAAAAACCCAGTTTACTTAATAAAGGTATATAGATAAGTTTATTTTTTATTATTTATAAATAATCTAATATATAGTATAGATTTATTAGACATAAATACCATTGATCAAGGGAAAAAGAGGTATGAATGGAAAGAAATGGTAAAAAAAAGGCATTTTAAGTTGACCCTTCAAATGTCATCTTAAAAATTGATGGCAATTTACCAATTTTTACATAAGAAATGCTTTATATAGTAATACAGATTTAGTTTAACTCTAGCTTAATTCAAACTTTATCCAAATCAATGACTTTACATTTTAATCAAGCATTACCAATTTTTACATAGGAAATGCTATGTAAGTGCATATACGTTACGGATTTATGATGGATACAAAACCCTTCTTATCCGCTATATGGGTCAACATATTTTTTTCTTGATTATTTTTATTTATTTAATTTTTTTGCGAATCAGTTTATCTCATTAATACCTGTCAAGTTACATTAAAACAGAAAGTAGGCGGGCAATAAGCTGCGCCGCCACCCCTTTCTGAATTGCAAACCTTAATCTACCAAAGACAATACTCCGTCCCCCCGAGACTGAGCAATTGTTGTGGATGACCCGTTGGACCCAGATCAGAAATTGGATAGCTTGTGGCGCTAGGGGCCTAAATGTGTCAAAGGCAAAAGGGACAAAAACATGCTGGTTCTCTTCACAAGCTTTAGCGTGCCTATAAACTTTCTTCGATTCTGCCTTTCTTGCTGCTTGTCCAGCTACAAACCCGCTTTCCCTTAAACCAACTAGAGGGGAAACCCCCGTGAGGTCCACATAAGCATGTTTCCCCTAGCCTAACCAAAGACGAGCAGATCTGCTGGTAGCAGCGTAGATCTCCCTTCCATAGGCCATAGGGTTCGTAAGGAAATTCACAGAAGCCTCTTTCTTATACGAAATCTCAGCTCTTTTCAAGATGTCCCACAAAACATCTCGTACCCAGTGATGCCTGTATTTGAATCTAGGGAGCTCTTTACAATGCACTGTGTGCTCCCCAATTAGCCGAAATAACTTTTTTCTAATCATAATTGCTTATTTTTATTTTTAAGGGTATGATAATGAAATTTAGCCTAAAAAAGTTCAATTTGCTATTAAGAGTATATATTACTATTTTATAAATTGAGTAAATTACGGTTTTGGTTCCTATGGTGCTATATTTTACAAATATGAAAACTCTTGCAAATAATACACTAACGTTTCAATTTATTGTAATTTAAGTCCACCAGACTAACTACATCCACATGGATGTTAAATCCATGTTACATGAGAAGCATGCGATGGTCGAATTCGTAATTAACCATCTCAACCGAAAGAAATTTACTCACTTTTATATTTTTTAACTTTGGTGAAAGGAAACATCGTCTTCTTATGGAAACTGCTTACTCGTTTCTTCTATTCGTTGATGTACTTACCTTCAATGAATTGTCAAATAAATCATCTTATGTGTGTTTTTGGGTTATGCCAGTGGTCCAAAAGGTTATGGCATCGCACAGAAAGGATATCATTGTTTTGATCCTGTAAGTATGAAGTTGTATGTGTCGAGACATGTTATCTTCATCGATCATATTCCTTTTAATTCGATTCTATCCAAATCGCACAATGTAACAAAGTCAGATCTCCTAAACATTGACCCCTTCACTTTTGACATTGATGCATCAACATCGTCTAATGTTCCTGCTACATCTGCTGATCTTGATGGGCCAGTAGAATCTAGTGGGCAGGTAGCACCTGGTGGGTCAGTTCAAGATACCCATACATCTCCAGACACAACTTCAGGTCCGACTATGCCTAAGACAACTCCTTAATCTATTAAGACAGTTCAACCTCTGAGGAGGTCCTCTCGTGAATGTAAGTCAACCAAACTACCAGATTTTGCCGACTTTACTTACTTAGCTTCGTTTGCTTCCTTCATTGCAAATATACATCATTTGTCTGAACATGAATCATATAGAGAGGCTGTATTTAGTCCTATTTGGCAGAATGCTATGGCTGAAGAGTTCACTACTCTTCATCAAACAAATACATGGCATTTGGTTCCACTACCACATGGTAAACATGTAATTGGTTGTCGTTAGGTATATAAGATTAAAACAAAGTCTGATGGGTCTGTTGAGCGATATAAGACCAGACTTGTAGCAAAAGGATACTCACAAAAGTATGGTATGGATTATGAGGAGACATTTGCCCTAGTGGAAAAATGACTACAGTTCGTACTCTCATAGTTGTTGCATCTGTTCGTCAATGGAAGATTTGTCAAATGGATGTCAAGAATGCCTTTCAGAATGGTGATCTCTATGAGGAGGTTTTCATGATTCCTCCCCCAGGCATTGCTCATCTGCATGGTGAAGTTTTTCGGATTCGGAAAGCTCTATATGGTCTGAAATAGGCCCCTCGTGCGTGGTTTGAAAAATTCTCTACACTTATTACTTCCCTTGGTTTTGTTCCAAGTTATCACGATTCAACATTGTTTATTCGATGTACGAGTGTGGAACACATTTTTTTCTCTATATGTGGATGATATGATTGTTATAAGAGATGATTATGAAGGTATTGAGTCCCTGAAGCATGATTTAGTTCACCACTTTTTTCTAAAGGATTTGGGTATGTTATGGTATTGATTGGGTATTGAGTTGGCACAGTCTCAGAAAGGATACCTCCTTCTCAGACAAAATATATTTCTGATTTGTTTCAACGGGCAAGGCTTTCTAATAAAAAACCGTTGAGACTCCTCTTGAAACCAATGTCCGGTATTCTCCCACTGATGGTGTTCCCTTGGCTGATCTGTGTTTGTATCGTATTGTTATAGGCAGGTTGGTTTATCTTACAGTTACTCGTTTAGATATTGCTCATGATGCTCATGTGGTTAGCCTGTTTGTTACTGCTCCTAATTCCGTTCACTAGGGAGTTGTTCTACGTATTCTGAGATATCTTCATGGGACTCAGTTTCAAAGTCTTCTGTTTCCCTCAACATCTTCTCTGGAGTTGCGTGCCTACAGTGATGCTGATTGGGATAGTGTTCGTAGTGATCGCAAATCCACCATATGTTTTTGTGTTTTCCTGGGAGATTCATTAATCTCATGGAAAAGTAAGAAACAAGATGTTTCAATACTTTCTACTGAGGCTGAGTATCGTGTTATGGCTGTGACTACGTGTGAGATTGTTTGGTTAAGATGGCTTCTTACAGATATGTGTGTTACAATCTCTCAGCCTATCCATTACATTGTGATTACCAAAGTGCAATGCAAATTTCTAAGAACTATGTTTTTCATGAGCGAACAAAACATATTGAGATTGATTGTTATTTAACTCGTCAACATCTTCAGCTTGGGACAATTTCACTTCCTTTTGTTCCACCAGACTTGCCGGTAGCGGATATTTTTACAAAGGTCCAGTCGGCTTCTCGGTTCCGGTTTTTATGTGACAAACTCTTAATGCTTATTACCGTTGCATTGTGAGTTTGAAGGGGATGTTGGCATAACAAATTGAGTTTAGTTTATTAGTTTATTGTGGGCTTTGGCCCGTTAGCTAGTAAGTCTGTAGCCCGACTATATAATGTTTATTTTCTTTTCATTGTACTTAAGCTTTTCTATTAAATAAAATCCTAGCTGTATTCCTTTTCTTATTCTCTGTACATGTTCATCAGTTAACACATTTTATCTAATTTCCTACACTTCATCGGTTAAGATTGTTTTGTATTTGATCCTTCCCCCATAACCTAATATATGCGCTTATGTAGTGCATAACATTATACTATCTCTACTATTTCTTAATCTGAAGTTCAATAGCCGCCACACTAGCCTTCTTTTTTTAATCTCTTTATACCTCTTGTTTTTTTTTCAAATTTTTTAACCAAGTAAATAATACAGCCATACATGTGGGTTTGTTGGCGATATTCACCAAATTGGGATACATTCGCCTCCAAACCAGGGAAAACCCTCACCTAGGGCCAATGCCCGTGAACACTGCCCGAAGGCACGACAATACGTTGAGGTAAAACACGCTCAGACCTCAGTTCATAGATCGAACTAGCGATCGCCGCCTACTCTCCTAGTCTCCCATCATCACAATATGCCGCTAAAACCAAATGGTAGTGAGCATGAATCGAACCTAGGTCATTTAGAACACTAGTTCTCTCTCTCTTACCACTCCACCACCAACTCATTGACCATAAAGGTGGGTTTGTGTTCGGGTTGTTTGATTGCTTTTCTTTTAAACCCTATTGCGGGTTAGAACTTGGCACACACGGTTTCGAATTTTGATTTTGAAACAGTCCATGTTGGTTCAACCTAATTACAAAACTACCCCAAGTGGTTTTTTAAAAACTTCATTTTCCTTTTTCTTCTCTTTTTTTTTTCTTTATATTTTCACTTTTTTTTGTCGTTTGTTTTCTTTTTAAATAGTTTAACTTAAATTTAGGTCATTTTTTGCTTAGTTTTTCAAAAAAAAACTTATGACTTTTTGAAAAAGTTAATAAGTCACAATGGAGTGACTTATTGACTTTTCCTCTCACATAATAATCTTTGAGGAAATTACAAAATTGACCAAGACCAGAGTTGATTTACGAAATTGGTCACCTCATGCATCCTTGGAGCGGCGCATCACGGATTCAAATGCGCGGGATGCGTCTTTCAACCATGGGATGTGTCTTTGGAGCGAAACCCAATAAAAAATAGACACGTGGCCACGGGATGCGTTCTTGGAGCGAGGCATCATGCACGGGATGCGTCGAGCAAGTTTCTAAAGCGTTCGTCGAGGTTTCCGGCGAGTTGCAGGTTTCCGGCGAAATGCAAAAACCAAATGTATCCAATGTTTTATGACTGTTTAGAGGGGGGAGTAACTTGCCCAACACAAGTTGATTTACTACAAGTTGTAGATGATCTACTACAAGTTGATTTATAAACTTACTAGCGACTGGTGCTTGCTTCTTCTACTCTTTCCCATTGGTGCTTAATTTTGTTGAAAAAAATAATATAAACTTTCAAAAAAAGGCCTAAGCGAGTGAGATCTCTTGTGATGTGGGACGAGAATTTAAGGGAAAATTCCGCCGGAAACCTGCAAGTCGCAGGAAAACTCGTCGGACGCATCCCGGCACTTTAAGACGCATCCCATGCACTTTCAGACGCATCGTCAGTGAATTATTTTCAAAGACGCATCCCGCACATTTGAATCCATGATGCGCCGCTCCAAAAAACGCATGAGGTGGCCAATTTCGTAAAGCAACTCTGGTCTTGCCCAATTTCGTAATTTCCAGTCACTAAAATAAGGAATCCCAAACACCTCCTTAACAAAACAGTTTTTTTAAAGTTTTTGAAATGAAAAATTTTCATTATATTATCTTACAAGAATAGTAAATAGAAAAAAAAAACAATAAATCGAACACGTTTATAACGACTATATTTTGTTTGTTTTTTCTTTTTCTTTTTGATCTTAAATGAACTAATTCCTTGGATGAAGGCGAGCAAAAAGTAGGGCTTTATCTTTAAAGCGGATATCGAAAAAGCATATGATTCGCTAAATTGGGGTTTCCTAGAGAGTATTTTGGAGCAAATGAAGTTCCCACCAATCTTCACAAAATGGGTGATGGCCACGGTTATAAATGCAAAAGCATCGGTATTGGTAAACGGGTCTCCAACGCAGGAGTTCGCGTGCTACAGAGGTTTGAGACAAGGAGATCCTTTGTCGCCATTTCTGTTTATTATTGTAATGGAAACTTTGACTGGGGTTATGAAGAAGGCGTGTGCTCTTGGTCTCTACGAAGGGGTGCGATTTGATAACCAAGGATCGGTTCTTTCCCACTTCCTATACGCGGATGATGTTATCTTCGTTGGGAGGTGGTCGGAACATAGTATCCGAAATCTTAGGAGAATACTCCGCTGTTTTTTTCTAGCGTCGGGCCTTCGGGTTAGCCTTGTAAAAAGCAGTGTGTTTGGTGTAAATGTAGACATACAAGCTGTACAAAACATGGCGAATACTTTGGGGTGTAGAGAAGGAAGCCTACCGTTCAAACATTTGGGCCTTCAAGTGGGAGCAAACATGAATTTGGTCAAAAATTGGCAACCGGTGGTGGACGTATTCAGAAAGAGATTGGCCATCTGGAAGGCAAAAGTATTATCGTTTGGTGGCAGGTTAACCCTAATAAAATCGGTACTTAATGCTCTTCCGACGTATTATTTTTCATTATTTAGAGCACCATCTCAAGTGATTGATTATCTCGAAAGACTACGGCGTGAATTCCTTTGGGGCATTACACCGGAGAAAGGTAAAATGAACTTGGTAGCATGGGATAGCGTCATGACGCCAAAAGAATTAGGCGGGGTTGGGATCGGATCTCTAAAGGATGCAAATCTTGCTATGCTTGCTAAATGGTGGTGGAGGTTTAAGACGGACTCCGAAAGTTTGTGGCGGAAAGTTATATGGAGCATACATCACAGTGAAAGAACTTGGAACCCGATTCCGAGGAAGATGTCGATTGCCGGACCATGGAAACAAGTTTTTAAAATTTCCATATGGAGAAATATGGTGTAACTTTATACGATTGTTTCCGGGCGGTACCGGGGATAGGAACCGAGATTTCATTTTGGAAGGATAAGTGGTTAGAAGGAGGCTCTTTGCTGCAAAGGTTCCCGGTTTTATTTGAATTAGAAAAAGTAAAAAATGCTACTGTTGCAGATCGTTTAAAGGCTGTTAACGGTGTAGTGGTTATAAATTTTTGTTGGTCAAGGTTGCCATCATCATCGGAAGAAGTAGGGGCGGTACAGTTATTGGCTGCTGAACTGTTTTCGGCTGCAAGAGGAGTCGGCAAAGATCGCTGGAGCTGGGAACTCGACGGATCAGGTAAGTTCTCGGTTAAAAGTTTGAAGAACGTTTTACAACAGGCGAGATTCACGAACCTGGGAAATGATTTTGTTTGGAATAGTTGGAATCCATCTAAGGTGAATTTTCTGTCATGGAGAATTTCTTTGGATCGGTTGCCTACTTTAGTCGCGTTAGCACAAAGGAATGTAATCAATGGGCAGACTGGGTGTAAAATATGCGGGCTGTATGACGAAGACGCGGATCACCTGTTTGTATGTTACGAGGCTGCACAGTATGTTTGGGACTTTATCTCACAGTGGTGCAAGATATCGAGTATTTATGCGTTTGGAGTGAAAGGTCTGTTGGGTTGGCACAAACAAGTTCCAGGAAATGCAAAATGGAGAAAGCTTATTTATGCAGTTATACAAGTGGCACTTTGGGTAATCTGGCGAAGTCGGAATGATGTGGTATTTAATAATCAGCCGGCTAATTGGGCTCGTATGAAAACTGAAATAATGCAATTGAGTTTTCTTTGGATAGGTAGTCGGTCAGTTTTGAAGGAAATTTCGTGGGAAGAATGGTGTATGTTTGATGTAGCGAGGAAATGTATGTAGGTTGTCATGTATAATTGGGGTATGTAATTGGTGTGGGTTAACTAATTGTTGACCTGGTGAATGAATAAAGGGTGTTTTTTGTTGGCCGTTCAAAAAAAAAATATAGCGATTGCCTCGAAACCGACTGATTCTTTTTTTTTTTTTTTTTGTGATTTTCTTTTTTTTTCTTGCTTTGCTTTTACTGTTATATTGTTTTTTGGGAGTTATTTTTTTATTCTCATCTTTTGAATTTTTAAATCGATATGAAAACTAATGTATAAGTCAAAACTGAGCATTTCAAATTTTAAAAAACTCGCCATATCTATATGTCGAACCCCACAGTGGAGCGTGGGTAAAACACCCACTAGGTAATATATGGTTTATGAAGAAACAAGATTTTTTTTGTTAAGATGAAATTCATGAATAAATGGTACACCACTGGGCCAAATTTTAAGTGCTATGGCCCATTAGAATTGAGACATGCAGCAGTCGTGGATCACCTATCACACCTTTCATAAGACTAAAGTGTATATGCTTTTATTATATTTAGTTATGTACTATCGTCCTGTCAGTTTACACTACATACATAATTTTACCACCATTCTTACAATCTTGTTTAGAATCATACAAATTAAAATTTGTAGTTAGATAAAACTATATATTGGGGTGTGAACTTTACACACGACAAGACACATATATTCATGGCTTTGTCTTAGTCTACACAACACTAGTCCAGTTCCAGGTCAAACTTATATACATGTTTAGCTAATCAGATTGGCATCGGGTTAATCCAGTGGTTTGTAAGTTGACTTGTTTATTTTTATAAATTTATAATAGTTTACGACAACTATGTAAGTCAAAATAATAATTGAGGGTATATATTTAAAGTGATATGTAAAACAAATAATTTCTTGTAGGTTGTGATTAGACAGGTTGTATTTGTGTCAACGTACGAATAAATGAGTTGTGTTGGGTTGGGTTCATGTATGTTGGCGTGATTTTCGGGTTCATATCGGGTTTGCCTTGGTGCAAGAAAACTTAAGGGGAGTGATGTAATTTCTTTAATTGTTGAAAGGATCTATATGGGCGGTATTTAAACTGGATGGGTGATGGTAATATATTTGCAATAAAAGATGGTCCTTTGTTATCGAAGAAAGTTCAACTACAAGTGACAGTCAACTATTATGTGTAGTTGTATTTGTTAATGACCCCCAGAAGTTACGTTCTTGTGTTGATTAACAATTTATTATGTGGTCCCAAATCGTACACCTTAAACGTGCTAGTTAAAGCAAAAAAGACAATGAAAGTTGGCAAATTGCCAGCCGTTTTGGAGTTTATGAAGAAAATACGGTAAAATAAGAGTTGAATAGTCCAAAATTCGACTGTAGTTTTGTCAACATCAGCTACATAGCTTGACTTTTGCTATTTGAAAAGTCAAACTTATAATCTTTGGTTAATCTCATACTTAAATTCTAGAAAGACTGGATAGTCTAGGACTTATATATATATATTGTGAGGTTTATTGGGGAACACTAAAAAAGTGAGGAACCGGGGAACACTCTTAAAAATTTAACTTAACATGTTAAAAATTAATTTTTTAAACATCTTTTTCGGCGCTTCTCCTTATATATACTTATAGAAGCATTTTTAATAAAAAAAAAGTCAAAAACTAAAAATATTAAAAAAAAACAATTAAGAAAAGGCTAAAAAAATTTTTTTTTTAGAAAAAATATTTTTTTACTCGACTAGATTCTCCTCCTTTTTATAAAGAAAAGCGCTGATATAACTGTTTTTTAAACATTTTTTTATATTTTTAGTTTTTGATTTTTTTATCAAAAATGTTTCTACTTGTATTTATAAGAAAAAGCGCCGAAAAAAAATTAGAAATTTTTTTTTTAACATGTTAAGTATAATTTTTAAAAGTGTTCCCCTGTTCCCCACTTTTTTAGTGTTCCCCAATGAACCCTCCCATATATATATATATAGGTAAAGGGTACTGTACAAATTCCCTTATCCTACATTACGTACGCTACAATCTCAGCCGTCAGATCATCTTCCCGCAATGAAAATCGCATGTTGTTTTTTTTTTGTAATAATTTCGCATGTGATAATTTTGATGAAATAGAAGGTTGTTTTTTTGTAACAATTTCGCATGTGGTAATTCAATTTCGCATGTGATAATTTTGATGAAATAGCAGGTTGTTTTTTTGGAACAATTTCGCATGTGGTAATTCAATTTCGCATGTGATAATTTTGGTAACAATTTCGCATGTGTTAATTCAATTTAAAATTTTCAATGCGGGAAGATGATCTGACGGCTGAGATTGTAGCGTACGTAATGTACGATAAGCGCATTTGTACGTTAACCAGCCCCTATATATATATAGGGAGGGGCTCATACGAGAACTCCATTTATTGTGAGAACCATGAGAACCAATGTGAACACAACCTAAAATAACTAAAAAAAACCTAACCCCCCACCCCCCCCCCCCCCCAAAAAAAAAAAAAAACCTAACCCCCCCCCCCCCCCCCCCAAGCTAAGTGCTAAAAACTAAAACCCCCAAAAAACCTTAAAAAACCCCTAACCCCCCCCCCCCCCCCCCCCCAAAACCTAAACCCCCCTCCCCCACCCCCCAAGCTAAAATGCTAAAAACTAAACCCCCAAAAAACCTAAAAAATCTAAAAAAAATTTTTTGATTTTTTTTAATATTTTTTAGGTTAAAATCGCTACTTTTCGAAGCAAAAATTTTTTTTTTTTTAAATTTAAAATTTTTTTTTTTGCTTCGAAAAGTTGCGATTTTAACCTAAAAAATATTTAAAAAATAAAAAAAAAAAAAAATCTGTGTGATTTTTAGCTATTTTTAGGTATTTTTTGTTGTGTTCACATTGGTTCTCGCGGTTCTCACAATAAGAGGTGGTTCTCGCATGATATTCTCCCTATATATATATATAAGGAGAACGATCCGTTAGAAACCACCCTTTATTGCAAGAACCGCGAGAACAAATGTGAACACAACGAAAAATACATAAAAATAGCTAAAAAACACACAAATTTTTTTTTTTAAAATATTTTTTAGCTAAAAATAGCTAATTTTCGTTACCAAAATTTTTTTAATTTAAAAAAAATTAGCTACTAAAAGTAGCAATTTTTAGCTAAAAAATATTAATTTTTTTTTTTGCGTGTTTTTTAGGTTTTTTGTGGGTTTAGTTTTTAGCATTTTAGCTTGGGTGGGGGGTGGAGGGGGGTGGGGGTTAGGTTGTTTTTTGTTGGAGGGGGAGGGGGGGTAGGTTTTTTTTTTTTTTTTTTTAAGGGGGGGGGGATGGGGGTTAGGGTTTTTTTAGGTTTTTTTTTTGTATGTTCACATTGGTACTTATGGTTCTCACAATAAAGGTGTTTCTCAAATGAAATTTACCCTAATATATATATATATATATAGGAGAACGATCTGTTAGGAACACCCTTTATTGCGAGAACCAGTGTGAAAACATGGCAAAATTGTAATTATGGGATATTTATTATAAAAACACGCGCCCCTCTGTTTCACAACTTTGTTCATGATCCAGAGTTAGGGTTTCATTCATCGGATAAGAACTTTGTATACATCGACGACGGTGGCCGACGGCGTTCACGTAACTCACCGGAGTTCACAGTGGCGGCATCCGGTCATGGTGTTTCCAGCGGCATTCACTACGACAACCCACCATTTACACCCTCTACATGGCATCCTCTGATTCATCAAGTCTCGATTCTCACACATCTGATGTTCCTCCTCATACATTATCTGTTAATCCTCCTCATATCTACATGGCATCCTCTGATTCATCAAGTGTCGATTCTCACACATCTGATGTTCCTCCTCATACATTCTCCAATAATCCTCCTCATACATCTGATGCTGACATTGTTGGTAACATTGTTGGTCCATCTGCTAATAATACAGTTGACAGTCACAATACACCTACAAATACAGAACATCAAGAGCTGCAGTTCATTCGATTTGTGACCAAAGGTATTATGTTGACTATAAATGATGTATATACTTTGTAAATGATATTATATTAAATGATATGCACATGTGCATTATATTTACTATAAATGATGTTGTATTAAATTATATGCACATGTGCATTACGTTGATTGTAAATGATATTGCATTAAATTATATGCACATGTGCATTATGTTGAAAATTAGATTATGTCGTTGATGTATGGATTATGAACAAGTGTCTTATGGATGACTATCGAATTATGTACAAGATGGCAGCAAACATAGGGGGTTGGGTGGCGGACAACTAAAAAAAATAGGGGAGGTGACTATGTGGGATTGGCAATGGAAGAACAATCGGACAACCGGGGAGGCATTGGTGGAGTTTATGTAGCTTTTGGCATTGTTGAGAGATACCAGAATGAAGATGGGTCAATATGGTTGGGGTTGGCACTCGGAAAAATAAGTCGACTTTCAATGTTAAAACCATTAGAGAATATTTGTGTGTCACAAGCGGGTACCCATCGAGTGGCTTTGTAATGACCTGGAACGACTGGGCTACACCTAAAGCCAATATGTTAGCATGGAAAGGCGTCGAAGGAAGGTTACCGACAAAGACGGATCTGGAAAAAATGGGAATTCAGATCAGCAACACATTGTACCCGGGTTGCGGATACGAGCAAGAAACTGTTGAACACATCCTCATTACGTGTTTGATGTCGAAAGCACTATGGTGGATGGTGTGGATGGTCGGATCATGGCTGGGAGTAAAAGATTTACATTATTGCTCAACAGTGGCATATATTCTCTTTTTTTTCCTAAGAAGAAGAAAAAGGCAGTCAACTGCATAGTGATGGCTACATTATGGATCATATGGTCGAGCAGAAATGAGAAGGTATCCAAAGCCGTGCAGTTTTCAAATGATATAAGACTGGAACAAGTCAATGGGTGTACTCTATTGCGGATGGAAGTCATAGCCAAAATGGAGAATTTAGTGACTAGCCAAAATGGGGAATTTAGTGACTGAAGAGTGGTACACCAGTGGTGTGAATGTAATAGAAAATTAGGAGTTTATATGTTTATTGTAAGCGTAATTCTCTAGTTCTTGGCTAAAGTTCTGGTTTAAATATATGGCATCTTATTTTGTTCAAAAAATGTCATTATATATAAAATGATAATGCTTGTGTGCATTATGTTGACAATTACATTATGAACATGTGCATTATATTGACAATTACATTATGTATACATTTAATGACAATATGCTATTGGACTCCTGATCTCCCTGATGATGAACCTAATTCTTGTTCTAATGATGCTGATTCAAATGAATGATGTGGATTCCAATGACACTAATGAAGATGCTGATGATGATCCAGAAGACCACACACACACACACACACACACATATATATATATATATATATAGGGAGGGGCTCATGCGAGAACTCCATTTATTGTAAGAACCATGAGAACCAATGTGAACACAACCTAAAATAGCTAAAAAAACCTAAAAAAACCTAACCCCCCCCCCCCCCAAAAAAAAACCTAACCCCCCCCCCCCCAAGCTAAATGCTAAAAACTAAAACCCCCAAAAAACCTAAGAAAAAACCTAACCCCCCCACCCCCCCCCAAGCTAAAATGCTAAAAACTAAACCCCCAAAAAACCTAAAAAAATCTTAAAAAAATCTAAAAATTTTTCTTAGATTTTTTTAATATTTTTTAGGTTAAAATCGCTACTTTTCGAAGCCAAAAAAAATTAAAAAAAAATATATAAATTTTTTTATTTTTTTTTGGCTTCGAAAAGTAGCGATTTTAACCTAAAAAATATTAAAAAAATCAATAAAAAAAAATTGTGTGATTTTTAGCTATTTTTAGGCATTTTTTGTTGTGTTCACATTAGTTCTCGCGGTTCTCACAATAAGAGGTGGTTCTCGCATGATCTTCTCCCTATATATATATATATAGGAGTAAGTTAAAATGAGAACCACCTCGAGTTGTAAGAACCAGCGAGAACCACCCCCGCGGGGGGCTGTTGACCACGATTTTTTTTTACAACTAGATGTGTATATTTTAACACCCTACGCAAAGTTTGGGTTCAAACGGCGCGCCCGAGGGGGTAGTTTTTTACGCCCAAAGTTTGGTTAAAAAAAAGAAAAATTAAAAGAAATTAAAAAAACCCAAACTTTGGGCGTAAAAAACTACCCCCTCGGGCGCGCTGTTTGAACCCAAACTTTGCGTAGGGTGTTAAAATATACACATCTAGTTGTAAAAAAAAATCGTGGTCAACGGCCCCCCGCGGGGGTGGTTCTCGCTGGTTCTTACAACTCGAGGTGGTTCTCATTTTAACTATCCCCTATATATATATAGGGAGAGGATCATGAGAAAACTAGATATAAATGAGAAAACAAAAAAACTAACCAAAAAAACACTAAAAAAGAGGGGGGGGGGGGGACTTTTAATGAAGGAGGGGGGACTTTTAATGAAGGAGGGGTAAAATTGGAAAAAAAAAATATATAACTTTTCAAACATTTCTCATTTCTCCATACGTTATCATTTAAAAAAAAAAATGACACCATAAGATCACAAATTTTTGTATCTTTCATTCAAGTATATTCGAGCATATTTTTTATGACATAAAAAAAGATTTATGGTGTCGTCTTGTTTTCAATACTATTATTATAGTAGTGCACATGTGTAATATAACATGTACTACAATTGCATTACATGCTTAAAATTAGCTTTTTGAGTCTAGTTTAGCTTTTAGGGTTAGTTTTTTTAGAGGTTTAGGATTAGGATTAGGTTTTTGGGTGTGGGGGGGGGGGGGGGGGTGGGGGTGGGGGGGGTTTAGTTTTTTTTCGGGTTTACAATTGCATTACATGCTTAAAATTAGCTTTTTGAGTCTAGTTTATCTTTTAGGGTTAGTTTTTTTGGAGGTTTAGGATTAGGTTTTTAGGTGTGGGGGGAGGGGGGTTTAGGTTTTTCGGGGGTGGGGGGGTTTAGGTTTTTTTCGAGTTTATGTTTAGGGTTTAGTTTTAGGTTTTCGGGAGGGTGGGGGGTTAGGCTTTTGGTGGGAGGGTGAATTTAGGTTTTTTTTTTTGGGGGGGGGGGGGGGGGGGGTGGGGGGTTTAGGTTTTTGGGGGGTGTCGGTGGGGGGTGGGTTAACTGGTTTAAGCTTTATGTATTAGTGCACATGTGCAGTACAACCAAATTTTTTTTTTTTTTTTTTTTTTGAAATTTTTTTTCTAGGTATAAAAACTAGCGATTTTTTTATAAAAAATTGTAAAAAAAATAAAATTTGGTATGTTTTTAGGTTTTTTTTTAGGCTTTTTTGGTTAGTTTTTTAGTTTTCTCATTTAAACTAGTTTTCTCATGATCCATCCCCTATATATATATATATGAACATGAGCAATTCCTTAGACGTTCATCCAAGAGTCGTAAATCAACCACACACGCACACGCACACTCACACACACACATATATATATATAGGGTAAGGTTCATGCGAGAACCACCCTTATTGCGAGAACCGCGAGAACCAATGTGAACACAAAATAAAATATAAAAAAAATCAAAAAAGCACTCAAAATTTTTTTTTTTTTTTAATATTTTTTAATAAAAAATCGCTATATTTCGTTACCATAAAAAAAAAAAAAAAAAAAAAACTTTTTTTTTTCGAGTAACAGTTATCCATGCACATGTGCATATGTATCATTACTTCAACAAATTCGGTAATACATTATCAGGAATAGACAATTGCACTTTAAATTACAATACCATTAGTAATACACTACTTTTTACATTACCAATATTCAAAATGCACATGTGCATAATTAGGTATAACCATGATATAACGTATTTTGGTACAAAAAGTTTATGATTTTGAATGGAGAAGTAGACCCATATACATGTTTTTTGGTTAGTTATATCTAGTGGTTGATGGTTTGGTTATAGTTGTCAATTTTTTATGTAATATGTTGATTGGATGGTATAAATGGTGTTTACATACATGTAATAAAGTGAAAATATTGTTAATGGTATTGTATTATGGATGGTAGGAGGTAATGGTATTGTATTATGGATGGTAGGAGGTAATGGTAGTGTATTATGGATGGTATGATAGATGAAAAAGGAAAGTGTATTCAAAGTGGTGTACCAAAACACCTTATTTAATGTTGATACATATAAATGCACATGTGCATTTCTAATATTGGTAATGTAAAAAGTAGTGTATTACATATGGTAGTGTAAATAAAGTGCAATTGTCTAATATGTGTAATGAATTACGGAATTTGTCAAAGAAATGACAAAAATGCACATGTGCATGCTTGTGTATTATGGATGGAATGATAGATGAAAGAGAAAGTAGTGTACCAAAACACCTTATTTCCTGTTAATACATATAAATGCAAATGTGCATTTCTAACATTGTTAACGTAAAAAGTAGTGTATTACACGTGGTAGTGTAAATGAAAGTGCAATTGACTATTATTTGTAATGAATTACGGAATTTGACAAAGAAACGATACATATGCACATGTGCATGGATAACTTTTACTCGAAATTTTTTTTTTTTTTGAAATTTTTTTTATTAACAAAATATTGCGATTTTTTCAAAAAAAATAGTAAAAAAATAAAAAAAAAAATTTTGGGTGTTTTTTAGATTTTTTTAGGAATTACTGTTTGTGTTCACACTGGTTCTCGCGGTTCTCGCAATAAGGGGTGGTTCCTAACGGATCTTTGTCCTATATATATATATATATATATATATATATATATATATATATATATATATATATATGAACATGGGCAATCCCTTAGACGTTCATCCAGGCGTCGTAAATCAACCGAGGATCCTCTATTAGCCTATATATGATGTCAAACAATTTCTAATCATTATTCATCTTGTTTATGATTTTTTGTTTACAATCATTTTTTTGTACTATTTGTTTTCATATTCATAGACTATGATTACATTGTTAATGTTTCGAACAATGCACATGTAATCGTATGTAATTCCATTATTGACCACCTAACATATATTACCAACATGGTGTCACACCCCAACCGATGACGGAAACATTGGGGCGCGACACTGAGCGAAACAGATTGTCCAAGAGAAATCCATAACAATTAACAACTAAATTACCGGATAGTTAATATTATGTCCCATACCATAACCCATCAAGCAAATCAATTATTACAGACATAGATATCTCTAGGCAAATCATTGTTCCGACAACTCAAAATAAATAAATTATTTTTGTTTCGTAGACTCTCCTACTTGATTCCAGAAAAGCAAGAGCACAGCATCCTAAGCATTCAAACACCTGTCACATACGTTAAAATATAGGTTAATACACATAGTGTAAAGGTGAACATACAAGTTTAATAGTAATAATAGATTGCGAAAGCGTTTACGCATAACCAACATGTAACATGTAGCAAAGTGAAGCTAGTAGGTTATCGACAATGAAATATGCACAGACGTGACTGCGAGTTGTAGAATGCGCAACACATATCCTCACTGGGACACATGAAGTAAAGCCATTAACAACCCCTGTCCACAATAGGTGCTGAGTCCAAACTATAGTACTATCGTTGCTAAGGTGTCAGGCAACAATCACTATGTAAACATAACATACAAGCATTCATCGAGTAACATGTATAACATGCAGTAACGGTTAGCGTATAAAAGTGTTTGCGTTGTGTGATCGATGTGTTTTGATATAGATAACGTATGTAACACCCAAAAGTGCTTAAAGCAAAAAGGGATCGAGTATACTCACAGCGATGGAAGTTAATGGATTGAAGGGTGAGCTAGAGTGATTAGCCTGAATAGTTAACGATAGCATAAGCGAAGAACGGCGCGTAAAATGGTGCCAGTGAACCAAGTGACGAATGGTCATCTGATCGGACGGCAATCCGAACGGATGGTCATTCGATCGGATGTCAATCTGTTCGGATGGTCATCCGTTCGGATGGCCATTCGGTCGGATTGACACTCGTTTGGGATGGTTGCATTTGTGTATGATGGCTTTGAAGTTTTCGTTGTAGCATTTTGAAAACAAAGAAGTATCTCTACCTTTCAGGTCGTCGATCGAACGGTCGTTCGATCAGAAGGCGGTCTGATCGGCTGGACACTTAGTGAGAACAAGTTCATAGCAGGATTGTCATTCGATCGGATGGTCTTCCGATCGGATGGCAATCCGTTAGAACTGATGATCCTTGAAAATTTGTGAAAAAATGTTAAGTGTTGATGTCCAAGTGCAATCCGATCGGATTGTCGTTCGATCGGATGGCAATCCGATCGGATGGAAATCCGATAGGACGGCAATCTGTCCCACGATCTGATAGTTTCACAACTTGGAAATTTTGAAAGTTTTGCGGTTTAACCGAGACGGTATGACAACGTATTGAACAAGACGAACCCCATCAGACCCAGGTCATCCGATCGAACGGGAACCACCCCAATCTAATCAGTTAACTCTTCGTGATGGATGTTCATGTCCAACCGAAATCGGTTGTCTCGTTGATAGGAATCAGATCTCAACCCGACACTTTACTAGAGAATGAGTAGATGGCCTGGACTAGCTCCGATTCTATCGGTTTTGAGTGCATTGAGTGTAAAAGAGTTCAAAGAAAGTTGTGAAACCATCTTTCAATCCTTTTAACCAAGAAAATTTTAGATCAATGCGAAAATAGTATTAAAACGTGTGGAAATCATGTAGATCTAAGTTGTTCTTGGTGGAATAATGCCAAAACTTGAAGTTCATAAGAACCCCATGATGACATCATCCTAGAACACCTAAAATCCGCTGATTTCACGGTTAAAAGTTGAGATTCAAAGGTAAAAGTGATGAAGAAGTGCGTGTAGATCATAGAAGTACAAGATTTGAGTTGAGAACTTACAAGAATCGCGAGAAATCGAGAGAAAAGTGGTCTGGAATACTGGTCGAATGAGAGGGAGCTGTCACATCACTTTGGTGATGTGACAAGGGGTATTTATAGGTTGCCAAAAGAGGTAAGTGTGCACTTGGAACGGATTAGATGGCCATCCGATCGGATGGGATCGAGTGGCTCCGGCGAGTTGCGTTTTGACGTTTCGTTTTGCGTGTTGAGCGTTGCGTTGCGATGCGTTTCGAGTGAGCGATGCAATAGTATTACCCATTAGTTACACAAATAACCTAACTAATATATCTAACATACAATCGCTATAAATATCTTGCGTTTAGCTTTTGCGATTAGATTGCGTTGCGATATCGATTAAACATCTCAACATAAACATAACATGCACAAGTAACACATAATAGCACACACACGTAAAACAATATCCATAACCTATAATTTGAGTTGCGAATGTGATAGCGATGGGGTTAGCGATAAGTCGATTGGCGATTAAACATGCGATTAAACCTTGATTTGTTATAGATACTCCACATAATACAACTAAAGCAAACAAATAATAGAATTCAATTACAAGTCAAAAAGCACAATTTAATAGTCAAGCAAGGAGTGACAGATCGCAATTAGCAATCTTTTCTTCCTATGACTTTGACTTGTACTTTTGACTTCCAAAACACTGGGTGTTACAGCCTCCCCTACTTAAGGGAATTTCGTCCCGAAATTAAGGCGCAGGTGTAACAAAAAGCTGTGGATATTTCTCCTTCATGTCACTTTCGTGTTCCCAAGTGAACTCTGCGCTGTGTTTGCCTTCCCAGCGAACATTCACAATGGGAATGCGTGAGCGCCTGAGCTTCTTGGTTTCTCGGTCCATGATCTCGACAAGCTTTTCCACGAAGTGTAATGTTTCGTCCACTTGTAGATCCTCAAGTGGCACTTGTAAATCCTGCTCGGCTAGGCACTTTCTGAGGTTTGAAACGTGGAAAGTCGGGTGGACGTTGCTAAGTTCCTCCGGCAGTTCGAGTCTGTAGGCCACTTAGCCAATCCTTTCCAGAATTTTAAAGGGTCCAACATATCGAGGCGCGAGCTTTCCTCTCTTGCCGAATCTGATCACACCCTTCCAAGGTGATACCTTTAGGAGTACGTGATCGCCAACGTTAAATTCAAGGGGCTTACAGCGTCTATCGGTGTAACTTTTCTGACGACTTCGAGCTTTCAGCAGATTGTCTCGAATTTGGAGGACCTTGTCAATCGTCTCTTGCAACAGCTCAGGACCGGTAATTTGCGCGTCTCCGGTCTCGTGCCATACAATAGGCGATCAACATTTTCTTCCGTATAATGCCTCAAATGGTGCCATTTGGATGCTAGAATGATAACTGTTATTGTACGAGAATTCGACTAAAGGTAAGTGTGCGTCCCAATTACCACCGAAATCTATGACACATGAACGAAGCATGTCTTCAAGGGTACGAATCGCTCTTTCAGTCTGACCGTCGATTTGGGGATGGAAAGCGGTACTTAGATTGAGAGTAGTATCGAGAGCAGATTGAAACGTTTCCCAAAGACGCGAGGTAAACCGACCATCGTGGTCAGAGATGATATCACGAGGCGTCCCGTGTCGACAGATGATTTCGTCGGTGTAGATTCGGGTTAATTTTTCCACCTTAAAGTCTTCTCGTATCTACAGGAAATGAGCAGATTTAGTAAGACGATCAATGACAACCCAGATGCTATCGTGACCTGATGTCGTACGCGGGAGTTTCGTTATGAAGTCCATGGCTATCCTCTCCCATTTCCACATCGGGATCTCGGGTTGTACGAGTAAGCCAGAGGGGCGTTGATGTTCGGCCTTGACTTTCGAGCAAGTCAGGCACTTCGAAACATAGATAGCGATATCCTTTTTTATGCCCGGTGATGTGTGTAAAATGCAACATATAAATTACATCAAATGAGGCATAAAACTAACCCTTTTTAAGTACTAATATTGGAAAAAGAGTGTTTTTGTCTTCCTTTTGTATTTTCAGGATTAAATGAGCTCAAAAACGCAAAAGAAGCAAAAAGACAGCTAAATCCAACATAAATACAAGAAAAGGAATATTAGTGGACTGCCCGACCCCTCAACAACACCTTCCAAAGCAAAATGGAGAAAGCAGAAGGCTGAACACGCCCTGTGCTCAGCCAGCACGGGGCCGTGCCCAAGAAGCAGCAGAAAAGACAAACCTATAGAAGCTTCTATTGCCCATCACGGGGCCGTGCTCAGCGGACACGGGGGCGTGTCGAAAGTACAGCAGGCGCATTTATTGTAATTGCGAATTACAATTAATGAGGAGAGAGATTGTCAGACAGACACGGGGCCGTGTCCAGTGGACACGGGGCCGTGTCCAGCTCTCTGTTCAGCCTATAAATAGGAGTGCTTGGATTCATTTCATCTCATCCCTTGGCACACCACCTCTCTCACACTTCATCCACCACCCACCACCATCACAACACCATCATCCACCACCATCATCCATTGTCCATCGTAGAGTGCGTGAGTCGTCTCGGGATCCAAGATTGATCGTAAGAGTTCTTAACAATCAAGGCCATGTTTGCCTAAGTCTCTTACATCACTTGGTGAAGACAAAGTGTCTAGTATAATACTTTTTATTTCTAATCTTTTGCACTTTTTATTTGGTTTTGTATTAATGACTTTAATAACTAGTTACTTATGTTGAAGGTGATCTTTCCTTATCGTTTGTCCGTGGTGTCTTGGCATTATTTTACTGTCTATATAAAATAAAGGATTTTCACCATTCATATCTCCACGGTCTATATGGAGGTATGTTGGCTACCTTGTAGGGGGTTAAGGGAACGGTTTGGTAAAGGCCTTGCCATTGTTCAGCGTTTAGAGGTCCTGCAATGGACCTGGGTCAAATTTAGTAGGACCTCCTTCAATACTTCACGGTATTGGATGGCGGGGGTCCAAACTCTTTGATCCCCTCATAAGTTAACTACTATTAATACTATAACCCGGCTATTTAGGACTGTATCCCTGCTGACTCAGACTACTTAGCCGAGGGTAACGTCACCGCCAAAAGCGGGGCCTACCACAATACTGCATTAATAACTTAATTCATTATCTTCCAATAATCCACCCTTTTAGGATTGTATCCCTGCTGACTCAAACTACTGGGGTGAGGGTAACGTCACCTTCAAAAGAGGGGCCTACTACAATAACTAAGATAATCTCTTAATTATGTGCAAAAGTGCGGAAATAATCAAAGGTTATACTAGATACGAGTCGGAACCAAGTGATTCATCATGTCTATCTGTTTTTATTTTATTTTATTTTCAGCATTTTAGTTAGTTTTTATTTTTCTTAGCTTAAAACATTTTTTCTAAACTTTTATTTTGGTTAGACGTTGAGGATAAACCGGTACTAAAAGCTCTTGTGTCCTTGGACGACCTCGGTATCTTACCAACGCTATACTACACTCAACGATGGGTGCACTTGCCCATATGTGTGTTTAGTGTTAGTGAAATATCGTGTTTTATAAATTTAAAACTTGGCTAAAATAAGTGTTAAAAAGGGCTTAAAATATACACCTAATATATATAACACTTCGCACGCATCAAGTTTTTGGCGCCGTTGCCGGGGACACAAAGATTTTAAGAAAGTTAGGAATCAGCGACCTAATCAGTTTTCCTTTTTCTTTTTATTTTTTTTAGGATTTTTCTTAGTTTTTCAGCTTCTGCAGAGCTCAGCACGGGCCGTGCCCGCTGAACACGCCCCCGTGCTCAATCATTGGAACTGGCAATCCTGTTTTACGTCAGACAGTAAGCTGAACACGGGGCCGTGCTCACCCAACACGCCCCCGTGCCCAAGAGTCAGTTACTGAAAACAGAACCGTTAGATCCCGGCGGTTGGTAATTTCTGACATAAACATGAGTGATAGTAATTATTTTTACTTTCGGCACTCTTATGGTACGTGGTGTCAATTATGTGGTGGCAAACATGAAGAAGTAAAATGCTACTTTCTAAATTATAGGCCCCACTACATGGACCCACCAACTTCTCACAACCTTAAGAGGGGCGAAAGTAAAAATAAGCACTATTTCTCCCTCGAATGCGCCCAGCGAGATATTCTAGGAGAAATGCTCCTTGATGAGCTATTTCAACTAGAAAAGCTAGTTCAGAATTGGTTAGAAGAGCTTAGGAAGGATTTTATTGATCCACCCCAAGACGATAACCATGAAGAATTGTTGGAACCGCATTCCGACAACCTCGTTGCTCCCGAAAATACCTTCGTACCTAGCAAAGACTTGGACGATAGTCGTCCCTGTGTCGATTGTGCCGTGAAGGACTCTCCATCGACTTCGTTCGGTGCATACATAGACCTGAGCGATTCGGCATACACCTTCTTTAACAAGAGCCCGGGAAAGGGTTGGACTTGTCCACCTAGAATAAAAATAGGAATTACCCTCACCGACAACCTCTTGCGTTCTCGCCTTAGTTTAGGACAATTAAGGTATCTTAGGCACTTTGGGGTTGTTCCAACCAGTCAGGAGCCACCCGATACTAACAAGTTCCTTAAAAAACTAGACAAACTTCATAAAACAGTCCCTAGACACGGGGTCGTGCCCAGCCAACACACCCCCGTGTCCATCGAAAGATTCCATTCTGATCAGTACGTCAGAATACGGACAAACTGTGTCAGAACTCCACCTGCACACGGGGCCGTGTCCACTGAACACGGGGCCGTGTCCAGGATGCTGTCATTTTCTATAAATGCAGCCAAGAATTCTGCACATTTGGACCAACTTGGGACAGAGATTTGCAGGAATCTTCTCTCAAACTATCCTTGGTAAGTCTAAAAGAAGGTTCCAACAACCCATCTTGTCCTTTCCTCTTTTAGCCATTTCCTTCTTCTCCATCTTTCTCCAAGAGCTACCATTGAAAGTTTGGAATTCCTCCAACTCTATGGTAGGGATAAATGAGTTTTGTTCAAAGAATCTTGGTAAAAACATGTTATGAAACATTGTTTTAAGTTATTAGTAGCTAAAAAGGCCCCACAAGTTCAGAAAATAACTTAAAATTCCAAGTTTCCTTGTTCCAAAACTCTGCAGAAAGATGAACACGGGGCCGTGCTCAGTGAGCACGGGGCCGTGTCCGGTCACTGTTTCATTAAATAAACTATTTTTTGTTTATTTTTCATAGGATGTCGAGTGAAAACAGCGAAACATCTTCTGTGCATTCGTCAAACAGCCGAAGAGGAAGAAGACCCTCCATTGAAGCTACACTTGTGCACTATGTGGTAGCATTAAGGGAGGCTCTCGATGAAATGACGTCAGTAGAGGAGGTCCTAATCGACTGTATTAACGATCTTACGATGGGACTTGAAAGCAGCTTCCAAGAAATTAACCTCTTGCACCAGAGGTTAAATATTCTTGTAGCACCTCCAATGGAACCAGTCCTTCCTCAACAGGATTGGAACCTGGCACTCGGAATCAACAACCCTACCGGGTGGGAAGACTTTCCAGCGGAACCTCCCGTGGAACACCAACAAGAGATCCCGGTGGAAGTTGAAACTCCTCAAACTAATGCCAATGAGCCTTCTTTTCTCCTTCCAAGGGAGGTAGAAGAATGGCTCGCCGACATTTGAGGAGAACCGCACGCGGAAGAAGGAGTTCAAATAGGCCTTGTTTAAACCAAGATTAATTACTTCTTGGAAATTTTGCTAAATTAAAATAAAGTAAAGGCTAGGACTCCATGGTTTGTTATTTCTTTGTTTTATCTAGTTTAATTTAGGTTTATGTAAGTTCTCTCTATGAAGAAATGAAATGATGGTTTTAAGGTTTGGATGGTTTGTAATGAATAAAACACACTCATGGTGGTAAAGGATGAAAAGGGGAACGAGAAAAATGAACCCATGCACAAGAACAAGGCAACCCGACAATTTTCTCCATTTCAGAAGGTTCAACACGGGCCGTGCCCAACCAAGACGGCCCCGTGCTGAGCACCCTGCAGAAAACGCCCAGTTCAGGTAACTGGACACGGGCCGTGTTCACCCAACACGCCCCCGTGTCCAGGCTTCTGTTTCTCTTGTTTTAATTTTGTTACTGGCACTTGAACACGGGGCCGTGCCCGGACAACACGGGGCCGTGTCCAGTGCCCAGTAACACAAATTTATGCTTTTTAAACACTATTTTACACATCTAATCAACCTAAAAATTTATTTTTGTGACACATTGAGGACAATGTGTAATTTAAGTGTGGGGGGGATGCTAAAACCTTGAACTTTGCAAGTCCTAAATACAAGCCTTACACAAAACTCTATTGGAACCGCTAATCACCCCAAATTTTTTTCAAAAATTTCATTTTTTTTTACTTGTCTAGGTTTAATTCGGGAAATTCAAGTTCTCAAAAAGGTTATATTTTTACAAATTTACAACCGATAGCGTAGTGATAAAAAGAACCAACATAAGAAAATTATGAAAAGGCATAGCAAACTTATTTAAAATTTGATTATATATACTTGATCACATAAAAACCCATTCCCACAAAAGTGAGTTTTGAGCCTTTATTGAGCACACAATTACATATCAATTGACTAAATGCTCATTTTTCGTTTCTTGTGTGAATAGCCGCTTGGTTCTTACGACTCTAGAACTTGCCATGACAATACATTCCCGGTCCTTATCAACTTAAACCCGAGTAAGTAAATGATGGAGGCATTAGGACTAACCCTTTTTTATTTCTACACCATTATTTTTCTTTTTCTTTTACCACCTACCCAAAAATCCCCCTAGTTAGCCCCTTTGAGCCTAAACCTTTTCATTTCATCACCCAAACAAAAACCCTTTTACCCACAAAAACCCTTTTTCATTTTTAACCCTTTATTTTAGTAACAAGTTCGGTTGTTCGTAGAAAAAAAAATGATGAAGCAAAAAGAAAATAAACAAACAAGTTAATCAAAAATAACTTAGTTTGAATAAAAGCTTCATCAAAATAAAAAGTTGCAAAAATACGAAAACCGACACTTGTTACGCTTTTAGCCTTTTTTTTTCTACTAACCACTAACCCAACCACCTACCTTTAACCCTAGCCAAACCCTTAACCCACAAAGTCCTCTTGATATCTACAAAGGTATAAAAGTTAAAAAGGAGGAGGATTGATTTCTTGGCAAGCCTATGGTAGGAATAAGTTCCATGCCGCTCTCGAGTGGTTCACTAAAAATACACCTTCGGCCGAGTGTGAGTGATTTCCCCGTGAGGTATGTGAACTTGTATATAAATAGAATTTTAAAAAGGCATGTTATGCCCAAATAAGTAATTTCTTTTATGAGAAGTTCTAAATAAATCCTTACGAATAGGAGTGTAAATAAATAAAAATAAAACCCAAAAAGATCTTGGAAATCCCGACACTCTACGACAAGCCCAAAACCTTCTCTTCTACCTATTCCATTTGGGAGTGTAAGCCACATGTTAAAGAGTTTTGCTTGAGGACAAGCAAAAGTTCAAGTGTGGGGATATTTGATGTGTGTAAAATGCAACATATAAATTACATCAAATGAGGCATAAAACTAACCCTTTTTAAGTACTAATATTGGAAAAAAGAGTGTTTTTGTCTTCCTTTTGTATTTTCAGGATTAAATGAGCTCAAAAACGCAAAAGAAGCAAAAAGACAGCTAAATCCAACATAAATACAAGAAAAGGAATATTAGTGGACTGCCCAACCCCTCAACGGCACCTTCCAAAGCAAAATGGAGAAAGCAAAAGGCTGAACACGCCCCGTGCTCAGCCAGCACGGGGCCGTGCCCAAGAAGCAGCAGAAAAGACAAACCTATAGAAGCTTCTATTGCCCATCACGGGGTCGTGCTCAGCGGGCACGGGGGCGTGTCGAAAGTACAGCAGGCGCATTTATTGTAATTGCGAATTACAATTAATGAGGAGAGAGATTGTCAGACAAACACGGGGCCGTGTCCAGCGGACACGGGGCCGTGTCCAGCTCTCTGTTCAGCCTATAAATAGGAGTGCTTGGATTCATTTCATCTTATCCCTTGGCACACCACCTCTCTCACACTTCATCCACCACCCACCACCATCACAACACCATCATCCACCACCATCATCCATTGTCCATCGTAGAGTGTGTGAGTCGTCTCGGGATCCAAGATTGATCGTAAGAGTTCTTGACAATCAAGGCCATGTTTGCCTAAGTCTCTTACATCACTTGGGTGAAGACAAAGTGTCTAGTATAATACTTTTTATTTCTAATCTTTTGCACTTTTTATTTGGTTTTGTATTAATGACTTTAATAACTAGTTACTTATGTTGAAGGTGATCTTTCCTTATCGTTTGTCCGTGGAGTCTTGTCATTATTTTACTGTCTATATAAAATAAAGGATTTTCACCATTCATATCTCCACGGTCTATATGGAGGTATGTTGGCTACCTGGTAGGGGGTTAAGGGAACGGTTTGGTAAAGGTCTTGCCATTGTTCAGCGTTTAGAGGTCCTGCAATGGACCTGGGTCAAATTTAGTAGGACCTCCTTCAATACTTCACGGTATTGGATGGCGGGGGTCCAAACTCTTTGATCCCCTCATAAGTTAACTACTATTAATACTATAACCCGGCTATTTAGGACTGTATCCCTGCTGACTCAGACTACTTAGCCGAGGGTAACGTCACCGCCAAAAGCGGGGCCTACCACAATACTACATTAATAACTTAATTCATTATCTTCCAATAATCCACCCTTTTAGGATTGTATCTCTGCTGACTCAAACTACTGGGGTGAGGGTAACGTCACCTTCAAAAGAGGGGCCTACTACAATAACTAAGATAATCTCTTAATTATGTGCAAAAGTGCGGAAATAATCAAAGGTTATACTAGATACGAGTCGGAACCAAGTGATTCATCTTGTCTATCTGTTTTTATTTTATTTTATTTTCAGCATTTTAGTTAGTTTTTATTTTTCTTAGCTTAAAACATTTTTTCTAAACTTTTATTTTGGTTAGACGTTGAGGATAAACCGGTACTAAAAGCTCTTGTGTCCTTGGACGACCTCGGTATCTTACCAACGCTATACTACACTCAACGATGGGTGCACTTGCCCATATGTGTGTTTAGTGTTAGTGAAATATCGTGTTTTATAAATTTAAAACTTGGCTAAAATAAGTGTTAAAAAGGGCTTAAAATATACACCTAATATATATAACACTTCGCACGCATCACCCGGCCACCAGTACTTGTAGTGCATGTCCTGGTACATCTTGTCGGCACCGGGATGAATAGAATACCGAGATTTGTGGGCTTTATCCAGCAGAATTTGTCGCAAATTGGTACGCTTGGGAATCCAAATTCGGTCCAGATAGTGAAAAATACCATTCGATTTATTCTCGAGTTGAGCGCCGTCGTTAAAAATTCTTTCCTTCTTCAAAGTACGTTCGGTAAAACAAGCATGCTGAGCGTCGCAGATAAGAGCTTCGAGATTATGTTGGGCTTGGATATTACGAAAGCTATGCAAATAGCTTTGTCGATTGAGAGCATCAGCGACGATGTTTGCTTTGCCTGGGTGGTAACGAATCTCACAGTCGTAATCGTTGAGGAGTTCTACCCACCGGCGTTGGCGCATATTCAGTTCATTCTGGTCAAAGATGTGTTGTAGGATCCTATGGTCGGTGAAGACCGTACACTTGGTACCGTAAAGGTAGTGTTGCCAAATCTTTAACGCAAAAACAACTGCGCCAAGCTCGAGGTCATGTGTGGTATAGTTTTTCTCGTGGATCTTGAGTTGATCGAGATGGTATGACAACGTATTGAACAACAGGAACCCCATCAGACCCATGTCATCCGATCGAATGGGAACCACCTCAATCCGATCACTTAACTATTCGTGACGGATGTTCGTGTCCAACCGAAATCGGTTGTCTCGTTGATAGGAATCAGATCTCAACCCGACACTTTACTAGAGAATGAGTAGAAAGCCTGGACTAGCTCCGATTCTATCGGTTTTGAGTGCATTGAGTGTAAAAGAGTTGAAAGAAAGTTGTGAAACCATCTTTCAATCCTTTTAACCATGAAAAGTTTAGATCTATGCGAAAATAGTGTTAAAACATGTGGAAATCATGTAGATCTGAGTTGTTCTTGGTGGAATAATGCCAAAGCTTGAAGTTCATAAGAACCCCATGATGACATCATCCTAGAACACCTCAAATCCGCTGATTTCACAGTTAAAAGTTGAGATTCAAAGGTGAAAGTGATGAAGAAGTGCGTGTAGATCATAGAAGTACAAGATTTGAGTTGAGAACTTACAAGAATCGTGAGAAATCGAGAGAAAAGTGGTCTGGAACGCTGGTCGAACGAGAGGGAGCTGTCACATCACTTTGGTGCTGTGACAACATCACTTTGGTGATGTGACAAGGGGTATTTATAGGTTGCCAAAAGAGGAAAGTGTGCACTTGGAACGGATTGGATGGCACTTCGATCGGATGGCCATCCTTTTCGGATGACCATTCGATCGAATGGTCATTCGATCGAGTGGCTCCTGCGAGTTGCGTTTTGGTGTTTCGTTTTGCGTGTTGAGCGTTGCGATGCATTTCGAGTGAGCGATGCGATAGTATTACCCATTAGTTACACAAATAACCTAACTACTATATCTAACATACAATCACTATAAATATCTTGCTTTTAGCGTTTGCGATTAGATTGCGTTGCGATAGAGTTGCGATTGCAATATCGATTAAACATCCCAACATAAACATAACATGCACAAGTAACACATAATAGCACACATTCGTAAAACAATATCCATAACCTATAATTCGAGTTGCGAATGCGATAGCGATAAGTTGATTTGCGATTAAACATGCGATTAAACCTCGATTTGTTATAAATACTCCACATAATACAACCAAAGCAAACAAATAATAGAATTCGATTACAAGTCAAAAAGCACAATTTAATAGTCAAGCAAGGAGTGACAGATCACAATTAGCATTCTTTTATTCCTTTGACTTTGACTTGTACTTTTGACTTCCAAAACACGGGGTGTTACACATGGTTATTGTTTTGAACAATGCACGTGTGCATACATGTTTACTATACCAACTTTTGTGTTATAACAAGTAAATATAACACCATTATCATAAGAATCACATAATCCGATCAACAATCATTATTGCACATATGCATCACCAACATATACTATACCAAACAACATATTACCTCCTAAAATAACAAATATAACCAACTGTAATACATTATACAATACCAATATGTATGCTATTTCAAACTATGCACATGTGCAGTACCAACATTCCCTCTACCAAACAACATAATACATCATAGATTAACAAACATGATCATTCGCCTCTGATAACGGCAATTTTGTTGCTATCTTCACCCTCATGTTCTTAAGTTGCAAGTCTTGAATTTCTTTATCTTTGCTGAATCTGCAATCAAACTTCTCACCACTCCCTTTATACATCTCCATATGTCGCATAGCGAACACCCCACATTCTGTGAAGTAATAAAGGGATTTCGCTTACTTGTTCAAATTTTTCCTCGTGATTTCGCTCACTTGTCCTCCTCTTTATGTTTTTTTTTTTTATCTTTTTGTTCACCTACATGTGATATATTTAATGCGTTTACAAAAATGATATCATTTAACATGAAAGTAATAAATGGATGCACATGTGCATAAACTCCCAACAACATCATCAAATATTAATCAACCTTTTTTACCACTTTGTTTAACCGTTGCGTAATCATCATCTATTGCATCCGGCATTTTTTTACCCTTCATCCTTGATTTCAAAACGAAAGTTACCTTCTTTGATTTTTTTTCCGTTATCGATCTATGATAATAAAAAAAAAACAAGAAGACATAGGATTAACAAACATACAATCTCAATAAATATGTGAATTAACATTAACTTTATCATTACTATATACATTATGCACATGTGCATCACTATGTACACGTGAATGAACATAAATTACATTGTTAACATATTCTGGCAAATTATGCACATGTACAACAACATGAATTACCATATTAACATATTCTGGCAAATTATGCATATGTGCCCAACTGAATATTTGCATCCACATGACTGACATAATTGAAATAATCTGGCAAAACATGCATTTGTGCATAACTATGCACATGTTCATTAACATGACTAAGCTTATCAACAGGTTTGCTTCGATAAAAAAACCCTAACCCTTACCAAATCAAATTTTGTATTACCACCAATCATAATTAACATTAATCAGTAATAAAATTATTATGTCCAATTCTGCACATGTGTATAACTATGCACATGTACAACGAAATAAATGACCTTGTTGACAAATTCTCGTAAACTATGCACATGTGCATGGCATAACTATGCATACATGCATCAACATGAATGACCTTATTAACCTATCCTGACAAATTATGCACATATGCATAATTATACACATTTGCATCAACATGATTGACCTTATTAACCTAATCTGGCAAAATATACATATGTGTATAACTATGCGCATGCGCATTAACACGGATGACCCACAAGTTTGCTTCAATGAGAAACCCTAACCGTTACCAAATAAATTTCGTATTAACACCAGTCATATCTAACATTAACCAGTCATATCAACAAGCATATATATCACACAATTTTCACTAGTGCAGATATGAAACGATGATTTAAGCGTCATATTAACATATAAAAATCTGAATCGACGATTAAGCGTCATGTTATTGTCACACCCTCAAATCCACATGCTGTGTATCACCGCGAGGTGTGTGACTAACCAGGATCCAGCCACCAATTATACTGAGCATTTAGTTAATAATATGAATGTCCACCAACCATAATGGTTAGTAAATGCCATAGTTAAAGTTCAAAATTTTTAAGTTCAAATAACAGTCTAAGTAAGTAGCGAAAGCATAGGCAAAAGAGTTTAAACAAAGTTCATAGTTCGAGTTTATTTAGAACCCAACACACGGGTTAAGACGACCACTACGCTCCCCTAAGCTGCAAGCTCATGAGTCACTGGGTACCTGCAAAGCATGCAGTAGGGTATCAACATAATGTTGGCGAGTTCACGAGTTTGTCCAGTTTTTAATTCCGTAGAGTGCCCCGTTTGCCAATGTTCTATCATCATTGACGGTTTGCCAGAGTCTATTAGTTCACTCCCGATTCCATACACGGGCACGGTGTGAAGTTGGTGAGATCTAAATAGCGCTATCAACTAATAACCCGTTCGCCAGGCCCGGCGACTAATCGGTATTAAGTAGTAGGGACTTGAGTGATAGAGTTTCGTTTAGTATTGCTTGTTGCATCCAATATAAATAGTAATCAACTAAGGGTCCCGCATAAGGGGAGAAAACTAGGTTTGTATCCCTCACAAGGGGATAGCGTTTTTTTAAGTTACGTTTCCCAAACCACCAGGAACGCAAGCTTTAATAGTTTTGAACTCACCTTGGGTTGCTCGGCATATTAGTTTACTTGGTCAAACACGCTGGTTACCACGTCCTACCATGGTTATTAGTATGGGTCAGGTTTAGGTACAAATAAGTCACGTATATCCTACACGTATCTAACACATAGCATACATATCGCATAGTTATCCATTACGTTATTGGGCCAATCCTAATTCTTAAACAGTCAAACAGTAACAGTTTACACAAAGCCCACATACGGTCTTGCAGCCCAAAAATGGGGAAATGTTGGCTTGGTTAAGGGTTTTATACCCGCTCTAAGTCGGTGCACCCTAACGGGTTCCGAGTGGGCTCAAGTGTGTGTGTTTGTGGCCCAATGGTTTCGGTTTACTCGAGACCAAGTGGTCTCGAGTCGGGTCCTTGTGGTCTCGGCTCACATATATACACTTATACACATATACCTATATTTCATACACATGACTTAATACAAGGATCACATAGCACACCAAGATAATTCATAAACTTTCATTTAATAATGTATGTACACATAACGTTAATATATGAAGGTTGCTCGGGAAAACCTAGAGTGTCACATTATCCCCAAGTTTTAAGAACTTTCGTCCCGAAAGTTAAGGCAGCCATTGTCAAGCTAGTATAAGTGAGAACGTTTCAACGGGGTGTCACATCACCCCCCCGTTAATTTGGAATTTCGTCCCGAAATTCAGTTGTAGCTTCAGTGCTGGGAGTTTTGTCAGGGAACAACTGGGGATATTTGCGCTTCATCTGGTCTTCCTGTTCCCAGGTAAACCCTGGGCCACGACACGAGTTCCAACGAACTCGTACGATAGGTATCCGGCTACGTTTGAGGGTTTTGATTTCTCGATCCGTAATCTCAATCGGCTCCTCAGTAAAGTGTAGCTGGTCGTCAATAGTGAATTCCTTGAAAGGAATGATGAGTGTTTCATCTGACAGACACTTCTTCAGATTAGACACGTGAAAGACGTTGTGCACTGCACTCAGTTCTTCAGGCAGTTTCAATCTGTAAGCAACCCTACCGATCCTCTCGGTAATTTCGAATGGTCCGACATATCGCGGATTAAGCTTGCCCCGTTTACCAAAATGAACCACACCCTTCCAGGGTGAGACTTTAAGTAGTACCCGGTCACCTACATGGAGTTCTAGCGGTTTCCTACGCTTATCAGTGTAGCTTTTCTGATGGTCATGAGCTGCCGCCATGCGTTGTTTGATCTGGGCAATCTTTTTCGTAGTCTCGACTACAAGTTCTGGGCCAGTAATTTGGCTTTCGCCAATTTTTGCCCAACATAGAGGTGATCGGCATTTACGACCGTACAGTGCCTCAAAGGGTGCTGCCTGAATGCTGGTGTGGTAGTTGTTGTTGTAGGAGAACTCTACCAGCGGTAAGTGTCGTTCCCACCCGTTTCCAAAATCAATGACACATGCCCTCAACATGTCTTCAAGCGTTTGGATGGTACGTTCCGTTTGACCATCGGTCTGCGGGTGGTAAGCAGTGCTCATATCCAGGCGTGAGCCAAAAGATCTATGCGTAGCTTGCTATAACTCGGATGTAAAACGTGGGTCACGGTCATAAATGATAGAGATTGGCACCCCGTGCCTAGCAACTATCTCTTTCAAGTAGATTGCAGTAAGCTTCGAGTACTTATCGGTTTCCTTGATTGCGAGGAAATGTGCAGACTTGGTTAGGCGGTCCACAATGACCCAAATGGTATCGTTCCCATTTTGAGATCTCGGTAAGCCTATGACGAAATCCATGGAGATTTGCTCCCATTTCCATGTTGGTAGCTCTGGTTGTTGCAACAAGCCCGACGGCTTCTGGTATTCGGCCTTGACTCTAGTACAGGTCAAGCATTTGCTAACGTAGGTTGCTATGTTGGCTTTCATACTAGGCCACCAATATGTAGTCTTGAGGTCGTGGTACATCTTATCCGAACCAGGATGTACTGAGTAACAAGACTTGTGTGCTTCGTCCATCACAAGCTCATGTAGATTTCCATAGAGTGGAATCCAAATGCGCCCTGTCACATACTAAGCGCCGTCTTCCTTTTGTTCTAACCGTTTCCTCGATCCTCACAGGGATTCGGCCCTGATGTTCTCTGCTTTCAATGCTTCAACTTGAGCATTTCGTATCTGAATAGGAAGATTAGAGTGAATGGTAAGTTGTAACGCACGTACACGCTTAGGTTTAGTTTCTTTACGGCTGAGGGCGTCGGCCACAACATTGGCCTTGCCAGGATGATACTTGATTGCGCATTCGTAGTCGTTAAGGAGTTCTACCTATCTGCGTTGCCTCATGTTCAACTCCTTCTGTTCCAAAATATGTTGGAGACTCTTGTGATCGGTGTAAATTGTGCACTTGGTACCGTACATGTAATGCCTCCAAATCTTGAGTGCAAAAACGACCGCTCCGAGTTCCAAGTCGTACGTCGTGTAGTTCCTTGCGTGAATTTTGAGTTGTCGAGAAGCGTAAGTGATAACTTTCTCGTGTTTCATCAACACACAACCGAGTCCATGAATAGACACGTCGCAGTAAACTACAAAGTCGTCAGTACCTCCAGGTAACGAGAGAATAGGAGCACTACAAAGGTTATCCTTTAGCTTCTGAAAGGCAGACTCCTGAGCCTCATTCCACTTGTAAGCAATACCCTTCGGAGTGAGAGTCGTGAAGGGTTTAGCGATCTTCGAAAATCCCTTGATGAATCTATGATAGTATCCTGCCAGTCCCAAGAATTGGCGGACTTCGGTCGGAGTCTTAAGGGTAGGCCAATTCTTTATAGAGTCGATCTTAGCTGGATCGACGTGAATTCCGTCCTTATTGACTACGTGTCCAAGGAAATGGACTTCTCGAAGCCAGAAGTCACATTTCAAGAACTTGGCGTACAGTTGTTCACTGCGAAGGAGTTCGAGAATAAGACGCAGGTGTTATCATGCTCCTCTTGAATTTTCGAGTAGATCAGGATGTCGTCGATAAACACAATCACAAACTTGTCGAGGTAAGGCTTGCACACTCGGTTCATGAGATCCATAAAAATCGCAGGCGCGTTGGTCATTCCAAAAGGCATGACAAGGAACTCGTAATAACCATAATGAGTTGAACGCAGTTTTGGAGATGTCTTCATTGCGGACTCTTAGCTGATGATAACCCGATCGCAAATCGATCTTAGAGTAGTAGTTTGATCCTTGCAACTGATCGAATAGGTCGTCGATACGAGGGAGTGGGTAACGATTCTTGATGGTAACCTTGTTTAGCTCACGATAGTCCATGCACATACGGAATGTGCCATTCTTCTTCTTGACAAAGAGCACTGGTGCTCCCCAAGGCGACGAACTAGGACGGATAAATCCTTTATCCAAAAGCTCTTGCAGTAGTGTAGAAAGTTCCTTCAGCTCAGCGGGAGCTAATCGATAAGGCGCACGAGCTATAGGTGCCGCTCCGGGAGTTAGCTCGATTTGAAATTCAACCTGACGGTGAGGAGGGAGTCCAGGTAATTCCTTAGGGAATACTTCGGGATAGTCGCGTACGACTAGAAAATCTTCGATCCTCTTTTCCTTTTCCTGAGTGTCGGTGACAAGTGCTAAGATAGCGGTGTGCCCCTTTCGTAAATACTTCTGGGCTTTTAAGAACGAGATGATGCCTGTGACTTCTCCGCTTTTTTTGCCTTGAACGATGAGGGGTTTGTCAGAAGGACGGGGGATACGAACCATTTTCTCTAGACAAAGGATTTCAGCCCGATGTTTGGATAACCAATCCATACCAATAACAACGTCGAAGCTTCCAAGAACGATAGGGAAAAGATCGATACTAAAGGTCTGACCAGACAATACTAGTTTGCAGTTACTGATAACGTGTGCGGCCTCGATGTTTCTACCATCAGCTAACTCGAAAATATGCTTAGAACTTAACAACGTAGGCGTACCCTTAAGCTTCTTACTAATACGTAGGGATACATAGCTAGCATCGGCACCAGAATCAAACAATACAGTAACGTAATGATCATCAAGTAGGAACTTACCCGCTATGACGTTGGGATCATTCCTAGCTTCTCCAGCTCCAATCACAAAAGCCCTTCCTCTTGCACCATTTCCAGCATTGTTGTTATTGTTCCCAGCACCCTGATTGTGGTTGTTCTGATTCATTTCAGGGCAATCCCTTCGCATGTGCCCCGCTGCTCCACACTTGAAGCATCCACGGTTGTTTCCTTGCTGCTGTTGTGGTTGTTGCTAATTCTGCCTAGCTGGAAGCAGGCTCCTGTAGTCTTTGGCTTCATGCCCCATCTTGTTGCATCGCTGACACTGACTTTTTCCACATGGCCCACTGTGATATCGGTTACACTTGTTACACTTAGGATGGTTTCCTCGATAGCCACCCTGTTGCTGAGGGCCCTTGTTGTTGTCAGTTTTCCTCTGCTGAGTTGGGGCCTGAGTGGGGTTAGCATCCTTGCTCTGGTTTCCTTCCCACTTACGCTTGTTATCACCAGAAGTTCCAGCAGTAGCACTGATCCTTTTGGGCAGCTTGCCCTGTTCCACAGCCTGATCAGTGAGTCTGTGAGCAAGACGGATGACTGGCTGAATGGTAGCAAGGTTAGCTGAAGTGACCAAACTCTGGATTTCTGGAGCCAAACCCTTGATGTAAAATTCGATCCTTCGATAAGCAGGTCGGGACATGTTTGGGCAGAGAGCAGCGTAGTCGTTGGACTGCTTGGTGTAAGTCTCAATCTCCGATCCAACCATCTTAAGCTCGAAGTACTCGTTTTCGAGCTTGTGGATGTCATCCCTATGACCGTACTCTTCCTTGATCATGTTCTTGAAATCCTCCCAAGCAGTGGCATTAGCAGTTTCCAAACCAAGCATCTGAATTTGCGCTTTCCACCATGAAAGCGCGTTTCCTTCAAGCGTACCAGTAGCAAACTTTACCCAAGTAGCAGGGGGACACTCGCAGACAGCAAACAAGGATTCGGCCTTCTCGATCCAGTGCAGAAGACCTATGGCACCCTCAGTGCCATTGAAAGGGAGAGGCTTGCAATCCATGAAGGTCTTGAAAGTACAAACACGTGGTTGTGCAGGCGCATGCTGACCTGTTGTGAGAAGCGAAGCGAATAGGTTTAAGGGTGAAAAGACGATGCGGGGGTAGGATCTAAACATCCTAAAATATTGAGTTTACCTCCAGGTGAGCTGCGAAAGCTGCAGCCACCGTGTTGATCAGGTTAGTGAACTGAGCCTGAGTCATGTTAACGTTTCCTCTTCCGCGTCCACTCATCGTCTTCATAACCAGAAAACACAATATGAGTGTGATGTCATAATGTTGCGAGAATGAGATAGAAGAGGAAGATGTATCTATCTAACTAGGCACACCAGTACGTATAGTGGAGCATAGACATCACACAACAAGCAAGTAAACACAAGTCCGAGCCATGAGGTCTAATACGTCGAGTCTTGCACTTGGAGTGTAGTGTCGTCACGAGTCACGGGTTATAGTCTGGTTATTCTCAAAAAGACTTTCTTTTTAAAACCGAGTTCACTATAACCAATGGCTCTGATACCAATCTGTCAAACCCTCAAATCCACATGCGGTGTATCACCGCGAGGTGTGTGACTGACCAGGATCCAGCCACCAATTATACTTAGCATTTAGTTAATAATAGGAATGTCCACCAACCGTAATGGTTAGTAAATGCCATAGTTAAAGTTCAAAAGTTTTAAGTTCAAATAACAGTCTAAGTAAGTAGCGGAAGCATAGGCAAAACAGTTTAAACAAAGTTCATAGTTTGAGTTTATTTAGAACCCAACACACGGGTTAAGACGACCACTACGCTCCCCCAAGCTGCAAGCTCCTGAGTCACTGGGTACCTGCAAAGCATGCAGTAGGGTATCAACATAATGTTGGCGAGTTCACGAGTTTGTCCAGTTTTTAATTCCAAAAAAAAAACTTGTTTCAACAGTTAATTTACTCATTTATACCATGCCAAGGGGAGCTACCCCTTAAGTAGTCTACTAAACTGGTTTTACAATACCGAATACTATGCCACCGTACGTTTCTGTAGAGTGCCCCATTTGCCAATGTTCTATCATCATTGACGGTTTGCCAGAGTCTATTAGTTCACTCCCGATCCCATACACGGGCACGGTGTGAGGTTGGTGAGACCTAAATAGCGCTATCAACTAATAACCTGTTCGCCAGGCCTCGACGACTAATCGGTATTAAGTAGTAGGGACTTGAGTGATAGAGTTTCGTTTAGTATTGCTTGTTGCATCCAATATAAATAGTAATCAACTAAGGGTCCCGCATAAGGGGAGAAAAGTAGGTTTGTATCCCTCACAAAGGGATATCGTTGTTTTAAGTTACGTTTCCCAAACCACCGGGAACACATGCTTTAATAGTTGTGAACTCACCTTAGGTTGCTCGGCATATTAGTTTACTTGGTCAAACACGCTGGTTACCACGTCCTACCATGGTTATTAGTATGGGTCAGGTTTAGGTACAAATAAGTCACGTATATCCTACACGTATCTTACACATAGCATACATATCGCATAGTTATCCATTACGTTATTGGGCCAGTCCTAATTCTTAAACATTCAAACAGTAACAGTTTACACAAAGCCCACATACGGTCTTGCAGCCCAAAACATATAGTCATACACGCTGTGGCCCAATAACGGAGACAAGCAGCCCAGTCGAGACCACGCGGTCTCGACTCGAGAACACGAGGTCTCGAGTCGCAACCAAGATGTCTCGAGTTGTGGATTGGTAGTCTCGAGTGGTGCATGCAGGAGTCGCAACCTCAGCGGTCTCGAGTTCAGTCTCGAGTCGAGATCATGAGACCTCCAGTCGAGATCTTGCTGGTCTCGAGTCCTTGATGTCTGCTGCTTGATCTCGAGTCGCAACCGAGGGTCTCGACTCGTTTGTTTGATGTGGAGATCCTTCTAGAACCTTTGATGTACTATCCAATGGAATTGCATGTTCATGAAATTGTGTACTAACCAACCAGAATGCACAAACATGTTTTCTTGTCTAAATTCTAATCAAAACATATCAAACATCACATATTCAAATATTTAAAACACATTCAACAAATATTCCTCACATGTTCATACGGTTCATCATTAGGATTTTCTAGATTCTTACACCAATGAACTCCACCCATCCCATCTTTCATCCATTTAGGTGAACAACTATGAATCATAACTGGCCTTCTATCACCTAAACATATGATATCGCAACACAACATTTTCTATCATGAAGCAACTAGTTATGAACCTATTAAGCTACCATTATCCAAAACATCAATCATTTTGCATCTCCCAATAATGAAGAACATGAGTGAACATATAAGCAATTTGAACATCATCAACCATTCAAGATGAACACTTTCACATGCATGTAGTCACCAAGCAACACATGTAATATTTTCATCTACAAGCAAAAGACACTAACCAATAAAGAACCGAGAGTATGAAGGTGAGTAAGAATGTCGAAAGGAAGTTCTTGAGTGAATGACACGAGCCGATCCGAGGACCTTCAATGCTACCAGTTGGATCCGAGAGAGAGAAGAATGGTGTGGCTAGGGTTTTAGTGAGAGAGAGTGTGGGAGTGAGTGTGAGGGAATGTTTGGGGATTTGGGATGATGATTGAGTGTCCAAAAATGGGGAAATGTTGGCTTGGGTAAGGGTTTTATACCCGCTCTAAGTCGGTGCACCCTAACGGGTTCCGAGTGGGCTCAAGTGTGTGTGTTTGTGGCCCAATAGTTTCGGTTTACTCGAGACCAAGTGGTCTCGAGTCGGGTCCTTGTGGTCTCGGCTCACATATATACACTTATACACATATACCTATATTTCATACACATGACTTAATACAAGGATCACATATCATAGCAAGATAATTCATAAACTTTCATTTAATAATGTATGTACACATAACGTTAGTATATGAAGGTTACTCGGGAAAACCTAGAGTGTCACATTATCCCCAAGTTTTAAGAACTTTCGTCCCGAAAGTTAAGGCGGCCACTGTCAAGCTAGTATAAGTGAGAACGTTTCAACGGGGTGTCACAGTTATCATATAAAACTGCAAAACAAAGAGTATAAACTTACAAATTTACAGAACGGTGTAGCGACGCTGAATAATCTGTCAATTGGACGTTTGTTCTTCAGATTCTTCCTAATTGTGGTAGAGTCTTCGATGATTATGCTCTTATAGCCCTAATTTTTAGCAGATGACGAATATATGATCGATTATTGTGTTCTTATTGCTTTAATTTCGATTACACGACGAATACACAATGAATGGTAAGATTGAGATGGCGAATTTGGAGATTCTGGTGTGTTGGATGTGAACTGGGATGACGAAGTTTGTAGAATTTTAGAGTGTCGGATGTGAACTGAATAAAAAGGAGGATTTAGTTGCTGTTTGAAGTCCAGTAAGAGGAGAAGTGATAGGTGATTTAGTTTTTGTTATGTATTTACAAAATTACCCCCTGTTCACATTGGTTCTCATGGTTCTCACAATAACGGTGGTTCTCGCATGAACCCTACCCTATATATATATACACATATATGTATATAAACATATATGTATATATATAGGGGGCCGCTAAAATGAAAACCACCCTAGTTGCGAGAACCACTCTCCACCAATCAGATAATGACAACCAATAGGTTAATATAGTCATTTAGACCATGGGGGTATGGTGGGGCGGGGGTTTGGGGCATGGGTTGACACGTGGCTTGGTTGGGCTTTGCTGGAATGACCCACATTGAAGAAGGTATGGTGGGGCGGGGGTTTGGGGCGTGGCCAGCCCAACTGCTATTTAAATTATTTTTAAAACAAAAAATTTAATATTTTAATAATGTTTTTTAAATAAAGAAAAATACAAAAAAAAAATTCCTAGTGCTTGTAATATTTTTTCTTTATCTCTTCTCTCGTCTCCAACATTAGTTCCAACTCTTTACCTGATAGATGATCGATGGGCTGGGCTATCATCTCATCTTTGTTTCAGGGCATCCCGAGCTTCTTTGTTCTTCTGAATTTCGGCCCTTTGTTGTTGGAATACGTTGAATGTATCTAACTTGCTTGCAATGTCATCCAACTGATCGCTGTATACTCCCCTATGCGAGCCCGAACTCCCAACTGAAGGTGATGTCGTACCCGATCTTGATTTTTGAGAGCGCTTTTTGCGGCATCTCTTCCGTATTCAGGCCGGTTTAGCAAATCATCCAGAAAGTCCTCCAACTCTTGATCTCGTGCATCCGATTGGGCTTGGGACGAGGATGTCCTTGACCTTTTGCAAGACGTGTTAGTTTCGCTACCACTGGGGATATTCGCCCACTTGGGATGGAACTTACAAATGTCCCAACAATGCATGAAACGTAAGTCGCTCCCCACATTTGTTTTGTATGTAACCAATGCATTTGTCACAAAGTCGGCTTCGGTTTCACCACTTTTTGGGATTTGCTTTGCTTTATGTAAAAAACCACTAAATTTGGTGAGTTGCCCGCTTATCTCGGTTGTAACAACTCTCATCACAAGTCATATTTATTTAATTAAATTGTCCAATAGGAAACCCTAATTGAGAAACCCAAGTGATTCTGCATAAACCCTAAAATTTTCAGAAAATTTGGAATCAGGATTAGGGCCCCTAAAACTAAGGGGGGGGTAAACCCTAGTTATATTTATCTACATAAAATGCTGTCAAATTCGAATTTTACGAAGTTGTTGACTCATCAGAGCTAGATATGTGACGAAGCAACCCTAGGCTAGTGGGCATGCCCCGCGACACGCGACAGGGGAAGGGGATCCCTTCGCGACACGTGGGGGTGCAAATTGTGGGTATAAATACAAGGGCTTGGGACTTGAACTGTTTTCCTGATTACTATTATGTGATTATGTGTTTTATTAACTGACTATTTGTTAGTTACAGTATGGGTAAGAAAAAGCTTTCCAGCGTCTATCTTAAATTAGATAGGTCATCCAATGAGAAGGGAAGTTTATCCCAAACTAAATCCTCAAAACTTCCTGCAATTCCTGAAGAAGGAATATTTGTTCGAAAAGCCCAATACGAGAAACCACTTTCTCCCGATAAAAGAAGTTTGATTCTTAAGAAAAGTCAGGAGAAAATAAAGAAAGCCCGAGAGAAGAAAATTAAACAGGAAACCCAGGAATTAACCAGTAAAACACCTTGGGAGGACAAATTAGAGGAAAAATGGGCGGATCTTTATATGCTGGCCACTGTAGCAGTAAATGCTAATATTTAAAATACCATGATTCCGTAATAGCAACCTTATTTACAAGCCCGAAATATCATCTAGTAAATAAATAAAACCTAACATGTTTAAAATATTCATTTTCCTTTGTATAAATTAGTCACAGGGTATGCAATAAAACTTAAAGGTTATTTCTAAATTTTAACTTAGCATTTTTGTATTTTCTTTGTATGTTAAACAGCATGAATGAGTTATCGAAAGCCCTAGAGAATCTCAACCTATACCCTGTAAATATAGAAGTTTCTAAAGAGTTTACTGGGTATTTTCCTGATGTGGAACAACCTGTAGAATTCAACGCTCCACCTTTGAAAAAGCCAAAACCAAAGAAAAGAAGGAAATACGTATGGGGGATTCGTATACGTAGGAAAAAGCCAGCTACGAAACTTCCTAAAATAAACAATCCTTTAGAAAAAGGAAAAGAAATTGTAACCAGGGAAAGTTATAGACAGCAGGAGATGGAGACTGAAGTCAAGGAAGATTCTAGGCAAATGGGAATGCAGTTTGAGGAATATTCTAAGGAAATAGAAATGGAGGTTGTAAAAGGTTCTAGACCAACTCAGATGGAAATTGGAGAAAGCTCCAAACAAAACCAGGGAATGACTTTTCAGGAGGAAATAGATTTTATATTGGCAAGCTGTGATACTATTCAGCCTGTCAATACAAATATTTTTACTCGTCCTATTGAAAACCAAATCCCTATAAATCTTGAACCAGCATTCCCAGAACCAATAATCCATACTCAACCTTTAGGAATGGACGAATGGTGGACGAATGATTGGCAATTTCAAAACATTGTCAACAGTCCTTATTCCTTTCTTCCGCAATTCGATCCATAACCATTACTAAATCCACCCATGAGTAACGAGAATTTAGCAGAACTTCGCCATTTTGGCAAAGAGTTAATGGATGCGGGAAATAGAATCCGGGAAATAGGGGGACAAATTGCTTGGAAGTATTATGAAAGGGAGCTTCGTTTTTAGGAAGACAAATGACGAGAGATAATGGGTTGGTAAAACTGTGGTTGTGTAATAGTAATAGTAAAATCAGTATTTGTCAAATAAATAATAAAACGGTTGTATATAGAGGCATGATATAATCTATAAACTAAATGAAATTTTAGATTTTGTTTGTATATTCGTTTACGTGATTATGTGCAATTAATTGTGACATTGGATTATTTCTTTTATACTAATTATTTATCTATAAATTAATTATCAGATAGCAAACATTGGTAATGAACCAGTAAATGAAATAAATCAATCCGAGCAAATTCAGGAAGAACAATTGTTAAATAGACAAGATATAGAGGATATCGTTGCACAAGGAATAACCAATGCTATTCCAGCAATTGTTGCTGCTGTTCAAAAACCTGTTAAACCGCAATCAATCATTCCTAGTAAACGTACTCAAGGCGACAACTTTAGTAATAGTATAAACGGAGGCGGAAATCATGTTAATAACAATAATGATCTGCAAACCCCAATTTTCAAGAAAATGAAAGCTGCAACACCTGGTTGCACTTACAAAGAATTCCTTGCCTTTAAACCAACTGAGTTTTCAGGTAATGAAGGGGCTATTGCAGCATTACGTTGGTTAGAGAAAACTGAGGCAGTAATTGCTATAAGCAAATGTGCTGAGGAAGACCAAGTTATGTATGCGTCTAATCTTTTTAAAGAAGGGGCGTTAGAATGGTGGAACACAGTGTTACAAGCTAAAAGAAGGATTGTGGCCTATGCCATGAACTGGGAAGAATTTAAGAGTCTTGTAGAAAGAAAATTCTGTCCCGAGTATGAAAAAGATCAAATGGCAAATAAGTTCCTAAACCATCGGATGGTTAATGTGGACTGTCGAGGATATACTTCAACATTCTTCGAATATGCTAGGGTGGTACCAACGCTGGCTTCACCAGAGCCGGTACTCATTTCTCGCTACATTTGGGGATTAATTAGCGAAATCCGCAACATCGTTAAAGCTGCGAGACCTCGCACTATTGACGATGCAGTGGAACTAGCCAACACCCTAACTGATGAACTGGTACGCACAAGAGATGAAGACAGGAAACAGGAACTGGCTCAGAAAATTACCCTAGGATTTCGTATGGGTAATAGTAATAACTTCAAGAAAAGAGGAATAGGGCAATCACCAATTCCATCATACTGCAGGAAATGCAAAAAGAAACATTATGGAAGATGCGATATAACTTGCAATTTTTGCAAAACTATAGGACATCGTGAAGAAAACTGCATAAAGAAATCCATAATTTGTTACAATTGTGGAGAAGCCGGACATTTCAAAACAGAATGTCCTAAATTGATCAAACCAGCAGACAACAAAGCCAAGGCGACTGACGGAGCTACTAAGAAAAATGTCAGAGCATTCCAGCTAACCACTCAAGAAGCAGAACTCATTCCAGATGTTATAGCTGGTACGTTCCAAGTTCACAACGTATACGCAAAAGTATTATTTGACTCTGGTGCAGACCAAAGTTTTATCAATACTTTATTCTGTCAAGCTCTTAAGTTACCTTTAACCAACATTAGGCAGATTTTTACAGTCGAAACCGCAGATGGGAATTCAGTTAAAATAGACCAGGTTTTGCAAAAAGTAGAAATAGAATTTTCAGGTCATAAATTTTCTGCAAATCTGTTACCTATGAAATTATCTGAATTCGATGTTGTGTTAGGAATGGATTGGTTAATAGCCAACCATGCTCGAATTCTTTGTGATAAGAATTCCATAGAAATTCAAGCACCAACCGGAGAAGTAATAGTGATTACAGGAGATAAGCCACGTAAACCCATGAAGTTCATATCAGTAATGAAAGTTGATAGTTATGAACGAAAGCAAGGAATAGTGTATATGATTTCGGTAATCATTAGCACTAAGGGTAAAGAACTTAAAGAAATTCCTATAGTCTCAGAATACCCAGATGTATTCCCAGAAGAGTTACCAGGGTTACCACCAAATAGGGAAGTAGAGTTTAGGATTCATCTAATTCAAGGAATTACACCGATAGCCAAGGCACCTTATTGGTTAGCTCCTACCGAAATGTTAGAACTAAAGAAGCAATTAGATGAATTACTAAGTAAAGGATTCATACAACCTAGCTCATCCCCTTGGGGAGCTCCAGTGTTGTTTGTAAAGAAGAAGGATGGTTCAATGAGAATGTGTATTGATTATAGAGAATTAAATAAAATTACAATTAAGAATCGATACCCATTACCTAGGATTGATGATCGTTTTGATCAACTTAAGGGGGCTAGATACTTCTCTAAGATAGATTTACGCTCTGGATATCATCAATTAAAAGTACAAGAGGAAGACATACCTAAGACTGCTTTTAGAACTAGGTATGGTCATTACGAGTTTACAGTCATGCCCTTCGGGTTAACGAATGCACCTGCAGCATTCATGGACATGATGAATAGGGTCTGTAAACCGTACTTGGATAAATTTGTAATTGTCTTCATAGATGATATACTTATTTATTCCAAAAGTCAGACAGAGCATTGTGAACACCTTCATGCACTCTTAACTTTGTTAAGAAAAGAAAAGCTTTATGCCAAATTCTCTAAGTGTGAATTTTGGTTAAAGGAAGTGCAATTCCTAGGACACATGGTGAATCACGAAGGTATTCACGTAGATCTTGCTAAGATAGAGGCAAGTACCAATTGGAAGGTTCCACAAACAGCAATGGAAATTAGAAGTTTTATAGGTTTAGCTGGGTACTATAGACGGTTTATTAAGGATTTTTCCAAGATAGTTGTTCCATTATCTAAGCTAACCTGTAAAACCATTAAGTTTGAATGGGGATCTAAACAAGAAGAAGCTTTTAGGATTTTGAAGCAGAAATTAACAAATGGTCCAATCTTAGCCTTACCAGAAGGAACTGAAGATTTTGAAGTATATTGTGATGCTTCAAAACTAGGATATGGATGTGTGCTTATGCAACGCAAAAAGGTGATTGCATATGCTTCAAGGCAATTGAAAAAGCACGAAGAAAATTATACGACTCATGATTTAGAATTAGGAGCCGTAATTTTTGCCCTTAAGATCTGGAGACACTATCTTTACGGAAGTAAATTTACTATTTATACCGACCACAAAAGTTTAAAATATATTTTTGGGCAAAAAGAGTTAAACATGAGACAAAGGAGATGGATGGAAATCTTAAGTGATTACGATTGTGATATTCAATATCACAAAGGAAAGGAAAATGTAGTTGCAGATGCCTTAAGTCGTAAGTATTATGAGAAACAAAGACGGGTTCGTGTTCTCAGATTAAATCTACAAATAGATTTAATGGAACAATTGAAGAATGTTCAAACTACAGCAATCAAGGATGATGCTGAAGGAATGAAAGGACGAATAAAGGAATTAGAACAAGGAACTGATGGAATTTGGAGATTCCACAAAAGCAGAATTTGGGTACCTAAGCAAGGAGATTTAAGCCCTAAGATTTTAGAAGAAGCCCATAAATCTAGGTATACTATACACCCAGGAAACAATAAAATGTACCAAGATTTAAGAAAGAATTTCTGGTGGATAGGAATGAAAAAGGATATAGCTCGATATGTTTCTAAATGTCTTACTTGTTCACAAGTTAAGGCAGAACACCAGAAACCTTCAGGTCTACTACAACAGTTAGAAATGCCTGTATGAAAATGGGAACTCATAACAATGGATTTTGTTACTAAGTTACCCAAAACCAGAAAAGGTAATGACGCGATTTGGGTAATTGTAGATCGATTAACCAAATCTGCTCACTTTCTACCTATGAAAGAAACCTTTAGCATGGAAAGATTGGCAAAGTTGTATGTAGATAAAGTAGTATCCTTACATGGAGTTCCACTCTCCATTGTTTCGGATAGGGATAGTCGTTTTACTTCTCATTTCTGGAAAAGTTTCCAGAAAGCAATGGGAACTCGACTAAACCTAAGCACGGCATATCATCCTCAAACAGATGGGCAAAGTGAAAGGACAATCCAAACTCTAGAAGACATGCTCCGAGCATGTGTGATAGATTTTGGTGGAAATTAGGACGATCACTTACCTTTAATCAAATTCTCCTATAACAATAGTTATCATTCAAGCATTGAAACTGCCCCATTTGAAGCACTATATGGAAGAAAATGCAGAACTCCAGTTTGTTGGGCAGAAATAGGAGAAAGTCAATTATCAAGTCCGGAGATTGTACAAGAAACGACTGATAAGATTACACAAATCAAGGAAAGGCTGAAAACGGCTCGAGATCGCCAGAAGAGTTATGCAGACAATAGATGCAAACCATTAGAATTCCAAGTTGGAGACAGAGTACTATTAAAAGTTTCTCCTTGGAAAGGAGTTGTTAGATTCGGTAAGAAAGGAAAGCTAAGTCCAAGATACGTAGGACCATTTCCAGTAATCCAACGTATAGGATCAGTTGCTTATCGTTTACAACTACCAGAAGAATTAGCTGGAGTACATGATGTATTTCATGTATCCAATCTCAAGAAATGTCTATCAGACGAATCTCTGGTAGTACCTCTTCAAGACATAGAGGTAAACGAAAAGTTAAAATTTGTTGAGAAACCTCTTCATATAGAAGACAGAAAAGTGAAGTTTCTCAAGCACAAACGACTAGTGATAGTTAAAGTAAAGTGGGATTCAAAAAGAGGAGCTGAATACACTTGGGAGCTGGAATCAGAAATGAAGCGAAAGTATCCACACTTATTCCAATAAATCTCGAGGACGAGATTTTTATTAAGGTGGGGAGAATGTAACAACACTCATCAAAAGTCATATTTATTTAATTAAATTGTTCAATAGGAAACCCTAATTGAGAAACACAAGTGATTCTGCATAAACCCTAAAATTTTCAGAACATTTGGAATCAGGATTAGGGCCCCTAAAACTAAGGGGGGGGGGGTAAACCCTAGTTATATTTATCTACATAAAATGCTGTCAAATTCGAATTTTATGAAGTTGTTGACTCATCAGAGCTAGATAGGTGACGAAGCAACCCTAGGCTAGGGGGTATGCCCCGCGACACGCGACAGGGGAAGGGGATCCCTTCGCGACACGCGGGGGGTGCAAATTGTGGGTATAAATACAAGGGCTTGGGACTTGAACTGTTTGCATGTTACGACGATAAAATTCGTTACGTACAATCACTTAGACACTGTTTACTACAAAAACACACACGATTCCCTAAATTGCTGCCACAAAACAGGGTAATAACTCGATCGCTATGACGATTCATTTACCGATCGATCAATGTACTCAATGGATGTTTAAGTGCTGCCCACATTAGGGTGATGCTTTGTCATTAGTCGTTAATTCGATGGATGTTTAAGCATAGCACTTTGTCATTCGTTGTGAGGGTTGATCTCGTGAGTTATCGTAAATGCTGTATTGATTACTAACCCAGTTTTGTGTGCATTGTTATTTAAATTAGGTTAACAAGGCTAATCCGTAGAGTAAACTCTATCCGTGTTAAATCTGCAATGTGAGCCATTCTCTTTTTATCAAATTATTTTCAAAATCATGTTTATTTTCAAAGGTTATAATTACAGTGATTAAGTTTATGTAATCACCAAGTTACAGCCGGTGTGTGGGGTTTTGTATACATTACTTGATAATCGTCACCATTGGGGCAGCCAATGGGGGATATGACCATAGTCACAGATCCGGTCGAGTGACAAATACTGTGGGTAATTGGTTGATATTAGAAACATTGTAATCTTCCTTAATACTGTAAATTATAACAAACATGTTGTTTTAGTAAATAGAATGATTCACTCAGTATTTTCCGCTGACAAAACCTTTTTCAAACATGTTTCAGGTGATCTGTTGTGATTCAGGAAAGGTGCTACGGAGCACTGCAAGCTTAAGAAAGTGGCTCATTGTAAAAGAAAGAAATATGTTTTGTTAAATAAAGATTTCTTCGTGAAATCATAATATTGTAAATTAACGGGGTTTTATCCCGAGTTGTGAAATAAAATAATCGGGAAAATTTTAGCTTTACAACGATCCTGATGATAAACTTCCGTTGTTAAACTTAAATAAATAAATACCACGGGATTTCTGTCCCGCGGCTCCTGAAACGGGTAAAACCGGGTCAGGGGTCGTGACATCGGTCCACTTCGAGGATAAGCTATCGTTTTCCCGATAAACCTCCCTTTCCATTTCATCATGGAATGGTTTACTAATCGCTTCCCACAAATGGCTTCTATGTTGAGAATTTCCTATTTTATTCAAAACAAAAGTTATTATATTACAAAGTTATATAAAAAACATAAATATTAAAATAAGGGCTACAAAATATTTAAAAATACCTAAAGTTGGATGTTGAGATTGTTGAAGCCAAGCCCTCGCTAATGCAAGTTTTTCATTAACGACCCATCTTTGTTGTTTTCGTTTGGCGCTTTCAAGTGCTTTCTCGGCCTCGGTTTTTTTCTTGTGACTTCTATTCTTGCTGGGTTTGTATGTGGAAGGACCATCGATGGGGGGTTAAGTTTCGGGAACGGTTTCGGTTTGGGAAAGGTTGATGGAGGTTGGTGAAAGGTTGATGGGTGTTTGTGAAAACGGGCTAGGTATAGAATCGTCGGTGTGAGGGAAGTTAGTATACACACGATTCGAGAGATACAATGCGTAACCGCCACATCGGGCATAGTGGAGTATATTAAAATGGAGGAGGAATTGGACGATTGGGTGGTGAGCTGGGATTTTCTTGGAATGCCCACGGGTTGTTCGGGTCAAAACCACAATTATGAGGATTTATTTTTCGTATTGTAGAATGAGAATAGAGATGATTATAGAAGAGGTGGAGTGTCTTGTGGTTGGATGTTGTAAAAAAAAGAATAGAAGTGTGAGTTTTATAGTGAAAAAATATTTTTTTTACACATAGCCGTTGGCCAACGGCTAGTTGGTTTTGCCATTGAGAGCCCGCCATGTCATATTGATAGACCCGCCCCACGCCCGGCCTTAAACTCCCGCCTCTTTGGCCACACCCAAACCCAAGCCCACCCGGGGTGGTGGGTTGGGCGTTTTCAGCCAACCCACGCCCCATACCCCATAGTCTTAATCAAAACAATCAAATCATCTCTCTCGGCTCATTAAAGTCTCTTTTTACAGTCTTTTCAATTTATCTCTCTTCAATTTCTCTTTCTTCACATTTCTCCCTCCTCTTTTTGTTATTTTATAAACAAGTTTTTGTAAAAAAAAGTTTAAAACCGTAAAAAAAGTTTTCATAAAAAATGTAAAAAAGTTTAAAAACATGTGTAAAAAAAAGGTTTTTGAAAAAAAGGTTTTTGAAAAAAAGGTTAAAATCGTAAAAAAGTTTTCGTATAAATTTTGGTCTTTTGTAAAAAAAAAGTTATGAAAAAAAAATTTGTAAAAAAAATTTGGTAAAAAAGATTTTGTAACAAAAAGTTTAAAACCATGAAAAACGTTTCTGTAAAAAAAACGTGAAAAAGATTAAAAAACGTGTGTGAAAAAAGTTTTTGTAAAAAAAAATTCATATAATTTTTTGTAGAAAAAAAAAGAAAAAAAATTGTAAATTTTTTTTTTTGTAAAAAAGGTTTTTTTTTAAAAAATAGTTTAAAACCGTAAAAAAAGTTTAAAAACGTGTCAGTAAAAAAACGGCGCATAAATACGGGGAGAAAAAACGGGGCGTAAAAAACGTTGCGTAAAAAAACAGCATGTAAAAAAGGGGTGTAAAAAAACGGCATGTAAAAAAGGAGCGTAAAAAACAGCGCTCAAAACCGGCCGTAAAAAAGCGGCGCGTAAAATCAGGTGTAAAAAATGGCGTGTAAAAAACGTGGCGTAAAAAACGGCTCGTAATAAAACCGGCTCGTAAAAACGTTTTTGTAAAAAAAAATCCTGACAAAAATTGGTTTTTGTAAAAAAATCAGATTTTAAATGTTTTTTAATTCAAAAAATGAGATTTTAATAAAAAAAAATAATTAATTTAAAAACACAAAAAAAGTAATAAAAAACAATATATACAATAAGACAAAACAAGGAAAACATAATAAGACAAAAAGAATTTAATATTGTTTTTATAACTTTTAATCTCATCCATTAATCAATCCATAAAAAACGTTTTCGTATAAAAAACGTGAAAAAGTTAAAAAAACGTGTGTGTAAAAAAAGTTTTTTGTAAAAAAAAGGTTAAAACCGTAAAAAAATTTCGTATAAATTTTTGTTCTTTGTTAAAAAAAGAAAAAAAATTGTAAAAAAGTTTCTTTGTAAAAAAGTTTTTTTAAAAAGAAAGTTTAAAACCGTAAAAAAAAATTCATAAAAAAGTTTAAAAACGTGTGTGTAATAAAACGGCGCGTAAATATGTGGCGAAAAAAACAGGGCGTAAAAAACGGGGCGTAAAAAACGGCCAGTAAAAAACACAGCACGTAAAAAAGTGGTGTAAAAAACGGCGCGTAAAACCGGGCGTAAAATCGGGCGCGTAAAAAACGTGGCGTAAAAACGGCTCGTAAAAAAACCAGCTCGTAAAAACGTTTTTTGTAAAAAAAATCCTTACAAAAATTGTTTTTGTAAAAAAGTCAGATTTTAAAATGTTTTTTAATTAAAAAATATGATTTTAATAAAAAAATTAATTTAATAAGACAAAAAAAGTAATAAAAAACAATAAATACATTAAGACAAAACCAGCAAAACATAATAAGACAAAAAGAATTTAATATTGTTTTTATAACTTTTAATCTCATCCATCCATGTTCAAAGATCATTGGTTGGAAAGTGGTTCTCGTGGTTCTCTTAACTAAGGGTGGTTTTCATTTTAGCGGCCCTATATATATATAAACGGGATCAGGAGAAAACGCCCAAAAATGTGAAAACGGTGAGAACGCATCCTGGCCAACACGTGACACGGGACATGATTAGGTTTCAAGGGGTTTTTTTCTTTTTAGTATTCTTCTCATTTCCCGATTTTCGTGATTGACATGCTGCTTCATTTTTGGCGTGCAAGATAATTTTGGCGTTATCTAGAATCATTAATTACTTGGCGTTTTACTGTTTTTCTCAGATTTCTTCTCGTTGAATTAATTTTTTCTGTGTCACATAGTTAATTTTTTTTGGCGTTATGGCTTTTTCCATGTCATTTTTTGGCGTTCTGGGTCTTTTTGTTAATAAATGATTAGCATAGATCAATATTTTATAAAATTACAATAATAAGAAACCAAAATAAACTAATAGTCTTCCGTGGATGGGATTATATCAGAGATGTACCCATCGCTTTGTTCATCACTTTCTTCAGATTCATCATCAGCAAATTTTAGATTAGCGTATAACGCCATTAGCTCGTCTCTTATTTGCTGCAGCCTATTTGCATCCATGGATTTTGGATCGTTCGAAGGTGCTAAATCATAGAGTTGTTCAATGATAGATAGCAACACTGTCTTCAACATTTCCTCAATTGGCAATGAATATTGCACCCCGTTTTATAAGTCACTTTAAGCGTTCCTTCTTCCTCATGTATCACCCAACTACTAAGTGTTGGTAGAGGAGTATCGTCAATATCATCATCATCTTCTGCCGGAAATTTTCTCACCAGTCTTTTATTACAGTTCGGGTTCTTTCACAATCGTTGGCCATTGGAACCCCAAGGGCCAGGATATTCCTCTGAACCCCTTCATTCATACCAAGCATGAATTTGATTGTCCTTACCTTCACCCTTATCCTATCAGAGAACTTTATGATGAAACGTTTCTTTTTCCTTTCAAACCTCCATGCAATAACTTTAGCCATTTTTAAAGTTTTTGGCGTTTTGGACAATATGTGGCGTTTTTAGTCAATGTTTTTGGCGTGTTTGAGCTTGTGTTCTCATGGTTTTCTTTTATATTGACTTTTTTCCCGCGCATGACATGTCATTATGGCGTTTTGAAAAAGATAAATAAATTCAATTTCCCAAGTATTTGGCTTTCAATATAATAAATGTTAGTAATTATGTTTTTCGTCGTTTCATTTTACTGTTTTTTCAGTTACCGTGTTTTGTTTTCAGACTCAACTGTTTTTATGGTGTAACACGTCTAATCTTGACGACTGTAATTATGGCGTTTTGTTTTCCAATGGCGTTTAGATAACGATGGGAATTTTTTGTTTTATTTTCTTTGCACATTGTTTTAAGCTTTTTTTTTTATAATAGTACTTGTTCAAAGTAATTTTATTATAGTTTGTTAGTTTTTTGGGGGCGTTTTTATGGCATGATGGCGTTTTACAAGCATTTGCTCGTTTTGGCGTTTTATTATATTTTTCATTATAGTATTAATGTACTTTTGTTGTTTATTAGCTGAAATTACAAAACAAACAACAGATAAAGAAAAAAAAAACAAATAGAAGAAATTTATGATCTAAATCTTCAATGTTATCAATCTCTTTTTTCTTTTGAAACAACAAGAACTGTCACAAATAAATGGCGTTTTGGGTTTGGCGTGATTTATTTTCTTTGTTTATGTGTTGAAGTGTTTTTGTGGATGTTGGAGACATAAATCGACCCTGTGTGGGTGGATGCTAGCTGCCTGTCGTCTTCATTATAATCATTGAGGACAAAGTAGCCTTTACACTAGGATAGGTATCTTCTAATCATCCAAACCTTCTTCAAGAACAAAGATGACAGAATGACATATGGGTGTCATCAGTCCCTCTTTTTTGAATTTTGTCCATCTCATGCCGCAAAATCTCACTACACTCATGTAACAAATCATTCAGCGAAACTTCATGCAGAACATTACTGAGTATCATAGAAAAGATGTTTTCCATCGTTGTATTTTTTGGCGTTTTACATAGAGTTGTATTTTTTTTAGGAACCACTGTGTTTTTTTGGTGTGATAAACGGAAGGTGGTGAGACCTTTCTATTTATAGGATTTTTTTTGGCGCGTAGTTTAGCCGGGATATTATTTTTATACCAAAAAATGTAATTAACATTTATCCGGATGTAAGGCTTGGCGTTATATATTATGGCGTTTCACATAATAAAAACACAGAAAAAAAGTACGCAGTGATAAAATTGGCGTTTTGTATTTATTTGGCGTTTTATATTTCAACGACGTTTTATGTGAAAAATGAAGTTTTACCTTTTTTACCCTTAATGAAGCGTGTCCATGTAATAAAATTGATTTTATTTATGAAAACGCCACCGCGCCAATCTAGTCCATATATTGTTTTAATCGGACAGTCCATAAGCGTTCTCACACTTTCTACCGTTTTCTCTAAATCCTAACCGTATATATATATATATATATATATATATATATATATATATATATATATATATATATATATATAGTGGACCGCTAAAATGAAAACCACCTTCAGTTGCGAAAACCGTGAGAACCACTTTTCAACCATTGGATCTTGGAGATGGATGGATGAGATTAAAAGTAATTAAAACTAATATTAAATCCTTTTTGTTTTATTATGTTTTTAATATTTTAATGTCAAAAGGATAATTTAGTAAATTTGCTTTTTTGTCTTATTTGTATTTAATGTTTTTTATTACTTTTTTTGTCTCATTATATTAATTGTTTTTTTGTTAAAAAACATATTTTTTATTAAAAACATTTTAAAATCAGATTTTTTTGTACAAAAAAACAATATTTTAATTTTTTTTTTTGAAAACAAAAGTTTTTACGAGCTGTTTTTTTACGCCTCGATTTTTACGCGCCATTATTCGCCCTGTTTTTACACGCCGTTTTTACACCCGGTTTTTTACGCACCCTTTTTTACGCGCAGTTTTACGCCCCTTTTTACACGCCGTTTTTATGCCCCGTTTTTAACGCGGCGTTTTTTACGCCCCGTTTTTACGCGCCGTGTTTTTTTTTACTCGCCGTTCTTTTTACGTGCCGTGTTTTTTTTACGAAAAACTTTTTTTTTCGAAAAGTTTTTTTTACGAAAGACCTTTTTTTACGAACGACTTTTTCTACGAAAGTAAAAACGAGACGTAAAAAACGGGGCGTTAAAAATCGGCGCGCAAAACGGGGCGTAAAAAAAGGCTCGTAAAAACCGGGTGATAATACGGCGCGTAAATACGGGGCGTAAAAAAAGCGCGTAAATAAACCGGGCAAAAACGACATGTAAAAAACGGGGCGTAAAACGGCCAGTAAAAAACCGCGCATAAAAACGGGGTGTAAAAAACGGCTCGTAAAAACGTTTTTTTTGTAAAAAAATCTTGAAGAAAATCTAATTTTAAAATTTTGTTTAATAAAAAAATTTGATTTTTAATAAAAAAAACAATTAATGCAAAGAGACAAAAATAGGTAATTAAAAACAATAAATACAATCAGAAAAGAAAACCAAATTATGAGAGAAGAGAGAGAAACTAATTGATGTTGTTGATGTCTGATGGTAAGAGAAAGAGAGAAGACTTTAAAAGAGATTTGACATATTGAGTAAATTACTATATTACGCTTTATGTTTTAAAATAATAGTGCATATGTGTCATAGTCTGATTGGTGGATATATATATATATATATATATATATATATATATATATATATATATATATATATATATATACATAGGGGACCGCTAAAATGAAAACCATCCCCAGTTATAAGAACCATGAGAACCACTCTCAACCAATCAGAAAAAATGGTAGTTTGGTCATTTACCCCAAATGTCAAATCTTACCCTCTCTCTTTATTTAAATCTACCAGACATGTCTCTCTCCTCATTTTGTCTTCTTTCAGTTTCGTCTCTCTTCTTCATCTTAAAAAACCAAACCAGATGACAGGAGCTTCATCTCTTCATTTGTCATGAGTTACCATATTCGAAGACTCAAGAGACGTACTTCCTACACATCCTTAAGCTCCAACAAAACACAATATGCATGTAACCCTAGTTTGACATGGCCTTTAATTCCAGTCGCTGACCCGACACATATTCCCAAGCCTTACCCGAGCCGATCTACAAACATTCACATTTGAAACCACTCTGCACTCCTCCACCAACACACAAACAGCTCTCGATTTGTTCCCCTTTTTGTCTATAATTAATGGAACAACAACAGAGCACCAACACTGGAGTTGAACAACAACAACAGGATTCCAATCTTCTCAATCCAACAATACCGTCCGGTGAACAGACTGTGTGGGCCGACGTTTCCAATCTTCTTGAATCTGCTCGTAACTGTATCAATTTGTTCGGTAATTTGATTCACTCGGTTTTAGGTCTTTGGTATGATGAATTGGTGAAAACGTAGGGTGCACAATATTTTGATTGGTGATAGGTGTTATGTGTTTTGTAAGGTTACATTTGTTCAGTTCATTGATTTGATGCATTGTTGATGAATTATATCTGTTTCCACTTTTCATTAAGTTTAGCAATTGTGTAATTTTAAGCATTGATTGATTTATGTACTTTCTGTCATATTTGCAAGAATAAGAACTTGCTGGATTGTAACTTATTTATTTATTTTTAGTTCAGTTGAATACTGCTTATAAGACCGTGCGTAGTGGCTCCATTTTGGGGCGTTCTTCTGCTCGAAAACGCCCAAACACGCCCAGGATCGCCCCCCGGGGCGGTTTTTTTTTTTTTTTTTTACATTTTTGGTGTTTGGCGTTGTATTTTCCACGCCCATGTTCAAAAGTTTTTGGCCAATTATTAATCGGTCAAATCGTTGTTTAAGAAAGTTTTTTACTGATTCTTGTCAGTGTCACGTTTGTTTGAATTGTTGTTAGTTGTAAGAAAAGGTTTCGTATAACTGATTTGGTTGTGATTCTGTCTTCCGTTGTTTTCGGTGAATTGTCGTCAGTTGGAAGAAAAGGTTACGCAAACTTTTTAACGTAAAATGTAAAACGTAAAAAGTTTAACGTAAAGAGTAAAAACGTAAAAAGTTTAACGTAAAACGTAAAAACGTAAACGTAAAAAGTTTTAATTTACAACGTAAAACGCAAAAAGTTTAACGTAAAACGTAAAGTTTTTAACGTAAAACGTAAAAAGTTTAACATAAAGCGTAAAAACGTAAAACGTAAAAAGTAAAAACATAAAACGTAAAACGTAAAAAGTTTTAACGAAAAACGTAAAACGTAAAAAGTTTAACGTAAAACGTAAAAAGTTTAACGTAAAGCGTAAAAAGTTTAACGTAAAAAGTTAAACGTAAAACGTAAAAAGTTTTAACGTAAAACGTAAAAAGTAAAATGTAAAAAGTTTAACGTAAAACGTCAAAAGTAAAAAAGTTTAACGTAAAACATAAAAATTTTAACATAAAACATAAAACGTAAAACCTAAACTTTTTAACGTAAAACGTAAACTTTTTCACGTAAAATGTAAAACGTAAACTTTTTCACGTAAAATGTAAAACGTAAATTTTTTAACGTAAAACGTTTTAACGTAGAACGTAAAACATAAACTTTTATGTAAAAAGTTTTTAACATAAAACGTAAAACTTTTTCTACGTAAATTGTAAAACGTAAAAAACTGTGTGATAAAACGATGCCTAAACACGGGGCGTGAATACGCAGCATAGAAACGCCGCGAAAAAAACTGGACGTAAAAAATGGCGCGTTAAAAAAACGACGCGTGAAAAAGCCGGGCTTAAAAACGGCGTGCAAAAAAATTTTATTTTGTTAAAAAATCTGAATTTAAAATGGTTTTTTAATAAAAAACAATAAAGGCAAAAAGACAAAATTGAGTAAATTTACTAAACTAATCTTTTGGAATAAAATATTAAAGAAACAATAAGACAAAAAATATTTATTAATACTTTTAATCTTATCCATTGATCTTGAAGATCTAATGGTTGAAAAGTGGTTCTCTCGGTTTTTACAACTTTACAACTGGAGGTGGTTTTCATTTTAGCGCTCCCATATATATATATATGGTTTGGGAGCGCTAAAATGAAAACCACCTCCAGTTGCGAGAACCACTCTCCACCAATCAGATAATAACAACCAAAAGGGTAATATAGTTATTTAATCAAAACCATCAAATCATCTCTCTCCTTATTAAAGTCTCATTTTAAATTCTTTTTAATTTCTCTCTCTTCACAGTTCTCTCTCCTCTTTTTGTTATTTTGTAAAAAAAATTGTAAAAAAAAAGTTTAAAATCGTAAAAAAAGTTTTCATAAAAATGTAAAAAAATTTAAAAACGTGTGTGCAAAAAAAGGTTTTTGTAAAAAAAGGTTAAAACATAAAAAAGTTTTGGTTTAAATTTTTGTCTTTTGTAAAAAAAAAAATTTGTGAAAAAAAAAATTTGTAAAATTGTTTTGTAAAAAAAAAGTTTAAAACCGTAAAAATCGTAAAAAAAACGTAAAAAGTTTAAAAACTTGTGTGTGAAAAAAAAGGTTAAAATCGTAAAAAACATTTCGTATAAATTTTTTTTCTTTGTTAAAAAGTTTTTTTTTTTAAATTTGTAAAAAGTTTTTTTTGTAAAAAAAATGTTTAAAACCGTAAAAAAAGTTTTCATAAAAAAAGTTAAAAAACGTGTGTGTAAAAAAATCGCGCGTAAAAACGGGTGTAAAAATGGCTCGTAAAAAAACTGGGTGATAAAACGACGTGTAAATACGGGGGCGTAAAACGACGCGTAAAAACGATGCATAAGAAAGGGCGCGTTAAAAACGGCGTGTAAAACCGGGCGTAAAAAAACGGGGCATAAAAACGGGTCGTAAAAAACGGCGCGTAAAAACCGGCTCGTAAAAAAGTTTTTTGTAAAAAAATCTTGACAAAAATTGTTTTTGTAAAAAAAATCAGATTTTAAAATGTTTTTTAATTAAAAAAATCTGATTTAAAAAAACAATTAGTTTACTAAGACAAAAAAAGTAATAAAAAACAACATATTCAATAAGTTAAAACTAGCAAATTTACTAAAATATTCTTTTGACATTAATATTTTAAAAACATAATAAGAAAAAAAAATTAATATTGTTTTTATAACTTTTTAATCTCATCCAATAATCTTTAAAGATCAATGGTTGAAAAGTGGTTCTTATGCTTCTCTTAATTGGAGACGGTTTTCATTTTAGCGATCATATATATATATATATATATATATATAGGGGGGGCCGCTAGAATGAGAACCACCACGAGTTATGAGAACCATGAGAACCGCGACCCGCGGGTGGCCGTTGACCACGAAATTTTTTTTACGACTAGATGTGTATATTTTAACACCATACGTAAAGTTTGGGTTCAAACGGCGTGCCCGAGGGGGTAGTTTTTTACGCCCAAAGTTTGGGTTTTTTTATTTTTTTTAATTTTTCTTTTTTTTAACCAAACTTTGGGCGTAAAAAACTACCCCCTCGGGCGCGCCGTTTGAACCCAAACTTTATGTATGGTGTTAAAATATACACATCTAGTCGTAAAAAAAAATTCGTGGTCAACGGCCACCCGCGGGTCGCGGTTCTCGCGGTTCTCATAACTTGTGGTGGTTCTCATTCTAGCGGCTCCCTATATATATATATATATATATATATATATATATATATATATATATATATATATATATATGAGATCGCTAAAATGAAAATCACCTCTAGTTGTAAGAACCATGGGAACCACTTTCTAGCCTTTAGATCAACAAGATAGATGGATGAGATTAAAAGTAACAAAAATTACTATTAAATACATTTTGTCTTATTATGTATTTAATATTTTAATACAAAATGGTAGTTTAGTAAAATAACTATTTTTTGTCTTTTGGTCTTTATTTTTTTTAATTACTTTTTTTATTATATTACTTTTTAGTTTTATTATATTACTTTTTATTTTTTTAAAAGATATTTTTATTAAAAGCATTTTTTAAATTCAGATTTTTTTAACAAAGCGAGTTTTTTTTGCGCGTCGGTTTTTGGCGTCCCGTTTTACCGCGACGTTTTTTACGTCCCGTTTTTTTCGCGGCGTTTTTATGCGCCGCATTCACGCCCCTTGTTTTTTAAGCGCCGTTTTTCAAGCGTCGTTTCTTACACGTTTTTTTAACGCGCCGTTTTTGCACGTTTTTTTACACGCCGTTTTTTACATGTTTTTTTACGCGTCGTTTTAATGCACCGTTTTTTTCACGTTTTTTAACGCGCCGTTTTTTACACTTTTTTACGTTTTACGTAAAAAAATTTACGTTTTACGTTAATATTTTTACGTTTTACGTTAAAAAGTTTACAGTTTACGTTAAAAAGTTTACGGTTTAACTTTTTTTTTACAAAAACTTTTTTACACAAAAACTAACGCACCCAGAAATCGGAAACTCGGGAGGTGTCTCAGATATATTGTTATCATCATCGACTAGGGGGAAAAAATAAAAAAAAACCAACATCAAAACAAAGTGTATCTCGAAAAAAAACTGGGTTTGGCTCAGATTATCCGATAATCAGAAGGCTGCAAAAAGTTGGGTTGCAGATCAAAAAACCTACCCTCCGCCGTCCTTTGCCGCGCTATCGTCATTAAAATCTACGTTTTTTTTTGCATCATCGCCGCCCAAAATCGACCATATCAATATCAAAACAGATCAAACCCACGTATCAAAAATTTCCACAAAACAGAACAAACCCACATATCAGATCAAACCCACATATCAAAAATCCAAGTTCATCAAAAAATCAAACTTCAAATCAAAAGTTCATCAAAAATCACTAGAAAGCCAAAAACCACCACAAAGTTCATCATATTCTTGTTCGTGACCCACAGATCAAACCCACAGATTCAAAGAAACAAACCAACAACAGAGATTAAAAAAAATCAAAACATGTCACCGGAGATGGGGTTGCAGATCACCCACAGCCACTCTCCCCGAGCCATCAGATCACCCACCCCCTTCGTCCCATCCTTCGCCGCCACCACCGCCGACCAACCACCTACTAACGACCGATCAAAATCCAGAAAAAAGAACCCCCACTTCTTATATCACAAAATCCACAAAATACAGAAAAAAGAACCCCACTTCTTATATCACACAAACCGTCGTCGCCGTCCCCGTGATTTTCAACCACTGGGGTGTGGGTGGCTGGCCGGAAAACTCAACCACCGGCATCACGCGCCGCCACCATAGACGGAGGGGGGTGTTTGGCTGGTGGTTGTCGTCGGAAAGAGGGGAACCGAGGGGTGTGGGTGGGACGCTGGTAACTATCGCCGGAAAGAGGGGAACCGGGGACCGTCTTGACTGAGCGTAGGCAACAAGAGAGAGAGGGACAAACAGGTGAAATGAAGAAGATGATGAATGTGAGATGAGGTTAATAAGAGAGAGGTTATAAAGTCTTAAATGAAGAGAGAGGTAGATTTGATGTATGGTGTAAATGACTAAAATACCCATTTTCTGATTGGTTGAGAGTGGTTCTCACGGTTTTTACAACTGGAGGTGGTTTCTATTTTAGCGGCTCCCTATATATATATATATATAGGGTGGAGTTATTGTAAAAAAGACCAAAAGTGTGAGAAAGGTAAGAAAGAATCTCAACCATTAGATCTAAATTAATTGAAAAGGGTATGATTGTAAATGCATTAACAAATTCAAATATGGTAATCCTTGATTTAAGGATTTAGAGAGAGAAAATCCTTGATTTAAGGAATTATAACCGTTCATAACATCATTCATTTTAATTTTTTTTGCATCATTCACAGAATCAGAGCATGTTCATGACATGGTGTTTTAAAAAAAATTCATAGTTCAATTCATGGTGTTTTTACAAAATAATATAACACCAATCAGTATACAAAAAATATAACACCATTCAGTACACAAAATAACACCATTCAGTACAAAGATATAACACCATTCAGTAAACAAAAAATAACACCATTCAGAATCAAAATAACACCATTCAGAAACAAAATAACACCATTCAGAAACAAAAAACACCATCCAATAAACAAAAAATAACATCATTCAGTAAACAAAATAACACCATTCAGTAAATAATATAACACCATTCAGTATAAGAATATAACACCATTCATTAAATAAATATAACACCATTCAGAAAAAGAAAATAACACCATTCAGAAACAAAATAACACCATTCAGAAAAGAATAACACCATTCAGTAAAAAATAACACCATTCATAAAAGATAATAACTCCATTCAGAAAAAAAAGTAAAAAACACCATTCACAAAAAGATAAAAACACCTCTGTATCTTCTCCACTTCCGGCACCACCACTGCCGCTCCGCCGCTGCTGTCGTGTAGAGAGAGAGATCATCTGGTCGTGCGATAATTAATCAATGATCAAGACGGATGATGAAATGATTGATAAAGTTCGATCAATTTCAATCTCAAATTCTCGAAAACCTAATCCAAAATTAGTTCAAAATCTCGATTTCAATGCTAGGGTTTGGTTCCGGTAGGATGATGCAGATTCGTCTTCATTGACTTGTGGTTTCTCTCTCTAGAATTCATCTTCACATTGATCGCTGTATCATATCAATTGATTGTTCCGGCGGTAGGATGATGCAGGACGAAGAAGATCGACGGAGAAGATGAGGCGGATGAGATGAGGGTAAATCGAATTTGTAGAGAGATAAATCGAATTTGAAGAGAGAGAGAGAGAGAGAGAGCTCTGGTCGTGCGATTGGAGAGAGAGAGAGAAATTGTAGGGATTTTGATTACATTTACCTATTTTGAATGGATTTAAAAGACTTTATTACCCCTATAATTTTCAATTCAGTCCAAAAAATAAAACAAATTTTATAATTTGGCCCCTATTAATCTATACCATTAGATCAAAGATCTAATGGTGTAGATTCTTTCTTATCCTTCTCACACTTTTGGTCTTTTTACCGGAACCTTTACCTATATATATATATAGGGTTGAGTTTATTTCAGAACTTTAAATAACTACAGAACTCCAAATAAACAATCATTTTATATATAAGTTTTTGTATTTAGGATATTTTTATCGTCTATTATATGTATTTCTTTGATTACATACATGTTAAAAGTAGTTTACATATGTTTAATTGCCTAAATTATATATATGTGTAATTATAAAAGTACATATAAAAATGATAAAATTACTCTTAACATGTATGTAATCGTAAAAATACACATAATAAATGATAAAAATATCCTAAACATAAAAATATATAAATAAAAAATATAGTTTATTAGGAGTTCTGTAAATATTTATGGTTCTGAAATGATCCTAACCACATATATATATATATATATGGTGTGAGGTTTATTGGGGAACACTAAAAAAGTGGGGAACAGTGGGGTACCAACTCAAACGAACTCTGATTGGACTCATTCCAGCGGTGTTTGTATATATTCTTTTGAAGATCAAGTTGTGATTATTTAAACAAACTAATTTAATCAGCTATCATTTTCTCGATTAAGCATGTGAGTTTGAAATTAATATTCTGCTTTGAATAGTGATTATAGTTCCTAAACTACTCGCTCCCTTTGGTGGTGTGATTCTTCTTATTAAATTTACTATATGCCCACAGCCCACTAGGTGTTTTTTTTATTATAGAACAAGTGGTTGTGATGACTACCCACTCAACCCTAGATGAGGGGCAACATGTAAATGAATCAGAAATATAGGTACCAAAATGTAAATTTTTGTAGTCTGTAGACCTACCTAATCTTGACAGCCAGTAGTTCGTAGCACGCCACACATGAAGGAGTAAAGATGGCATTGGATCTCCACTTGTAATACCATACCGTGGATGGGTTCGGATCTTGCCAATTGAATCTGCAAGTAGCCATCCAAGTTAATTGAATACTGAATTAATATTTAATTTGTACCCAGATTAGGGTTAGCTAAGTAATTAAACCTTTGTCTCAAAAGACTACTGGTGCTGGTTTTAAGGTGAATATTTTGCTTAAATTTAATCACTAAATATGTAAACAAGCAAGCAGCAAAGGTGGCTCGACAATGTAAAAAGATAAGTTGAATCTTGGATGCTTCATATATATCCAAAGGGCCTCAAGTTTTTTAGGGTTTGAATATGCATTCGATTCTTCCTCTCTGATAGCAACTCTCTCAGCCCTCAATATCTTGATATATATTTATGTCAGGACCGCTAAGCAAAAGCAACTTTAGTCAGGGTATTGATGAATATGACTGCATATTAATACAAGTTTAGTCGCGTTTAGTGACGAAACTAGTTGTTATTTTTTTGGGTGTTGGAAATCTTTGGTACGTGAATGTATATCACTCCATTTTAGATTTTTCCTTCTGGGTAGAATTGAGTTAAGTCTCACAATAAAAAAAACAAACACAAATATGTTATAAAACACTGAAGAAACACATAACTAATTTTAGGTTTATGACTTGGGTTTATGTTTCAACCATAAAAGTTAATCTTCTTAATCCTTCCTAAGCTAAGCTTTGATCCTTCCTGTAAAATAATCAACACCCCGTTAAGCTCGTTAAAAGGGGAATATGAGGGTTTCCCTCTTAACCATCATCCGGCGTGAGAATAAGTATTTGTTTTGAGGAAATAAGTGTGTGTGTTTCAGAGTGAGAGAGCAGAGAACAGAATGCATTAACCTGTACATGAAGGTCCCTATTTATAGCAGGAGTAGTGTAGAAGGAGATGGGCTGATGGGCCTTGGGCCAGAAGTCGACAACAAGGAATATAATTTTTGTCTCTTCTATGACGACCGTTAGTGCTTCTAGAAGATCGTCGGTGCTGGCACACCTTGATTGGACCCACGTGTCAGGGTTGTCATCCTTGTTGTCTCTCTGACATCAGCAGGTGAGTTGAGATCATGGGGGCAGTTGTCGCCGCCCCCTGATTGGTGCCACGTAGGCGTCCTTGTGTACTTTTTGTCCCCTGCACGATTGTTGATCTTGGAGCACGATAGGATATAGCTTGTGGACGCTGATTGGCTTACACCTCTGCCACTCGTACCTTTTGTGCTTCCTGGAATGAACCTGCGCCGCTACTCTCGCGCGGCCTCTGGAGTGTATCCAATCAGCCGGCGCAAGGTCTAGGGATCGGGGGCTTTCATTCAGGATGGCAAGTGTAGAATCTGAGCATCAACCTTGCTTGGGCCTCGCGCGCGACTTAGGTTGTGCCTATGTAGTCCGCGCGGGGTCTGTAGATTTGTCAGATTGATGTATTAGAAGTGTTGGTGCACTTATGTCTGTACTTTGTCTGTATTTCGTCATGATTCAAAACGATGTCTTGTGTTAGTCTGAGTTACGTCTTAGGTTTGTTTTTATGTGCATTCGATGTAAGTTTGACCAAGTCAACCATCCTCCTGGTTTGACTTGACCAAACAGTTAGCACATGGTTGAAAGATGTTTGAGACGAAGGATGGTCATCGAATGATTACTTATATCCTTCGATGATGATGAGCTCGAAAGATATCCTTCGAAGTCGAAGGATGGACCACGAAAGATCACATCTTTCGTGGTACATGTTGATCCTTCGAGCTGTTTCTGGTCGACAGATGATCTTTCGATCAGTCTGTCTGATCCTTCGACCAGACGATCTGTGTCGGGTATAAATACCCGTGTGTAAGAATACTTCTGTAAACATTGAGCTTGTAACCGGACCCTTCATTCGTATTAATACAAGTGGTGTTAATCGGTGAATCTTGCGTGTTGTGTTTGTGCTTGTTCTCGTATAAAGTCTCGGTTGCATGCTAGCTTGGATTCCGCACTCGCTAGTGTGTTTGATATAACAAGGATAAGGTTTTATCTCATCCTCGAGAGGGACCTACAAGTGGTATCAGAGCCTTGGCTCTTCTCCTTGTTAAAACCGAGTGTTTTCGGGTGTTTTCCGGGTGTTTGAAGTTTATATTTTTCTGGAAAATCTTGTTGTTTTTGCTTGATGTTTTGTTAAAAACCTTGTTGTTTTTCATGATTACATGTTAGTCTTTGGTTTTTGTTAAACATTTTAGCAAATATTGTGTTCCGAAAGTTTGTGGGTTTACCGGAAAACTCAGATTTTTGGGCTGTGTTCTTGACATTTTCAAGTGTTCTTCATAATATTACACTCTTTGATCTTGAAATTTGAATATCAAACTTGTTTGTGCATTGAAAAGAGTAAACTGATTAAAATATTGGACATTACCTGTTTGGTGAAACCTGCATGTTCAGAAGATATGGTCTGAACATACTTTCTGCCGAAAGTTCTCACCAACCCGTCAACTTTTCACCAACCTGTCACATTTGTCAACCGTGTCAGAGCTGTTCGAAAGATATCCTTCGAAGTCGAAAGATCATCTTTCGACCAAAGGAGGTTCGACAGATAGTCATCCTTCGAGCATCCTTCGAAGTCTGAGACTTATCTTTCGTTCCAAGGAATATTTTCGAAACATACATCTTTCGGTCTACAGTTCATTTTCGAAAGATAAGGATCCTTCGATTGGAGAATCTTTCGAAAACATTGTTCGAAACTCAACAGTGATCTTTCGAACACTGTTGATCATTCGAACAGGTGTTAATCTTTCGATCCTTGTCTGTTTTAAGTTTAACAGGTTGTGCTTTTCAGGTCTTTCGATTCTTGATCCTTCGGCTGGTTGTTATCCTTCGAGATTTTAACATAGTTTGTGAAAATTAAATTTTTAAAAGGAGAAAACTTTTTTTCAATTTTTAAATCAATTTTCACTTAATATATTAATTTTCATAAAATGGGAACAAACGGTCAGTGGGATCCAACCGCGTGGACTCAAATAACTTCGACTCCACAATCATCAGCTATGCAATCTACGCAATCTACGTCAGATTTCGACAAAACTGCATGGATGCGAGCTATTGCCCCACCTCAAGCTGCAATGATAACTGCAAATCAATGGGCTTTGGTCACAAATCAAAGCAACAGCATTCAATCTATGATGCAGAACGACAGTGAAACTGGTACAAGCACAAAACCGCCAAAGTTAAATCACATCAATGATTGGGGATGGTGGAAAGAAAGGCTGAAAACTTATGTTCAGGGACAAGGTCAAGATCTATGGATGTGCTTCTTCACCGCTTTTGAAAATGAGTTGGAAGTTGCAGGATCTAATCCACAAACTTACAGCACTTTGTCTGAAGAAGATAAGAAGAAGTTTGAGTTAGAAAAGAAAGCATTCATGATTCTCACACAAGCTCTTAACAAAGACATTTACCACCAGTTTGTTTACTGCACGACTACTAAAAGCTTGTGGGATATGCTCACATTACGTTGTGAAGGAAATGCTCAATCTAGAAAGATCAAGCAAGAATTACTGAAGAAAGAGTTTGAAGGATTCACGTGTTTGGAGAATGAGACTTTGGCAGAGTTATCCACAAGGTTCCATCACTTGTTGAGCGAGATGTTTGCTTTTAAAGTCACTGCCACTCCACAAGAATTGGTGAAGAGATTTGCTGATAGCTTACCAGCAAAGTGGAGCAGTTATCTTGAAATTCTCAAAGAAAATGGTGTTCTAGACACAATCACCGTTTATGAATTAATTCAAAGATTGGAGAATAAGGATGTAGAAGAAAAGCTTAAAGCAAAAAGAACACAAACTCCTCAAAATCCAGAAATGTACCTTGGGATTGCAGGAGGTATCTGTGGAGAAAAACCAGCTTCTCAACACGCGAAGCTTCAAACAGCTTTCATCTCAAGCACCAGACCTTCCACAACAGATCAGTTTGATCCTTCATCATACACGATGATGTATTCAAGACCAGATGTGCAACCGAAAGCTCAGCAGCAACAACCGCAACAGCAGGGGTTTTATGGGAGCTCGTCAAACTTTCAAACCACTTCCAATCCTAACACAGTTAGATTAGACACTTCCAACTTTTCCAAAGTCAGTGTCGAAGTAGCCAAGGAGCATATGGAGATGTTGAATACCTTGGTTAGTGCTTATAGTGGATTGATCGCAGGTCAGATTGATTGGGAATATCAATCTAACCAATGAAGATTATCAGCAAGTGGATAAAGAAGAGTTTGAAATGATGGATATCAAATGGGCTCTTGCTAGTGCAATTCGAAGAGCAAAGGAGTTTATGGAAAGGACGGGGAGAACCAACTTGGAAAACAAGAAAGACACCAAGTATGGGTTCGACAAGCAAGCTGTCAAGTGCTTTAACTGTGGCGAACGGGGTCATTTCAAAAGGGAATGCACAAGACCAGCTCAGCATGGAAATCAAAATCCGTTCAGAAATCAAGGCAACCAGCAGAACCAGAACGGGAACAATGTTCGTACGTTGATACCTGTCAACAACCAAGGCCAAGCAGGGTCATCAAATGTCAACCGGGGGCTGGTGGTTCAAATAGATGAGGGTTGTGATTGGTCGCTTCAGCTTGGAGAAGGAGGAAATGGTGGAACAGCATGTTTTGCTGAAGTCGTAAAGGATTTAAAGCACGCCAGTGGTGGAGAATCTTCCACCAATGGTGTTGCATCTTCTGAAGATGAAGACAGTTCTGGTTATAGTGGAAGCTCAGATGAAGAATCCTCCACTTCAGGAAATGATCATGTGGATGAGACATCAAGTGCGTCAGTCGATGCAGATATTGATGAGCTTTTGGAAGAAGCTGCAGCAGGAACTGAAAGAAGATCTAATTTGATGGATCAAGCTGCTTACTCTTCGTCTTCTCTCCATTAAGCCTTTATGGCTAATGTCGACAGTTCATCAGGTCAGGTATGTGTCGATGAACCCACTGTAGTTAGCTGTGAAAATTGTGATAGTTTAAATGTTAAATATGCTGAACAGGAAAGTCAGTTTGAAATCATATCCAAACACAATCAAGAATTGATTGTAGATCTTTCTAAAGCAGCTGAAGCTAACTCGTTTTTAACCAGAAATGAAAAGGAATTTAAAGCAACAATTGCGTCATTAAGACATGATGTTTCAGAATTACAAAAGGCTGTTTTGCGAAAACAACATGCTAACAATAATCTTATTGACACAATTGAAAAGCAAATGGTAGAGTTGGCAACAGCTCGATGTGAATGTGAGACAATTAAGCAGAAACTGGAAAGCTATTCCAATTCCCGCTATGTATTGGATCACATTATTGATGTTCAAAAGAAAAAGGGGGATAAACAATGTATTGGATTCAAATCATGTCCTCCCCCAATGAATCACAATTACTCCAAATTGCCTGATGACGAGGATATGCCCCGTTTTGAACCTACTATGCCACTCAATTTAGATGATTTTGCAGCAGGCCTCGGGTTCACAACTGGTACATCATCCTCGGGTCAATCTGAAACTGAATCTGAATCTGAGAATGTGACAGATTCATCATGTGTTAAGGAACAGAGTCCTCCCATTCTTGAGGATGCTGATTCTTCGGATGATGAATCTGAAGTAATTGTGAAACAACAGTCTAACTCGGTTACAACAGATATTCCAATCGAGAATCACATCCTATGTGATCTACCAGTGAAACCGAGTAAGACTGAAATGTCAAAACCAATGGAGTCCCTTGTATCTAGCAGTGAAGAGAATAACTTGTTGTACACGCTCAAAGGAGATAGCAAAATCTACTCTAACAAAGATTTTCCAATTAAAAATGTAAATCAAGATTTAATTGAGCAAATTTTTGAAGGATGTACTGATAAGTTTTTGGGGAACAAAAGTGGCAAAATTACCGTCACTCAATGTGATCCAATTCCGTGTGAACAAATTCGAAAACAATACGGAAACCAAAAACTACCAATTGAGCGAAAACAACAAGTCAACTCAGGAAAAGGTAAAGTACAGGGAAAGAAGGCTCAGAACAAGAAGGTTCAAGCACCTAAAGTTCAGCAGGCTAAGACTGAACAACCAAAGGTTCAACAACAAAAGGTGCAGAACAAAAGAGCTCCTGTTAAGAAACGAGAACCGAAAATGAACTTTGTTGGATCCAAGGGTTCAGATAAAATTGAAACATTTCAAGAAAAATCTAACATTGATTTTGTAAAACAAGTTAGAATTTTAAAACGAAATGATCAGAATAATTACACCCAACACACCAACGGATGTGATTTAGGTCCAAGCACGTCTAGATCACAAAGTTCATTGTCTGGTTCTCCGTCTGATCATCAACATGTTTCTCCGAGGTTTGTAGAGCGGAGAATGTGTTTTGAGTGTGGCACAATTGGGCATATTGTAAGATACTGCCCATACCTGCAAAATTTGAAGGCAAAAACAAGTGCTCCCCAAGAAACCAATTACCAAAAACGATCACTTTCCCCGAAACAAGACCCACGTGTCTTGAAAGAAAGGGAAAAGAAGTTAAAACAAAAGAATCAAAAGGTAATTGAAAAGGCCTTAAAATCAGAGGTCAAAGAAGAAAAACCTGTTCAAGCAAAACCTAAAACTGTAAAACCAGTAAATGCTAAAACAATTAATACAAATACTGGTAAAGGACAAACAGCTTGGAAACAAAAATAGGTAATTCAGTCAGGGGGAGCACCACAGGTTCTTTTTCCTAATCATCAAGTGATTGAAATCACTTTTCTTGATGATCAAGGACGACCCAAGTCCACAAAGGCTTGGGTCCCTCTCTCCAACTAATTTTTGAGTGAGTGTGTAGGATATTCCAGGAGGAACTTTCGATAGTCGTAAGATTGTTGATAGTGGAGCATCCTTGCACAAAATAGGCAACAGAAGAAATTGCTGCCTTTGATGGAGAGAAAATGTAAAGGGAATCAGAAATGTCTGTTGAAAAAGATTGAAAAGCTTCGACAAAATGAAAATCATTTCAAAATGTAAATGTTCAAGGCTTTGATCGGGTCCCCAGGATAGACTCAAATCAAAATGTAAGCACCTGCAGCACGTCTGAAGCTCAAGTTCAACAAAATAAACGTGCAGTGTACATTTCTTGGCGGTGTGATTGAAGAAAATGTGTTTGTTGAACAAACCAACCGGGTGTGCGGATGCCTTGGCATGGGTTGAACAACCGCACACTACTTCTGAAAGAGAAAGACAAAGACCTTCGCTGGTGCAATGTGGAAGACCAGCCGGACCCGGAGGTTTATGATCTTGTTGCTGTGAAGGGATTTCAGTAGCTACAAATCGACCTTGAAATCCACACCGGGTGGATGTCCAGTTTGGGAGAGCACTCAGATTCCTTGCAATGCACGAAGCAGTTGCAGGATACGGTTCTAAATTTCTAATCTCTCCTATACTTGTCGATATTTAAGCTGCTTTGTGAATTATTATCTCGTTCAGCACTCTTTGGCCAGACAATGCTGTCATGGTCCGCACCGCTTACCGACATGTCAACTGATTTTTCCGAAATTCGCTACATCATTTCTGATTCAAAATTAATTTTGGTAAACGGCTTTGAGGTAAAACATGAGTTAACCAACATCGGAAAATCATTTTTGTAAATATCCTTGTGTCTTTTAAATTTATCTTAATTTGTTGATTTTAGGGGGAGTTAATCCAAAATTTGAAAATCCAAAAACATCGAAAAAAAAAAATTTCAAAAACACAAAAACAATAGAAAAACAAAAATGAGTTTCCTGGCGAGCAAAAGAGAAAATGATAGTACATCAGTGGTCTGTCTAAACCTCTTTAAACCTTAAATGAAAAACGATAAGCAGCTCTATATAAGATGTATCGGTAGACTCACAATCATTTTAAAGTGTGCAGGGTGATATAAATCTTAAATCGACTGAGGACTGGGTGGGAACCATTCATTGGCATATGGTCTTGGTACCGAAATTTCGTTTGAGAGATTACCGAGGTTCTGAAATATTCGGTCTTTATGCTGCTTATCATCTGGGTATCATGGTTGTTTCTATAAAAGACAAAGTCTAGATCTTCCATGATACCATACATACGTGTACATACTGCATACGACCTCAATAAGTGATCAACAATCACATGTCCAAACGAATAAGTGATTAAATATCACATTCTTCCGGGAGTCAAGTTCGTCTCTCTGCTGTACGAAAGTACTGACCTGTTCACGGACTTGCTCCTGTGCCCTCATGCATCTGAAAATCAAGTTCCTCATAAATAAGTGATTCTATCACATAGGGCTTGTTTTCAATCAAAATAAGTGAGAATCTCACATCATATACGGTCAAACAGATGATAATCGGTATACTCACCGGTAAGATGAATCCTCGTGCATACCTTGATACGGGAATGTGTCGTGATGTGGATGAACACCGGTCGGTAAGTATAAATTATACCTTAACGTATCCCCTCGCCATGATTACATCTGATAAGCTGAGCTTAAGTGGACAACAATACCGATAATTGTTATAGGATGCTTATCTTAATGTTATCTAATTGAACAACAAGAGTGTTTTGGCATGACCGTACACTGATATGATTCTCTTACCCTCGAAACTCGCAAAAAGAATGTCTGTAAATATTTATTTAATGTTTCCTGTTTATGCATCTTTGTATATATTTATTTATTGCTTTCCATCTTTACATTTGAAAAATGAAAATTTCAAAAAGATTTTAGGTGTGTTTTAATATAAACTTTATAAAATCCAAAAAGATTTTGCTTCTAGTTTATTTTTGATTGACTGATGTTGGAACTCGAGTCTATCCTACCCAAGATCCTGATTATAAGCTGGAAAACAATTGCATCTTCATAAACAGTCGAAGTTAACGAGTTTTGAAAGTTAAAGGTTTAAAATGAATATTTTTCTAAACTTTCAAACTGCTGTCGGTTGGTGTTTGATTGAGATGTGATCTCATATGTGTCGTTAGTTTAAATGTTAACTATATTCCAAGCGGTTGTTCTCATTATGCGTTTAGCTTTCTTGCATGTGCAGATGCTAAAGGCGAGGAGAACATGTTCGATGAAAAGCTTTGGAATGAAGACACGAAGTGGAGGCTCTCAAAGGATAAAATGATCGAGTTGCCGCTGTCCCTTCATCAACACCACAAGGATCTGAAGAATTGACAAGTCAACGATTCACGAGCATGACTCAATGGAGAGTTCAATCTAAGGGGGAGTTTGTCAACACACTTTCTACATGAAACGGGGAGTTTGTTGATACACTTTCTACTTTCAAGACGTGAAGACTTTGAAGATCATCCGACATTGAAGACGTGAAAAGAAGTCAAAGACTTGAAGACACGAAGACCTACAAGAACGAAAATCGAGACAAAGCTACAGCCAAGGGGGAGTTTGTTGGTGCACTTATGTCTGTACTTTGTCTGTATTTCGTCATGATTCAAAACGATGTCTTGTGTTAGTCTGAGTTACGTCTTAGGTTTGTTTTTATGTGCATTCGATGTAAGTTTGACCAAGTCAACCATCCTCCTGGTTTGACTTGACCAAACAGTTAGCACATGGTTGAAAGATGTTTGAGACGAAGGATGGTCATCGAAGGATTACTTATATCCTTCGATGATGATGAGCTCGAAAGATATCCTTCGAAGTCGAAGGATGGACCACGAAAGATCACATCTTTCGTGGTACATGTTGATCCTTCGAGCTGTTTCTGGTCGACAGATGATCTTTCGATCAGTCTGTCTGATCCTTCGACCAGACGATCTGTGTCGGGTATAAATACCCGTGTGTTGTGTTCACTTCAGTCGAGACACAAGAGGAAGACAGAGAGAGACAGGAGCACACACACACACTTTGAGAGTTTATAGAATACTTCTGTAAACATTGAGCTTGTAACCGGACCCTTCATTCGTATTAATACAAGTGGTGTTAATCGGTGAATCTTGCGTGCTGTGTTTGTGCTTGTTCTCGTATAAAGTCTCGGTTGCATGCTAGCTTGGATTCCGCACTCGCTAGTGTGTTTGATATAACAAGGATAAGGTTTTATCTCATCCTCGAGAGGGACCTACAAGAAGTATGGTCCTGCGCGCGACCTGATTGGTCTACGCGACTTTTTGGGACCATACCCCTTCAAGTTCCCCTAGTCCAGTGTTGTTTCCATGCGCGAAGTAAATGGTTGGAGCTCTGGACTCAGAAAAAAGAATTAAGTGGGTTGGTCTTTCGAGCACTTTCTAAGTCTTGATAGGTGGCGCGCATGTAAATGTTTGGAAATTAATACGGCGCGACTAACAGACTTGCTTTTTGAAAGATTTTGTTTATATGAACTTCGTTTTTAACTTGTTATTTATTTGCTTGCATATGAGAGATGGCGCGCGTGATCATTGACTGATGATCCATGCGGCGCAACTCTTGCTGTCTTCATCATTAAGTTTCTTTTGAAATTAGGTGGGAAAACTCCTCGAAATTTGAATCCTGACAGGTTGGTGCTAATGTCGTTGATAGTGACCCTTGAGTTGACTGCTGGCACGACGATCATCATACTATCACTGTGGTGGTTTGTTGGTGCATCCGTCTGTCGACTTCGTCTTGTATATATTTAGATAGATCAGAGCACGTTGTACGAGAAAAATGTCAAAATTAGGTTAAGAAGTAATTTCTCACGGAATTAACATCTGTAATTCCGCACGAAATCAGCAAGACCATTTCAAACGAAATCACTGATTCCGTTTGAAATGTGATTTCGCTTGAGACAGTTTCAAGTGAAATTACCTTGCCTATATATATGTGTTGTCTGATTTCGTTTGAGTAAGTCTTGTATGTGTGATTCCAGAACCGAAGTGCTGCCGAAGTGTCAACTCGCTGTAATTTTTTGTCAAATCAATCAAAAGACAGTTTAAAGTGAATATCTAGCTGAATTGTACTTGATACGCCTGTTTCCGCCTTTCTTATACGCCTGTTCGGGTCTGAAAAAGATCCTACAAGTGGTATCAGAGCTCAGGAGGAAGAGTTCATACCAATTTAGCTGCAATTTCTGATTTCTACACCTTCTTTTTCAAAATTAACAAGTTTTCACGGTCAAAATGACTTGAATTTCACGTATTATGTGCGAAATAGAGTTTTAACAAACCCTGGAAAGTTTCAGATCTAAAATCGGATTAAACCTACTCAATTTTAACAAAAACAGCTTGAGATGATGATGTCAGCAACATTTCACACGGAATTAGACCTTAATTTCGCTTGAAACTGGTATTTCGCTTGAAACTGGTATTTCGCTTGAACATTTCACACGAAATTAGTGATTCCGTTTGAAAGGGTGTTAGTTCACACGGAATTAGGTATTTCGTTTGAAAGTGTGATTCGATGTGAAGAGGGTATTTAGTTTGAAAGTGTAATTTCGTGTGAAGAGGTTATTCCGCTTGAAACATTGATTTCGTTTGAACGTGCTGATTTTGTGAAATTGTAAAACCAAAACATGGAAGAGGAATTTTATAACGCATTCGCTACTTCCCCGACTACTCCGGCTAGTGTTACTCAGAACTTGACCATGAAAAATGAAACGAGCACTATGCAAAAACCGCCAAAGCTTATGTACATTGAAGAGTATAAAGGATGGGAGGAACGATTCGAAAATTGGGTGCAAGAAAATTATTTGGATGCTTGGGAGTGTGTTGAAACAAAGTATGTTAGACCGACGAATGATGATGAAGAGGAGATTGCTATTAAAGATCTAAGTGCTGATGATAGAAAGAAATATAAAAATGAAAAGATGATGATTAGTCTATTGCATCAAGTAGTTAAAGAAGATATATTGATCTTACTGCAACACAATGGAAGTGCGTCTTCAATTTGGAAAGCATTAAGATCAAAGTTTGTTGGAAGCCAAGAGATGGTCAAGAACAAAAAATCGCTTTTGAAAAAAGAATTCGATTTATTCCAGGGTTTAAAAAATGAAAACACAAAGCAGATCATAGAAAGATATTGCAATCTATTAGCAAACACAAAGAGGTTGAGCATCACAAAAGATAATGAATAGTTGATTGAAAAGCTGGCTGATGCATTGCCACATGAAACTTGGGGCACATATCTTATGATGTTAAGGAACAAGAAAGGGTTTGGCAGTTTAACACTCTGCAAGTTTATTGAAAAGATTGAAGCTCAGGAGATGGAACAAAGAAAGATCTCAAGAATGAAAGATTTTGATGGTGAACAAGATATTGGGTTGTATTACAAAGGAGGAAGCAGTGATAATATGTCACCAAAGATCGAAACTGCATTCAATGCTAAAAGTTCATATGGTGGATCATTTTAAGGTTCAAACATCAAAACACGATTTTCTCCATATCCATCATTTGATCCAAACTTTTCTGCAACAAAGAATGGCAAAAGATTACAATGCAACATTGTTTTAAATCTTGAAAATGGTGAAAATTTCTCGGAAGAGATTGCTAAAGGTCACATGTCGTTGTTGGGAACTGTTTTGGAATCATATGAGAGTTTAGTTGCAGGTCGGATCGGGAATCCAATGTTGACAAAAGAGGATTATGATCAGATTGATGCTGAAGAGCTGGAATTGATGGATATAAAGTGGTGTTTGGCAAGTGTGTTGAGGAGAGCTGAGAAGTTTAAACAAATTACGGGAAGAGATGATTTCCGTGATGCAAATGTTTCTACTTTAGGATTTAATAAATCTAAAGTTACTTGTTTTCGTTGGAGGGAAAAAGGACACTTCAAGAGGGAGTGCAAAAACCGTGAAACAAGTGGAGCTCAAAATCCGTTTAACAACAATGATTATTATCGGAAAGCAATTTATCATCAAGTTGCTCAACAACCACATCAACAACAACCACAAACTGCTCATGCCAGGAAGGAGATTGAAAAATCATCAAAGAGAGCATGTATGGTGAATCAGGATGATAAAAAGTCAACAAAAGATTTCAGTTGGGATAAATATATTTCAGCTGATAATAAAGCATGTCTGATAAACCAAGATGATGAAAAATTACCAGAAGGGTTTAATTGGAATAATTTCAGTTGGGATAATTATGATCCAAACAAGAAGTTAAATCACAAAGCTTTTGTATCTCGAGTTGCTGAAGACAATGATAATGATGATGATTATTATGAAAGAAGAATGGAAAAGCACTTAAAAATGATGGAAGAGGGTGACAATGATGATGGAAAGACTCAAAAGAAAAAGAAAGAGAAAAAGATTAAGAAACCTGTCAGCAGTGATGATGAAGAAGTTCGTGTGACAAGGAAAAAGGTAAAAGACATTCCAGAATTCAAAGTTGAAACAGAAGCTGATGCACAAAAGATTTCAGTGATATGTGAAAACTGTGAAGCAGTGAAGAAGCAGAACAGTACTTTAATTCATAACATGAACATATTGAAAGAATCATATGATGTTCTGAACAAAGCAATGAATCAGTACAATCAATCAAGTGATGAACAAGCAACAGCCATGAAAACACTTCAAGGAGCTTTCATGACAAAGCAGAAAGTCGTCAACAATTACATTGAGAAGTGTGTTGTACTTGAACAAAAATTGGAAACACAGAGAATTGAAACAGAAAGAGTTAATAGGTTGTTAAAAAGTTACTCATGTACTTTTTATGTTATTGATAGAATTTATCCAACGGTGGAAGGCATGAAGGCGTTTGAAGAAAAGAAAGAATCCGATGAAAAGATTTCTGAAAAGAAGAAGGATACTGAAGTGAATGATTCTGGTAAGAAACAAGGTTTCAGTTACAACCGGTGTCCACCCCCGCTTGAAAATGGATATTCTCCATGAAATCCAAATTCAGAAAGAGTAAAAAAGGCAATCAATTTACAGTGGGAGTCTGAGGCTACAGATAATTTGCCAGATAATATTGATGTCACTTTTATGTCATCTGACACTGATCATGAGTCTGAGTTAATAAAAAAAGTGGTCGATCAGGTGTTGGACAACGATGAAACCGAAGAGTCAAAGTCGGAGTCAAACTCAGAGTCAAAGTCTGACAAGTGAAGTCCTACAGTCAAAAAGGACAAACGAGTTTACAATAAAGAGTTTTCGTTATCAAAATCTAATTTGAATGACGAACCAATCAAAGTGGCATATACTTTGAATGATTCTGACAAATTATATTCTGATCAAGAATTTCCAATAAGAGGTGTTAAAATTGAAATGAGAAAAAAGGTTTTCAAACTAACTGAAATTAATATTTCTGAAATAAAAGATGAAAATCTTTCTGAAAAACCAAGACCTTACACCTCAAGAGTTCAACAACGTTTAAACAAGAAAATGGGTTACAGTTCTGGTTCTGGTTTTCAAAAGAAACCAAACCATAATGGTAATTTCAAAAGAAAAGGATTAGGTTTTATTCCTCCGAAAAATCATAAAAATGAGAAAACTTATAAACCAAAAACTGTGTTTATTTCAGGAATATCATCTGAAGAGGAAAATGAGCAATTGTTCAGAAATCAATCAAACAAAGAATTCCTTGCCAAGAAGCAAGAGGAAATGGAGAAAAATGTTGCTCAACAGAAAAAAGAGACAAGAACCTGTTTTCAATGCAAAGTTGTTGGTCATATTGCCAGGAACTGTCTGAAGGCAATTCAAACAAAATAGGGAGTCTTTGAAAAACTGAAAGAAAAGATTGTTGAGAATGAATCACCAATCAAACAATTTAAAGTTTTCAAAAATTCAAAGTTTGAGGTTGGTGAATGTTCAAAGGGGTTTTACAAAAGAAAAGCAAATCTTGATAACAAAAAATGGGTTGTTAAGAAATCTGATGATAGTTCTAGCAATGATTCTGATTCGTCAAAATCAGAGGAGCTATTTTCAGGCGATGAATCTGATTCCACAAAGTCAGAGGAGCCACAAGCTGAGTTAAAATTGGAAACATCAGTGCCGCCAATGGATGATGTCAATTTTCCACCATTGCGGGCTGAGAATTTTAAACAAAAAGTTGGTAAAGTTGAGATTTCAAATCAATTTTTCTCAGAAAAGAAAAAAATTGATATTGAAAAGGCTTTTAACCCCAAAGTGCAACATATTTTTGGTAAAATGGTTGATGGGAAGGTCAAAGGGGTGAAAGAATTTTATGAGAAGAAAATGAAGAAACCAGGTAAGGATAGGTCGTCCCAGGTTTGTGACTGGGATGGAACATATTATGATGAGTGAAAAGTATGACTTACCGGAGCTTCCAGGTTGGTAAGCGTGGAGCAGGAATCGACATCTTTCTTGAGAAATTAACTCTGGTGATATTTCGTCTTAGAAGTGGTAAATCAGGGACATTAAGTTGTACTTGATTTTCTACTAGTAGTATTTGTTGGTTGATCTTAAAATCTGTTATATTTTTCAAGTGGTTGAAAGAACAAGATGATGAATTGAACCCCTAACCTACAAGTGGTTTTATAAAATCAACAAAACTAATTTTCCGGAAAAACCATTTGATTAAAACAAACTTAAGTGTTTTGAAATCAATGGGAAAATAGTTTGTTGTCAGGGGGAGTTCTGATTATTTATGCCAAGTGGATGGCGATTTGAAGCGATACGATATCAGTTGTCACTTTGCTTGTATAGTTTGTTTTCAATTTTTTTTAATGATTTTGCATTTTAAGGGGAGTAAGAATTTTTCAGAAAATCCAAAAACATGATAAAATCTAAAATGAGTTTTGTTGATAAAAGAGGAAATGATAGTACATCAGTGGACTATCACAGCATACTAAAGTTTTTTAAAGTCAAAATGTGATAAAAGGTCTCACTGATGATGTGCCAGTAGGTTTTTACACATTTAGTAAGATTGTGACGAGATATAAACCTAAATTTCAAACTTACTTATATTGTGGGGAACATCTCTCGGATATATGGGTAACCCCCGAAATCTTGTTTGAAAGGTCCTCTTTCTGAGATACTAGGTCTTTATACTCAGTGATATCTGGGGTATTATCCCGGGACTTCTGATTTTGCGGAAGCAATGGCCTAGTCCCCGTAATGTATTCATTTGATTATTCACAAATTCAGTACCATTGTCACTTCTAAACTTCTTTACTTTTCTCTTAAACAGAGTTAGAATTATTTGATAAAAGACTTTTGAATTTTCAAAAACTTCCATTTTATTTATAAGAAGGTAACACCAAACGGATCTAGAAAAGTCATCAACAATAGTTAAAAAATATTTGTAACCTTCATAACTGGACACTTTATAAGAACCCCATAAATCTGAGTGAACTAGATCACCTATTTCCTTAGACTTATGTTCACTCAGAGGAATAGGAAAACGAACCTGTTTAGACCTATGACAGATTTCTCACGGACCATGTTCAACAGAATTAACCCCTAAATTGTCTTTTAAAATAGCCAGAACCTGATCTGAAGGATGGCCTAACATACTCTGCCACAAATTAGACCTAACAACACTATTAAAACACATATTCACAGAATTACCATCTCTACCTATAAAATACAGCCCATTGACTTGCCTACCAATCATCAGGATTTTCTTTGATTTCAAATCCTGTAACGTACAATTAGTTTTATTAAACAAGACAGTTATAGCATTATCCTTAGCTAACTTATGCACAGATAACAAGTTCACACTATATCCAGGAACATAAAACACATCTTTTAACTCAACATTATTAATTAACATTAACTCCCTAATTTTCAACACACTAACACTTGTTCCATTAGGGTGACCAACTTTTAATCCACATTTAGAAACATCAACGCAATTAAACATATCTTTATCACTTTTAATCATGTGTTGATTTGCACCCGAATCTACTACCCAACTATAATCATGATTAAAACTCACACTACAAGAACAACTAACAAAGTCAGTTACACATGAAGACATACCTCCCATATTAGACTTCACCTGATCCCCCTCAGACTTATCACCCACTAAACTTATTTACTTTGAAATCTGCTCAGGAGTAAACAGTAAAGTAGACATAGGAGAACTACAAGGACCAGATGATATACCAGATTTATTATTATTACTACTATTATTATTTCTAACAAAGGACCCAATAGTTCTTCTTTTCATACAAGGAGGATAACCAATTAATTCAAAACAACGATCAACTGTATGACCTAACATATTGCAATTAGTACATTTTAAGTTTGGGTTAGGTCCCCAAAAATTCCTTCTTCTAGGGTCAAAGTTTTGATTAGACTGGTTAGACTTAGATACAAATGACATAGACTGACCCTTAGATCTACTACTAGAAAGTCTATGAGACTCTTCTCTAGAAATCAAAGCATAAGCTGCTTTAACAAAAGGAAATGGTTCTCTTCTCAATAGATTTGTCCTAACAGGTTGATATACATCATCAAGACCCATTAGGAACTGCATTAGTTTTATTAAAGTTGAAAATCGTTGTAGTCTTTGGCTACTTGGCAAGAACATGAAGGCAGATGCACCATGGTATCAAACTGCTTGCACATTGTTGTCAATTTGTTATACTATTCAGCCACATAACTACCATTTTGTGAAATACAGTTAATTCGTTTATATAAGTCATAGACAACGGAACTATCTACCTTATATATGTTTCTTTCAAGTCTGTCCAAACTTCAGAAGCAAGTTTGGAAAAGACTTGACCTAAAGATCATTCCTCAGAAACAGAACTTAATAACCAAGTTAAAACAACATAGTTACATCTATCCCATGTGGAAGCCAAACATCATCACTATCAGTTTTTTCACATTTACCGTCTTTAAAACCATACTTATTTTTAGCTTCTAGTGCAAGTTTCATTGCACTAGACCAAACAACATAATTCTCAGTACCCTTAAGTTTTATGCTAACTATATTGAGGGCACTAGAGTCACTAGGATGCAAATAAAGAGGGTTCTCTGTACCTGACTTGCTAATAAGGGTAACAGGCGTACTAGCATCAGTCGTAATGACACACCAACAAGAACAGACAAGAAGATAGAAATACACAGAACAAAAAATAATCAACAAGAACACATAAGTTATCAATAAATAACAAACGCATAAACAATAACCCTAAGGCGAAGCTGAGTCAGGGACAAAATTCTAGGGTCTGACATGCCTTTACTTAGGAGCCTAAAAACTAGACCAACTCCAACAACTACAGAATCAACAACAAAAACAACCAAATAACACAGATAAGCCGGACCTTTCTACCCCGACATCAATTACAGAAAATCAAACAAGAACACCAATAAACCGGTCCTATCTACCCCGACATTAACTAAACCAAAGACAGGAATAAAAGAAGTAGGAACGATCTTACAGTGGGTGCGTATTACTTCAAAAAAATACCATAATAGTAGATATCAAGATCTACCAGATCTGATATAGACAGTCCTAAAATAACACTTCCGGTTAGTTTTCCTTGAACCTTCTAGGGTTCAGAGACCAACACAGAGAGTGGATCTGAACAGACGCCTTGGAAACCCTAAGTTAGGGTTTCATCCACCGATAACAATTGCACCTCCAAATAAACAGATCTAAGCAGATCTGCCTTTAAAAAAGTTTCTGAGAACAGAAACCCTAGAAATTACAACAACAGCAAACAGTAAAAAATACACACAGATATACAGCGGAAGATGAATAATGATCATTAATCAGGAGCTCAAAGGCTCTGATACCATGTTAAGAACTATGGTATGATGATCAAATATAACAAACAATAAGATATGAACATAAGGTATACCGACAAAACAAGGTGACAAATCTCTTATTAACCCAAACCAAAAGATTTACCCCCCCAATATCCCGATGATCTTACAAATGTAAGATATGAACAATACAGAAATACAGAGATGTCTTGATGATCATCAACAGATGATCATCTATACCAAACAACAACAATAATCTCTCAAGCGGGGTATGGCGGGGCGTGGGTTGGGCTTGGGTTAGGTGCACCGCGTTGCAGATTATTTAAAAAAATTACAAAAAAAATATAAATTGCCCGCTATGACATGGCGGGGTCAGCGAATAGGAGGCCGCCAGCTAGGATGTCAAGACCGCCCCAAGCCCGGCTTGAAACCCAAGCCCCAAGGGCCACGCCCCAACCCAAGCCCACCCGAGGTGGTGGCTTGGGCGTTTTCTCCCGATCCACGCCCAAACCCCCGCCCCATACCCCACAATCTGTTAATGTGGTATAAAGATTTATAGTCCCACATTGGTAGCTAGCCCTATAGTGTTGGCATAGCTCATTTTAACTTAGGCATGCGTAGATCAATCGAGAAGTGCTAATTAGCCATAAACATACATTGAAGGTAGTAGTTAAATCGTGTACATTAGGACTACGCATTATGTCTCTCAATAAAATTAATTAGTTGGAAATTATTTATTTCAGTTAATTAGCTAGAAATATTTGATGGAAAAATAATTAAAGGATGGTAAAGATGGATCCTTAATCATTTTTCCATCAAATATTTCTAGCTAATTAACTGAAATAAATAATTTCCAACTAATTAATTTTATTGAATAGATAGTAATATCAAATTTACTTAAAAAATATAAAAGAAAATAAATGTGGTCATTCTTCATATCTCCCATTTATTAAAAAAACAAACGTAAATAAATTAAAAATTGCATAGATAAGAATTATCTTTCCCTAAATAAAGTTTAGATGATCTTTAACTACTCTTCATGCCGTTATATAGGCAAACAATGTACCAATATCGACATCATCCTCAATAGCGAACCCTACAAGCGCTAATCAACTTTCTCAATTGTTATCCACGGTAAAGGATTTTGTTACCTTGTTTGTTTGGAACCACTTTGACTGAATAGAACTGTAAAATATTAAGGAAGTTTAAGATGCATGCTAAAAGCAAAATTGTTCTAAAAAATTGTGGTGTTTAAATGGTAGTTATATAGGTATTTTAATAGGGAATTTTTTTCTCAATGGCTTATAAGTTCAGAAAATGGAGAGCAGTGACTTAGCCACGACCGAGGATCAATTATTGCGGTACCAATTAGAGGGGGGGGGGGGTTGCTTTAGGATACCGCATCCACATCGTGTCCCCTAATGTGTATACAATTGTATAAATTGGGATAGTCAACATATTTGTAGAATGAGACTTGTATGATCTAACTCAATTTTCATAAGAATGTTTTTTTAACGGCAAACACTCTTTATATATATATATATATATATATATATATATATATATATATATATATATATATATATATATATATAAAGGGCCAGCATTCATAAAAATGTGTTATTGTAGAATGAGACTTGTATGATCTAACTCAATTTTCATGAGGATGTGTTAGTCAAATGGTATTTATTGCCTTAAATGGTTTGAAGTTAAAGGTTGTATCAATTGAACTTTTGTTCCTGTTTTCAAAACGTTAGTGTCTTACATAAGACTAGTGGGTATGGGGAGGCTCATTCTTATGAGGATGAGCCGCTACGTAGGCGTCACATCACCATCCCATGTAGGATGGGCCTCTTCCATTTTTGAGGGGGTGGAGGATGGGGCTACCCCACATATTTTTTATTATTTAATTTATTTATTTGTTTAACTTTTATTGTTTAATGTTTAATTTTTATTGTTTAACTTTTTTATTTGATTAACTTTATAAAAACAATTCAAATTTTAAATAAAAATAAGAGATTAAAGAAGATAATAAAATCCATTACATAACATAAATAAAAATTACACAACCTAAAATTTATAAAAAAAAGACAACATTTAAAAATTTAAAAAAATTACACTACTCGTCTTCGTTTTCGTCCCCGTCGTTTACATTGTTCCATATATGTTCTACCAAATTGTGTTGAAGGTTTGCATGCATGTAGTCGTTGGTTAGCGCGAACGAGTTTAAATCCTGTTGCGTCGGATCTACCGGGCCAGTATTCACGTAAGATGCATTCTCATCATACTCACAAATCGCCCGACCTTCGTCTTCAATAATCATGTTATGGAGCAAAATGCAAGCGTACATACAAAGGCGCAACCTCTTCGGTGTGAACGCACGTGCCGGTTGTTGAATGATGGCCCATTTTTTTTGTAAAACACCAAAACAACCTTCGATGTATTTTCTTGCAGCTTCTTGAGGCTTGGCGAATTTTTTCCTTTTTTCGTCTTCGGGAAATGAAATAGTCTTGACAATTGTAGACCAAGACGGATATATTCCGTCAGCAAGATAATACCCGAGTCTATACTCAACCCCTGAAACTGTAAAATGGGTGTCCGGACCAGTTCCATTAACGACATCGCTAAAGATCGCCGATTGGTATAGCACGTTGAGGTCGTTGAGTGAACCAGGGAGACCAAAGAAAGAATGCCAGATCCACAAATCTTGTGACGCCACGGCCTCAAGTATTAAGGTTCGATGGCCGTGATCACCTCGCGTGTATTGTCCTCGCCATGCAGTCGGGCAGTTATGTCACGCCCAATGCATACAATCAATGCTAACAAGCATTTCCGGAAACCCGTGCCGTGCTTCATGAGCTTGGTACAACTGTTGAACATCATACGCGTTTGGTTTCCGCAAATATTGTTTGCTATACAGTTTCACCACATTATGGCAAAACCGATACAAACATTCCCGCGTAGTTCTTGCCGACATCTGTAAGTACTCGTCCAAAACGTCGGCTACTGTCCCGTACGCCAGTTGGCGAATGGCCGCAGTAGACTTTTGTAACATGGTAAACCTTTCATAATTCCGAGCATTGGGTCGTTGCGTGAAAAAAGGGTCTAGCCCGCCAAATCATCAGCAATCCGTGTGAATAACCGGTGACTCATTCGGAACCTTCGTCTAAAAATGTCGGCATTGTAAACAGGTGCATCCGAAAAATAATAGTTCACCAATTTCTCGTGCGCTCCTGTCGTAAAAAATATATAAATACGAGTAAATAAGGATAATAAAACTTATTAATGACAAACCTTGGCGGTCTCTGTTAACCCGTATTCGTCTGGTAATAACGCTTTCAGACGAGACGTCTTCGTCTTCCTCCTCCACAAGAATCTGCGCCGCCTTTACCACAGCGTTTGCGAAAAACATCTCCTCTTCGTCCGAAGAAGACGAGGACCACCAAGAATTAGATGCTATTGTGGATGAAAAGATATTTTTTTATAAAAGAATGGTATAAAAATGAGAGTGTTTTGGGTTGAAAGTGGGGAGAAAATGGTGAAAAGTGGTATAAAATGAATTGGTTTTATAGAAAAAAGGGAATTTTTTTATTAAATGTTTATAGCCGTTCAACGGCTACATTTTAAAAAACAAGGCCCGTGAAGATCGTCTGCTGGCAGCCGGAAAGGACGGGACGAGCCAAGGGGGGCGGTGTGGGGCACCGGCGCCGGGCCTAAGCCGACCCCTATACCGCTTGGTCTAATAGCTTAAAATGGTTCGCCGCACACCTCGGTTTCATCATAACAGGATCGCATTAATTAAACCAAACTTATAGTTCACACGATTCTTCAATAGTGAAAGCTTGTACAGCTTTAGCGATAGCTAGGAATGCTAACTTACTTCACAGAAAGAACCATAGATCAAATATTTTGAAGTTTGAGGCCATCTCGAATAGTCATTTATTTCTTTATCTCAATATATATAACATAATCATTATCTTTTAAAAATACACAGTTTTTTTTGTACAACCATTTAGTCTAAAAACCCTTATTCCAAAATTTCATATACTAAATTAAATTCATCCTTGTACAAGATTAATGAACTAAATCAATAGAATAAATAAAGTAAATCAATAGATTAAATGAAAAGGTAGTTTTATTTAAGTGACAAATATGATGCTATATATTCAATATTCGAAAGATATACTACTTCCTTCACAAATTTCACTCATATGTGAAGGACATAGATTGAGATAGAAATTCTTTAAAAAACTCTCCTTCAAAAGTCCATAGTAGGAGAAAATTGACAATTAACAGTATTCGTTAGAGCTGGCGTGATAACAATGAGAAAGTGATCGGGAATTATTGAAATTATAATTTCAACTTATACAATATCATTCAAGTTATGCTTAGTTATATAAAAGTAAAATACTCATGATTTCAATATGTTAGGTGAGTTGATAGGCAATGAGAATTTTGGTTTATGGAGTTTGATTCCTTGAAACTTTTAAGAAAACTTATATGCACAGGTTCATTGTATGCATATATGGGTATGGTTATCTAACTAGATCAGATAATATCTTGTGTAATATCTTTCTGGATATAGTATATGATCTTAGGGTTGTAAAGACCTGGAACTATTCAAATATCTAATGTACCCTAGATTGAGAGCATCAAATCATATAATATCTGATTTGCTTGTGTGTGCATGTCCTTTTATCTTCACCTGGAAAGATAAACTTTTTCTATGGTCTATACTCAATTACCTTACCCCAATTGTATATATTCTATTACCTTTTCTTGAATAAGAAAATAAATACAAGATGACTTAACATGGAGCCCTAATGAAACTAGGTTCTGCTACTTGAGCACATGGTTTAACATGAACCTTAGGTTTGTATGGCCCGAGTCTCATTAGGAGCAACCTCTTTATATTCTGAGATAGAGTTAAAGTTTGCCGTCATTATCACCCCCCTAAAATCCTGATATTGTAGAACTTCTGTTGGACAGCGGCCCGCTCAAAGGATCATCACAGGGGGTAGAAATCTTGACTTGCATCAATCCATTAGCATTACCGATCTCTCCTGAATGGTTCTAATGTTGGCTAAAGATCGCCATTGCTTTTGGCAATCTCTAGGATTTCAACATCAATCCATTGAGGAGAGCTCGCCAATGCTACCGGCGATGACTCCCCTTGTGATGAAAGTTCAGTTTTCTACCCTCTTATTATGATCCTTTGTGTGGGGTACCCCCGTTAAAAAAAATCATTTTTATGAGTGGGTACGTTTGTTTGTTTGTTATACACTTTGAGATAAACTTTCTGTAATATTGTAAAATCAAAAACCATTAAACTATCTATAATGGAAGACAAGAAATTAAGTTTCACCTAATATTTTCTTGAATAATAAGTAAGTTAGACTTAAGATTTCAAGAATCTATTTCGTACAAGATTGAACTTTTTTAGGCAAAAATGTTGTGTTATAGATTTCAAGATATGTTTCAAAAGAAGAACAGTTCCAGATATTGGTGAGAGTATGAGAACCACACAATTCTTTATTCCACATGTGGTAAAGCTATAGTATCTTAGCAGGAAAGGTGAAAAGGTGGCTCCATCTATCATGTGTTGAATTATGGCCCATTGCATACGAATACTTGTACTCTGTTGTACAAGCACTGTGTGTGCGGTAGTGTGTGGGACTTGCCATGAAACATAAGCAGATATTTAAACAGCTGTTATACTAAAACAAGAAATGACAATGAAACATTTTCAACCGAAACTGGAAAGGTTCTTTAAGAAAACATATTTTGTATATCACATGTATAGAAAGAATTACATACATCCCTTTTCAGTAGGGAAGATCAAACACAAATTTAGTGAGGAGTTGAAAAACAACATCAAAGATAAGATAATTCTTTTTTTTTTTTTTTTTTTTTTGCTTTTTTCCTTTCTTTGGTAAAACAAAGAATATACAAATTAGAGAATCACTACAACAAAATTGAAGAGTTGAGAAAAGATAATTATGGAAGATCATAGACCATCTAGAGAAACAAAAAGAAGAAAAATCTAGTGAATTTAAGTGATAGATTAAGCACATAACACTATAAAATAAATCAGTACCACCGACAGCTTAATGAGATATTTGAATACCATATATTAATCGAATAGAGACCTAATTATAAAGAACTACTTACTTGAAAGGCTAATAAGATACTTAAATACCAAACTAAAATCAATCAAAGGCTACTGGAAACAGTGATGATAAATACAGTTAAATCAAAACAACAACATATATGAAGAATAAAGGTTAAGTAAAGACCTAACTGATATGATGAATTTAGGGAAAAAAGTTTCTATTTTTGTTATTTTTTTTTCCTTTTTTACAACTGTTCAACATGATCCCTACAATGAGCTTTCTTTAGCTCAATTATCGTTGAATTTCTAAAATTCAATATACAAACTTTTGCAACTTGCATCTCCTCTATTCCATTCCCACCACTTTCCAGCCCCATCATCATCATCATCATCTCTAGAAGAAAAAAAGTAATCCAAAATATTATCAAACATACCCCAAAGAAAGAGAAATTGTTACAAAGGGTGGATGATTCTTTGTTTCTTACAATTCCCTATCCCCAACAACATATCCATGTTATTTCTCTTCCCATTGCAAATGTTATCAGGATGAGCATTATTATTATTACTATTACTATTATCATCACCGCGGAATATGTCAACTCCAAACAACCTAAACATCTGTACTGGTTGAACCGGTTGGATCGGTTGTGGATTCGCGTTACCTGACTCGTTTTTCGTCTTCCAATCGATGTAAAGCTGCTTGTCTGGACCGGTAGATCTCTGAAAACTCACAATGTCACCGGCTTTTAGATTCTTTTCCTTCACAAACCGGCTCCAACCTTTGGTTAAAACATAGCTTTGACTACTATTCCAATATGAATAACGAAATCTCCAAACTTTCATCCCAATATCTTCAAAATGCAAAAGAACTCCTTTTGAAGTGTTTCCAATTTGCAAAGGGAAGTGCTTCTCTGCATGTTGCTTCGGTATCACAAGCCGGTTCAGCTTTCCGACGTCGCTAGGGGTAACCGCCTTTTCGAACAATTGTTCACGAGCGTTGACCGACTTGTGACCCGATCCAAACCCGGTTTTGAAAGGGTTTTTCTGTAAGCTGTTGTTTCTTCTACTTTGCTCTAGCTCGTCATTGTATGTGTGTTTCCTCAACATATCAACAATCTCAGATTTAGAATGAGAATTCAAGAAACTCAATTCGAAACTCGCTTCTTCGCTGTCCGCAGGAAGCGGTTTGAGGTTGGTGACCGCATCACGGCCACGGAACCTTTGCACGGCCGTATCGTATGCTTTCGCAGCTTCGTGTTCTTCGTTAAACGTCCCGAGCCACACGCGCTGGTGTTTCTCGTAAATCTGAGCTCCCCAACGACCATTAGGCTGTGGGACAACACCTTTGTACCTTGATGAAGGCAACTTAGACCTTGACTCGGCTTCTAAACCGGCTTCTTGGTCGAGAACCACGCTGCCAGCGCTTCCGATTGGTGGTGTCATCGTCACCGGGGCCGCAACCGTTGAGGTTGTATCAGTAGTTGTGCTTTGATCATCTGTGGAGCTTCCATTCATTGTAAACTACTTAGAGAGAGAAACAAGAAGAGATAATGAGGGTGTTTACTGTTTAGAGAGAGAAGAAAATGTGATGTTTATGAAGTGGTGTTGGAGAAGAGTTGAGTATATATAAGAACACTTGTATAAATAATATTCGTATTAACAATTTTCATATTCTTAGTACTAAGGACATGGATAATAAAATCTTGTTTGTTAATATGGTGCACAAATAATATAATATTTATATGGGAGTTTCAGATATTAATAGTAATTGTAAGGAAGATAAAGTCTTGTTTGTTAATTGCACTTATGGTATATGTTTATACGTAAAATATACGAAAGAAATGTAGTTGTGGTGGGTCAACTCGGAGATGGTGAGGAACGAAGAAGATTCATGGCGACTTGGTATATTATATACAAGTTGCATTAATTATTGATGGATAGCACAACATGTGTATATGTGCACACACGAACATATATATATATATATATACAGAGATACGACATGCGTATGTATATAGACAGTGTGTAAGAGAGCAAGTGGATGCGCGAGTTCACATGAGAGGGGACCTAGTTTTAAGTGCATCCTCCAATCCTTTTACTGATTGTGCTATACCGGCTAATGAGAGCATGGTCTCTATCTCTATCTCTCTCACACACACAACCGTGTGTGTGATGATGTTTATCTGTACTCCCATTGGTTTGTACCGAAACAATCAACAAATAATAGAGAAGATTTGATGAAGCATCTATTTAATTAGATAAGATGACGAGACTACCTTTTCTTCACAGCATACATATATATATATTTTTTTTAACGAACAACGAACCCTTAAGGATCGAACTAGTGATCTTCACCTATTCGCCTAGTCTTTCATCATCATCAGTTGCCACAAAAAATAATGAAGAGGACATGAATCAAACCTGAGTCTCTTAGAACACCTAGTCTGTCCCTTACCACTCCTCCACTACCACCTCATTGGCATCACAACATATATATATATATATATATATATAGGGAGCCGCTAGAATGAGAACCACCACGAGTTATGAGAACCACGAGAACCGCGCCCCGCGGGTGGCCGTCGGCGACGAAATTTTTTTTACACCTAGATCCGTATATTTTAGCGGGGGGTTTAAATTTTCGGTTCAAACGGCGCGCCCGAGGGGGTAGTTTTTTACGCCCAAAGTTTGGTAAAAAAAAAAAGAAAAATTAAAAAAACCCAAACTTTGGGCGTAAAAAACTACCCCCTCGGGCGCGCCGTTTGAACCGAAAATTTAAACCCCCCGCTAAAATATACGGATCTAGGTGTAAAAAAAATTTCGTCACCGACGGCCACCCGCGGGGCGCGGTTCTCGTGGTTCTCATAACTCGTGGTGGTTCTCATTCTAGCGATCCCCTATATATATATATATATATATACTAGTCGTTTACCCGCGCGATGCGGCGGGAAACATATCACTTAGGTTGGTGAGTTTAGGGCTATATATGGGGCGGTTCGATTTTGAGCCATAAACAAAACCAAATTTACTTAGGTTGGTGAGTTTAACTAACTTCAAGAACACTACTTTCTTACTCAAACATCATTTTGAATGCAAATACCATTACACACCAGCTCTTTAAAAAATAGTCTTCACTATCCGACTCTTTGAACTCCCACTCTTCGCACTCTGATCCGGGCTTGATTGATGAGATCATTATTATTCTGGTTCAGGAGGCAGTCAAACTTTTAGCTAAGAAGTCGAATCCTCACAACGGTCCAACTTATAGTCCAGGAGGTCGAATCCTCAGAACCATGTAATAGGCAACCGACGCTTGAAAGGGGTCGCAAGGAAGGTCATTAGCATTTGGTGAATGCATATTTTTCTATTAAAACCCTTTGTATAATGACGCTCAGTTTTGGCATCGGCACCGATACCAATTTTCCACGTTTTTCGATACCGGTACCGCCGAACGGGTACCGTGCTCATCCCTAGTTGAAGATGTCTTAATTAGGGTAAACTTTTTTTATATTTGATTAAATCAAGTAATTTGATACAATTAAAAGATCTCTTATCGTTGTTTTTTTATTTTTAAAAATTTAACATAAAGTAACTGATTTAGGAGGATGTTTGGATGTAAATGCAATTACACATTATCTCACTTTATTAATATATAGAAATGGCCAGTTGTATTTTTTTGAAAGGCGGCAATTTTCATTGAGTAAAAGCACAAGAGCAAGTTGCTCTAGTGTTTGGTACAGTACAGCAAAAAAAATGTACAGCAGTCCAAAACTAATACATGAGTTGCCTAATCATACTAAACTCTTTCTATTGCTTCCATTCCATATTAACAATAGTTGTCCTTGAACTGATCCATATGGCCAGTTGTATATCTCACACTTTATCTATTAAACCTTGTTCATTCCCAACCTGTTATGACTAAACCTGATTGCACAGTGAACTGCTCGTACAAAGTGACTCTATTTCATTAATAATAATCTGATAAAAGTACAAATGTAAAACATGAATCTATATTTATACCATCCTAGAACACATTAAAATAAATTATTTTAATACTGGCCCTTACCTTAACAAAATAGATAATACTAATTTAGATATTTTCGGAACACGCCCTTTTAGTATAGAGATTAACAGTGGTTTCAACCACTATTTTAGTAAGAAAAACTGGATATAAGTGGATTGTACTACATTAAAAGATTGGATTCGAAACCAACAGGGGTTTCAACCACTGTTTTAACCGAACAGTGGTCTCAACCGCCGCTTTAACCGAATAGTGGTCTCAACCGCCGCTTTAACCCAACAGTGGTCCAAACCGCCGTTTTAACTGAACAGTGGTCTCAACCACCGCTTTAACCCAACAGTGGTCTCAACCGCCGCATTAACCCAACAGTGGTCTCCAGCACAAATAGATGCTATAATATAACTTACCTCAATATTTGAGCACAAATAGCATCAGCAATACCCTCACCATTTTCCCCTTGCTCTCCAGCAATTATCGTAAGATCAGTAATAATCGGCTTCGAATTGATTTACTTTATTTGTAATCGAACTGGGCGATCAACATACATCAATTAAACCATCAACGCAGCTAAGGTTTCAATTATGATCTATAAATCGAGTAAATTATGAATCGATGAACATAAAGCTGAATATGAACAAATATAGAACATACCATTGCTATAATAGATATAGAAGAGCTGAATATGAATAGAAATTGAAGAGCGATCAACGTTGGTTCTTGGTGATCGGGTTCATGTTCATCGTTCCTCACCTTTCTCGATAGTATCTACATACCAAAAGCAAAAAAGATTACAACTTTATAGTATCAAAATTCAAAAGCCTATCTATATTCTATAGTTTTATATCATAAAGATTAAAACTTTATCAATCAAGAATCTGAACCGTCAATTTATACATATATTGCCAAAAAGTATAACCCGAAAACTATAGATTGCAAAGCATTAAAACCTCATGGAAACAGAGAAAATGACATTTGGGAACTCAAGCATTAAACTGAACACACTTCAGATTGACGATATTTTACACACTTCAGTTAAAACTGGTAAAGTAACAAATCATGGCCCCACAAACATAAAGTCAAATCAGCAACAAATCATCTATCAACAAAAAAGTCAAACATATGAAACCACTAAAGTACTAATGTGATTCCATCTCAAACTATCAGATTAATGAATCACATTTAAGATCAGTATCTAAATAATGAACTCAACTCAATAACCCATGACCAAAAAGTCAAAATACCACCAAATTTCACAAGAACAAAAAGTCAAACATAATAAAGTTTCAAACTTTAAAAGTTGTATGTAAACTGACCTGAAGTTATCACTTTCAAATGAAGACAAGTTCTTGTTCCAGCTCACTTCCAAATCTTCAAGTGTTAAACGCCTGTTTTGCGACTGAGCTTCCTGCCTCTTGAGAGCGTATTCAGCCCAAACTCGCTGTGAATCGATGAACTCACTCTCCCATGGCTGTTGAAAAGAGAAAAGTGGTCAGTAAACAAATCGCAACATAAAAATGTTATCATTTAAATACTTTGAAGATCGTATATGATATACCTGAATGTAACGATGTGGGCCAGTTGGTGCTGCTTGTCGTAGATCAGAATCCTCAAAGAATAACGTCATGGCATGTTCTTTAACGTAAGATGCGGCCTCAGACCTGTTATGACCATCAAATAAAGCATAAAATGAACTTGCAAGACCCTATTTGTCGTCTGAGGACCCTCCTGCACGGATTAGATTATCAAATACATGATTATGATCCGATAATATCATAATATTAATGAACACAAACTTACAGAAAGATCTAAAATAAGCACAATATGCGGATGGACAAACTTTGACTTTTTGCCGATGGACTTGTTAATCAACGGATATGCCACGTTCCAAATGAATGGACTTTGACTTGTTATCCAGATTTGGTCATATTAACTTGTAATAACATTGAATAACCAAGATAGCGGATGGACAATGTTTTGCTTTCAGCTGAATGGACAAAAACTGGATGAATGGACAGTTTTCACATTCTGTAAATGGACTGCCCATCTCCAAATTCTATGGATGGAATTTTATTTGATTCGAACAAACGTTCTTCAGATGGACAGTTCTGCAGTAGTGAATATACAATTCTGCAGCGAATGGACAACAAAATTCTGCAAATGATCAGTGTTTCAGATCAGTTCTGCGGCTGTTTTGTGAATATACTTCTGTTTTGCGCAGAAAACCTATTTACAGCAGTTCTGCGGATGAAATTCTGGAGTGATCAACTCCACTGTACTTGTATTTATGCAGTGCATTAATGCCATGAGCACATATACACCCCATTGCTTACAGCATTTTTAGCTTTTACAACCTGCCATTTATAATAAAACTGAAAGCAAAAAGTAAATAGATAAAATATCGTAACTACATAATAGCTCAAGTCAATACTTTCATTGACTACAGTATTTAACCGGTTCGACCCCTCCATTTTAATTAAAATAATATAGTAAATATGATTGCAGCCGAAAGAGAACTAAGAAACCCGTTAGAGATGAAACATGAACTGAATTGACCAATTGATAAATAAATGTTGGAATATTAAGAACTAAGAAGTATATATATTTCAAATTACCTTTTGAACATTTTTGCGCCGGCCGGATCTGGAAACAGGCTTTCCGGTTTCCGTCTTCTATAAAGTTCCAACTTTAGCCTCTTCACCTAAAACGCTTCCTCTTTGGATCACAGCGTAAGGAACGATTTCAGAGCGTTGACCGATCATAATTGGCATAAAACTCAAAGCATGCGAGGGAATGATTCTGTTCTTCTTATTTAGAAGTGTTTCCCACCAATTCTAACACCTGCAAACAACAAACTATTAAATCCATTAGCAGATAGTCAAAAACCATAAAGCAAACATAGAAACAAACTATTTATTACTTTGATATTTCAAACATCAGTTTTGAGACCAAACATCAGTAAGTCAAATTGGTTTTTTTTTTTTACAAACAACTTGATATTTGAAACCAGATTATAAAGAGAAAAACATCCATTCATTTTGAAAACTTGTTTGGTTTGAAACCAGTTTTTAAATGATCAATTTTAGTATTTACAGCTTCAACAAAATAATAGAAGCTGTGCATAGATAGACCCTGCCATTGTCATCCAACATCCAACAAATGTAATAATAAAAAAACTATTGCAATTCCAGAAATATAATGAAAAAGAAAAACATATTTGGCCAAAAGTCAAATATTACAAATCAGAAACCTTACTTGAAAATAGTATCTAATGGAAATTAACGAAGAACCCCATCTTGAATCTCACAAATCTGGCGAGAAACAAACCGTGAAAACAAATCCGAGTATTGTAGATGTATCCCTTTGTGTCGACTAACCTCAAGATATCCAAATGATAAACAGAGCCACTCCCACCTATATTCGACCTTTCATCAGAAGCAACAACTCATCGCGGAGAACCCTAGGGAGACTACAAAGGTTTCAACGATACAGATAAAACATCCAAATAACACATAGATTGGTAGTACAAAACCCACATCAAAGTAAATGAGATATGCATGAAAAGTAGGACTCACCGGAGCCCTAGTCTAGGTCGCCGGAAGTTTGACTCTGCCAAAATCTCTCTACAATCTTCAAGAACCCGTAGTCTTCAAACCACCCATATCTGAATCGCACACACACCCCGTAGATCTGAATCTCTTGGATCTGAATCTCTTGAATCTGAATCTCCTTGGATCTGAATCGCTTGGATCGCGAGAGAGAGAGAGCAGAGAAACCGTAGATCCAGATCTGGATTTGGAATCGCCAGAGAGAGAGAGAAGGAGAAGGGAAGCGTGTTTTTTAGAGAAAGAGAGAGAAAGAGAGGAGAAAGTCTGATGGGCGATCCGTGTGAAGTGAATATCAGCCGTCTAGATCGTGATCCGTGTGAAAAATTAAAAAAAATGGACGGTTGATGATGAATTAGTTGAAGGGTAAAAAGTTTGTGTTTTCTTGTGCTTTAAATCTTGTACATTGTGCATTGAGGGTGTTTTCAACACCTTGCTGAATTACCATTCTATCCTTCCTATATCCTTATTAAAGTAGTATAGATATAGATATAGATATATAGTGGAGGGTTCAAATGAGAAGAAATTCTTTGTAAAAAGAAGAAATTTCAACCAATAGGAATGCTTCATTAGACTTCATTTAATATTTGTACTTAATGTAACTAGAAGGGTATATTAGTAAACTTACATACATCATTAATTGGTAGTTTCATCTTTAATAACTAACTATATTAAATTTGTAATTTATTTTTAAGATATATATTTTTCACAAAAAATAAAAATAAAAATTCATTTAAAGTGTAGGATAAATACGAGGCGTGTAGGATAAATTACGAGTTATGTAGGATAAATTTCAATATGTTTAAGATAAATTTCAAAATGCGTAGGATAACTTTTGATGTGTGTAGGCAAAATTATTTAGTGTGGAGGATTATAGTCTTAATGACTAATTAATTAGTCAAACATAATAATAAATGAGATGAGAAAAAAAACTATTTAATGTTTTACAATTATACTCTTTTATTCTTTTTCTTCTCAATAAAATTTTCTTCTCAAATGAACCTTCCCCTATCTATATATATATATATATATTTATATATATGTATATATATATATATAGATACATATATAGAAGTCCGCTAAAATAATAACCACCTCCAGTTGTAAGAACCGTGAGAACTTTTTGATCCGGGGCGAGTTGGACCAAAATTTTTTTCATAAACGTAGATGCTTATATTATAAACATATTTGTAAAAAAAAATTAAAAAAAATGTCGTGTGTGTAGTTTTGAGCACCACAAGTTTGTGTTTACGGGCACCGTAAATTTTAAATAAATTTTACGATACCCGTAAACACAAACTTGTGGTGCTCAAAACTACACACACAATATTTTTTTTTTTGAAAATTTTTTTTTACAAATGTGCTTATAATACACGCATCTACGTCTATGAAAAAAAATTTGGTCCACCTCGCCCCATACGGTGTAGTTATCACGGTTCTTACAACTGGAGGCCTATATATATATATATATATATATATATATATATATATATATATGGTAAAGCTCCATAGGAAACCTTAGATTTTTAGAAAACTTTGCAAACTCAACATGTGGCCTATATCTATCCATGTATCCAAAGTCAACTGATTATCCTTTTTGCCTCTAAGGGTATATCAGTAATTATACATCTATCCACCCAACCCAATAACTCTTCCCCATTTGATTTGACATTATCATTAATGCCCATCACCTCATTGTACAAATCACCAAAACCCTCATTTCTTTTAGATTATTTCATTTTTAAAAGCCAAAATTTATAGATCTCTTCTCCATTAATGTCCCTCATATCTCCTTTAACATCTTCTCCTGCATATCATCCTTTCTCCATTAATGTCCATGGAGACAAATCCACCAACCTCCTAGTTAATGTCGCCGAATATATGTTTTTTTTTTGTATTTGACATTTTTTTAATGGAATATATGTTCACCTGTACCATTCGAAGCTTCTGGATACCTAGATGTAGATCTTATACTCGTTCCTTTCTATTGAAGCCACCAAATCTGAGGATCGAAGCAATTATCGAAGTTGTTCAAGAAAAGAAAGTAAGGTGTTGCTCTCATCACATCTTTAATTCTATTTTTAGAGAGAGAAAACTGATGTTTTGGAGAGAGAAACAACAATATTCATCTTGTTCATCTGGACACCAAGAACACACGCACAAATTTGTGTGAGAGAAACACGTTTAAAGATCTTACTTTTGTTATTTATGTAATTTGTTTAGATTTATATTTTTTATGATATTTGATAGATTTAAATTCAGAGCTTCGTTTGTTTATTTCAAAATTTTAAATCAAGATCAAGAAGAAATTTTTGTGTGCCCAATTTCTTTCTTCAAAAATCCGGTCTTCTTAGTTGTTTCAGATCTATATGTGTTTCAAACATATGGGTTTGAAGCAGATTTGATGTTAGATTCATTACTTTTGAGTTTTTTATGAGTTCTTTGATTTTCGGTGATGTTATTTTCAATAAAATGTTTGTCTTTTTTTTCATTCTTACCAAGTGGTGATTCTACTAGATGGCATATCCTGTTACTACAACCCGTAGCTACACATGTTACATTTTTTTACAGCTACATATGTAACGACCCTTTGTTATATATGTTAATGACCAGCTTGTTGGAATAGGTTAATGGAGTTTATGCAAGAGATGGGTCAGTGAAGGTAGCATATAAACAGCAAAGACAAACCGTCAATGGAAGCTCCACCGCTTCTTAGTGATCTGTGTTTTCGTTTACTAGTAATATGTAATGTGAGACTCTTATTATTTTGTCTAGGATTGTTAAAAATGTTCTGGCCTTCTGAACTTCTGCCCTGAAGTCGACCTCAGCATATTTGTGTTGCTTTTGGGCTCTATGCATCCATTTTTGTGTAAGTTGCTTGTAGGCAATGTAGCTTTTTACAAGTTTACCAGTACATTAATCTCTAACACATGTTATGTGTAACTTGCTGAAAGTCTTAACACACGTTATAATAGAGCCTTGACACACGTTATATCAGTTATACCGTTATGGGTATAGTAAACGGCCCACCATTTTTCTTAGTGTATGTATTTTCATTTAGTAGTAATATGTAATGTGAGAGTCTTATTGTTTTGTCTAGTACATGATGTTAAAACGGTATGCACATAACACATTCTGGAAGTCTTAACACACGTTATAAAAGAGGCTTAACACACGTTATATCAGGTATACTATGTTGTTATTAAGTTACTATTGGAGTTTATGCATCCATTCTGGAAGTCTTAACACACGTTATAATTGAGGCTTAACACACGTTATACATGTCAGGCGCGTAACACATGTTACAGTATGTATATACAAATCATGGTGTTTTGGAAACCCCTAGCTTATACATGACACCATGTTGGGTTAAACCAAGATTATAACAGAGGCTTAACACATGTTATCCCAGGTATACGGTGTTACACTATTAACTTGTACACGTGTTACGGTCAGTACATGCACATCATGGTGTTTTGCAAACCACTTTCATATACATGAATACAAGTCGGGTTATAATGGATGCTTACATGTTATCATATGTAACAAGTGGGTTACAACAAGATTACGATATTAACATGTTAGCTCAGTATATACACATCATGGTGTTTTGTAAACCACTAGCTTATACATGAATACATGTCAGGTTACAAAAGATTATAACAGTGGCTTAACACATGTTATACATTCCAAAATGTGCAAAACAAATGACCCGTTTCATATTATATATTCCAAAATTACTGGTACATGTGTTACCATAAATGGTTCGTTTCATATTACACGTTACATACTAACTTGTACATTTATTACTTGTACAAGTTTTACGCTCAGTATCCACATTATCGGATATTTTAAACATCAACAAAAAATAAAATAGATATTACTTGTTTTTTTAATTAACAAAAGGTTAACACACGTTATATATCATTCTAAAAGGGGCTTAACACATGTTATACATGAACACATGTCAGGTTACATCATGGTGTTCTGTTACAGCATGAACCACCAACACATGTTATAAATGAACGAAGACTTCTTTCCCAAAGGATGTGACTTATTCAATGTCCCCACATTAACGTCGCCTTCATCCATCCAGCTTGTCAATTCAATATCTTTTATGGATCTGTTTCTGTAAATCAACACACGTTATATATCATTCTAACATGTGCTTAACACATGTTATGGGTCTTTCTCTGTAAATCAAGCAACCCAACCAAAAAACAATTATTGTTAAGATCAAAAGCCCCAAACAAGCAACCAAACCAACAAAAAAACCCGTTCAAAATTTCATCCTAAAGTTTTGGATTTATTTAAAATACATGAACATTAACCATTACTAGAACACGCATTAACTTCGCGTACATCCATCCAGCTTGTCAATTGAATATCTTTATGGGTTTGTTTCTGTAAATCAACACATGTTATATAACATTCTAACAGGGGGCTTAACACATGTTATGGGCCTGAGTCTGTGAATCAAGCAACCAAACAAAAAAACACTTACTGTTCAGATAAAAAACCCAAACAAGCAACCCAAACCAACAAAAAAACAGCTACTGTTAAGATCAAAAGCCCTTAACAAGCAACCAAACCAACAAAAAAACTCGTTCAAAATCTCATCCTAAAGTTTTTGATTTATTTAAAATACATGAACATTAACCATGGATACCCCATTAACCATTACTAAAACACTTTCAACACACAAAAACATATTAACAACCATTTCAACAAAAAATCAAGTGTGAAATGATATTTCAAGAACACTTACGGGATCTATACCCGTCCGATGAACACGAAGAAGATCTTCAAACCTTCTTCTCACACACACACACTTGTGCGTGTGTCTTTGTGATAAAGATTGTTGTTTCTCTATCTAAAACATCAACTTTCTCTCTCTAAAAACATTCATCTTGTCATCGTTCTTCTCACACACACACTCGTGCGTGTGTCTTTGGGATTTTTTTCAGACCACATGATGCTGAAATTATCTTCAAATGAAGATCACCATTGAAGGATCACCATTCAAGACCATGAAGCTTTTCTCTGTCACATGATGAAGAAAGAGGAGAGAGATAATAGTGTATTGAAAGATTTGACTAGAAGAAAAATGAGAGAGATGATGATACAAGTGGGTTTTGTCATTTCCAATGCCAAAAAGTGTTTTTCTTCTACCGAAAATGCCCTTCCAGTTGTACTAATGTGTATTATAAGATTTCTTTTAAATATAATTCTTACCAAAATTAAGAGAGCCCTTGATCAAGTGTGATGTAAGATAATCAATGGATGACATTGGGTTTCCATAGTTTTCTTAAAAAGATAGAGTTTTCTATAGAGCCCAACCATATATATATTACATACTTGTGTATACTACAAATGCATCTCACCTACATGTATGTACACGAAAATTGTACGTTATTTTATCATCATATAGTTCCGGTTCGATGGAGCAATTAACTGTTTTTGTTGTGAAATAAAGCATGTAGAGTTCTATTATTGTAGTAAGAGATATTTAAGTATGATTTTATGTTTATGTTAAAACTCATTTTTAAAAGGCGAAATCTAGGGTTTAACGTTGAGCCTCACTCTAAGTTGGTATCCGTAGAGATATCAACTTGAAGGTTTTTATTGGGGTTTTTTCATGTACAAGAAACTAAAACAAAGAAGTATTAGGTATTTATACATACTTTTTATGTTCTAACATTTGGAACTTAAGTACATTTGGTTAATTTGTGTACCAAAATTTAAGTGCTAACAGTAACAAACTAATTAACCAATAAACTAATTAATCTCCCTACAGTTAACTGTTCACTTTAGAATTCTATGCTTTAAACCTCATATGTAACATATGTATTACTAAAAGAAATAGGCGTGTTGGTAGAAGAACTAAAGTGCTTATAAAGTCATCATTAGGGTATTTTTCCCCAAACGTCCATCACTACGGGTAAAATGTGGTAATAAAAAAGGCAAGTTAGACTAACAATTTTGTGACAATCCGAGATTTCAAGGTCTTTCCCATACACATCACTGATTTCATAATCCTGTTTTACAATTTGATTCACGTGGTGTCGAGTGTAGTTTATGTGAATGATTAATAGTTTATGTGTTATGTTTGATGGTTATATGTGTGGTGTTAAATATAGTTTAATTAAGGTTTAAATAAAGGTTCTTCGCCGCTAGTCTCCCCCGACGAAGAATGGGATTCTTCACCATCACCAACCTCGACGAAGAAGGGATCTTCGTCGAAGGAGAGGTTCGTCGGAAAGGGGCCTCGGCCCAATCTGTTTCACGGCCTAACTTTTAAGATTATGTATTTGTATAACCCTTGTAACTGCTAAGACGTAAACAGAAACCCTAAAGTTCTCTCCTTGTTCCCCGAGCGAAGGCAGTAGGAAATCTTGAAGCATTTCTTTTCCATCTCGAGTAATCTAATCCCCGTATCACGGTTAGTGAGATATTGATAGAATGATTTATGTTCTTTCGCAATACTTGTTTAGGGTTGTAATGGTATTAAACTGTTGTGTGCTAAACTGATGTTGCGTTGCAAATATAAAATACGATGATCGTTTTGTTGTGATGATATGGTATGAATATGAGGATTAATTCATGATAGTGTCTAGATCTTGTGAACATAATACTCCGTTGATAATCGGCTGTATAAGTGCTTGATTAGAATTATATGTGTAATGGTAACTGTATGTCCACTTGGAGGATTAAGATTAAACCTACTTCCTTGTTTGTTAACACACTAACGAGTGCGGAATCCACGAGAGTATGCAAACCAAAGCAAAATGGAACAAACACAAAGTAACCAAAGATTCACAACTTTGATTAAGTGAAGAGAATTAGTAACACATACACACAGTGTTTACAAAGTTACACACAGAACTCTCAAACTCTCTTGACTGAAATGAGAAACAAGTCTGTCATTATATAGGCCCTGATACCCAGTAACACTACGAAGAGTGTTACTGGGCCAAGAACTGTTAAAAACATCAACGAACCCCCTCAGTCCACGAACTCTCCATTTCCCACGAACTCTTCATATGCCATGAACTGTTAAGGGTTCGTGGTGAACTCTCCTTCCCATCCAATATCTACGAACTATGAGGAGTTCCACGAACAGTAGTCTTAGAACATAAATTCCACAAACACTCAAATGTTCATGAAATTCATTTCACATTCACAATATATAAAAGATGACATCATCATGACATCATGATGATGATGTCATGGTGATGTTAACTCGCGGCGCTTCGTGTGTCGAACTCTGGGGCGCACGACGGAGGAATGTCGCGACATCGGGCTTGAGCCGAACCTAACCGAGCCAAACCGAATTGAGTCAAACCGAACCAAGCCGCATCCACAAAGTGCATCAACAAACTCCCCCTTGGATGCTGCTCGTGATGGTTCGATCTTCACATGTTGTTGGATCTTCCGACGTCTTCACTTGAAACAAACATGAGGTTTATCAACAAACTCCCCCTTTAATGTTGCTCGTGATGGTTTGATCGTCAAGTTGGTGAGTGGTCAGCAGCAACTCGATCATCTTGATCCTTTGATTGCATACATGTCGTGTTTTCATTCCAAAGCTCATCATCTAACATGTTCTCTTTGACTTTAGCTGGTTCGAGTGCCATATCTGCACATACAACAGAGCTAAACGCGTAATGAGAACAATCGCTTGGAATATAGTCAAACATCACATGACACACATAAGACCAACTCTCAATCAACTACCGACCCACAACCGTTTGAAAGTTGAAAATTTTGATCAATTTAGATTTTTTAACTTTCAAAACTTGCTAAATTTTGACCGTTTATGAAGGTGTAATTGTTTTTCGGCTTACAATCAGGTTTCAGGAGGTTAAGACTCGAGATCCAACATCGTATAATAAAAAATAAGATAGAAATAAAATCTTTTTGGCTTTTATAAAGTTTATATTAAAACACACCAAAAATGTTTTTGGCATTTTTGAATATTTCAAACGTAAAGACGGAAAAAAGTAAATAAATATATACAGAGATGCAATAATTGAAAGCATTAAATAAATATTTACAGATATTCTTTTTACGAGTTTCGAGGGTGAGAGAATCATATCAGTGTACGGTCATGCCAAAACGCTCTTGTTGTTCAATTAGTTGATATTAAGATAAGCATCCTATAACGATTATCGGTATTGTTGTCCACTTAAGCTCAACTAATCAGATGTACTCGCGGTTAGGGGATACGTTAAGGTATGATTTATACTTACCGACCGATGTTCATCCACACACGACACATTCCCCTATCAAGGTATGCACGAGAGTTCATCTTACTGGTGAGTATACCATTTATCATCTGTTTTCAACGTATATGATGTGTGATACTCACTTATTTTTTAATGAATACAAGCCCTATGTGATTAAATCACTTATTGATGAGGAACTTGATATTCGATGCATGAGGACACAGGAGCAAGTCCATGAACAGGTTAGTACCATCGTACCGACAAAGAGACGAACTTCACTCCCGGATAAATTGTGATATTTTATCACTTATTGATTTTGGACATGTGATTGTTTATCACTTATTGAGGTCGAATGCATCATGTATGTTTGTATGATATTTACACGTATGTATGGTATCATGGAAGATCTAGACTTGCGTCCCCGTTGTTTTCCGGTAAAAGAAACAACCATGATACCCAGATGATAAATAGCATAAAGACCACGTATCTGAGAATCTCGGCAATCTATCAAACGAAATTTCGGTACCAAGACCATATGCCAATGAGCGGTTCCCACACGGTCTTCAGTCGATTTAGGTTTATATCACCCTGCACACTTTAAAATGATTGTGAGCCTACCGATACATCTTATATAGAGCTGCTTATCGTTTTTCATTTTAAGTTTAAAGAGGTTTCAACAAGACCACTGATGTACTATCATTTTCTCTTTTTCTCGCCAGGAAACTCATTTTTTTTCTATTCTTTTTGTGTTTTTGAAATTTTTCGATGTTTTTGTATTTTTAAAATTTTTCAATGTTTTTGTATTTTTCGTTTTTACTCCCCCTAAAATGAAAAAAAGTACGGGAAATTAAGAAGACACAAATAAATATTTACAAAAATGATTTTCCGATGTTGGTTTTACTCTTGCTTGACCTTAATGCCGTTTACCATTAGTAAATAGTCAAATCGTTATTTGTCAAAAGCTTTGGTAAAAAGGTCGGCACATTGGTCATCAGTGTGGATTTTCACAACATCGATAAGTTTCTTTTCATAACAGTCTCGTATGAAATGATATTTTATCTTGATGTGTTTTGTGTTTGAGTGTTGTACAGGATTACGAGTGATCTGTAAAGCAGCTGAATTATCAACATAAATAGGAGTAGTTAGGAATTCAAAACCGTAGTCGCGCATTTGCTATTGGATCCACAGAACTTGGGAGCAACAACTTGAGGCAGCAATGTACTCAGCTTCACAGGTTGAAGTAGCTACACAAGTCTGCTTTTTACATTCCCACATGACTAGACGATTCCCCAAAAACTGACATCCCGCTGATGTTGACTTTGCATCAATCTTGCAGCCGCCATGATCAGAATCACTGAATGCAATCAAATCGAAGTTATCATCCTTAGGATACCACAGACCGGTGTCTGGAAAACCCTTCAGATAACTAAAAATCCTCTTAACAATCATCATATGAGAAACCTTCGGATTACACTGGTAACGAGCAAGAAGACATGTTGGATACATAATGTCGGGCCTTGAAGCGGTAAGATACATGAGAGATCTGATCATAGCACGATAGAGAGAAGGTTCCACATGTTCACCGGTACTGTCAGGAGTAATTATATGATTCTGAGCCAGAGGAGTTCCCGCAGGCTTCGATTCTTCCTTCTGAAATCGCTTTAAGATATCCCTAACATACTTTGTCTGATGAATGAAGATCCCTTTCTCAGACTGATGAACCTGCTGTAACAACTCTTATTAAAAAGTCCTATTTATTTCTTTAATTATCCAATAGAAAACCCTAATTGAGAAACCCAAGTGATTCTGCATAAACCCTAAAATTTTCAGAATAATCGGAATCAGGATCAGGGCCCCTAAAACTCAAGGGGGTAAATCCTAGTCGGTAATATCTAAACAGTTTAACGTGTAAATCAAATTTGCATGCATGACCAACTCACCTGCGCTACCTGGACACGGGGCTACCCTAGGGTAGATTGGTGTCCCTCGCGCCACGCGACAGGTACAGGTGGTCCTGTCGCGACACGCGAGGGGGGACAAATTTTAGGTATAAATACAGGGGCTTGGGACTTGACATTATTGTGTTAGTTCGACGTAGAAATTCAAAGTGTACACTGAGATATTATAGAAACAGTCCCAAAACACACACGATTCACGGAACGCTGCCGCGATAACAGGGTAATAACTCGATCGCTGCTACGATTCAATGTCCGATTGATTGAAACTATCCAATGGATGTTTAAGTGCTGCCCACATTAGGGTTATGCTTTGTCATTCGTCGTGAATTCGATGGATGTTTAAGTATTGCACTTTGTCATTCGTTGTGAGGGTTTGATCTCGTGAGTTATCGTAAATGCTGTATTGGTTACTAACCTAGTTTTGTGTGCATTGTTATTTAAACTAGGTTAACAAGGCTAATCAGTAGACTAGACTCTGTCCGTGTTAAATCTGCAATGTGAGTCATTCTCTTTTTATCAAATTGCTTTACAAAACCATAAATGTTTTCCAGCTATATTTTGCAGTGATTAAGTCTTTGCTAATCTTAAGTTACTGGCAGTAAGTGGGGTATTGTGCACATTACTACTGTTTTTATCACTTTAGGTGGGCGAGCCTATTTAGTGATATACGTCGCTTTTGAGTGACAGGACCCAATAATGGTATGACCACAGTCATAGATCCGGTCGAGTGACAACTGAACCAGCTAATTATAAGATACGGGGCAAATGTAAAAACTCTTAATACTGTAAATTATAACCAATGTGACATTTTAGTAAATAGAATGATTCACCAGTATTTCCCGCTGACAAAATCTTTTTCAAACATGTTTCAGCTGATCTGTTGTGATCCAGGAAAAGTGTCGCGAAGCACTACAAGCTTAAGGAAGTGGCTCAATATAAAATAAAGAAACATGTAATGTAAAATAAAGATTTCTCAGTAAAATCATATGATTGTAAACTACCGGGTTTTATCCCGAATTGTGAAATGAAATAATCGGGAAATTTTAGTTTTAAAAAGATCCTGACAAAGTCTTCTGCTGTCAAATGAATTAAATAAATACCACGGGATTTTCTGTCCCGCGGCTCCTGAAACGGGTCAAACCGGGTCGGGGGCCGTGATAGAAAAATGTGGTATCAGAGCCACTGAGTTAAGCTAATTAAGTATTTAAAAATACTTAATTTTTCCTGATTGCCATTATGTGATTATGTGTTTTATTAACTGACTATTTGTTAGTTACAGTATGGGTAAGCAAAAGCTTTCAAACATCTATCTTAAATTAGATAGTTTGCCAAAAGAGAAGGGAAGTTCATCCCAATCCTCAAGATACTCAGTAGATACTGAGGAGGGAATATTTGTTCGTAAAGCCCTTTGTGAGGAACCACTTTCTCCTAATAAAAGAAGTCTGATTATTAAGAAGAGTCAGGAGAAAATAAAGAAATCTCAATCAAAAGAAATGAGAATTAATCAGGAAATCCAGAAACTGGACAGTAACCCACCATGGGAAGACAAGTTAGATGAAAAATGGGCGGATCTTTATATGCTAGCCACTGTAGCAGTAAATGCAAATCTTTAAGAATACCATGACCCCGTATTAGCATCCTTATCACTTACTAGCCGAAACATTATCCAGTAAATAAATAAAATTACAATAAAACCTAGTATGTTTAATTATCAATTTTCCTTTGTATTTAATTAAAGACATAAGGTATGCAATAATATTTGAAGGTTATCTGTGAAATTTGTGATAAAATTTTAACTTATTATTTTTACATATATGCTAAACCGCATGAATGAGTTATCTGGAGCCCTAGAGAATCTCAACCTCTACCCTGTAAACATAGAAGTTTCCAAAGATTTTACTGGGTACTTTACTGATGTGGAACAACCAATAGAATTTAACGCTCCACCTCCGGAGAAACCCAAGCCTAAGAAGAGGAGAAGATTGGTAGGATGGAGGCGTGTGCGTAGAAGGAAACCCGCCACTAGGAAGATTCCTAAAATAAACAATTCCTTAGAGAAAGGAAAATGAATTGAAATCGGGGAAAGTTCTAGACAGATGGAATTGGAGATTGGGGAAGATTCTAGGCAGATAAAGATGGAAATTGGAGAAAGCTCTAAGCAAACCCAGGAAATGACATTGCAGGAGGAGCTAGATTTTATATTAGCAAGTTGTGATACTATTAAGCCTGTCAATGAAAATGTTTTTATTCATCCTATTGAAACCCAAATTCCAATGAACTTGGAACCAGCAATCTCAGAACCTATAATCCACACCCAACCTCTAGGAATGGATGAGTGGTGGACTAATGATTGGCAGTTCCAAAACCTTCTCAAAAATCCCTATACGTTTTTCCCTCAGGTTGACCCAGAACCTCTACCAAATCCACCGATGAGTAATGAGAATATGGCTGAACTCTGCCATTTTGGCGAAGAACTGATGGATGCTGGGAATAGGATCCGTGAGATAGGAGGACAAATCTCATGGAAATATGATGAGAGGGAACATCGTTATTAAAAATGCAAGTTGACGAGGGAGAAATGGGTTGTGAATCTGTGTTTGTATAATAACAATAATAGTAATAAAAATCGGTATGTGTAAAATAAACAATAAAACGGTTGTAAGATAAAAGTGTGCACGAAAGCATATTATAATATATAAACAAAAGAAAATTTAGAAATTTACAATGTTGATTATATAATTGTTTACGTGATTATGTGCGATTAATTGTTATATTTGATTGTCTCTTATTTTATACTAATAAATTATATAAATGAATTATCAGATGGAAAACGTTGGTAATGAACCAGTAAATGAACTAAATCAATCTGAGCAAAATCAGGAAGAGCAATTGTTAAATAGGCAAGATATCGAGGATATCGTTGCTCAAGGAATAGCTAATGCTATTCCAGCAATTCTTGTTGCTGCCCAGAAACCTGTTAAACCTCAACAACTCATTCCTACTAAACGAACTCAGGAAGATAACTTCAGTAATAGTATAAACGGAGGAGGCAATCATATTAACAATAACAATAATGTTCTGCAAGCCCCAATTTTCAAGAAAATGAAAGCTGCAACACCTGGTTGCACTTACAAAGAATTTCTTGCCTGTAAACCAGCTGAGTTTGCAGGTAACGAAGGGGCGATTGCAGCACTGCATTGGTTAGAGAAAACTGAGGCAGTGATTACCATAAGTAAATGTGCCGAGGAAGATCAGGTCATGTATGCGTCAAATCTTTTTAAAGAAGGGGCGCTAGAATGGTGGAACACAGTGTTACAAGCTAAAAGAAGGATCGTGGCGTATGCTATGAACTGGGAAGAATTTAAGAATCTTGTAGAAAGAAAATTTTGCCCCGTGTATGAAAAAGATCAAATGGCAAATAAGTTCCTAAATCATCGAATGATGGGTGTAGACTGTCGAGGATATACTTCGACATTCTTCGAATATGCTAGAGTGGTACCAACGCTGGCTTCGCCAGAGCCGGTACTCATTTCTCGCTATATTTGGGGATTAATTAGCGAAATCCGTAATATTGTTAAAGCTGCGAGACCTCGCACTATTGACGATGCGGTAGAATTAGCTAATACCCTAACTGATGAACTGGTACGCACAAGAGATGAAAACAAGAAAAAGGAACTGGCTCAGAAAATTACCCAAGGATTTCGTATGGGTAATAGTAGTAACTTCAAGAAAAGAGGAACATGGCAATCCTCAACTCCTCAGTTCTGCAGGAATTGCAAAAAGAAACATTATGGAAGATGCAATATAACCTGCAACTTTTGCAAAGCTGTAGGACATCGTGAAGAAAACTGCAGAAAGAAAACCATATTCTGCTTTAACTGTGGAGAAGCGGGGCATTTTAAAACAGAATGTCCTAAATTGGCCAAACCAGCAGACAACAAAACCAAGACGGCCGACGGAGCTACTAAGAAGAATGCCAGAGCATTCCAGCTGACCACTCAAGAAGTAGAACTCATTCCAGATGTAATAGCTGGTACGTTCTTAGTTCACAATGTTTACGCAAAAGTATTATTTGACTCTGGTGCAAACCAAAGTTTTATAAATACTACATTTTGCCAAGCTCTTAAATTACCCTTAACCAACCTTAGGGATATTTTTACAGTCGAAACGGTAGATGGGAATTCTGTTAAAATAGATAAAGTTTTGCGGGAAGGAAATATAGAACTTTCAGGTCATAAATTCTCTGCAAACATGTTACCTATGAAATTAGCCGAATTCGATGTTGTGTTAGGAATGGATTGGTTAGTAGCCAACCATGCTCGAATTCTTTGTGATAAAAATTCTATAGAGATTCAGGCACCTACCGGAGAAGTAATCATGATTACAGGAAATAAACCACGTAAACCCATGAAGTTCATATCAGTAATGAAAGTTGCTAGTTATGAACGAAAGCAAGGAATAGTATATATGATTTCAGTAATCATTAATACTAAGGGTAAAGAACTTAAGGAGATTCCTGTAGTCTCAGAATACCTAGATGTATTCCCAGAAGAGTTACCAGGATTACCACCAGATAGGGAAGTAGAATTTAGGATTCATCTAATTCCCGGAACTACACCGATAGCCAAGGCACCTTATCGGTTAGCACCTAATTAAATGTTAGAACTGAAAAAGAAATTAGATGAATTACTAAGCAAAGGATTCATACAACCTAGCTCATCCCCTTGGGGAGCGCCAGTGTTGTTCGTAAAGAAGAAGGATGGTTCGATGAGAATGCGTATTGATTATAGAGAACTGAATAAGGTTACAATTAAGAATCGATACCCATTACCTAGGATTGATGATCTTTTTGATCAACTTCAAGGAGCTAGATACTTTTCTAAGATCGACTTACGCTCCGGATATCATCAATTAAAGGTACAAGAGGAAGACATACCTAAAACTGCTTTCAGGACTAGGTATGGTCATTACGAGTTTACAGTCATGCCCTTTGGGTTAACAAATGCTCCTGCAACATTTATGGACATGATGAATAGAATCTGTAAACCGTATTTGGATAAATTTGTAATTGTGTTTATCGACGATATACTTATTTATTCCAAAAGTCAGACAGAACATTGTGAGCACTTACATACACTCTTAACTTTGTTAAGAAAAGAAAAGCTTTATGCCAAATACTCGAAGTGTGAATTTTGGCTAAAGGAAGTGCAATTTCTAGGTCACATGGTGAATCACGAAGGTATTCACGTAGATCCCTCTAAAATAGAGGCAATTACCAAATGGAAGGTTCCGCAATCCGCAATGGAAATTAGAAGTTTTATAGGTTTAGCCGGATATTATAGACGGTTTATTAAGGCTTTTTCCAAAATAGTTGTACCATTAACTAAGCTAACCTGTAAAGCAGTTAAGTTTGAATGGGGACCTAAACAAGAAGAAGCTTTTAGGATTTTAAAGCAAAAGTTAACCAATGCTCCAATCCTAGCTTTACCAGAAGGGACTGAAGATTTTGAAGTTTAATGTGATGCTTCAAAACTAGGATTATGATGTGTGTTAATGCAACGCAAGAAGGTAATTGCGTATGCGTCAAGGCGATTGAAAAAGCACGAGGAAAATTATACAACTCATGATTTAGAATTAGGAGCCGTAATTTTTGCCCTTAAGATTTGGAGACATTATCTGTACGGAAGTAAATTTACTGTCTATACCGATCATAAAAGTTTAAGGTACATATTTGGGCAAAAGGAGTTGAACATGAGACAAAGGAGTTGGATGGAAATCATAAGTGATTACGACTGTGATATTCAGTATCACGAAGGAAAGGCTAATGTAGTTGCAGATGCCTTAAGTCAAAAGTATCATGAAAAGCAAAAGCGAGTTCGTGCTCTCAAATTAAATCTACAAGTAGATTTAATGGAACAACTAAGGAATGTTCAGGAAACAGCAATCAAGGATGATGCTGAAGGAATGAAAGGACGAATAAAAGAATTAGAACAAGGAGCTGATGAAATTTGGAGATTCCATAAAAGAAGAATTTGGGTACCTAAGCAAGGAGAATTAAGAGATAAAATTTTTAAGGAAGCCCATAAATCTAGGTATACCATGCACCCTGGAAACAATAAGATGTATCAAGATTTAAGAAATAATTTCTGGTGGATAGGCATGAAAAAGGATATAGCTAGATATATTTCTAAGTGTCTTACTTGTTCACAAGTTAAGGCAGAACACCAGAAACCTTCAGGTCTACTACAACAATTAGAAATGCCAGTATGGAAATGGGAACTCATAACAATGGATTTTGTTACTAAGTTACCCAAAACCAGAAAAAGTAATGATGCGATTTGGGTAATTGTGGATCGATTAACCAAATCAGCTCATTTTCTACCCATGAAAGAAACCTTTAGCATGGAAAGGTTGGCAAGGTTGTATGTAGATGAAGTAGTATCTCTACATGGAGTTCCACTCTCCATTGTATCAGATAGGGATAGTCGTTTCACTTCTCACTTCTGGACAAGTTTCCAAGAAGCCATGGGAACTAAACTAAACTAGAGCATTGCATATCATCCACAAACAGACGGGCAAAGTGAAAGGACGATACAAACCCTAGAAGACATGCTCCGAGCATGTGTGATAGATTTAAGTGGAAACTAGGATGATCACTTACCCTTAATTGAATTCTCCTATAACAATAGTTATCATTCAAGTATCGAATCTGCCCCATTCGAAGCACTATACGGACGTAAGTGCAGCACTCCAGTATGTTGGGCAAAAATAGGAGAAAGTCAATTATCAGGACCAGGGATAGTACAAGAAACTACAGACAAGATCACTCAAATCAAGGAAAGATTGAAGACGGCTCGAGATCGTCAGAAGAGTTATGCAGACAATAGACGAAAGCTATTGGAATTCCAAGTTGGAGACAAAGTACGATTGAAAGTATCTCCTTGGAAAGGAGTAGTTCGGTTTGGAAAGAAAGGAAAGCTAAGTCCAAGATACGTAGGACCATTTTCAGTGATTCAACGTATAGGACCAGTTGCTTATCGTTTACAACTACCAGAAGAAATAGCTGGAGTACATGATGTATTTCATGTATCCAATCTCAAGAAATGTTTGTCTGACGAATCACTGATAGTACCTCTTCAAGATATAGAGGTAAATGAAAAATTGAAATTTGTAGAGAAACCTCTTTAAATAGAAGATAGAAAGATCAAGTTTCTCAAGCACAAGAGACTAGTACTGGTCAAAGTTAAGTGGGATTCAAAACGAGGACCTGAATACACTTGGGGGTTAGAATCAGAAATGAAGCGAAAGTATCCCTACTTGTTCCAGTAAATCTCGAGGACGAGATTTTATTAAGGTGGGGAGAATGTAACAACTCTTATTAAAAAGTCCTATTTATTTCTTTAATTGTCCAATAGGAAACCCTAATTGAGAAACCCAAGTGATTCTGCATAAACCCTACAATTTTCAGAATAATCGGAATCAGGATCAGGGCCCCTAAAACTCAGGGGGGGTAAATCCTAGTCGGTAATATCCAAACAGTTTAACGTGTAAATCGAATTTGCATGCATGACCAACTCACCTGAGCTACCTGGACACGGGGCTACCCTAGGGTAGATTGGTCTCCCTCGCGCCACGCGACAGGTACAGGTGGTCCTGTCACGACACGCGGGGGGGGGGGGGGGGGACAAATTGTAGGTATAAATACAGGGGCTTGGGACTTGAGATTCTGCGTTAGTTCGACGTAGAAATTCAAAGTGTACGCTGAGATATTATAGAAACAGTCCCAAAACACACACGATTCACGGAACGCTGTCGCGATAACATGGTAATAACTCGATCGCTGCTACGATTCAATGTCCGATTGATTGAAACTATCCGATGGATGTTTAAGTGCTGCCCACATTAGGGTTATGCTTTGTCATTCGTCGTGAATTCGATGGATGTTTAAGTATTGCACTTTGTCATTCGTTGTGAGGGTTTGATCTCGTGAGTTATCGTAAATGCTGTATTGGTTACTAACCTAGTTTTGGGTGCATTGTTATTTAAACTAGGTTAACAAGGCCAATCAGTAGACTAGACTATGTCCGTGTTAAATCTGCAATGTGAGTCATTCTCTTTTTATCAAATTGCTTTACAAAACCTTAAATGTTTTCCAGTTATACTTTGCAGTGATTAAGTCTTTGCTAATCTTAAGTTACTGGCAATAAGTGGGGTATTGTGCACATTACTACTGTTTTTATCACTTTAGGTGGGCGAGCCTAATTAGTGATATACGTCGCTATTGGGTGACAGGACCCAATAGTGGTATGACCACAGTCATAGATCCGGTCGAGTGACAACTAAACCAGCTAATTATAAGATACGGGGCAAATGTAAAAACTCTTAATACTGTAAATTATAACCAACGTGACATTTTAGTAAATAGAATGATTCACCAGTATTTCCCGCTGACAAAATCTTTTTCAAACATGTTTCAGCTGATCTGTTGTGATCCAGGAAAAGTGCCGCGAAGCACTACAAGCTTAAGGAAGTGGCTCAATATAAAATAAAGAAACATGTTATGTAAAATAAAGATTTCTCAGAAAAATCATATGATTGTAAACTACCGGGTTTTATCCCGAATTGTGAAATGAAATAATCAGGAAATTTTAGTTTTAAAAAGATCCTGACAAAGTCTTCCGCTGTCAAATGAATTAAATAAATACCACGGGATTTTCTGTCCCGCGGCTCCTGAAACGGGTCAAACCGGGTCGGGGGCCGTGACACCTGCAAACCCAAAAAGAAATTCATTTCTCCCATAGCACTCATCTCGAACTTCTCTTGCATCACCTGCTCGAATTCTTCACACATTTCATCATTTGTAGACCCGAAAATGATGTCATCCACATACACTTGAACCAGCAACAGATCCTCGTTTCTTTCCTTGATGAAGAGAGTACAGTCGATCAACCCACGCCGAAAACCATTCTGCAACAGATAGGTAGACAACGTTTCATACCAAGCCCTCGGAACTTGATAAAGACCATAAAGTGCCTTGTTTAGAAGCCAAAATCTGTCAAGATTAATCGGGTCTTCCAAACCAGGCGGTTTTTCAACATATACTTCTTCCTCGACCACACCATGAAGAAATGCACTTTTCACATCCATCTGATAAACAGTGAACTTCTTGTAAGACGCATAAGCCAAGAAAATCCTTATAGCTTCAAGACGTGCCACTGGTCCATAAACTTCATGATAATCAATGCCTTCTACCTGATTAAAGCCCTAGACAACCAATCTTTCTTTATTTCTCACAACAACACCATTGCAAATCATTCCTTCTCCAGTGATGTATCCGCCCTTATCTCCAGCAAAGGCAACATAACCTCCCCTAATGCTTTTCACATCGTACAGGAGCCTTAAGTCTCCTATCATGTGCCGGGATGCTCCACTGTCAACAATCCAAAGACTATTCACAGTTCCTCCTGGAACACCCTGCACAACACACTACACAATCTGTTCGAGATGGGGACCCAAGCCTTAGAGGTCTTGGGTCGACCCTTATCATCAAGAAATGTTATTTCTATTTCTTGATGATTTGGAAATGGTGTGCCTCCCCTTGAAACTGTACCGGTTTTAGGTTTCCAAAATTGTTGTCGTTTACCAGATTGATTATTATTTACAGATTTAGACACTTCTGGTTTTGACGTGTTTGATGAACTTGGTCCCTTTTCAACAACATCCGGTTTTAACACTTTCTCGATTACCTTAACATTTTTACGTCGTTGTTTTGCTTCTTGTTCCTTAACAATTCGTTTGTCTTGTTTAGGTGACACAGAACAACGTTGGTAATCCTTTTCAGGAGCGGCTTTTTCAACAAATTTGGTTTTGGTGGGTTTGTACAATTTTTGATTATATGCCCAAAGTCCCCACATTTAAAACATGTTCTCCTTTCAGCAAATTTAGGAGATTCTGATCGATGTCCCGATGTTGAACTTACGGGCTTTGAGGTACTGGCTTCATTATCACACTCATTTGTATGTTGAGTGTAATTGTTATCACTGTTACATTTCAGAATTTTGACTTGTTGGACAAAAGCAGTATTAGATTTGTTTTCAAAAGTCTCAATTTTGTCAGTACCACTTGAGGCCACAAATTTAACATCCCTTCCCTTTTTCTTGTTTTGAGCTCCCTTTGGTTCAAACTTAGGTCGTTGAGCTCGTTTTTCCTGTTGTTTACCTTTAGGGGCGATTGGTTGTTTCTCAGATGGTAATTTTTTATTTCCGTATTGTTTTCTAACTTCAGATTTTGGAATAGGATCACACTGAGTTACTGTAACTCTCAGGATCGCCTTACCCAAAAACTTACTGGTAGAATCTTCCAAAACTCGTTCAATCATTGATGGATTAACGTTTTTAATTGGGAAATCCTTGTTTGAGTAAATTTTATCATCACCAATCAAAGTATACAACACATTATCGCCCTCAAACGTAGACACAACTTTCTCCACAGACTTGATTGAATCAATCTCTTGTTTTGCAATTGATTGCACAACGGTGGCAACGGGAGTAGGAGGATCACACAAAATATGATTCTCAACAGGAATTTCTACTCCTTTCTTCTTGTCAAGAGATTGATCCTGATAACTCTCATCTGAGTCATCCTATATGTCATCAGATTCATCATCTGATGAAACATAATCCTCAATTATTGGAGGACTTTGGTCCACAGCACAAGACACATTTTATGGCTTTTCTGATTCCTTTGAGGAATCATCTAGTTTGAACCCTAAACCTGCTGCAAACTCTTCGGGATTAAGAGGTACAGATGGTTCAAACCATGGCATTTCTTCCTCATCAGGTAGTTTGGTATAATTGTGTCTTAACGGAGGTGGACACGACTTATACCCAATGCATTTAACATCCCCTTTCAGCTTTTGGACCTCGATGATATGATCAAGCACATATCGGGAGTTAGAATAACTCTCCAACTTGAGCTCGATTGCATCATGCTCGCATTTGGCAATGGCTAACTCTTTCTTTAAATCCTCAATGATGTTAATATAGTTATTAATTCCCGTTTGCTTATTCAAAATGTTTTTGTTAATTCAGATACACTTTGCTTAAGTGTTTCATTAATAGATTTGAAATCCTTTTCATTGTGAGTTAAAGCCATGTTTGCCTCCTTGCATTTTGAAAGGTCAACTACCAATCCCTGATTGTGACTAGTAACAACTTCTAGCTTACGTTTCAATTCCACACAATCATTGCATACACTAGGAGTTTCAGTGCGTACCTGACTAGTCGAGGCTGCAACATTTGCCATAAAGGCAGTTTGATAAGAAGAAGATCTATCCTTGGTGAAGAACTCCTCCATTGCCTTTGATGCAACTTCAGCTTTCTTTATCAGCACAGATTTCTGGTTTTTCAACTCCTCGGCTTTTTTCAAATCCTCAGCTTCCTTCAACAGACAATCAACCTCCTCATCGAGATTTTCATTTACTTCCGGATCTAAACCATAACCACCCGCATTGGAGCTTTCCTCAGCCGAGCTACCGCTGTAACCAGAACTATCATCATCTTCAGAGAACTCCTCACTGTGAACATGCTTGATATACTTGATGATCTTAGCATAACAAGTTGTTCCTCCATTTCCTTCTGTTCCCTGATTACCCAGTTGCACTGACCAGTCACATCCTTCATCTGCATGAACTACTAAGGCCCTGTTTGAATTGGAAGGCCCCGACTGATTTGAGTTACCCAGATTGTTAACTGCTACAATGCCCCTTTCATTGCTCACTTGATTGGCATTTGATGAGCTTGACTGGTTTCTGAAAGGATTTTGATTTCCTTGTCTGCTCGGTCGAGTGCATTCCCGTTTGAAATGGCCCTTCTCCTCACAATTGAAGCATGTAACTGCATCCTTATCAAAACCATACTTAGTATCTCTCTTTCTTTCCAAACTTGTTCTACCCGTTCTCCTCATGTAGTCCTTAGCTCTTCTCACTGCACTTGCAAACGCCCACTTAATATCCATCAATTCCATTTCCTCCCTGTCTATTTGCTGATAGTCTTCATCTGTCAAATTAATGTTCCCAATTTGACCAACAACTAATCTACAATAGGTACTCACCATTGTGTTTAAAAGCTATATATGTTCCCGAGCACCTTCCACACTTACTTTGGTGAAGTTTGAGGTATCGAATCTGACAGTGTTGGGGTTTGAAGATTGAGTGTTGTTGTTCCCATAAAAGGCTTGTTGAGGAGATTGTTGACAAGGTAGTTGTAGGGTAGATTGTGTGAATGGAGAGGGTTTTTGTTGAGGAAGTGGTTGACAAGGTAGTTGTAGGGTAGATTGTGTGAATGAAGAGGGTTGTTGTTGAGGAGATGGTTGACAAAGTAGTTGTAGGGTTGATTGTGTGAATGGAGAGGGTTGTTGTTGAGGAGGTGGTTGACAAGGTAGTTGTAGACCATAAGGATTTGTATTTGATACAAATGCGGTTTGAAGCTTCGGTTGTTGTTGACTGGTACTAACCCCCATATTAATACCTCCATAGTATATCTCGGGATTTTGTGGAACTGGAAGTCGTTTAGCCTTTCGAATTTCTTCTTCATCCTTGTTCTCAAGCTTTTGGACGAATTCATAAATGCTAACCGTATCCAAAACACCAGTATGTTTCAACAAGTCGATGAACTGACTCCACTTAGGTGGCAAAGCCTCAGCAAAACGCATAACCATTTCTTGTTGTGTAGCATGAACCTTGTGTGAGTGCATCTCGATAATCAAGTGATAGTACCGAGTAGCCATCTCATAGAGTGTTTCATTTTCCATGAACCAAAATGCTTCGAACACCTTCTTCAACAAATCATGACGAATCGTTCTCGTTGTAGCATTTCTTTCTCCTCTCGCTTCCAAGACGCCCCACAAGTTCTTTGTACTTGTACAATACGCAAATTGATGATAGATATCCTTATGAAGTGCTTGCGTAAGGATAGAAAATGCTTTCTTCTCGAGATCGTAAGCCTTTTTATCATTTTTGCTCAATCCCGCCAAAGCTTATGCATTGGAACCTGCTTCTTCGAGAGCTTCATTGTACAGTGTGATAAAGCATGTCCACAATTTGGTGTTTTGGCCTAAAACATACATATGAAAACGATTTTTCCATGATGGATAATCATTCATGTGATTCAATTTTGGTGGACGATTGTTGCTTCCCGTTTCACTCTCGCTTAAGAGAAGATTTTGGATGCTACTGTTTTGATTCGCGACACATGCCCATTGATGTTCGGTAATTTCCTATTTCGGGATTAATCCTTTCACCCATTGTGAAGGATCTTGTGGCATACTTGAGGTTTCACTCCAACTCCAAGGGTTTGAACTCATTATGAAGTTTTATAAGAGACACTTTAAGTTAAAACACAAAATTTTAAGTTATCACAAATATATGAGCTTTCTGTGAACAAAGAACACCAAAACCACTAACTTGTCTACAAAGACTATAGGCCCCACGAAGACTAAGTGTCCACGAACCCTTGAAGTCAACGAAGACTAGTAGTCAATGATGACCGTTTGTTGACTTAATCAACCCACGAACTCTCAGACTTGATGGACCACGAACCCTTAATAAAATTTGAAGCCCAGTGAAAATTTTGTGTAGCCCAATATTAATTTTGTAAAGCCCAAAGGTTGACGAAGGGTGTAATGTCACGAAGACTTGACAGTTCGTCCACTATCCCTTGAGAAGGACTGACCACAAACTCTTAACAGTTCGTCCACAAGCCTTGTCAACCATCAACGGGGAATTTGGTGAGATTCCACTTTTTATAGTAATTCATTTTATCTGATTTTAGAAAAGATAAAAGATGGGTATCCCAGTATAGTTAGAAACAAACATTCGAAGATTTTACCTTTTCAGAAAATCCTTTTCAAACTTATCTCTACCAAACACAAACCGGTCACTTTTCCGGTCAACAGACTTGCCGGAAAAATTTGACGAACACAGATTTTGAAAGAAATTTTAAGAAAAACCTAGTCCTAGCATGTCTCCATGTGTTTTAACTGGGTTTCTATAAAAATTATCTTCAAACCAACAAGTTTTTACTAAGTTCTAGACACCTTTTAGAAAAACTTGAAATTCTTGTTATCAAACTCAAAAACCACTTCCAGAAATTTCACAAAGTGTTCAAACACAAAGCTTTGCTTGGTTTTAAACAAGGAAGAGAGCCAAAACTCTGATACCACTTGTAGGTCCACTTGGAGGATCAAGATTAAACCTACTTCCTTGTTTGTTAACACACTAACGAGTGCGGAATCTACGAGAGTATGCAAACCAAAGCAAAATGGAACAAACACAAAGTAACCAAAGATTAACAACTTTGATTAAGTGAAGAGAATTAGTAACACACACACACACAGTGTTTACAAAGTTACACACATAACTCTCAAACTCTCTTGACTGAAATGAGAAATATGTAAGGCCCTATAATTGGGTAGGTTTACGCTTATCTTTATCAAACACAATTATAGGCTATTGGGCTTAGCCTTATAGTGGGTTAGATAATATTAGAATAAGCCATGTGGGCTATTTAAGTGATTTGGGCTTGTTTGGATAGTAATATTGTGCATGTGGGCCTGGCCCAGTCTGTAACTAGGTCACCCTATGTAACTATAAATAAGGTGAACCTAGTTCATTATTAGGTTAGACATTTTCGTGAGGTTCTTCATAATTTACGATTTCTTGGTGGGTGTACCAGACGGTTCTCTAGAAACCGTGTGCACTTTGGTTTATTCAACCATTCAAGTTCTTGTTCTTATCACTTTTCTCAGTATTCCGCGCTTTGATTAGTGATTTTAATATCCGGTTGTTGTTTTGGGACTTACAATTGGTATCAGAGCCTAAGTAGTCTCACGAAGGCTCGGTTTTAATCGTATATTTTTGAAGTTCGAAGAACACACTTGAAAATACGAAGAACAGTTGAATATTGGTGGTTTGATCTGTTTTGGAACGAAAAGTATTGTGTTTGCTATTTTTTAGAAAGTTTGGTGGAAAGAATAAGGAAATTGTTTTAAATTGTTTCCTTGTTTTATGAGATTTCAGTAAGTGATCTTCTTCCAAATATAGAATTGTGCGATTGATTTTGGTTGACTTTTCAACTTGTGCGATCAAGTTCCCTTGAAGTCTTCAAATTGTGCGATCATCAGACATCATTTTCACAATTTAAGTGACATCATCAGATATCATCTTTGCATGTGAAACACATCTTGTGCGATCAACTAAAGTGTGAGATTGAGTCAAAATTGTGCGATTGTAAGAAGACTTGTGCGATCCAACTTGTGCAACAATAATATCCATAGTATCAAAATTCAAAGGCTGCAACCACCTCATTTCTTGTGCGATCAGGTTATTCTTGTGCGACTGAATTTCCGTCTTGTGCGACTACGGAATTATTGTGCGATCAAGATATCATCTATCATCATACTTCATCTTCGGCGGACCTGCAACTGTCCTCACTCAACCACCGGTCACCTCCTTGTTTCATCTCTGAATCTTCATCTTCTCCACAGTTCAGCAGTCATCATCTCCAAACAAGCTGCTCGCCTCGGACCGAACATCACAGTCATCTACATCTCCGGCAATCGCACCGTTCATCGATCTTAACCGTCATCATCACCGTGAAATCACCTTCAACCATCGTCATCATCGACCACCTTCACCAACCTGCTAAAACCTCTCGGTTACCTTCTTCATCATCTCCGACAACCCTCGTTCACCGCCGACCTCCGACAACCTTCGTTCACCGTCCACTGTTAACCACCCTCTCCACCACCGCTCATCCACCAATCACCACCGTCACCTTCAACCTATCTCAGACGTGAAGAAACGAATAAGAAATCAGTGACGGCTTACATAATTTTAGGGTTTCGGGACGGTTTGTCATCGAAGAAGAGACAGTTATCGTTTGTTTTAATTAATTGATAGTATATTAATAATAATAATAATTATAATATAATCATTAAGTCATCATTACTTTATCATTAATATATATTAAAATAGTTTTATTAAAAATTAATAATTATAAAAAAATAGTTTATTAAAAATTAAAAAAAAAGGGTTTTTGTTATTGTTTTGGCGATAAGTTTTGACAGGATTGAAGGTGTGGTACAGAAAAGCTTTTTCGTGTGTGTGGCAAAGGGTTTGAGTTAGCAAGTACACGGGTTCTCGCTTTGGGCTTGTGTTGTGGAAACAGTTAAAGGCGCACAGTTTTGGGGGATCACACTTTCGGGGGATCACATATTTGGGGGATCACATCTTTGGGGATCACATTTTCGGGGGATCAAATCTTAAAAATGTCTTCTAAGAGAGAGGTGCTTGAGCAGGAACTCCAAGGATTCAGATACTAATATGGTGAATCTATAGAAGCACTTACAGGCCGGTTTGCTGAACTACTCTCTAAGATGGAGAAGGCAGAGATGGTGGTGTCTACTCACATGTGCAACAGAAAGCTTCTGGATGCTATAAAAGGGATTCCAGATCAGGAAAACTGTAGTTGGTTTAGAAATGTTAATCAGATAATTGTGACTACCGACTGCTAATGTTACAAAATGAAGCCGAATGAGCTGATGTCACTCATCAAATCATATGACAACGCTGACAAGCAGTCCACTCAAGGTATTCAAACTCACGACTTCACTCCCATTCCCGATGAGGTATGTGTAGACGATGTTTGTTGTACTTCAAAGTGAAGGGAAAAGGTAAAGGGATTTAAAGAACAGGCTGAGTCGCTTACTATGCAACTTCAATATACCAGATCCAGTAGTTATGAAATTAAAAAGAAACTGGGTGGGTATAAGGATATGGTGGAGGCGCAAAAGCGTGATATCCGAAAGTTGCATAGCGATCTAAGCGAAGCGAACTGTCGATATCTCCACTTCAAGGAGCTATCTGAAAAAATAACTGTTGAATTAAATGACTTAAAATCAACTTTTGAAAATACTGAATTTTATTTTTAAAAAGTTTGATGTTTCAAGTGAAAAGGTCGAAAAGATGATAAATCAACAGTTAAAGTATAGCAAAAAGGAAGTGAGGAATAAAGGATTGGGATTTGTATGCATACCTCCACCATACAATCACAATTACACCTCTATTCCTATGACTGAGGATGAGATAGCCGACTTGCCTGAAATGGAATATGGGAAGCCTGGGGATAGGAAGGTTGAGCCTGTTGATCAAAAGAAAGTTAAAATCACAAGGCCTGATAAAACCGAAATTATTCTAGAAAAACAGGTGTTTAATAAAACTTTTGTGAAACCTGCTGAAGTTTCAAAACACACCGAGACTGTAAGTTTTGAGAAAAATGATGATGTTGATAAGCATTTTCAAGTGTTAGATAATACTGAATCAACATTTTCTCAAAATTCACCTGAAGTACAACAACAAGAGAAAGAGTCAAAACAATCTTGTGAAAATAAACCTGTCACAAAAGAGCCTGAAGCAAAAGAAACTAGAGTTAATCTAGACAACATTGAGTTTGCCATGTTAAGAGGTTTGACTGAGTTTATAAAAGAATTCAATAGGAGCAAACAAGGTGAATCTGTTTCTTCATTTGAAACATCTTGCGACACTTCTGAGACATCCACTTCTGAGAAATCAGAAATGGGCGAATCACCTAGTGTCAACAGTGCATCACCTGATGAAGCAGAGGCATCTCATTCTGAATCATTGGCTTCATCTGATTCAACCAGTGACTCCTATGAAAAGACTGACTGTGATAATTCAGAGTCAGTTGCTCCAGTGGAATCAACAAATGAATCATCTGAAACTGCTGATTCAAATTCGATTAAAGAAGAATCAGAAACAACATCAGGAGCATCTGTTGGGTTAAATGGTAATGAAACCACAGAAACCCCTGCTGAATGTTCAAAAGAAGAAAATTATGATTCTTCAGAACCAATTATGTCACAAGAAACTGAGAGTAATTCTGCAGCATCAAGTGACATTGTTTGTGAGAAAATTAATGATACTAACCCTGTTACTTCAAATGCAGACCAAGTAATTATTGAGGATTGGGTTGAGGGGGATGACGTTGTTTGTCAAAAAGCTGAAGATGTTTGTCCAAAAACATCAAATTTGTCTGCTGATGTTCCTCCTTATGTGAGAAAGGCTGTTTCTGAGCCAGCTTTGAGAGGCCCTTCAAACAAATATGTGCCTCCAAAGTAAACAGTTAGAAATGATCATACTAATCCTAACAGTAAATGCACTAACTGTTGTAAACAGGGACATAAGAAGCAGGGGAGAATGTCTGAACAATTTGCAAACAAATCATCCAACAAAATGTATAACTCATACTCAACATTGGTTGGATGGAATGGATCGGGATATGCTCCTTACGTAAAGAAGCAAACGTGCTACAACTGTGGCATACCCGGTCACATTGCTAGGAATTGCACATATCGTCCCTATGTGCCAAATAATACACAGCATCAGAGGGTTACACCAAGGGACATATCTTATTCTAAGCCAATAAAGGTTGAAAAACTTAAGGCAATGATGAATAAGCGTCCCAAGGTTAAACCATATGATGGGGACTGGAATGCTGCTAAAACTAAACGAAAACAAGCTTTGAAACCTAAACAAGTTATGAAAAACAAAAAGGTTGAAAAGCAGAATGTTTTGCCCAAGGCTCTTAAGAAATTAGAGAAGCCTAAACAAGTTTGGAAGGAAAAATATAAAGCAGCAACATCACCAGTCCTTGAATCAAAACAGACCATGTGCTTTAGAGAAGTGTCTTATGTTGATGCTTCAGGAATACCCAGGACCACGATGGCCTGGGTACCAATGTCTTACTAATCTCCTTAATTTTCAGGGACAACCAAGGAGGAGTTGTTGACAATCCTTGGATGTTGATAGCGGTTGTTCCAGAGACATAACGGGTAACATTTCACTGTTTCAAAATGTACATTTCTTTACAGTTGATATGTTTCGTTTGAAGGAGATAAAAGAGAAGTAAGACTAGATCAGCAAAAAGCTATAAATTTGAATTTCATGTTCTAATTTTGTTATTGATTAGTCTAATGATGGAACGGTTAAACAAAAAAAAATTCATTTTCTTTTGTGTTTCTCTTTGTACATAAGTTTTCGTTGTTTAGGTAAATTTGCGGGTAAGATTTACGCACAATTTTAGGGGGATATCTAAACATATCCATCTGTAAATAGAGAAAATGAGAAAAATACAAAAACATTCGAAAAACAAGAAAAATCAAAAAATATTTTGTTGCATAAATGGGAAATGAAATAATTTCACGATGTGGATTAAGGCTGACTCATGTAAGACCAATATTGAAATGGTCTGACTCTAGAGCGATATGTTGGTAGGCTTTATCCTGATGGCTAGATTCTTTGACTGGTTCTGTGTAGAACACTAACTCTATTCTATGACCTCAGGAAAGAACGTCACTTGGAATTAGGACATGGCTATTTGAATGCGTGTGTGATGTCCCGATACACACAATTTCGTTCTAGTTCTGAAATCTTTTATGTCCAACTCGTGTATCTCCTTTGTTTTGCATGAGCAAAGACCTGGAGGTGCTAGGCAACGTCAGCTTCTGTTTTGCGAGAGCAAAGACCTAGCTGTACGTTGTCGCGCTATAGATCAATTACACCCGAAAGAGGCCCTCTAGTGCCCAAAAGAAACCCGAAAAACCTATATCAAATTGAAAGAAAAATTCATTTGATCTGTATATTATATCCATCTTTGCAAATGATCTATTTTGTTCTCTTCTCAATCCAGTCCCAGTCAAGATTTCAGAATCCTAGAACGGGCTTGTGAAATATGTGGTAGGGAAACTACTCGTATGATAGCCTGTTCAAATCTAAAATTCCAGGATTTGATTGTGATTGAATTGAGTGTTCATATTAATTGAAATGGAAAACATGATAAATAAGTTGCAGACCGTTAAATGAAAAAGGTCTAAGGAGATAAGTTTAAGTGGAAAAATATACTAGCAATCGCTCAGATCACCCAAAGTAAATTAGTGTTGATAAGTGTAGTCTGGTCTGAAACACTTTGATTTGATCCCATTGCAAATTGTAATTGTATATTAGTTTCTTTCTTTGTTTATTTGTGTTTTAGTTTATATTGTTAGATTTTAAAAATCAAAATCCAAAAATAGAGTTCTTATTTGTTTTATAAAAAAAAAAATTAACCGTTCTTGAAGATTTGATTGATAATCATAAGTTGAAATAAATTTAAATTGTGAAATCCGAGTACAAAAACTTGGATGTACCAAGTGTTCATGTGGTATTTCCCTCTGTTGCTTAGAAATGTTTGCTTATGAGTTTTTGAGCATGTGCAGAATTATATTCAAATCAAGAAACAGGGGTTGTTGAAGATTGAGATGCTGTTGGCTACTGATAAAGCATGAAGCATCACAACAACAAGATGTGCCTGAGTCAGAAGAACCAGATACGAGTCATCATCTGACAATGATAGTACATTTGAAGAAGTACATGTGAACGTGCTTGAAATAAAAGACATTGACAAAGAAAAGAGTTGCGTAGAATCCTCCTCTTGCGTTCTTTTCAACAAGATTTTCAAGCAAAGCTGATCGTTTTTAACAAGAACAAAGAGCCCAAGTTTGAAGATGAAAAGATGAAGTATCTTCCCACAGAAACACGATGAAGACAACAGTTTGATAAAGATAGCATAAACCTAGGGGGTATTGTAAGGCCCTATAATTGGGTAGGTTTACGCTTATCTTTATCACACACAATTATAGGCTATTGGGCTTAGCCTTGTAGTGGGTTAGATAATATTAGAATAAGCCATATGGGCTATTTAAGTGATTTGGGCTTGTTTGGATAGTAATATTGTGCATGTGGGCGTGGCCCAGTCTGTAACTAGGTCACCCTATGTAACTATAAATAGGGTGAACCTAGTTCATTATTAGGTTAGACATTTTCGTGAGGTTCTTCATAATTTTCGATTTCTTGGTTGGTCTACCAGACGGTTCTCTAGAAACCGTGTGCACTTTGGTTTATTCAATCATTCAAGTTCTTGTTCTTATCATTTTTCTCAGTATTCCGCGCTTTGATTAGTGATTTTGATATCCGGTTGTTTTGGGACTTACAAAACAAGTCTGTCATTATATAGGCCCTGATACCCAGTAACACTACGAAGAGTATTACTGGGCCACGAACTGTTAACAACATCGACGAACCCCCTCAGTCCACGAACTCCCCATTTCCCACGAACTCTTCATATGCCATGAACTGTTAAGGGTTCGTGGTGAACTCTCCTTCCCATCCAATATCTACGAACTATGAGGAGTTCCACGAACAATAGTCTTAGAACATAAATTCCACGAACACTCAAATGTTCATTAAATTCATTTCACATTCACAATATATAAAAGATGACATCATGATGATGATGTCATGGTGATGTTAACTCGCGGCGCTTCGTGCTTCGTGTGTCGAACTCTAGGGCGCACGACGGATGAATGTCGTGACATCAGGCTTGAGCCGAACCTAACCGAGCCAAACCAAACCGAGTCGAACCGAACCAAGCCGCATCCACAAAGTGCATCAACAGTAACCAATGGTCATGTAGTAACAGATGGTCTAGGGTTGCATATTAATGATTGAAATGATTGTGTTAATGTTTGAAATGATTGTGTTAACGATCCGATTAAGATGGTTAGGGACATTGATCGATTAGATTAATTGTTGTTGATGAATGTGATTACTTATGACTGTTACCAAAAGTGTGGATTGATTTGATAAACCATAATCTGTAAATGATAAGGGTGATGTTTGACGAACCTTATGATACTTCGTCAACCCTTGTGTCGACGAAGAATGGGAACTTCGTCGAAGCTTGTGAATACGAAGATTGAGAACTTCGTCAAAGCCTGTGTCGACGAAGGTTGAGGACTTCGTCACCTCTCATTCCAACGAAGTATGTTCTTCGTCTATGAAACTTCGTCGTAGGAGTATAGATGGGAGTAGTAGACATTCGGAATGTATGTATTGATGAGTACCTTGTTTATGAAATACGGTAGTTGCATGGTAACCATACTGTTTAATGTTAAGAGATATGTGCATGGGATGTGGACTTGTACGATAATTCGGTATGTGCTACATGTTAACAGTGATCTTAGTGCTAGATGCAACTGTGTACCAATATGTGACTTACTGTGTGCAAATATGTGACTTGAATGTTTGTGAAACTGATATTGTTTGGTAACCACGGTAGGGTTTGGGTTGACCAACTTGGATGGGTAATTTAACATACCAAGCAAATCAAAGGTGAGTTCATTCCTCTTGAGCATGCATCCCAGTGGGTGGGACAGTCATTGGGTATCCCTGAGAGGGATAGGTCTTTTGGGTAAATCAAATGGGTATTCCTGAGAGGAATACGCCTTGTGCGTAAAATCTGGAATGTTGGATAATATACTCAATCCTACCACCATTAAGTCCCATCTAGTTTGTTACCTGAGAGGTAACGAGGTATTAGTTGGTAGCACTATCTAGGTTTGGCACCCTCACCCCGTACCTAAGAGGACAGGTGTGAACTAATGACCTAGTCATGCCCAATGCTTGATAGGAGCGTTGGGGAAAGGGCAAAATAAATCTGGAGACGTCTTGTATACGAGTTATTATCAACATTATTATCAATGAACTGAACTAATTACTTGGTAACCAACGTTTTCGTAAAACTATGAACTCACCAGCGTTGTCTGATACACTTGTTGCATGCTCGCAGGTCGTTAGGTACTATGGATAAGTAACTTGCTATCTGGATGGCTGGAGTGGTCATGGGTCATACTGCTTGGACCTGCAAGACTTGTTTACTGATTTCACATACATTGGCTTTTGAAATGTTTGAACAGTGATTTACTATTTACTTCCGCTGAACACGTTAAACTTGGATTATGTTTATGAATGTTGTGTCATTATAAATGGAAACTTTATTTTATAATGTAAAGTTAGTTCAATGTGATTGGTGGCTAGATACTGGTACGTCACACGCCTGGCGGGGTCACCACATGCGGTAATCCAAAACGGCAAAATGTTAACTCAAGATGACTTTGGATTTTCCGTGGGTACCACATCATCCCCAACTTGAAAGGGAATTTCGCCCCGAAATTCACCAGTTACATCATATTTAGATTTGTCAGTTGGGAATAAGTGAGGGTACTTGAGCTTCATTTGATCCTCGCGCTCCCACGTGAACTTCGGTCCACGTCTTGAGTTCCAACGAACTCTCACAATTGGAATTCGACTATGCTTATGGACTTTGACTTCCCGGTCCATAATTTTAATGGGTTCTTCGACAAACTGCAATTTGTCGTCGATTTTGTATTATATAATTAACACCATTCTCTAAATTAATAAGGTTGAATAACCTTTATAAACTATCAACTTAACAAAATGCGAGAATGCGTGAACGCTTACATCTTTAACATAATAAAAAAAGTTAAAAAAAAAAGGTATAGAGCAATAAAATATATTGTGACTTGAATGGTGTAGTATCAATTTGTTATATATTCAATATGCATTTTAGAACCAATGAATTATAATACGCAATCGAACGTAGACATATAACCGAGAATTTACATGTCAAATGACTAGAGGTATAGGTTTATTTTAACATGAATATATGGTATAAGAAACTAGAGGAAATAACTATTCTTACGATTTTCTTACAAATTCATAATAATTATTAGCTTGACTATGGGTATAGGGATCGTCTAATTAGGACAGAAAAAAAAGTACCCAAAGTTATCCTTCGAACTAATGCTTTAATGTTTTAATTTAAGATGAAATACAAATAAATAAATATTATATATATATATACACACACATCAAAGTTTCATTTACATATTTCACAATTTTTATTTTGTCATCCCTTTATATATTTACTTTGAAAACAGTTATCAAGAATCAGTTTTAATAGATACACACACGAATAAAACCATATTTTTACTTTGCTTTGTTGTACCAGGAGTATCAACAGTGTCACGTATTATAAATGCCCTTTAATATTATTTATGTAACTTTCTATGGCCCTAGGTTTCAATTATCTAAAGGACATTTGTAGAACATGGGTGTTTTAATGTGAAACTTCAATTGGTCCTAGGTTTCAAGTTTGCTTTGCTTTGGCACAAGAAATAAACTTATAAACAAGTGAAAAGATAACTTGAACCAGAGGAGACTCATATGTATAGAATGGTAACAGAGCTTTTAATTTTTTTTAAACTATCACAAACTCTAAACTATGAATTGGCAAGTGTCTCATATAAAGGATAGTAAAGCTTATCTAGGGGTGTAAACGAGCCGGGCCGAGCCTGAGCTCGACCAGGCTCGAGCTCGGCTCGTTAGGTTTTTATGAAGCTCGAGCTCGGCTCGGTTCGAGCCTACTTCTTTGAGCTCGAGACCACTCTTCGACTTCACCTATAGGTATCAATGTGAATCTTTTTTTCCCATTTCTATTCAGTTTAATGTCTTTTTTTTGGTTGAGTTCTTTTGTTTGGGTGAACACGGTCAGAGACTCAGAGGATAACTTCCACCGAAGTTTGATCTTTATTATATATCTACTTTTTAGGTCAAATTTGGGCGTGAGGACATTGTTAACCAACAGGGTTTTAGTTCCGAGTGTGTTGGTGCCTTCAATAAGTAGTTTTATTTCGTCTGCTTCATCTGGGTATGTTGCTGAAGTGAAGAAAGGGAAAGAAGGGCCTGACCGTTATGAGTCGGATAATATTCAGGTGAATATCTTATTATTTGCATTTGATGTTTTGACCTAATGTTTTGTTAATTTGCAATTGATTTGGGGCTTTTTTATTATTTTCAACGTTTGTTTATTACTGCAATTTTAAGAATCATAATAAGGTAGTTAGTTGCTTAACTTTAAATGTATTTAGTTGTTATTTTGACCTAAGTAATTACAAGTACTTTGCATTTACTACCAGAGCTGATTTTTACTATTTCAAGTAGCAGTTTTAAATTTAAATTAATTTCTAAACACCACCCGGAACAAATGAGTTTTTCGAATATTATGATTTATGAACTATTACTTTGTTGAGAGTCATGTACCTGGTTTAAAAATGTGTGCAACAGGCGTGCATAATGCGCCATGCAGCGATGGAAATGCATTTTTACAGTTGATGCGATTACATCATGCGGTGCCTTATGCAGTTGACCAGTGTTTGAACAAATAAGACCATCGATTGCAATGGGCCTGAGTTTTTCATATCCGATTGAACGAATTATGAATCCGACCATTCATTGAGCAATACATTTTTTTGAACAAGTTAGATCGTCGTTTGAACCCGAGATAATGAGAGACTATCTTATATTTTCGGCAATGCAGAATGTGTAGACCAACTTGCTTAATCGGATTGGTGATGAGAATTTAAGTGATAGTTGTATATGTTATATAGAGAAAGACTTGCTTAAGAAAGTAGCTTTAGATGATGTTTTGGATGGATTTCATAAAATGAAAACCCGTAGGGAGACGTTTTAATTATTTTTGTAACAAGGTTTGAAGTGTTTTTGATGATTATATAAATTTAGTTTGATGCTCTTTTGTTTTACATGACCCGACCTGAACCGATAGGAACCGATTTTTTAACTTATATACCTAGGGGCATAAAATTTTTAAAAATGTTCCGCACCCCCGTGGAAAATTTCTTGGTTCTGCCACTTTTAATACGGATTGTCAAATCTAGGAAAAAGAGTAACTCAATAGCACCAATTTCTTGAAATGCATCCGTAGTTTGTAGTTTGCGGATTGTTTGTAAACATGAAAGGAAGTTATTTGTCCTCAAGGAACACATCTGTGAGGCACTTAAATCTAGCTGTAAAAGCTTACACATGAGTGAAGAATGTGAATAACTCATTCGAGAGTTCTCTATAATTTCATCAGAATGAATAAATGTCTATAGGAGACAGGTATATATAGAACAATACCTACAATAGAACACTAACAACATACACAAACTAACTAACTAACTCTTAATCAAATCCATTTGGTGACAACTTCATTAATACAATCTAATATGCCCTCCCAAGATGAACGTGAGGCAGCTACATGAAGCTTGGACCTCAGAGAGTCAAATCTAAAGGAAGGCAAACCCTTAGTCAGAAGATTAATAATTCACACTATAGTAGGAACATATCTCTCCGAAAATACAATACAAAACACGATCCAAAACCATATCCTGAATAAAATGCAGATCAACCTCAAGGTGTTTGGTATGCTAATGAAACACCGGGTTGACTGCAAGATAAGTAGCACCAATATTGTCACACCAAAGAATAGGTGGACATGTCAACCCAATACGTAGCTCATGTAAAATAGATAAAATCCAACAAGTTTTGTTTCTTGGAACTCCAACTAATGTTTCTTGGAACTCCGACTAATGAGGTTGGGTGCAAGAAAAACACAATAACCTGTAGTAGACCGCCAATCACTAGAACAACTAGCCCAATCAGCATCGTAATAAACATATATATCACAACTATCTAAACGTTGAATACTCAACCCATCATTGGGAGAAAGTAATAGAGATAACAATAAGAATAGTCATGGGTTTAACCACCGACTTGAATGTCTTAGTATATTCAACACCCTAAGTCTAAAGTCTGATGAAAACCCTTGGCAACATGTCGGGCTTTGTATCGACTCACTAAACAATGAGGGTTATGCTTAATCCTGTAAACCCACTTACAACCAACAACGTTGGTATCAGTAGGAGCCGGAATCAGACGCAAAGTTTGGTTAGCATATAAAGCACCGATCTTAGAATGCATCGCATCCCACCAAACAGTCCATTGTTTAGCCTGTTTAAATGTGGAAGGCTTAGTAGTAGGAGCAATAGAAACATTAAAAAGAATAAGACCAGGAAACTTGCGAGACTGTCGGGTGTGGTCACGAGAGCGAATGACCATAGGGTGAGTTTGAATAGGAGGATGTGGAGGAGAAGGAGAAGAATGAGTAACATAGGAATAGGAGAAGATGAAGAAGAATAAGAAGAAGAAGGAAAAGGATATGATGAAGAAATAAATAGAGAAAGAGCGGGAATAAAAATGAGGAAATAGGAACAGAAGGAGAATAAATAAGAGAGGAAGGAGCAGGAATATCAAAATAGTCTCATGAAAACGAACATGTCATGATGTATAAGCATGAGGGGTATGTTGATCACAACAGAGATAGCCAAGATGATCAGGAGCATAGACAACCAAAATGTATGGAGTGGATTTGGGTGATAGTTTATCAGATTTAGTATCACCAAGATATGGATAACATAAACATCCAAAAGTGCGAAGAATGTCGTAATCAGGATGAGAACTGTATAGAAACTCATAAGGAGACTATTGATGAAGAACCGGTGAAGGTAGTCGATTGATGAGAAATGCAGTAGTGGCATATGCATCATACCAGAATGTCTTTGGTAAACGAGCATGAAACAGTAAAAGTCGTGCTACTTTAAAAAGATGGTGGTTCTTCCACTCAGAAACCGCGTTATGTTGGGGAATATAAGGACACGAGATTCTATAAGCAATTCTAGAATCCAAGAGAAATTAAGCCATAAAACCGCGAATAAGCACAGGAGCACCATCACACTGAAGATGTTTGATGGTATTTATAGTGTGGCTTAAACATACAAGTTACACACTTATTCAACACACAAGACTACGCTAAGCCTATTCATATAGCAACGAGCAAACTAAAATGCACTAATTATTATTACTAAACATATAATAGAAGATGTTCTCAACAAGGGGTTAGAAATGCCAAAAGCAATCAACCACTTGAGAACGATAAGTCAAAAGATACAACCATGTAAATTGATTAAAATCATCAATGAAAGTAATAAAGTATCGGTAACCATCTATAGACATAATAAGGGAAGTTTCCCAAATATCACAATGAAGCATATGTAATGGTACAGTCGAATGTAATACAACAAATGTAAATGGTAGTCTAGTCCACTTAGAAATGCTACAAGCAGTACAATGTTTATTGTTGGTTTTATTTTTTAAATATACAAATGAACATCAAGACAAAACATCACTAGAGGGATGCCCCAGCCTAGAGTGCAAGGTCTCTTTAGAGACAGATGCAACGACAGAAAGAGAGAAAAACTTTTGTGTACTAGCACGCATGTAGTGGAGAAGCTTTCCATCTAGAGTCTGAATGGATAAACCACAATATGAGAAAATAACGGAAAGATGATGATCAATAACGAATTGTGTAATGGATAAAAGGTTCTTGGCGATACTAGGAACAATAAGTACATGCTTGAGTAAAAGACTACCACTAGTGAAACGAAGTAAAACAGTACCAATATGCGAGATGAAAAAGTTGTACCATTACTGACAATCACACTTTTAGAACTAGTGTATGGTGTGGCATCAAACACTAATGAACAATCAGCGGTTATGTGAGCAGTAGCCCCTGAATCAAGAATCCAAGAGTTAACCTTCTCACAAACACTAGACAAATCTTCCACTATAATGACAATGATTATCTCTCCATCTACCACCGAAATTGTGTCCGCGAGATGGAGAATCATACGGGGTGTATCAAAAGTAGCAATTCGCAGCAATATGACCAGTTTTAGAATATATTTGTCACTCAAGTTGCATCTGTGAATCATTGTGGTATGGCTTGAGGCTGAGAGCAGACATGGTGGCTTGATGAATTAGAAGAGGCGAGTATTGTGATAATGTCACTTCAAAGGTCATCAAACGTGCACTCAACTGATGAAAGTTAGGACGTACCTCATTGTTTTTTTATATTTAACCGAAAGAGCTTATAATCATCATTCAATCAATTAAGGATTTGCTGAATAAGTGATTGATCAGTAATAGGATCACCAACAGCCTCTAAAGCATTAGCCAATTCCTTTGCATAACTTAAATATTCTTTAATCGACTTTGAATGTTGTTTTAACAAGTGAAATTGCATCCTATATTGATTATTTTTAGCAAATAATCGTTGATTGAATGAATCCTTTATGTTCTTCCATAACTCTGATGACATATTTGTGCCTCGTGCTAGATACATGAAGATTGAAGACAAACTTGCAGTGATAATGGTAGACACACAACCATCAGACTTGTCTCATTGTGCTTGATCTTTAGAACCTTCTAGTGGAACATGTAAGCTTTAATTCAAGAAATAGACCGAGGGTTTTCAGAACCATGAGCATTTGGTGCTTCCAATTCAAAAAATTGTGTTCATCGAGTTTGATTGGAACCAAATTTGTGATATTAGGTAAAGTTGTAGTCGAAGATAAAGAATTCGACGTAACATCGGATGAAGAAGTGGCAGCTATAGCAGTTTTTAGAAACAGATAGATGAAGAAATAGAAAGCAAATCGAAAAACATGAGAAAAAAAGAAGAGATTGCCAAGATATAGAGAAAAGGAATGGCCATAAAAATGACAAACTGGCCGAAAAAGATCACCGGATATTTAACTAATCACCGGAAATAAACAAAAACCTATTATTTTTATATATAACCAAATCGAGAATAAGATTTGTACTAGTAATTAGTAAGTGAGGTACATTATTGAAAGAAATACTTCGTTTAAGAGCCACTGATATACGTTAAATTATACATGTTTTTATACCCCAAAACACTTCCATTTTTAGCTTTTTGACTGAAACTGCGACGTTTAGGTACCAGATTCGGTACTTTTATATTTTCATGTCTTAAACGGAGCACAAAATAAAAATCTGATGAAAAAGGACAAATTCTGATGCATTTCTGATGAAACGGCCAAAATTCTGATGACTGCCATGTGTGGCATGACCGTGCCATCCGACGGCAATACCGTGCTGATTTCTTGATCTCGGAAGCACTGCCAGTGCAACTGACAGTGCCGATCTATTCCCGGGACGCATAACTGTGCCACTCGCCGCATGACCGTGGCGATCTGATGACCCAGGAAACTTGTCCACTAGTCCACTTGGCTGACATCAAATAGGGCAAACTGACGTCACCCGACAACACCTGCCGCATGACCGTGCCTATCATAAAAACTCCTATAAATAGAGCCATTAGATACTGGTTCAAATGTTGGGCTTTTCTCCTTGTTTCTGGGCGATTTCTGGTTTCCGAAGCAGTCCTGATCAGACCACTTTGAAGCTTCAAGACCGAATGGAAGCATAACCGATCCAACCCATCAATTCCTTGCTTGTTTGTGGTTCGATTCCTTGTTCTTATACATGTATTCTGATCATTTTGCAAGTTATGAGCTGATGTTAGTATATGTTTAATGTAGTTTATGTAATAGTAGTAATGAACTTGTTTCTTGAATAATCTTTATGTTGTAATCTTCTTTATATGATTCTTTAGTACTTTTTATATTGAATCTTCATGATTATATAATGAATGTTTCATTGATGTTGAGTTCCTGATTATGTTTGATTATCTTGGATAATGAATCTGTGGTTAGTGGGATGGTAACTATTTCTTGATTAATCACTTGTTTGTAGACTTTGTTTACACCATGAAACCGGACTAGGGTATTGGTTTTATAAAAGATATATCTTATTTTGATTAAGAATGCTTTCTTGCATGTAAGGGTTCTAACGAATTATATGGTGCTTATTACATGTTCTTGAATGTGGTTTATGATCCTTGTTTAGTAGTTTTGGTCTAAAATTGTTTACATGGTAGATTTGTGTATAAGACTTGTAAAGGTGAAACAGCTTGTTATATGATCTACTTAATTGCTTATCCTCGTGGCAGTATTGTGACCATCGGTATTGCTTTCTTTGATAAATGAGGTTAGGAATCCAGACCCGGCAAATAATCTATCTTTAAAGATTCGCATGAATAAATATTAATAGCTCGCTAATGAATGATTTTAGGTGGTTAACGTGTGACCATCGCGTTAACTTTCCGAAGAATCATAATGCTAGAAATCCAGACCCGGTAACTAGCTGTCTCGAAATTGGAAAATTGATTAAGTGCTTTTGTGACATATCTAGATAACATGTTTAGGTTGTTTGTGAAACAAGATAATATTTATTTTTCATATTTGGAGTCTATTATGTTTTAAATTAGTTTTAGGTAAATTTAGTTAAACAACCATTCACTTATCCTTTTTACTGGTAATCTAATAACAAAGATTTAGTGCTTAATAACGCCCGTGTTCCATGGATCGATATCTGGCTCTTACCAGTACTTTACTGCATATATGACGGGATACACTTGTCCTTTGTTGTGTGTGTTTTAATGTTAAGGTATAAACCATTTTTATAAATATAAAACACATTTCGTTGCATGTGAAAATACTGTAAATAAATGTATATAACCACCTACGTCAGCCACAAAGAAATATAATGTGGAACTTGAAAAAACTTGAGAGCACAAGAAGTTGAACCTAAGATTCATCATCATCATACTCAGTAAATCCCACCAATAGCAAAGCTAAGGTAGGGTCTAAGGAGGGTAAGATGTAGACAGCCTTACATCTACCCCGTAGGAATAGAGGGGCCGCTTCCAGTGAGACCTCAGCTCAATAGTAGTTTTGCATCAAGCCTTGGACATAAGGCAAATAACACTCAGCAATTGGGACAAAAGCCGATTAGTGCATGTACCCCTTTGTCTTTCGGCTATCAACTCCATCACATGATACATGATTAACTGTCCCTCGCTTTTTCGCGTTAATTTTTACAAAATTAGTAAAATAACGTTAAAATTAGTACCCTTTCACTTTTACCCCCCCCCCCCCCTTGTGGGCCCACACACATATACACTATATGCACATACCGCAAGCGGGGCGTAAGTTGCACCTAAGGTTGTAACCCCTAATCAACAAAGAGATGCTAATCATGAAGCAGTAGATGCAATTAGGTAATGGATGAGACACGGGTAGTTTTGATAACTACTAGAATTCGTGAAGAACTTGAGAGATATGGTCTTTTTGTAATACCCAAATACACAAAAAAATCGGGGAGGGCCGGCAAGTGTGTCGATGGTCCACACAACTGCTTAGGTTACAGGTACATAAATGTGTGACAAGTTATTGTATAAAATGTTTTAAAACATGGATTATTGTTTTTTTTTGTTGTTGTTGTTTTACTCATTAGATGATTTTGGCTTTCCATATCAATTGTCCTAGACCCTATGTTCAAATAATATAAAAAGAGAACTCTTGAAAACAGAATTTCTCATCTCTCTCTGGGAACTCTCATTCAACTTTAATAAAACAATTTGTATCTCCAAGATTCTCGAATATTGAAGTGTATAGGACTTTCCAGAAGTGAAAAAAGGTTTAATATTTCTTTAAATCATCAATTGGTAAGTGATATAAGCTTGAAACCTCTATTATTTGATGGGCCCTTGTATTTGGAGATTTAAATGGTGGATTCATGGTTTGTTTAGACGTTGTTAAGGAAATGTTAGTCGTTGTTAAGGAAATGTTAGAAAGTGTTATGCTCGATCCGGAGGCGATCTTGTTCATCCGCCCATGGCCTCCTATGAGCTAACTCCTCTAACATATGACCCTCCTACTCATTCCAAAAGCTCTGCTGAGATGCCAAATATGCCTCCAACTGGGATCTCCATTCTTCTTCAGCTTTGATTTTTTGCTCCTCTCGCTCTCTCGCCTCGGCCATTACTGCGAACACATTATCAAACACATCTTGTTGTCCACCGTTATACTCACTAAAGGCCGGGCGACGCCGACCAATCACAAATTGTGCCACACTACCCGACAGTTCATGATGTCGCCGGGCAAACCTTTACCTCGAGCCCCTTCGACCCTCTTGCTCGGACTTATCCTCTTCATCACCTTCCTCCATCTCCTCGTCTTCACCCTCTACCTCTCCAGTATATGAGAAGGTGTACCATGTATCCTTATTGTAGACCTTACGATGATGACCGGTTGAGTGAATATGTATATGTGACCCCTTCCTCATCTTTGCAAAGTCGAAATCATCTACGGGCTTGACCACCTACAGTGATTTTTCCAGAAGGCGATTCTGCTGCAAGATCATATCACAAATAAACCGCACATATCTAATCATTTTCCTATTAAACGACTCACTCGTCTTCCAAATGTTCATCATGACTATTTTCCTCCACGACAGCTTGGGCTCCCCGTAAAGCAAGGAGTGGAGGACACGAATATCCCAGGTACGTACATTCCCTCGGTCTCCGAAACCGGACCATTGCATTCTCCAATAAGATATTCAGAAGGATTTTACCTTCAAGGGACATGTGCTTCCGATCAAAAGGACCCCCCCCCCCCCCCCCCCCGTGTAGGTAGGGAGAGTCAAAGAGAGGAGGTTGTCCGGGTCCACTCTGACAATATTCTTCTGGCAAAACAAATTACTGTCGTAGTAGTAATAATTGTTTACGCCCAAGGAATCGAAATTGGCAATCTGATTAATGGTCTTGAAAGTCATGACCAATGTCCCCCTACCTGTATCTCCTACCAATCGCCACATGCTGGCGGGATCATCTGGGTTCTCAAACTGCAACCACGCCAACCACTCCGTTACCACATTCAAGTAAACACGTTGGGTTGCATCAGCACACCAATCTAAAACCCACTCCCAACCGAGCCTCTCAACTGAGTGATTCTGATTTGTCAGAACTCCTCCACATTCACTAGCCTCGTACACACACAAACTTCCACCACCTCGTTCTATACGAGTGACATTTTATACTTCCACAACTTTATCTCCAACGGTCTATTTCTAAACTGAGATAGCCTCTTCTTCTTGTCTTCTTTCCACAAATCCTATTTCGATCATTCTTATGCCTCATCTATTGCCAGTCTTGCCTGAATAACCGGTCGTCTACATCCGGTATAGAGCAAATCTGTTGCCATTTTACCGCTCTTAAACCGGATGATGAAGAAGCTCCTTCATCAGAAGACTTGGTTATTTTTCGACTTGCCATTACTTCAAAACAACAAATAGAACAATCAAAACAACAATAAACATTCATAACAACTCATAATCTAGGTATATACTATGATGTTGAACATTAGTTGATATTTGGATTTAAAAACAACCATTTTAAACTCTTTCAAGTAATAATTTTTATCATCCAAAAACCAAGTTTATGTTCAATCATTATGTTCATAAAAATTCAACAAGTTTCAACAACATATCTCTGCCTATTCATTCAACAAGTGGTCCCCATACTTGTTTCATGACCAATCCCTACCAAAAGAAGTTTCAACTAGCATTCAAGCTCCTAAATCAAAGGTTTATCATAATCAACCTACCCTCAAACAATTAAGCTCAAAATTTCAAAGAAATTAACAAACCATGTAATAGTAATTCTTAAAACTAGTAAAGTTCATACTATGTTTTGATGCTCCATTTTTCCTCGCAAATTCCCATTAATTTGGTTTATTATATGTGCAAAGAAAATTTAAGAAATGCAGACTTTTCAAAGGAAAAAAAACCCCACATGCTCCCATTGATTGACTATATATTTTGTGTGTACGTGTCTTACCGTGGAAATTGAAAAAAGAATAGTGGCTTCCCATAATTCCATTATTTGCATTTGGCATGGACAATTTCTTACCCAACCTCGATAGATCAATTTTTTTCAACACAGCCTACAGAATTGGAACCTTCCTGGCCATCTCTTGTTATTATTAAGCTACAAAATGTATTGCATATAACTATATATATATATATATATATATATATATATATATATATAGGGAGAGGCTCATGCGAGAACCACCCTTATTGTGAGAACCTTGAGAACCAATGTGAACACAACCTAAAATAGCTAAAAAAACCTAAAAAAAACCTAACCCCCCACCCCCCCCCCCCAAAAAAAAAACCTAAACCCCCCCCCCCCCCCCCCCAAGCTAAAATGCTAAAAACTAAACCCCCAAAAAACCTAAAAAAATCTAAAAAAAATCCAAAATTTTTTTTTTTATTTTTTTAATATTTTTTAGGTTAAAATCGCTACTTTTCGAAGCAAAAAAAAAAATTTTAAAAAAAAATTTTTAAAATATATATTTTTTTTTTGTTCAAAAAGTAGCGATTTTAACCTAAAAAATATTAAAAAAATCAAAAAAAAAAATTTGTGTGATTTTTAGCTATTTTTAGGCATTTTTTGTGTGTTCACATTGGTTCTCGCGGTTCTCACAATAAGAGGTGGTTCTCGCATGATCCAAGCCTATATAGAAAACCCTATCTATATAAAAAACCCTAGAAAACCCAACCTTCCGACATTTTTTTTTTGAAAAAATTAACACATGTAATATACATGTTTTTAAGAGTTTTAGGCCAAAAAAATCAAAAAAGCGCCGAAGGGATAATTTAAAAAAAAAATTCAGCAATTTTTGTCATTTGTGCCTAACACATGTTAGGCGACCGGACATTGCTGAAATTTGTTTATTTTTTTTTTTTTAAATCCCTTCGGCGCTTTTGTTTTTTTTTTTTTGTCCAAAACACTCTAAAACATGTATATTACATATGTTATTTTTTTCAAAAAAAAATGTCGGGAGGTTGGGTAAAAATGGGAGGAGATTTGGGTTTCCAGAGTTTTTTACCAAAATGAGGGTTTTCTGTCTAGCCTTCCCTTATATATATATATATATAGGGGACCGCTAAAATGAGAACCACCTCCAGTTATGAGAACCATGAGAACCACTTTCTAGCCTTTAGATCTTTAGGATGGATGGATGAGATTAAAAGTAGTAAAAATTAATATTAAATGGTTTTTGTCTTATTATGTCTTTAATATTATAATCCAAAAGGGTAATTTAGTAAAATAACTCTATTTTGACTTTTTATCTTTATTGTTTTTATAAGTTTTTTGAATTATTATATTACTTTTTATTTTTTAAACAAAACTTTTTTATTAAAAACATTTTAAAATTCGGATTTTTTAAAGATTTTTTATACTTTTTACAATTTAAGTTTTACGTTAAACTTTTTAAGTTTTACGATTTTTTGACGCGTCGTTTTTACGCCGGGTTTTTTCAAGCGTCGTCATTTTAACACGCCGTTTTTTTACACGTTGTTTTTGTACGCGTCGTTTTTTACGCGCCGTTTTTTAACGCCGTTTTTTACGCGCCAATTTTTTAACGCCGTTTTTTAACGCCCTTCTTTCAACGCGCCGTTTTTACGCGCAATTTTTTAACTCCGTTTTTTACGCGCCAATTTTTAACACCGTTTTTTACGCGTCGTTTTTAACGCCGTTTTTTTACGCACCGTTTTTTCAACGCGCCGTTTTTTACGCGCCAATTTTTAACACCGTTTTTTACTCGCCGTTTTTAACGCCGTTTTTTTACGCCCCGTTTTTTTACGCGCCAATTTTTTAACGCCGTTTTTTACGCGCCATTTTTTCAACGCGCCAATTTTTTAACGCCTTTTTTTACGCGCCGTTTTTTAACGCCGTTTTTTACGCGCCGTTTATTAACGCAGTTTTTTAACGCCATTTTTCAACGCGCCGTTTTTACGTTAACGTAATTTACGTTTTACGTGCCGGTTTTTTACGTTAACGTTTTTTTACGTTTTACGCGCCGTAATTTATTTTTAACTTTTTAAGTTTTATGTTTAACTTTTTACGTTTTACGGTTTACGTTAAAAAGAATTACATTTTACGTTAACTTTTTACGTTTTACGGTTTACGTTAAAAAAAATTTACATTTTACGTTAAAAAATTTACGTTTTACGTTTTACATAAAACTTTTTACGTTTTACGTTTTCTACGTAAAACTTTTTACGTTTTACGTTAAAATTTTTACATTTTACGTTTTACGTAAAACTTTTAACGTTTAACGTCTTATGTTTAACGTAAAACCTTTTACGTATAACGTAAAACTTTTTACGTTTTACGTAAAACTTTTTACGCTTTACGTTTTTACAATAAAAATGTTTACGGTTTACGTTAAAAAAGTTTACGGTTAACGTAAAAAAAAGTTTACGGTTTAACTTTTTTTTTACAAAAACTTTTTTACACACAAATGAACGCACTCAGAAATCGCAAACTTGGGAGGTGTCTCAGATATATCGTTATCATCATCGACTAGGGGGGAAAAATAAAAAAACAACATCAAAACAAAGTGTATCTCGAAAAAAAAACCGGGTTAAAAAAAACGAAGTTTTGGGTCAGATTTCCTGATAACCAGAGGCTGTAAAGTGGGGTTGCGGGTTCAATAACCTACCCTCCACCATCTTTGCCGCACCATCGTTAGTTTTTTTTTTTTTTGCATCATCACAGCCGATTCAAATAAGGCACCATATTCAACCGATTTAACAGCAACAAAACCCCAGATTCAACAGATTCAACAGCAACAAAAACCCAGATTCAACAGATTCAACAGTACTAAAAACCCAGATTCAACAAAATCCAAACAAAACATGATCATCATTCAAACAAAAACCCAGCAAAAGGAACATGAACATCATTCAAACCCATATTCAACAGATTCAAACCCACAACATACCAAACCAAAACAGAAATAAAAAAAATCCCCAAACATATCAAAACAGATTCAAACCAAATCAAAAAAAATAATACCCACATACCAAATCAAAATCCCCACATGCCAAATCAAAATCCCCAAATCAAAATCCCCAAACATATCAAAACAGAGATAAAAAAAAATACCAGAGAAATCAACAAAACAGGCCAATGAACTCGTCGGGAGGAGACCGGGACCTCCGCCGCTCACGGCGGCGCTGCCGCCGGTCCACCACCCAGCCGTCGACCAGAGCATAAACTCAAAATCCCAAGTCGCATAAACAAGCAACGGAGATGGGGTTGCAGATCACCCATAGAGTCTCTCCCCGAGGTGGTAGCCGGTGGTGATCAACGATGGTGTGTGGTGGTTGGTTTTGACTTTTGATTTGGGGTTTTCATTAGGTTTTTGAGCTTTGATTTGTGTCTGCAGAAGATTTTGGAACAAATATGAAAGAGAAGATGTAAAATGAGAGATGAAATAGGAAAGAGGAGAGAGATATATAACTAGTCAGTCATATTAAATGAAGAGAGAGAGGAAAGACTTGACATATGGGGTAAATGACCATAATACCCTTCGGGTTGTCAAATTCTGATTGGTTGAAAATGGTTCTCATGGTTCTCATAACTGGGGGTGGTTCTCATTCTAGCGGCTCCCTATATATATATATATATATATATATATATATATATATAGTGTAAGTATATGGAGAAAACCACTTTTAGCTAGAAAACCCGGGAAACTCTAAGCTCCCGACATTTTTTTTTGAAAAAAATAACATATGTAATATACATGTTTTTAAGACATTTGGGCCAAAAAAATCATAAAAGCGCCGAGAGGATTTTATTAAAAAAAATAAACAAATTTCAACAACTTTGCAATGTAACACTGTTTTGGTCAAAAAATCTGTTGAGGATAGTGCAACCAAACTCTTTGTTACGGGGAATGATGCTCAAATTGTATAACAGCGATGAAGATCACTTCAATGTAAATTGCACAAACAACACAAGGATTTATACGGGGAAAAAGCCCTTGATCAAGAGTTGATCTCCGGCACAAAAAACCCCGGGTGATGGAAACTACCGATCACCAAGCTTAAATACATGAATTAATGTTTACAACTTCGGATAGTAACGAGCTAGGTACAAAGATCACTATGGTGGAATGTGTAAAAAGTGTATGTAATTGCTTGGTGTTTGAACGAGAGCTTGTATGAGTGTTTGTATGAGTGTTTGTACGAGTATGTGTAACTGCAAAAAATGACTAAGTGTTTTCTACTAGCTCGTTACTCCCTTTTAAAATAGAAATAACCACCTAAACTAACTATCCGATTTTCGTGCCAAGCCTCCACGTTCTCCACAACGTCTATTTTTGGTCAAGCACGTGCAGAATAGCTTAGGAATATTCTCCAGGAATGTCGCCAAGACCTGGTCAAGCTCGTCATACCTGCGAGATAGTATAATACATAAGTAAACAATCGTCAGTACGAGGATCCTTAAAGTGATCCATGATCCTGATCCTGAAGCTCTTCTGAGGATCACCACCTGTCACAGATGTAAGGATCACTAGTTAGGATAACGAATAAGGATCACTAATTGTTAGAAAATCCTCCCCTAACAATTGCCCCCAAAATATAAGGAGTGAAATTGTAAAATTAGCGAGTTATGTTTTCTTGATCTTATCCGCAACAAACTAACGGATATATAGCCGTTAAAATAGAACTAGCCGTTGCGATGATGATGTCACGGAAGTGACAATCCTGCAGAATCATAATTATAAATAGAGATATAGATAGGATCATTATGCATTCGAATTCGAAAGAAACTCCCTTTAAATTCTCAGTCGACGATCAATCAGGTATTTCTTCCTCCTCTTTCTTCCTCTCTCACTCTATTTTTCTTTCTTTATCTCCATCACTTCGAAAATGTTGCTCCGAAGTTCCCCGGCCAAGGATCACAAAAAGGATAGCCCTTTGAAGGGTCAAAAGATCATCAAAGACTCAGTGAACGAAAGGTGTTGCTTTAACGATGCACAAGTAGATAACATCCGTCATCGTTTTCCGGCGAATGCCTTTTTCAGACCTTTCGATCCAACTGCCCTGAGCGACTATGTTTCAGAAACATGGGTTGCCTTTCCAGTTACTCCATTTGCCATAGGATACACCTATCCTTTCCCGGAATTCACACAATCCTTCTTTTCCTTGACCGGCATATCTTATATTCAAGCCATGCCGATGATTTGGAGGGTTTTATATACCCTGGAGAGGATCATCGAGCAGGAAGGCGTTGATTTAGGAATGTCAGAACTGGCGGAACTGTATGACCTTACTACCTTCGGTTCCCACCGTTATTTGTTCAAATGAAAACCCGGTGCAGATCATCCTCTTCTCAAAGTCACCAAAAACGACAAAGATTGGAAACGTCGCTTCTTCTTTGTAAGAAGGGATACCATTTCAGATGGAGAGCATTTACCAAGAACATGGTCCACCCATGGTAGGCCGGAGGATCCTGAGAAGGATCACCAGATGGTCATGTTTTTGTAATAGGATCACTAACCCTTTTTGTCTTGTGTCATGCAGCCATCTCTGTTTCACATCTCATCACAACACCCGCAACCAGGGAAAGACTTGCTGCTTTCTAGGGACTCGATCCTGAAACTAGAACTTTCAAAACAACAACCCAAGATTCTCAGGAGGTATCCTCAGGCTCTGTCACAATGTCAAGTAAGTATCTTTGTTTGAAAATTTATATAAATAGTGAAATATAAATATAATGAAGATACTTATCTTGTTTTGGTTATGTAGGTGCTGGAAAATCTACCAAAGCTGCTTCAAGGTTCAGTGTCACCGATCTCACCACTGTCAAATCCTCCAAAAGGAAGGTTCCTACTAGCCCGACAGCCTCAATCCCCAAGGCACCCCTCAAAGGAAAGGGAATCAAGAAGAGAAAGGTCTCCGAGGCTGAGGATTTGCAGGGTCTGCCCTTAATTCGCCACCAGTTCCTCGAGTACTTCAATGATGTAAGGATCACTGTCTCTGCTTGTATATCCTGCTGATCTAAGGATCACTTGGTCTTGAACTGCTTTATCCTTTTCTTTTGCAGAAATTTGCTGAGATTGAGGATTATGTGGGCCACGTTGAGGATCAAGATAAAAAGATTGCCGATCTCCAGCAGGTTGCTGTGCTCAAGGATCTTGCACTCGCTGATCTTCAGAAGGAACTCCAGGATACCAAACAGAAAATGGCTAAGGTACTGGTTAATTTTGACTATGAAAGGCAGGAGATCACAGATGATGCCAAAGTCTCTGCCGCCATAGCAATGTACAAAACCAAACTTCAAATGGCCCTGGAGGCTCAGGATCCTGCCTTTGACAAAAGTAGCTGGGAAATTGAAGAATGGAGGGCAAGGCTGGCTGAATTGGGTGATGAAGAGGAGGCTGGAGAGATCTTGACAATCGAGGCTGGAAGCAAGGATGAAGCTGGTGAGGCAAGTGGAGCTGGAGGTGACAATGCAGCGAAGGCTTAGGCTGCATGATTGGGCGATGATGGAAACTTCTAGACATAGCCGGAGCCCAATTTTTAAATCTGGTAGTAGTTTTTTTGTGGTTGTGATGTTTAAAACAATGATGGTCTGTACTGAACAATAAGTTTTTTAGGATTAAGGGTCATGTATGATCCTTTGGACAATAGGCAGGATTGCAATTGGTGGAGGGATCCTCTGTTTGGGGGATGAAGCCATTGTGATCCTGCCGCCTTTATATTCCTGCACTATCTTTGAACTCATTATCATGGACACCCTTTACCTACCCCAGCGGACGGGCCACGTTTTGCTGGTAGAAGCTCGGGTTGGTAATTTTGACAACCTTTTAAGGGTTAGTCTTTTGTTAATAAATAAAAACTTAACCTTTTGTCGCTTATCTTGTGTTGTTATCCTTTTTAATATCTTACTTTCCAACTGTTGTAATGTTCATTCTGTTTATAATTATCAAGCCTTGAAAATTATTCAAAAAGCTTAGGATATGATCAGGATCACATATCCCATAACCGATAAGTTCTAAAAAGTGATACAATTTAAAAATCATGAGTTCAGTTGTCAAGTTTAGGATATTACCTAAGTAAGGATCACCGATACTTTGAGGATCCTTTAAGGATATCCCTTTCGCTAGGATCACCTCTTCCATGAAGATCCTGGTCACATGAAATATTTCTTCAAGTGGACAGCATTCCAAGCTCTTGGTAGCAAATCACCTTCCATGGTTAGCAATCTATATGCCCCCTTTCCTGCTTCAGCTTCAATCAAATAAGGGCCTTCCCACTTTGGAGCCAACTTCCCAGCAGCAGGATTGGTAGTATTTTGGAATGCTTTCCTTAATACCATATCTCCAACTTGAAACCTCCTGATCCTGACATTTTTGTTGTAAGCACCAGCCATTCTTTGCTGATAACTGGCCATCCTTATCCTAGCCATATCCCTGATTTCTTCAATAGTATCCAGGTCTTGAGCCAAGTTTTCATCGTTCTTCTCAGGATCACGGGTACTTGTTCTTGCAGTTGGAACCACCATTTCTGTTGGGATCACTGATTCTGCCCCAAATACCAAAGAGAATGGTGTTTGACCAGTAGCATTCTTGGGGGTAGTCCTATCAGCCCAAAGCACATAGGGTAGTTCTTCTGCCCATTTCCCTTTCTTGGATCCAAGCTTCTTCTTCAAATTGTTGATGATGATCTTGTTGGATGATTCTGCCTGACCATTAGCTTGTGGGTGGACTGGTGTTGATGTTATCATCTTAATCCCCCAGCTGTCACAAAAGTTAGTGGTTCTGCCCCCAATAAATTGGGAACCATTATCACATATAATCTCAGAAGGAATTCCAAATCTAGTTATAATATTTCTTTTAATGAAGGATATAACTTCCTTTTCTCTGACTTGGGTAAAAGCTTCAGCCTCTATCCACTTGGAGAAGTAATCAGTCATGGCTAACATAAATACTTTCCCACCGGGTGCCTTTGGGAGCTTGCCAACTATATCCATACCCCATCTCATAAATGGCCAGGAGGAGGATATAGGATGTAATAATTCAGCTGGTTGATGAAGGATATTGCTGTGTCTCTGACAAGGATCACATCTTTTAGCATACTCCACAGCATCTCTCTTCATTGTTGGCCAGTAGTATCCTATCCTCAGGATCCTTGAGAATAGTGCCCTGCCCCCAGTGTGGTTTCCACAATCTCCTTCATGGAAGTCTTTTAAAACTTCTTGAATTTCAGGATCCTCAATGCATCTCAAGTATGGTCCTGCAAGAGATCGTTTATACAACATATTATTCATGATTGTGAATTGAGATACCTTAGATTTGAAAGCCCTAGGGTTTTCTCCTGTAGGAATCTCTCCATGTTGTAAGTATCGCATAATTGGTGAGATCCATGATCCTGATCCTGAATGGGATTGAGTACCCTCACAAGGGATAATTGCAGAATCATTTCCTATCTCCATAGCCTCGTGATCCTCGATAGTCGGGGTCAGGATATGGATAATAGGAATCTTGATATCCTCCGGGATCTTCAAGGATGATCCTAAGTTAGCCAATGCATCAGCTTCTGTATTTTCTTCCCTAGGTACCTGTGACAAACTAAAGGAAACAAAAGAGAGTGCCAAACTTTTGACTATCTCCAAATATTTGGTTAGTTTTTCACCTTTAACAGCGTAGGATCCATTAAAGTGGTTCGTAATTAACAATGAATCTACATGTACCTCAAGATACCTGATCCCCATATGCTTTGCAATTTGCAAACCAGCAATTAAGGCTTCATATTCAGCCTCATTATTAGTGGTTTGGAACTCACAAGCTATAGAGTGGGGTATTATGTCCCCCTGTGGCGATTTTAGTAGTATTCCAAGCCCTGTGCCTTTGACATTTGAGGATCCATCAGTGTGGAGTATCCAAGGATCCTTGGTCTCCTCTAGCTGCTGGACTTCTAACTCAGCTTCTTCTTGTAAACCACTACTGAAATCAGCCACAAAGTCAGCTAATGCTTGGGATTTGATGGCTGTCCTAGGCTCATATCTTATATCATATGCACTCAGCTTCACTGCCCACTTAGCCATCCTTCCTGACATTTCTGGTTTCTTGAGGACATTCTTAATTGGAAAATTAGTTTTAACAATAATAACATGAGTCTCAAAATAATGTCTTAGCTTAGTAGATGCCATTATTAATGCAAGAATAAGTTTTTCAAGGTGTGAATACCTGGACTCGGCGTCAAGTAAACTTTTACTTACATAATAGACATGATGTTGTGTACCTTCATGATCCTTAACAAGGACCGCACTTACTGCTTTTGAGGATACTGCAAGATACAAGGATAACACATCGCCTTTTTCTAGTTTCATCAAAGATGGGGCTGAGGATAAGTAATCTTTGAGGGCTCTCAAAGCATTTTCATGCTTCTCGGTCCACTCAAATTTCTTGTTCTTCCTTAGGATATCATAGAATTCTTTGCACTTCTCCGAGGATTTGGATATAAATCTGTTCAAAGCTGCTATCCTGCCTGTTAGCCTTTGAACATCCTTAGCATTGGCCGGAGATTTGATGTTCACTATTGCTTTGATTTGTTCCGGGCTAGCTTCAATGCCTCGCTTTGTCACCATATATCCTAAGAATTTACCTGCTTTAACACCAAAGTGACATTTTGAAGGATTAAGTTTCATGTTATATTTGTCAAGGATATCGAATGCTTCCTCCAAGTCTCTTAGGTGATCCTCGGCTTTTAAGGATTTTACCACCATATCATCTATGTAAACCTCCATAGTTTGTCCGATCTGATCCTTGAACATCATATTCACCAGCCTTTGGTACGTTGCACCTGCATTTCTCAATCCGAACGGCATAGCAATATAGCAATATATACCAGTTGGAGTCATGAAGGCTGTATCCTCTTGGTCGGATGGTTCCATTTGGATTTGTTGAAATCCAGATGAAGCATCCATAAAAGTTAACAGTTCATGACCCGCAGTTGCATCCACCATGGAGTCAATGTGGGGTAAAGGGAAAGGATCCTTGGGACATGCCTTATTTAAATCGGTGAAATCGACACATACCCTCCACTTTCCATTTTTCTTTTGAACAACAACCACATTGGCCAACCATCTTGGATACTTGACTTCTCTGATCATACCTGCCCGGAGCAATTTCTCTACCTCTTCCTGGATAATGGAATTCCTTTCTGGTGCAAACTTTCTTCTCCTTTGATGGATTGGTTTGAAGGATCTGTCAATGCCGAGTTTATGGGTAATAACATCTTTGGATATACCAGTCATGTCTTCATGTTTCCATGCAAAGGTAGTCTTCCTCCTTTTGAGGAAGGATACGAGGTCTTCTTTCATTCCGCCAAGGATCCCTGATCCGATATAGATTTTGGATTCAGGATCATCCGGATCCATAAGGATTTCTACCACATCCTGTTCACTTGCCTCCAAGACATCCCTTGGAGGATACTTTGATTGCTATTGCTCCCTGGACTTCGAGGCTGGTTTCATCGATGAAGTGTAGCAATTCTTAGCCTCCTACTGATCACTATCAATCTTCACTATTCCCCAAGGACTAGGGAGCTTCACACATTGATGGTAAGTAGACGGGACTGCCTTCATATCGTGTATCCAAGGCCTGCCAAGGATCACATTACAACAAGATAAACAGTCAATAACACAAAACTTTTGGTAAGAATGTAAGCCTTCAATGTATATTGGGAGTTTAATGTCCCCCAGGGTATTCTTAGTTTCTCCACTAAATCCCACGAGCACAGAGGATCTTGGTATGATCTCTGATTCAGGAATACCCATCTTCTTTAGGACATCAAGCTGGATAATATTCACTGAACTTCCTCCGTCTATAAGGATCCTGCGGACAAAATGGTTAGATATGAAAAGAGTAATAACTAAACCATCGTGATGAGGATCCTGGATATCAACACGATCTTCTTCATCAAAGGTTATGACTTTCCCTTCCGAGACACTTGATGTTCGAACAGGTCTTTCTCCGTTATCCATTTTAGTTTCCTTTGCATGCCTTTTAGCTGCTGAGAAGGATGTGCCGCAAATGTCTGATCCTCCAGAAATGAAGTTTATCACTTGTGCATCCGCTGGAGGGGCTGGAGCCTTTTCAGGGATCCTTTCAGGATCCTGAGTCCTGGACTTTTTTCTTCCCAACAATTCTTTTAGATGCCCCTTGCTCAACAAGTATCCAATTTCCTTTCTTAGTGCAATGCACTCTTCTGTGAGGTGCCCAAAATCTTCATGGTATGCACACCACTTTGATTTATCCTTAGTTGCAGCTGGCCTATCATTTTTTCTGGGCCATCTAGCTTTATCACCTAGACTCTGCATCGCAAGGATTAGCTCATTATTATCAACACTAAAACAATATTCAGAAATTGGAGGATAATCCTCATCATCCTCCTCTTGATCAATAGAATGCACGTTCTGGTTATCAGATCTATTGTAGGATCTGAACTTGTTGTTCCTGAATGAGGATCCTTGCTTATCCTGCTTTGAGGATCCTGCTAACCTCTCCTGGATCCTCTTGTCGTCCTCTAGCCGGATGTACCTAAGGGCCCGGGTTCTTACCTCATCTAGGTTCCTGCATGGTGTCATAACAAGATCATCATAAAATAACGAATCCCTAAGCAATCCCATTTTAAAGGCCTCAACCGTCGTGGCTATATCTAAGTTGGGGATGTCTAAGGATTCTTTACTAAATTTGGTAATGTAATCCCTTAATGATTCATTATGACCCTGGGTTATCCTATATAAATCACTAGTTAATCGTTCAAATTTCCTACTACAAGAAAACTGATTGTTAAATAGATTAACCAGATTAGCAAATGAGGTAATAGAATAGGGAGGAAGACTTAGCAGCCATTTGAGAGCTGATCCAGTAAGAGTGGATCCGAATCCTTTGCACAGGCATGCTTCCTTTAACCTTTCTGGGATTGGATTGATCTCCATCCTCTCCCTGTATTGTGCTATGTGTTCTTCAGGATCTGTCGAACCATCATACAGCTTCATTGTAGGCACATGGAACCTCTTAGGTATCTCAGCATCACAGATTGGTGGTGCAAAACGAGATATCTTGTGGCTACCATCTGCAATCTCTGGGATAGGTTTGACCACTCCCGGAACACTTGATATCATATCCTTTAGCTTTTGCAGTTCTCTGGCCATGGCATGATTGATACCTGGATCCTGCATGAGACCATAATTAGTAGTATGAGAATTATTAAGAGTGTTACCTCCCATTGGATTCAAGTTAGGAAGAATGGATGTTAATCCATATTGTTGAGGGTCTGGAAGGATCGAGGGACCAGTAGAGGCATTGGTCTGCATTGGAATAAAATCTCCCTGATGGACATCTGAACTTCCTGTTTGCAAACTCCTCAAGGATCCTGGCATCTGGAAGGATCCCTGAAACTGGGATGATCCTGGAATGAAGGAGGATCCTTGAACCTGGGATGATCCTGGAACGAAGGAGGATCCTTGAACCTGGGATGATCCTGGAACGAAGGAGGATCCTTGAACCTGGGATGATCCTGGAACGAAGGAGGATCCTTGAACCTGGGATGATCCTGTAACGAAGGAGGATCCTTGAACCTGGGATGATCCTGGAACGAAGGAGGATCCTTGAACCTGGGATGATCCTGGAACGAAGGAAGATCCTTGAAACTGCTGCATTCCTGAACTCGTGAGGGATCCCATATGCTGAGGATAGGATCCCGCTGGCTGGAAATATGAACCTGATGCCTGGGTCATTGTTGCTGTTCCGTAGTGCACTCCTTTTGGTCCACCCACATATTGGATGTCTGGGACCACTGATGGCTGAGAAGTAATCACCGGAGTATCAAAATTCAAAGATCTGGGCATCAATGGGGAACGATCCTCCGCCTTTTTCTTCTGTTTCTTAATTTCGTCAATCTCCCGGAGGATCCTTTCGTTGGTCTTATCCTGCTCTTGTACATGATTCCTCATCTGCAAAATCAAGGCATAGAGATCATTAGTAGTAGGATTAGTTGAAACAGAAGAAGTAGGTGGTTTTGAGAAAATGGGGGTTGGTTTCTTCGCGGCATTCTCAGTATTCTTCTGGGATCCAGAAGGTGGTGGAGGCAAAGGAGGGACGCCTTGTGAAGAGGTGAATGAGGGCATCAAGTTTGAAGCACTCTTCGCTGAGGAAGCCATTTGCTTGGTTGCAGTGAACCGGAATGAGCATAGAAATGCGTATTCTTTCAAGGATAAAACACCAATTGCCCCACGGTGGGCGCCAAACTGTTTTGGTCAAAAAATCTGTTGAGGATAGTGCAACCAAACTCTTTGTTACGGGGAATGATGCTCAAATTGTATAACAGCGATGAAGATCACTTCAATGTAAATTGCACAAACAACACAAGGATTTATACGGGGAAAAAGCCCTTGATCAAGAGTTGATCTCCGGCACAAAAAACCCCGGGTGATGGAAACTACCGATCACCAAGCTTAAATAAATGAATTAATGTTTACAACTTCGGATAGTAACGAGCTAGGTACAAGGATCACTATGGTGGAATGTGTAAAAAGTGTATGTAATTGCTTGGTGTTTGAATGAGAGCTTGTATGAGTGTTTGTATGAGTGTTTGTACGAGTATGTGTAACTGCAAAAAATGACTAAGTGTTTTCTACTAGCTCGTTACTCCCTTTTAAAATAGAAATAACCACCTAAACTAACTATCCGACTTTCGTGCCAAGCCTCCACGTTCTCCACAACGTCTATTTTTGGTCAAGTACGTGCAGAATAGCTTAGGAATATTCTCCAGGAATGTCGCCAAGACCTGGTCAAGCTCGTCATACCTGCGAGATAGTATAATACATAAGTAAACAATCGTCAGTACGAGGATCCTTAAAGTGATCCATGATCCTGATCCTGAAGCTCTTCTGAGGATCACCACCTGTCACAGATGTAAGGATCACTAGTTAGGATAACGAATAAGGATCACTAATTGTTAGAAAATCCTCCCCTAACAAACACGTGTTACAAAAAAAATGCTGAAATTTGTTTTTTTTTTTTTTTTAAATCCTCTCGGCACTTTTTTGTTTTTTTTGGCCCAAAAGTCTTAAAAACATGTATATTACATATGTTATTTTTTTCAAAAAAAAAATGTCGGGAGCTTAGAGTTTCCCGGGTTTTCTAGCTAAAAGTGGTTTTCTATATATCCTTACCATATATATATATATATAGGGGAAGGTTCTATGCAGAACACTAAATATTGCGAGAACACGCAGAACACAATGAATCACCCATTTTTTCTATCCTAAAAACCTAAAAAGTAAATGAAAATGTTACAAATATAAGATTTATTATTTCTTACACTATAATTCAAAACAAAATATGAAAAATTTTCACTTTTTGTATAACCTACACATATGTAGGTTATCTGTAGGTTAAATTACCAACATGTATGTAGGCTATGTGTAGGTTAAAATCATTGGTTTTTTTGTGTATATATGATACACATATGAATGTAAGAAACATAAAATTTAAAAAATATGTACTTTAAATCCTAAAATTTAGTATTTTAGAGTTGTTCTTTTTGTTCTCGCAATAGTTAGTATTCTGTAATGATCCTCATCCTATATATATATATATATATATATATATATAGGACAAAGATCCGTTAGGAACCACCCTTTATTGCGAGAACCGCCAGAACCAGTGTGAACACAAACAGTAATTCCTAAAAAAATCTAAAAAACACCAAAAAAATTTTTTTTTTATTTTTTTACTATTTTTTTTGAAAAATTCGCAATATTTTGTTAATAAAAAAAAATTTCAAAGAAAAAAAAAAAAATTCCGAGTAACAGTTATCCATGCACATGTGCATATGTATCGTTTCTTTGTCAAATTCCGTAATTCATTACAAATAATAGTCAATTGCACTTTCATTTACACTACCACGTGTAATACACTACTTTTTACGTTAACAATGTTAGAAATGCACATGTGCATCTATATGTATCAACAGGAAATAAGGTGTTTTGGTACACTACTTTCTCTTTCATCTATCATTCCATCCATAATACACAAGCATGCACATGTGCATTTTTGTCATTTCTTTGACAAATTCCGTAATTCATTACATATATTAGACAATTGCACTTTCATTTACACTACTATATGTAATACACTACTTTTTACATTACCAATATTAGAAATGCACATGTGCATTTATATGTATCAACATGAAATAAGGTGTTTTGGTACACCACTTTGAATACACTTTCCCTTTCATCTATCATACCATCCATAATACACTACCATTACCTCCTACCATCCATAATACAATACCATTACCTCCTACCATCCATAATACAATACCATTAACAATATTTTCACTTTATTACATGTATGTAAACACCATTTATACCATCCAATCAACATATTACATAAAAAATTGACAACTATAACCAAACCATCAACCACTAGATATAACTAACCAAAAAACATGTATATGGGTCTACTTCTCCATTTAAAATCACAAACTTTTTGTATCAAAACACGTTATATCATGGTTATACCTAATTATGCACATGTGCATTTTGAATATTGGTAATGTAAAAAGTAGTGTATTACTAATGGTATTGTAAATTAAAGTGCAATTGTCTATTCCTGATAACGTATTACCGAATTTGTTGAAGTAATGATACATATGCACATGTGCATGGATAACTGTTACTCGAAAAAAAAAAGTTTTTTTTTTTTTTTTTTTTTTTTTATGGTAACGAAATATAGCGATTTTTTATTAAAAAATATTAAAAAAAATAAAAAAAAAATTTTGAGTGCTTTTTTGATTTTTTTTAGATTTTATTTTGTGTTCACATTGGTTCTCGCGGTTCTCGCAATAAGGGTGGTTCTCGCATGAACCTTACCCTATATATATATATATATATATATATATATATATATATATATATTGGGAGCCGCTAGAATGAGAACCACCACGAGTTATGAGAACCGCGAGAACCAAGTGCCACGGAGGGCCGTTGACCACGAAATTTTTTTTACACCTAGATCCGTATATTTTTAGACCGGGTGTAAATTTTGGGTTCAAACGGCGCGCCCGAGGGGGTAGTTTTTTACGCCCAAATTTTGGGTTTTTTTAATTTTTCTTTTTTTTACCAAACTTTGGGCGTAAAAAACTACCCCCTCGGGCGCGCCGTTTGAACCCAAAATTTACACCCGGTCTTAAAATATACGGATCTAGGTGTAAAAAAATTTCGTGGTCAACGGCCCTCCGTGGCACTTGGTTCTCGCGGTTCTCATAACTCGTGGTGGTTCTCATTCTAGCGGCCCCCTATATATATATATATATATATATATATATATATATATATATATGCCTATAAGCCATTATATTTATATATTTTATAAGGTTGCTTTTTATTAGTGAAAATTATCTTTTTTATGCATGATTAAGTAATGTACGTACGTCTATCAGTTGAGTCGATTCAAACAGCAACGAATCTAAAACTTAAAATTTACTCAAAATATGTAAATAAAATATATAGATAAGAAAACGTGAATAAAAAACATTAAAGACTTAAGCAAGTAAGAATACTAAGGCAACACGTTTGAAGTCATAATTTTTCTTTTTGAAAAATAATTCATGTTTTTTTTATCTAAATAGTTTGATATCTCATTTTTTTTCAAAGAAAATAAGAAATTAACAGAATTATGCATGCAATCTGAAGGTATAGTCTGGAGGCGTACTATTTAATCCGTACTCACTTGTAACTACAGAAAATTGAAAACTTATTTCGATGTCCATGAATTTGTTGGTTAAATGGCTTAATTCTGACCTATTATATACAGTAGTAAAAACATCATAAATTAGTGAAAAATATTAAATAGATAATATTAGTTAGGATTTCATAAAATGTATTATTTAAGAATTAGGCTTCACTATGTAGACAATATTTATATAATTTTCTTTAGTTATGACTTGATTAGCTTTCATTTCTAATTACTTTTTATTATAAACACTGATTATCCATGATTTGTTTTAATGGGAGGTAATCGAGAGTCTTAATCAAACTTTTAACAGCATGATCTGAATTTTTTCCTAAAAAATACATAATTTTTTTATAAAGGGGGCGGCTGCCCCTTCCCCCTCTATTCGTTGTAAGTCGACCGTTGATTATAGTATTACATTGTGCTAACCTACATTACACTATACTAAGCATTACGCTTGACTCACTTTCCACTCATCATTGTTCCCAAAAATTCTACCATCTACACTACGCGCAAGCATTTCAAGCGCAAAATGGAACATTGTATGTCATCAACCAGAAGCGTGAGTGGCATGTAAAATACCTAAGAAAACCCCAGTTTGCAACAATGGCAACTGTCCTTTGAATCTAAGTTTTTTCACTACAATAACTTTTTTTATCAATGGAAATGCATAAGGATCGATCCATAACATCATTCCATACATCAAACATAAAAAAAACATAACGAATTTTACGTGAATCTTACCTTGAATTTGGGAGGAATGAGAACCGCATTTGAAATATTCAAATCGTAAAATACACTAGTGTATTTCATCATCAAATCATGGCCTTTGATCTACACACATGTATGACCAGGATTAGTTCGCTCAGTTCGCAAACTACACTAGTGTTCACTCTTGAACCTAATCCTATATATATATATATATATATATATATATATAGGGTAAGGTTCATGCGAGAACCACCCTTATTGCGAGAACCGCGAGAACCAATGTGAACACAAAATAAAATCTAAAAAAAAATCAAAAAAGCACTCAAAATTTTATTTTTTTTTAATATTTTTTAATAAAAAATCGCTATATTTCGTTACCATAAAAAAAAAAAAAAAAAAAAAAACTTTTTTTTTTCGAGTAACAGTTATCCATGCACATGTGCATATGTATCATTACTTCAACAAATTCGGTAATACGTTATCAGGAATAGACAATTGCACTTTAATTTACAATACCATTAGTAATACACTACTTTTTACATTACCAATATTCAAAATGCACATGTGCATAATTAGGTATAACCATGATATAACGTATTTTGGTACAAAAAGTTTGTGATTTTGAATGGAGAAGTAGACCCATATACATGTTTTTTGGTTAGTTATATCTAGTGGTTGATGGTTTGGTTATAGTTGTCAATTTTTTATGTAATATGTTGATTGGATGGTATAAATGGTGTTTACATACATGTAATAAAGTGAAAATATTGTTAATGGTATTGTATTATGGATGGTAGGAGGTAATGGTATTGTATTATGGATGGTAGGAGGTAATGATAGTGTATTATGGATGGTATGATAAATGAAAAAGGAAAGTGTATTCAAAGTGGTGTACCAAAACACCTTATTTAATGTTGATACATATAAATGCACATGTGCATTTCTAATATTGGTAATGTAAAAAGTAGTGTATTACATATGGTAGTGTAAATAAAGTGCAATTGTCTAATATGTGTAATGAATTACGGAATTTGTCAAAGAAATGACAAAAATGCACATGTGCATGCTTGTGTATTATGGATGGAATGATAGATGAAAGAGAAAGTAGTGTACCAAAACACCTTATTTCCTGTTAATACATATAAATGCACATGTGCATTTCTAACATTGTTAACGTAAAAAGTAGTGTATTACACGTGGTAGTGTAAATGAAAGTGCAATTGACTATTATTTGTAATGAATTACGGAATTTGACAAAGAAACGATACATATGCACATGTGCATGGATAACTGTTACTCGATTTTTTTTTATTTTTTTTTTGAAATTTTTTTTTATTTTTTTATTAACAAAATATTGCGATTTTTTCAAAAAAAATAGTAAAAAAATAAAAAAAAAATTTTGGGTGTTTTTTAGATTTTTTTAGGAATTACTGTTTGTGTTCACACTGGTTCTCGCGGTTCTCGCAATAAGGGGTGGTTCCTAACGGATCTTTGTCCTATATATATATATATAATCTTTTAAACAAGTTTGTATTGGTGGAAATAGTATTTTTATAAAATACTTTGAAACAATATTTAAAGATGTATCCAGTGTTGGAGAAATAAGCTTGATAATTTAATCATCAAAGCTTTAACCCAACTTGAATAGTTAAGAGTTTATTGTTAACATGGAAGTTGAGGGTGTTTTTAGTGAGTTATAATCTTTGAGGGCCAAAAGTGATAACTCCCTAATTTAGTGGTAATAAGAGGTTAACTAGTAAAAGGGTGAATAACAAAAAGAGACAGGAGCGTACCTACTCAGTGCGACGTGAACCAGAGGGAGAGGAGGACCGATCTCACCATAGAAATCGCGAAACTGTGAAGCTAAGGTCTTGATTATACTATCCTTGCTCGATTTCTAGGGCTTTGGCAAGTGATTTCTTAAGTTTTTATTAATAAAACTCAAAAGTTAGTGTTCATCATGCTTGTTGTTCAAACCCACGAAATTACGAGTAATTGTGTGAATTTTGTGTTGAACAACCATAGTCTTTATGCTAGACTAATTGATTGTAACTTTTGAGTTATGGATTCATGTTGCATGTTATGATTTGTGGTCAAATTCATGATTTGGTGATAAGGGTAGGGATGTATGAAAACCATGTGAAAAGTTGCTGACCAAATCTGAGTAGAATTTGATAATCTTAAAACAATGGCGATTTTATTTTTAAAAACATTAAAAAAATGGTGATTATGGTAGGTATTATATATCTTTGATGAAAAAAAAAGGTGAGTTTGGGAGTTCGAATGGGCATGTTAATCGTGAATTTTAATCATGCCCATAATGTGTTCGATGAAATGCGTAAACTAAATAAATAGTGGAAATTCGGGAATTTTATAATGTTTACTTGATTTAAAATGATTTGCTAATAATCAATTGGTGTTTAGTAAATATAAAGCTTCGATGAATCGAATGGTGAAAGGGATTAACAGAAAGTACATATGTAAATGTTATTTTTACTTAATCACCTAAACGAGTCTAATGGATATGTGAGTTTAACTTGGTTTGGTTTACAACCAAAAGACCATCCCCTTGTTGTTAAACAGGTAAGTTGGATTTATAAATTTGACCCGTAGTTATGATTAAACATAGATGAGTGACAACGGGTCAAATGAGTGGTAATAAACCAATTACAAGTTGGGGGGTAAAAGAATATGATTGATGATGGGTGGTATTATGAGATGAATGCCCATTTTATGTGTTCTAATAAGTTGAAAAGTTTGGTTTATCGTCAAGATAGGTGAGATAACATTTGGATTGAAATGGGTCAAAGGAATGATAAAGGAACAACACTCCTATGGGTGAAGGTGAGTGACTTGAATGTGTTTGGATTCGTATTGAATAAATAGTATTATTATTAACTTGACATTTATAGTAAAGGTGGACGGTTTAATACAAATTATTGAATCTGGTTTGATTTAACAATAACGTATCGTTTTGGTGATGTTTGGGGGTTTAAACCCATTAAGAAAGAGTGCAAATTGTTAATGGTTTGAGAGACCCAAGGGTGTTGAATATTTAGCTTATTTCCAGATCTTTACTAGTCTATGAAAGTTTATAGTAGATCAAACAATGTCCGTTTGAGCCGTTTTTTATATCCACGGAAAGGTCTCTGAGTCTCCATCACTAACAATTTTAGTTTGAAGTGAAATACTCACTATAAAGGGGGGGAAACTGAATTATTATAGTTGCACAAAACTGAGTAAAAAACATAAATTTTATGTCACTTGCATAATACTGGGGAACTTACAAAGAACCCATTAGATGTGATTTTTTTTATTATTGTAAACCTTAATGTAATTATATATATTTACATGAGTTGAAGTGAGTGATTTCTTAAATATGGGATGTGTATGTTAAACTAAGAGGTCATTGGTGGTGTGACCCGCATGTGCATATACACGTGTTTTTTGAGTAGTGCTTACGAATAAATGACACTTGTGTCGTTAAAACTATATATAACCTAATTGAGCATGTTATGAATACATATATGAATTATTAAGAGTATGTTAGGTAATAACGGTTGTTGATAATCGTATATGTAGTTTAATGAATTACAACATGGTCATGTGACGATTTACCATTTTATTTATATTGACTAAATTGGTTTAATAATGGTTTACTTTGAAGTGTCCTTGACTCTATATTAGTAGGGATATAGAGGAAATATGGATTAAAAAAAGAGGCTCCCGAATTACAATGGAGAAAATCACGAAATGCATGACTGGAGATAACGAAGTGGTGTCTCGGTGTGGTTTCATTAGTCACCATGAGCATTGAAAATTGCTTTATGTTTCATACAAAAATAATATTATGAGTCCGTACTTAGCAAAAGCTAACTTTTGGGGTGTTGCAATGTAGGGGATATGTTTGAGAATGATGAACGAGTAGATAAGTCATGAGAAACAACGGGGTGGATTGAACCGGTAACATGAAAGAAGAAAAGAACTCACAAGTCGTTCACCAATCATCCGGTTAACTCAATATATTAGTCATTGTTATGTTTATCGTAGGAATATATAATTTCCCGGTTGAGGCTAATGATATGGTAATTTTATATCACAGATTTGGGTCATTAAAAGGAGAAAGTAATCAAGTCTTAGGAGCGCGTCAAAGATGGGAAGATTTAGTGATGCTTTATTCACCAAGTATATGAGTTTTCTTATCGGGTCAAATTGACTTAGTTAAGTGCTAGTATGTCAATGTTGTAGTGGGTTATGTTTGTTTTTTTAAAATCCTTGTGTAAGTCCAGAAAACTACAATCGGATATCACAAACACCTAAACAAGTCACGGAATAACAAGCAAGGTGTAGAAGATGAAGAACAAAAGTTAATTGTATTTGATAAAAGGTGCACACGATATCAAGTATCGTCTGGTACACGAGTTCTGCGAATTACAGACAACCAACAACCAAAACAAGACCAAGGTGCACCCTATTTATAGATTATAGGATGACCTAATACAAATGGGCAAAGCCCAACCCTTATACAAACATAAAGCATATCGATCAAGCCCATATCTAACACCTAACCAACCCAAAACTAGTAAGCCCAAGACAAATGTAAACCTACAAGTACATGCCCTTACAATATCCGCCTAGGTTTATGTTGTCTTGGCAGCTCATGCTTCACTTTCGCTTCTTCTTTTGCTTCTTCTGGGATCAGGTAGGTGCCTTCCAACATAAGGACCAAACAACTGAGTTTCCACTCTTGATTGTTGTCTAGACCATAACTTGAGCAAAGTAATCTGTGCAATCGCATCTGTGAAGTTCTTAGCACAGACTTCATACTGAGGATCACTCTTGATCTGCGTTCTTCCCAAAAGCTTTATATCATTCTCTCCAAAGCGCATTAAATCTTTCACGTCAGCAACCCTGTACTCTTTAGTTGCACAGACTATCACCGCTTGACCAGTAACGGGATCGTACATCCAGAAGTGCAAATCCTTTAAACTATTGTCTGGAAGCTCCTTCAGCAATGGAACAGTCTTTGTTTGCTTCGTATGAGGCCACATTACTGTCTTAAACAGCTTGTTGGTGGAAGGATCTAAAACATCTTCATGCTCCAAGACAAACGATTACTCTAGCCTATTGCTGCAATTTGTTATAGAAATTCCATCCAATCTTTCAATTGTTATCCCTACATTGATCATGATAAGAAGCTTGGCTCAGTTCTCGAAGATCTATTGTTGTCCAAGATTCGAAAGCATCGGTGTTATTGTAGTACTCCACTGCTGCATTCTTTCTCTTCATTAAAAACATTCCCTTTTCATCATGATATGCCCAACTCAAAATTCCAGACCTATTGCCATACACATCAAATCTATCTTTTTCTGTAGTAATCATGTATCTATCTGACTGGTCTTGAAATCCAAAATTTCTTCAGCACCCACATTCCTCGTGATCACCTCCTTCTGCTTCTTTTTCTGATTAGCAGTATGAGGAGGATTTTGAATATAACAATCAATTGCTTCCTCACGTTCTTTTTCTATTTCAGCTCTTTCTTCAATAGTGAATTTCTTGGGAGGCTAAGCAAACTCCTTTGGAAATTTTCCATCTAATTTCTGTTTGAGATCCATAGCCACAGTTGTGAGGGATCCCAGATTTGTCTTGAGCTCATGAATCTGCTGATTTTTGTAGGTTATTTCTTCCATTACGCTTGCAATTTGGACATCTTTAAAAATCTTATATTCTTCAAGAGCAGTGATCCTTTTCATCAGAATTGCAACTTCATTATCTTCAAATAACTCTTCACTGTCAAGGCTACGTGGTGCTTCTTGAGTTCTTTCATGATTGGGCTCAGTAACTACTACGGCTTCTTTAGCAGCTTATTGTAGCAACTCAGCAGCTCTTAGCACATCGGCGTTAGACGGAGTGCTGCTCGACCCTTCACCTGTCTTGGGAGCAGGCATATACATTGCCGCTTTTGGATTTAATATGAAATCAATTATCACTTCACTTACAGGTGTTCCAGAAACATGAACAGGTGGTCTTTTAGTAACTCCCGGCATGGTCGATTTTGGGTTTGAAGTTGTATCCGCATTTATCTCACGACTGATCCTAGGATCTCTTCTGCTACGCTTCCTATGATGAAGATCAGCCGCGGGATCTTTAGTTACACTTTCAGGTTCAGCAGAGACAGACTCAATTGGTTCAGTGTGAGGAGGATTCACACTTGACGGTTGATCAACATTTGGCACTTCTGCTGTTAGGCTCTCTGTATTAATCTATGTTTCAATATCACCGAACTCTACATTCAACTCTACATCTAACTCTGTATCATCCATCAACCTCTCATTAAACACGTTATCTTCTTCACTTTCAACTCACGTCAGATCTATATTCTCAATTGACTCACTCGATCTAGGAGGAGCATCTATAATCTGAACATCATGTTCATTTGCTACAGTGGCATTAACTGGTGCTTGCACTTGCTCAATGATCTTAGAAAATTCACCAAACTTTGCTAACGGCTTCCTGTTTTGATATGTTACTTGAACATCTTGTCTCTACTGATTAAGCACAGAAAAAACCATATGATTCATTATCTTTGTATCATAGATGCTCACAGTAGTTGAGAATACTTGGCTTCTAGAATCATTTGTAGGAATCTTGGAAACTTGAACCAGTATTTCTTGTTCAACGTCTTCACATTGGCTATCATATCGTCGAACACCCACTTTGAATAGTTGAATTTCCAACCCTCAACTAAAGACACCAGTCCAGAAGATTGTCTGATAGTTAGGGTATCTATGCCACTCTTGTTTCCACTTTTGCAAACCAGTTACATGTGCGCCAAAAGTCTCCAATATGGGTGCAACGGTTTCTTTGTAGTTGGTGGATATGATCCTTCATAACTCATTTTATCCAAGACTTTAACAACTTTCTCATTTTCATGTTCCACGGGTTTGTCTACAGTATCTCCAAACAAAAGCACTTCTCGAATTATTTGTTCGGTAATCAAGATCTCCTTGTTTTGAATAGTAGATCTGATCATTGTATCTCCCTTCTTCGCAGTAGCATTATTCTAGAAATCACATATCCAATCTTCACGAATTATTGGACTCTCTTGAAAAGTGTGAGCAAGTCTGCAAGTGTTTAATCCCACCATCAAAGATCTGTATATCTCGTGCCCTCTTGGAGGTTCGCCCAAAAAACATGACACATTCATGTTTTTCTCCCATGTCGGAACGTGTATTTCAGCTGTTTGGTTTCCCTTATCTGCACCAAACGGATCGTGTTAGACGTCTAAGATAAACCTTGAAACCCAAGATTCCCGAGTTTGACCGTAAACTTGCTCAAACTTGGTCAAAATATTCAAGATAATTTTAAGTTTTAATAAGTTAAAATTTTTTTCAACAATTTAAAAAAACAAATAACTTCAAAATTTTAATGAAACAGATCCGGGTCCAATTAACTAAGTGACACAGGCCCAAAAGTTAAACAGCCCCAAACAACAGCTAGTGTGCGGTCCACACACTGGTGTGTGAGGGTAGTCTGGTCTTTTCCAGTTGAAACAGTAAGGGTAAAATGGTAAATTTTGGACAAGTCGCACTCTAGTTCAGTCAAAAAGTCAACCGCACAGTCAAATGTGGTCAACTTTACCATGTTAACCCGCACACTAGTAATATCCCAGAGTGGGAAGGGTAATATCGTCATTTTCCAGAGTTTACGAGGGGCAAAAAGGTCATTTAATATACTCATGATTACTCCGCACACCCTTTGAGGGTAAACTGGTCAATTATCCAGGGTGTGTGAGGGTAATTTGGTCATTTAGCGAGTGTGCGACTCCCCTTTCCCGGCGTGTATAACCCATGCGCCGTCATTTATCATCTTCTTCGGCATCCCTTAATAATTTTCCGGCCAAAATTCCAAGATTCCGATCAAACATCAATTAGTGATGAACCCTAAAACCCTTCCAATCCATCCAGTACATCATCGATTAAACAATTGTCAATGACAAACCCGTGCACTACTTCTGATCCAAACTAACATCATACGACAGGGGATAATATCATATGATAAAACCTGCAATCAGTTCAAGCCAAAGAGAAGAAACACACCAACCTTTAGCCTTTCCTTTAGAAGATGACATATCGAATCAGTAACAATTAGGGTTCTTGTTAAATGGTTTCTTGTTGATGAAAGCACAATAGGAGAAAAAGGAAGTATGCGAAGTGTTTAATTGTTTTCAAAATATGATGAATAATGTGCACGGTCGTCAAAACTCTTTCATTTAATGCCCTAGACCCTTTTTCAAATCAATTGGGCCCACCAAGTGTGCGGTGGGCCAAATCAAAAGTCATTGCAAAATCTGTTTGGATTTTGTTGGTCCCACCAAGTGTGCGATGGGCCCAGCTCAAATCCCGAGACCAGAAACAACATCTAATTTATGCAAACGAGTGTTTGAAGAAACGCACGGTCTTTCTCAATTCTTGAACAGCGCCACGTTGGTACAATTCCACGTGCTACTCGACGAGAATTAGCTTCAATTCATTACGGTATCGACAATGATGGGAAATTCTCAAAAAGATATTAACACACGTTTTACATCGATTGAAAACAATAAAATTAAATACCGATACCAATTACTATAATATCGATATTGGTACCAATATTGTTCGGTCGGAATTGATCCGGTTTGTCAGTACCAGCATTCGTATATTTATGATACGAAAAAAATATTCTTAGTTTGAATATAATCAATACCATAATGTTGAGAAAACAAATAAATGCTGATACGTGTAACTTTTCCAGCAATATGTTGTATGTATGACGTTGTTTAACCGTTTTCTTTATTATTATGTTTAGCAATTTAAATAGTAACTATTGGATTGCATCATATTATTTATTTATATATAGTACATTCAAAAAAATATTATTAAAAGAGTATATAATTTTTTTACAAATTAAAAAAATCATCACAATGATTGTTTATCTTATTATTATTATTATTATTATTATTATTATTATTATGTTAAATAATGAATAAACTTAAAAAATACAAACAAAATAGATAAACATTATTGGTGAAAAAAAGAGTAAACTACACTTTAATAACAATGTAAACTACAATTATTTTAAAAAGTTTGTATAATTTCAATAAAAGTAAACACAAAATACAGTTTGCACTAGTGTAAAAATCCAAAAAAATAAAGATGGTGTCTCAAAGACACTTGTTTTAAGTAACCTGTAACATTTGTCATCAGATCCTGTCCACCGATTTAGAGTCCTATTCAAACACAACTACTCGTTATTTTTTTTTTAAACTTTCTTTATTCACTTTACTTCACATCATATCATTCGAATTGAGATTCTCTCGTGTTAAAACAAAGCTAATATTAGAAAAATTAAAAATTTATTCATATAAAATAGAAGCATGCATTATAGTTTTATAAAATAATTCATTTTTTTATTTTCATCTTATAACATTTCATCTTATACTCTTAATAGCATATCAAGAAATTAACCATCACCCAAAAGGTAACTTACAATTTGAACGTATATACAAGCCAAAACGATTTGATTGAGGATGGCAAGAAACATTTGATTTTTTTGCTAGGTTGGGGATCGTTTTCATTAAATATACATATTTAGGATTAGGCCATTAAGGTTTAAAATCCCTTACAGGTAATTTGTATATATTTTTACTATATACATCGTTATAATTTGATACATCTATCTATTATACTAAATGAATTCTCTTAAGCCACAAGATTTAATCTTAGCCAATCATTTTGATGATGTGGCATTGCTCTAAAGGCTGAGAATTCATCACTAGGCGGCAATTGCATTTCCTTCATTCTCCTTTCTTTGAAATTCTTTTCAAAACGTATTCAATGGCATTCAATACACCAAAACCTTCCACCGCCTTCTCTCTTCATTTCTCGCGAATACCTAAATCTTTCCATATTTCAATGGATTTTCTCAATCAAGCTACATATATAGATTTCATCTTCTGCATCTTCTTCATCTGCGTCGTTCTTTTCTTCAATCTATTTCGGATTTTATCCGTTGATCCATATCGAAATCTGTAAGTTTAGATTGTTAAATTCTTTGTTTAATCATTCTTTATTTTTTCCGAATTTGATTTGATTTTTGAAATAGTATCTTTCTGTTGTAGAAACCCTAACTCCGATTGTCATTGTAGATCTGTTGTTTATGTTTATTTACATTATGTTTTTTTGTATAGATTTTGATGCTTACTCATAGCCCTAAACCGATTGTAAACGAAAACCTAAATCTGATTGTTATGTAGAAACCCTAAGTCCGTTTGAAATTCCAGATCTGATGTTTATGTTTATAGATCTGTTGTTTATGTTTATTTACTTTATGTTTTTTTGTATAGATTTTGATGCTTACTCATAGCCATAAACCGATTGTAAACGAAATACTAAATCTGATTGTTATGTAGAAACCCTAAGTCCGTTTGAAATTCCAGATCTGATGTTTATGTTTATTAACATTGTATTTTTTGTTATTGAATTTTATGTTTGCTCATATTCCTAAATCCGATTGTATTGTTGAATAAGTTGTATTTGATCTTAATATTTATTATGATTTTGATTTATTTGTTGAAAAATTATTGTTATTTTGTATAAACCCTAATTTCCATTGTCATTCCTAATTTCCATTGTATAAACCCTAATTATTGTTATTTTTTGTTATCTATAACGCCACGTACACCAAATCCTAAACCTGATTCTTATGTAGAAACCCTAAGTCTGTTTGAAATTCCAGATCTGATGTTTATATTCATTAATATTGTTTTTTTGTTATAATTTTTTTTATGCAAATCCCTAAATATGAATTTCATTAAAAAAAATTTAATTGTAATTGAATCTGTATTCTATGAACCCTATTTGTTTATGTAATTTTTTTGAATGATACTAAATTTTAAAATGTGTTTGATTGGTCTGTTTTATTTATCATTGTTCTTTTATATTAAGCCTGTATATGATTGTCATTCAAGATCTGTTGATTTTTGAGTATTAACATTAAGGATGATTTCCATTATGAAGCCTGATTTCTTTTTCTGTTATTAGATTTTTTTTTTATTAAAACAATATCCATGATTCTATGAACCATATTTGTTTATGTAATTTTTTTGAATTTGAATGTAGGTTTTCAATATGGCTGGATCTTCTTCATTAAGGTATATTTTTGTTTTTGTTATTCCCTAAGTTATTGTATGATATTGCTGAAATTATGTTGATAGTATGTACATTTTGTACTATTCTGTTATTTTATATCATCTTTCATGTTAATTTTTATGATTAGTTTCGAACAATAACATTTTAATGTTTACTAACTTACTATTTTTTAAATCAGTATCAGAGAACCCTGTTTCTGTAGGCATATGAATAAAACAGAAGGGATTATTCTGGTAATTGATAAATTTCATGTTTTTTTGTTGTTATAATTAAATTCAATTTATTATATTTTTTTATAATTGTTTATCTAATTATATTTCATGTTGCATTGTTTGGTTTTTTAGTCTATTCCTTCTGATGCTGCTTGCAAGCTGTGGGGTGTGGATAAGGGCCCTACAAATGTTATGATACATACTGATGATGGTCGGATTTTTAATGTTTGGTTAACCGTATCTAAAGGATTTTTTTTATTTTTCAAAGGATGGTCCAAAGTAACCCAACATTTGGGACTATGCAAAGGATGTTTGGTAGTATTCAATCCCCCAGATTGTACTACGTTTAAATTAACATATTTCATTGATGGTGTTAGTGGTAGCTCTTTTTGGACATATCTGCTACGTACATCATCTCATTTTTGTGTAAGTTATTTTTTTAGTTTTATCTATCTTAAAGTATTTTTGTTGTTCTTTATTGATATTAAAAATAACTTTCTTATTTTTTTGTTATCGTTTTTATAGGTAATTCCTGAAGTTGTCCTGCCGAAAACCTTTACTACATCCATTGATGTAATATCCACTATAATGATAGACAACAAAACGTTTCACGCTAGGATTGAAACGGCTGACGGTAAATTCGGTTTTACCGTCGGTATTGACGTTATTGTTAGTCTGTTACAGTTAGAGCCTGGTTGTTTTTTGTTATTTACAAAATATTTTGGTAATTATTTTAATTTAAAAGTTTTTGGAAAAAAAACGGTGTTGAAAAGAACTTTCTTGATGTAGATGTTGATGTGGTAAGTATACATTTTGTTACTTATATATATTCTTTATATATTTTTCATCTACTAAATGTTGTATTTAATTTGCAGCCTTTAGTTGCACCTATTGATGCTGTGAATGAAATTTATGAAGAACCACATAGTCGTGTTCATCGGTTTTCCCGTATGGCTGGTACCGATTTTGTAAGTTATAATATCATTATATAAAGTACAATAATTTAATTGTTAATATCTTTGTATTTTTATTTTTTTTATTAATTATGTTTTTTTTAACAATACAGATGCTTCCTGATCGTGTTTCTCAAAATGGCCAAACTTAATCTTGGTTTAAAAGATATAACCATCAGACTTTTGAATCAGGATCCCCCAATGCAATTTACCAACGGTACTAGACGTGAAAGGACACAAGATAGTTTTCGATATGCGTTAAGGCGATGGTCGAAGTTCATGAAAACTGCTGGAATTAAGGTCCGTGACACCGTTGACTATTCTTTTGACGAAAATGAGCAAGTGCTAAGTGTTGAAAAGGTTGTACCTTACGTTAGTTTTGGTAATTAGTTATTTGACAATTTGATTTTTGTTTTTTCCTGTTTCATCAGTTTAGATATTTACTTTTTATATGGTTTTTTGGTTTAACATTGTTATGGTTTTCAATATCAAGATAGTACATTTTATCATATATTAAGTTTTATTTTAACCACTATAATTGCAATGTATATGATAATATCAAATTATTAAAAACCCAATGTGTACAATGTTTAATCTTTGTTTTAGGATTTTTTTCCCATTAAACATATACATAAAAACGGTTAAATAGAACGTTTTAAAATATTTACCAACAATTTTAATTTATACCAGTTTGTGATATGTACATATAGCAGTCATACTTACTACATGTTGATATAAATGAATTAATATATTCAGATTATACACACGTTTATGTTCATTAATATCATAACTGAAATACAAATTTGTCAAAATTTATTTTTATATTTCCATATTTTTTTGTAATGTTGTTCTAAACGAATTTTGATTATTCCATAATGTGTATTGTTTGTAAATTTTTATTAACACTCCATTTTTATATGTTAATTATAAGGCGTTTATTTTTATCTGGAAAGTTCTGTTAAAATACTTATTTCTAAGTGTAATAACTTTTCAATAGTTTTCATTTAAATTTCTTGAATCTGTGTTACATTATGTATGATGTAAATCTTACACCTTTACGATAATTTAAAATTGCTTATTGCTTATAGGTATTATTGAACTTGAAAAGAATAATTAAACGAAATTTGTATAGATGATTGATGTTAGAAAATGATTTATAAGTGAATAAATTGAAGAGTTAATTACATAGTTAGTCCCTGTGGTTTGCACAAAATAACAAGTTTAGGTACTAATAGTTTCTGATAACATTCTAGGGTATTAACTTTTCATTTTGTAACGTTTGAGGGTATTAGCACTGTTTAAAGGCTTAAAATCACATTTTATTAGTACCCTCAAACGTTACAAAATGAAAAATTAATACCCTCAAACGTTACAAAATGAAAAGTTAATACCCTCAAACGTTACAAAATGAAAAGTTAATACCCTAGAATGTGATTTTAAACTATTAGTACCTAATGTTGTTATTTTGTGCAAACCACAGGGACTAACTATGTAATTAACTCTAAATTGAATGAAGAGTGTTAACTTTGATATAATTTTATTACCTTTTTGTAGTAAGTTGTTTAATTTTACAAATTACAGTTGTAATTTTATTACATCTTGATTACATTTATTAATGGAGATTACAGGATGTCGTGGATGATGTACGTGTCATGTGTTTAGCTATTAAGGAAGAGAGGAAGACACAAAGGATGTGTCAAATACGGTTTAGATGATACATCTTTAAGGTAATAAGAAGGAACCCTCTGTTGAATTAGCAACCAGTGAGAGAGTTTTACTAGAAACATGGATGTGTCGGTGATGTTGTCGAGGAGTGTCAGGAGATGCTTAGTGATAGCATTTTCTTATACTCCTCGACAATGTCACCGACCCCTCTTAAAAATTCCATCAAAACTTTCTCACTGGTTGCTTCTACAACAGAGTGTTTCTTTTTGTTAACTGAACCTGTATCATCTCAACTTTGTTGACTAACCATGTATGTGTTGTTACATAAAGATTCAATTATGATTTATTTGTTTATGAAAAATGATCGATTCACTTTTCATCACCACAGATCATCTCATTTTTATGTAAGTTATTTTTTACTTTTATCTATATTAAAGTATTTTTGTTGTTCTTTATTGATTCTAAAACTAAATTTATAATTTGTTTTGTTATTGATTTTATAGGTCATTCCTTAATTTATCCTGCCGAAAACCTTTACTACATCCATTGATGTAATATCCACTATAATGATAGACAACAAAACGTATCACGTTAGGATTTAAACGGCTGACGGTAAATTCTGTTTTACCGTTGGTATTGACTTTATCATTTAATAAATGTTTTATTTAATTTGCAGCCTTTTTACTTGCACATATCGATGCTGTAAATGAAATTTTGAAGAACCACATGGTCGTGTTCATCGGTTTTTCTGTATGGCCGGTACCGATTTTGTAAGTTCTAATGTCATTATATAAGGTACATTAATTTTATTGTAAATATATTTTTATTTTTTGTTATTAATTATAATTTTATAACTATACACATCTTCCCGATCGTGTTTCTGAATGTCATAATTTGTTATTTTGATAGTATAGTATAGGTAGTCCAACTTTGTTATTTTGGTTGCACACACTTTGTATAGAATTATGGAAACTGTTCATTCATAAATTTTAAAATTACGTCCTTCATTTTAATGATTATCATAATTAAGGAAACTGATCAATCATAATTATTTATATTACCCTGTTTTTTATAATTTAGTAAAGGTTGACAATTTATAATTAACATTCAAAATATCGTTACCAAAATTATGTTTTCTTTATGGTTATAAATAAGTCCAATTGCTTATGTTCGATACACATCCCAGCTACTGAGTTGGTGTAATTCGAGTTCCTAACTTCTGGTATGAGTATTAAGATTTTCCTTTGATTTCACATGGTTATTGTATTTTTTAGTTAACATATTCTCTTTTTTATAGAACTATCTTCCTTGATTTTTATATTATCATCTTCAAGGTTTCTAATGTTATGTTATTCTCTTCAATTTCAGAGATGGAACAGGCTGCTATCACACTTCTAAATAATGTTGATCTTAATGTTGATGATTACACTATCAAAATCCATATAATTCGGCTCTGGACAAGACCTTCCTTCAACAATCCTAGGAAGATTTATTGCTACGACATGATATTCATGGACCAGGAGGTTTTGTTAATGGCAATTCATATAATATTTTAGTATGAATTTAATGTCTTATTGTTTTTATTGATTTTTATTATACAACGCTTTGTTGTAGGGAACGAAAATGCAGGCTTTTGTTTTACAAAAAAACACTACTGCTTATGAGCATTTGCTGAAAGAAAATCAGTGTTTAACTATTCGTAATCCTTCTCTTGGAGAAAACCGTCAGAAAGTCAAATATGTTCATAGTTCGTTCAAGATAAATCTAAATGACACCACCATTGTCGAGGAATCCAACGTACCAGTTGGTGCTGAATGGGGATTTGATTTTTCTCCATTTGAGTCTGTTGTGGAAGACCCTGATGATGACGGCAAGTCGTTCAAAAACCCTATTGGTATGTTTTTAAAAACGTGTTATGCATATTTAATTTTTTTAATATCTATAAATTTTATATTGTTTTTTATATAGTTATGTTTTTACATTTTGTAGACGTTATTGGTTTTGTGGTTAAGTGTCTTCCGTCAGAGGATAAAACTGAAAATAATAATGGCAAAGATGAGAAGAAGGCTACCTTTATTCTGGAAGATTTGCAGTACCGTCTTATACATACATAAATTAATTTTGGTTTATTTCATTTTTATTTTATTGACAACTACCAACTTAACTTTATAAACGGTTTGTTGTAGACACCAGCAGATTTACGTTACTTTATGGGGGGTTTATGCTGATCAAATTATAGATTTTCAAAAAAACCATAAGGATGAAAAGAATGTTGTTGTCGTTGTTCAGTTTGGCAAGTACCGGTTTTGGGGAGGTATAATTTATATAGTGACTGTCAATTTTCAAACAACTTCATATTTAGTGTATTCACTGTTTTATATTTTTATATGTTTCTTTAACTAAACAGGAAATTTGTTTGTCTCCAATTTGTATACTGTAACTCGAGTGTTCATAAACACTAAAATTCCCGAGATTTTGGAATTTAAGAAAAGGTACGTAATCTTATTAAGTTTTTGTATAATAGATAGATATTGTATACATATTACTATCACGGGTGTTATTATTTCTGTACAGTTTCCTTGCTCAACTTAATACGTCAACGTCTTCCGGTTACTCTGGATTTAGTTCCCCTGTTATGAAGTCAATGGCTGAGGAGTATCTTTCTGATATATCCTTTAGTACAATTGGAGCATTAAGCGGAATATCCGAAGTATTCTTACAATTAATAATATTTTCTTATTATACCTTTTGTTTTTTTAAACTATCATAATGCAGTAATTTATATCTATCCATACAGCAAAAGTTTGTTATTATACTGGGAACAATTAAAAGCTTTGCTTCAGAAGACTCATGGTTTTACAATGCATGTAAAACTTGCAACAAAAAGGTTATTACGAACACTATTTGCAAGGACAAGGAAGATGGAAGTCAAGGATATGATGAAGTAACTGTCTTGGAATGCCAAACTGATCGCTGCAATAAAAGGACTGTTGTCTCTGTTCCCAGGTGAAATTACTTGATTCATTTATGTCTATATTATAAAATATTACTGATTAGTAACACCATATTTTTTGAAAAATTTGTAGGATAAAACTTCTAATACGTGTTCAGGATTGTACCGGGATTGTTATTTTGACGTTGTTTGAACGTGAAGTTGTTAGACTGCTAAATGTTAACGCAAACCAGCTTTTGGATAATAACATGGAGGTAACTTATATTTTCGAAATATAAGTTTTCTTAATTGCTTTATACGTATTTTTGTTTTTATGTTACATTGATAACTTTATAAATTATGTCGACAACTTATTGAGGAACACATTTATAACAGTTAGCCAGCGAAGGTAACTTTCCCAACGAGCTGAAGGCATTGCTAAACAAGAGGTTTGCGTTTAAGATAGCCAAAGTTTCGTTTAACATAAAAAAGAAATCAGATGGCTACTTGGTGTCGAAGTTGACTGAAAATCCTTCAATCATCAAAGATCTTGATAGGCATTTTGATGCTTTCCAGGTTTTATAATTATTCTAGACATTAGCTTAACTTTGGGTTATAAAAATGTTATACCACTTTTGAATATTTATTGAAAAATATGAAATAAATACAGCCTGCTGATGAAGAACCTTTAAATCCTGTTGCTTCTGATCCAAATCCAACTGTTAACATTCAAATCGGGGTATGTTAAACAACTTCTTTATATCACTAATCCTTTAATATTTTTTTATTCACCTTATATGTTCAGCTCTACTTTTTACTTTTTTAATTTTATTCTACAGGATTCTGTTTCCCGTACCGTCAATGAAGACACTCCCATGTCCAATTTGAACAACAGCATGTTTTCTACACCCTCTGGACCTCATAATAGTAGTTCTTCAAATATGCTGGAGAATGAACTTAAGCGTAATTTGGATGCGGTTTATGATGTTGATTTATGTTCTTCTCAGTCTTCAACTAAACCGCGTATGGGTGATTGTGAGAACAATGAAGGTTTGGATGTGAAAGCAAAGCTGGAAAAGTAGGCTCAGAATTTAATAGTCATCTCATGTTTTTCAAACATTTTCTGATGTTTTATTTTGTTTAATCTTTGTCGGAACATTTATGTCCGTACTTGATGTTGGGTTTGATGTTGGTTTTCGTTTATTATCGTCGTATCAATAAGAGATGATTTGTTTACGTACATTAATGTTTATTAAATTTCGGGTTCTTTATTACATTATCATTCACGCCTTTTATTTTTATTACATATAAATTGAATAGTTTTATGTAGTAAATTATTTTACATAAATTATGTTAGTAATTGTTTTTTTAATAAATAATTAAATCAACCGTGAATGTCTACTTAGAGTTATTATTATATGTAGATCCCAACCATGTTTACTAAAATAATTTATGATTTAAGTATAATAATTGTTATTTAATTTAGATAATACATAATCAACTTTTATTATATAGTGTATCTAAAATTGTTTATAAACATATATATTAATCAAAATTATAGAAACTTTATTATTATATTATTTAATAATAGATGTAAGGGATTTAAGTATAATAATTGGTATTTAATTTAGTTAATACATAATCAACTTTTATTATGTAGAGTATCTAAAATTGTTTATAAACATATATATTAATCAATTATAGAAACTTTACTATTATATTCATTTTTTATAAATTATAAATTAGTCATATATTTAGATATATAGGATGTATAACAGGAAATCATCTCATGTACATGATTTGTTATTTAATTATTTGTTTATTTATACTATAATATTTGTTGACGAATTTTATAATTTTTTTTTGTATTAGAGGCACAAAAGATTTGTTCCGTATTAACTATATACTTTTTTAGTTTTATAATAATTTAAATCTCCAGTCAATGTATAGTTATAGATATTATTATATGTATTAATTTTTAACAATTGGTTACATTTATAGAAGTATTCGCTTATCATATTATAAGCACAACCATGTTAACTAAAATTGATTTAAATTTACCTTCGTAATATAACATTCCATTTATAATATCATTTGATATATATATAAATAAATTACAACATACATCTCCATTAGATATGAACTTTTAATCTATTCTTTGGTTTCTTCAATCAGGTATTATGCAAAATCTTTAAGTAATACACAATCTATTTTCCAATTGTCAATACAAACTAATATCATATATGTTTTATTATACGTTTCCATTTGACTAGGTATTTCATATAATGGATAAAATTCCGTTTGATGTTGTGATCATGGAAATTTTTGTTAGGCTCCCTCTCAAATCACTATGTCGGTTTAGATGTGTATGCAAAAAATGGTATGAAGATCTTTCAAGTTTTGAATTTTTACAGAGGCATACGAATCGCGTTAGTAATAAAGTGGTAAGATTTTAAAGTTGTTATATAATTTTAATGATTACAATATTAATATTTCTTTAACAATGTTCATATGAATTGTTAAATTATTTCTCATATCTGTTACAGGATGAACTATTGGAACAAGGCATGTTTCCAGATCCGTTTGACATTTGAGAAGCTGCATCGGTGTTCATTTTATTTATCTGTTTTATATTTTTCTATTATTGACCGTTTTTTACGATGAATGAATCAATTATCAATCATCTTATTTGTTTCCTTTAATCAAGCACACTGTTTAAGGTTTTTATTCAATCTTATTTATACTTATTATATTGATTTTTATTATTTATATTTATTATTATCAATAAAAAAAACCATTGACTTGCATACCACAATTTTGTTTTTAATCCAACAAAAATTTAAACTGAAAATATTATTCAAACATAGGAAACACTTATTATAATGAACAAACAAGCCATAACTCAAATGTTCCAAAATACTAATTCTTTTTTTCACCAATCGTGTTATCTTATTCCATTGCCTCATATTCTTCTATTTTGGTTCGATTTGATTCCGGAGGAAAATATTCTTCATAAAGTTGGCCATATAGCGATGGGAAATCCTCCCAAAAACTTTCCTGCATCCATAAATTGCAAATAATTTTCAATTAAAAATGAGAAATATTGATGAAATTAATGTAAATGTTGAAAATAAGTAAAAGACAACTATAATATATTACCAGAAATTCTTTAGCATAGTTGACGTGTAACCACTCAAACGGCCATGTTGTTAGCCCTTCATTCCACTGTTTACACACACATTTGTATTGATCAATGGATCTTCCATTGAGCCTAATTAAGATTTCAAACAGTATAATATCGAAAGGAATATAAACCATTGTTAAAAACTTCAAAACCTATAATTGAAGATGCTATGTATAACCTTTATATAATAGATTAAGTTGTGAAAAAAAAATAACGATTTCTAACTAAAATAGGTAAGTCGATTTTTAAATGTCAATTTTCAATCTGTTAATGTTTTTTAGTATAATTCAAATTTATTTATACATCTATCTAAGTGAAGTTCATATTTTTGGCGGAATTTTAGGTTTATTGAACAACCATACTTATTTAAGTAAACCTAAATTTTTTAGTTAAGAATGGAAATGAGATTTTATTTTTACGAAGTGATTTGTTATTTAAGGTATTTTGTAACCAATAAAATCGTTAATTTACATTTGAGAAGTTTGTATTTTGATCTTAAATTAATTTTTAAGTCAACCGAATATTTTATCGATATATCTGCCAAAATTTGTATAAATAATCAATAAAAGTAACCTAATAATTAAAACTGATTTATTCATTTCACAACTATTTCAAATACATAAATCACATATTTATATTATTGCTAAGATAAGATTAAGATGGATTAACATTTATAAAAATTATAATATTTGCAATAACTTTGAAAAGTATTGTTACATCTGATCCTTAAAATAAAATATTCTCATTAATTATAAATATTTCAACCTTCAAATTTCGAGTCACTATTTTGAATCAAATTTATATAATCTTTTACATCTTATGCTTAAAATAGAGTATCCTGATTAGTTATAAATTATTATAAAATTAAATAGATTTATTGCTGCTTTAGCTATTTATGGACTTAACTTTTTAATTAAATTTTATATAATCTGAGACATATCATTCTTTAAATAAAATATTTTCATTAATTATAAATATTTACCTTCAAATGGATTTACAAGTAAAGCATTTTTTACTGGGTCAGATTAGATGTGTTGACTCAAAAGGTTATTATTTCCAACTCCGAATTTCGGTTTGCTTTTCTTTCTATTATTTTCTTATTTTTTTTAAAGATGTATATCATTTTCATACGATTCATTATTTGTATGTGATATGTGTTTGTAGTTCAGTAATATTTATTGGTTGATTGCTTCAGAAATTCATATACATAAATCTTATCATTTGTTTCATATGGATCTTTTTTTAGGATGGAACCTCTTGAGTTTGAGATGTTTGCTCATGAAATCCTATCAAGGCTACCAAGTAAATGTGTTGGACGATTTAAATCAGTTTGCAAGAAATGGCGTTATGAATTGTCTTCATCTAATTTTTCTATTATTCACTATCGCCGTATGCATAATTCTGAACATCGTAAGCTAATCACGTTGACTGCATCATCAATTTATATTGACAACTTGGTTGGAGGAAAGGTAGACATTTGTGAGAGGAAGTTTATTTCCTTCCCCGTTGATACCCCGCTTTCAAATCTAAGGATTCTTGCTTCTCACTACGGTCTTTTACTGATGTGCATTCAAGGTCCTTCAGACCAATTGATTCTGTGGAATCCAACCACCAATAAATTTTTGAATTTGTGTCATAATAAACCAAAAAGTTTTTTCGATATCAAGGCAGATGCAGTTGGGATTTATCTAGACTCATTTAACGATGTTAAAATATTACATCTCCACCGTCGTATGGATGATGTTGTACCTCGTGTGTATTCTATGAACACACATGAATGGAAAAGTTTAACTTTTTTAAAAGGATCAGATTACGCTTCAAAGTTATATTTGTGGTCTAACGGAACTTTATGCAACAATGTTCTATATTTTGCATCTCCACATTATTGGGCGCCTCCTAAAAGTTATATGATTGCTTTTGATGTGGTTTCTAAAACTTTCTCAAAGCTTTCTATACCACAATTTACTCATGTTGTTGCTCGCCAAAGCAACTTTTTCAATATCCGCAACACACTTCATATGTTTGTTGTCGTAAAGACCCATGATATAAACGTGAAGCTATATAAATTTGAAGATCAAGGATGGTTAGAAGTGTCTTCTTTTACAAAGCCAAATTCAATTTCATTTTACTTATGGCTTAACAAGTTAAGTGAGAAAGGAGGAGAAAGTTTGTCTTTTATTACCGACTGGGGTAGTATTATTGAAATAAAAATTGACATGAAAGATCTTCAATATTTACAAGACGCTGAGACATTTCAAGGACTATATAACGTCGCATCTTTTGAAGAGACTGTTTTGTCACCTACACTTTAGTTTTAATATGTTTTTCATTTGAATTTATCGTGATTTAATATGTAACATTTAAGAGATGTTAAAGAAGAATTTAATTAAGAAGGTGTTGCTTAAATTGTTTTATGATACAGACTGAAAAAAAAATTGTTTTCATTATTATTATATTTTATCAATTTTACTCATACAAACGTTTCTATTGTTTATTAACCCATGTGTTATTTTATTAATATATATCCATTTATTTTTTTGTTTATAAAGATAGATTGACAACATGTGAGTATTCACGCTTGACATCTTGGAGGTTACTTTAGATTTTGTATAAAGATTTGTCATACTTTAAATTGAAATATCCAAACCCTCAGTATTCACGTTTGAGAAAAAAAAATTATACTTAATGGTTATATATAATATATTATGTTAATATTAACATCTTTACCATATTTATATTAAGTTAATAAAAAATGATAAATTTAATACATAAATTTAAACAACAGTTAACAATATACTAATTTATAAAATATCTAATAATAATAATTTCACACTTGCTTAAATATTTATAAACATAGATTATAACATATAAAAGGGTGGTGTTGTAATTTATTTTTAAATCCAATTTATTTTCGTCATTTTTAAAAGTTTATGGGTTGTTTATGTAATATTACAAATGACGGTTGTAAATATACAGTCTATCATCATTACATAGCAACCTATACCATCATAGCATGTCTGAAATTATCACCACAAGACACTTAATCGGCGATGGAAACTAGGGCTCCGATATTATCCATTATCATCGTTCTTAAGCTTGCCGCCGCTGGTTTCTTAGATGGAATCCTCATCTAAAGGTAATAACATTTCAATTTCCTTTAGTTTTTTCCTTTTTTTTTTACTTAATCGTTCCAATCTTTGATTGTAGATCATTACTTTGACATGTTTCAGATCTAAACCGGTTATAGTATTGATTTTGTAAGATTGAGCCTTTAATTGTTTGAAATTTACTGTTCGTAGTTGTTATTTGTTATGCTTTGTTCATGTTATATGTATATACCAATCATTTACGGAGGACATAAACGGACAATGACGATTCGAAATTTAATCTTTCACTTAGAATTTCATAGATACTGTTATAAGAACTTTATATGTCAAAATCATTATAGATAGTTATAAATTTGATTGTAATGGTTTATAATGGATTGTTTAAGGATGTTATTATTGATTATAATTGTTTTTAACGAAAATCTAAACCGTTTATACTATTGTGTTTGTAAGATTGAGTCTTTAATTGTTAGAAATTTAGTGTTTGTAGTTTTCTTTTGTTTTGCTTTCTTCAACTTTTTGTTTATATACCAATAGTGATTTAGACATAAACGGACATTGATGATTCGATATTTAATCACTCACTGAAAATCTCATATATACATTTATAAGAACAATAAATTTCAGAATCGTATAATTTAGTTATCGGATTGACTGTATTAAGAACAAAAATGTATATTTCTTAACCATTTAACTTTGTTTTTTGCATGATTTCAATCGGCTATGTTAATATGTAATTATGTAATAAATATATATATGTTAATAATTCAGGTGAAATCATGAATTTATCGTTTGTGAAGATCCTAGAAGACCCAAAATCTTTAAAGCTGGTATGATTATTTACATTTTACTGAATAATCTGTTGTTTATTAGCCTACTTCATGTAATATTTATTTAACTTCATTATATACTTAATAGAACTATATTTGTATTCAGGAGTTACCTCTCACTTTTGTTGATAAACATTGGGGTCGACCATGGCCACGTATTGATCTCAATATAGTTCATGAATGTGGTAAGTCTTGGACCGTAACTATGAAAACATTAGAGTCTAGACCGGCTTTGGCTGATGGTTGGGCAGCAGTTGTTAAAGGTCTTCAATTGTCAAAGGATTCACTATTGGTTTTCAAGCCTATTCGACATGATGTGTTTGAGCTTTCGTTTTTTATTGACGGTGTATGCGGTCAATCGTATTTCACATATCAGCGATACACGCAATTGGGCTTAACTGTATGTATATTTATTTCATTTTGCACATTATTAATCTAACTGTATACATGTAATTTATTATATATTTATGTAACATTATAGTATTAGTTTTATTTACTATAATGAAACAACATGTGTGGTAACTTATGATTTTTTTTTCATTTAATGCAGGTAATTCCAGATGCTTTTATTAAAAAGTTTTTTTCAAAAACACACTCTAAACGGCACCTATCAAATACTAGCTGCTGGTACTCGCTGGAGTGTGGAATCTGCTAAAATACATAACTGCTATGCATTCACGGATGGATGGCCGACTCTTTGCGAAAGGCTTAAAATCTTTGATGAAGATTTATTGATCTTTAATAAGATTGATAATGTTGCCTTTCAATTATCAGTTTACCGTGATTGTATTCCTGTTGTTTTGAGTGACATAGTTGATTCAGTCGATGATGATGAGGTTGTTGAAATAAATCATGCTCAATTTGTTGATGAGTTAGACAAGGTATCTATCTATTTTTGTTATATACACCTGATTTTATTAACTAATTATCCATAATTTACTACAATGTTTTTTTGATAGGCATATGATATACATTCTGGCCACACCATCCGACATGAACAAACAACAGTAAACAAGGTAATCTTATATTTCCTATAAATGTTTATAATGGTTACAATTGATATTGAATTTAAGGATGTCACATAATGAAGTTTTTTATTTATATTAATTTGATATGTGTATCGACGAAGCTTCCTGACATTCATAAAGGAAAAGGTATCATGATTAACGAAGAAGTTGTCAAACCGATGAAAACGAAAGAAGATGTTGTTGATTGCACTCTAAAGGTATGTATCCGTGTTAACTATCACCATGTATTTAAATAGGCTAATGTTTGTGTATTATACTATTTTTATTTTTTTACTATTATAAGTATTTAGTTTATTATTTTAACATCCAGCAGGATAAAAAGACTAAAGAATTGAAGAAGCATAGCCTCCTGAAGAAAGTTCAAACAGGGAATGTAACCGTAGATGCTGAAAATGTCGACTTTACTCGAAAAGGAGAATATAGGCTGGTATGATTTTTCGTATATTAAACTTTGATATACATTTTAGTAATTATTAAATAATTTTAAACATCTTTGATTTTTAATGTAAGTTGCTAATCGAGCTGTGTTTTAAGTGCAGCGTCTTCCCGTCCAAGTTGCTAATCGAGCTGGGTTCAAGAAGAAGAAACATTCATTGAAAGTTCAGAACTTGGAAGGTCATGTTGTTGTTTACACAGCCAAGAATGAAAAAAACGGATCTGCGAACCGTTATTCGCTCGAAAACTGGCAAAAATTTATGGATGACAACAACTTAATTGATGGTATGATGCTTGATTTCACCTTTGTTACTTCGGAAAACACCATAATATTGAAAAACGTCTGATCCGGTTAGTAAAACTTTAGATATCTTTATGTCTAAGTTAAGTGGTGGTTGATATGAACTAAACTTTTGTTGGTTGGTTAACTTTTGTGTTTTGAACAACTACCTTAGTTTTTTAGTTTTATTTTATGTATTTCTATGCTACTCTTTGATGTTTTAAATCTGTATGTCTAGCACTTGATTATACCATTTTGTTTGTATGAAGCGTTATTGGGTTTTGTTATGAACGTAAAGATTAACTTGCAATGATGATATGCAGCCATGTTAGTTAAAGGTATTAATTAAATTTAATTGATTTTGGAAATGAAATTAATATATGCAGTACATATTATTTTTTTAAAGGTTTCATTATTTATTTAAAGACATTATAATTATATAACCATAAATCTAAGCAATTTAAACATCTATGATTTTACATACAATACACCTAATAATTTTACAACATACTTTAAAAGGATAGTAACAAGTCATTTTGAAACATTGTTTTATTTGATCAATAAAGACACATTAATATTTTTTTACACAACCAATTAGAATTTTCAATTTAATTTTTTCTTAAAAACAAACAAATTTAATTTAAAAAAAACAAAAACGTGTATAGTTTGTAAATCAAACAAACTATTGAAATTTTTATCTCTAATTTTTTGATGTCGTGTATATTTAGCAATGTATACTCCATACATAGATTTATTTTTTAATTAAGTTAATAATTATGTTTACAAATTGAGAATCTATTATTATGAAGTAAGATTTTACATAATATGTTTAAATTTTAAAGTTTCAAAAACCAGTTTTTATATAACTATAAATTAACGTTTACATTATTTATGGGAACTGCTAAATCAAAGAAATTCGATAACCTTGATTTCATTATATTACTATAAATTAACGTTTACATTATTTATGGGAACTGCTAAATCAAAGAAATTTGATAACCTTGATTTGAGTATTTTAGTAAATTTTCATAACCAAATTTTAAATTTTAAATTTCATTGCTAAAATTTCGAACCCACCATCTATTATAAATACGTTTCTTTCATTGTGTTTCATTCACATCTAACATTTAAAGTTTCTGTGAATCCATTCTACACAATCAAAGGTATGGCTATTATCTATTTCATCATTCATCGATTTATATTAATATCAACCTAATATATTATGCTTTATTTTGATCTGTTTGTTTTTTTGTTTATCGTAATAACAATGTTTTTTTTATAATCAAACTTATATGATCATATACTCTTATTATTATTAGTATTCAGTATACCTCTTATTTCCAGATTACAATTTAAATTGTTAACCTTTAGTCTATAAATATTAATCTATAAATAGCCATACGGAAGTATTAACTTTCATGCGTACATGACACCCAATGTTTATATTTTTGAATCGTGTTGCTATCTTTTTGATACCATGTAATTGTTTTCGGTTATAGTTAATTTCGTTTATTGTTACACATAATAACTTTGTATTATAAAATTTTTGTCTATAATCATAGATAGAAATTTTTATTAGGTTATTTTAAAATATACATAAACTAAATTATTTGATATGTTATATCTTCTACTGTTAAATCTATTCTAACATATACATAAAGTTTTAATGTGTATTACAATTACAATTCTTATATGTTGTTCATTCTTTCATTGTACTAATCACATTATTATACATACATATACTCTTTAAATTAACAAGTAAAATTAACGTTATTATATGTTTTGATACAATTTTAAAGATTCTTAATTAACGTTTTTAGATGTTGTAATACAATTTTAAAGATGGTTACGTGTTTGTGATATTATCTTTAATTTCGTTTATTGTTACACATAATAAGTTTCAATTAAAATTTTTTAGTCTAATCATAGAAAGAAATTCTGATTATTTTTTTTTAACATACACATAAACTATTTTATTTTATTTGTTATAGCTTCCATTGTAGCAAAATTATATCATAAAATGGAGAAGCTTGGTTCTGAGTTAATTGTGGACGAAATTTTCACAAGGCTGCCTGCAAAAGCTATAGGCCGTTTCAAGTGTCTATCGAAATTTTTCCGTCACGAACTATCAAATAATAATTTTGAGATTATGCATTCTCGGCGAATTGTAACATCGCTACAAAAGAAGCTTCTTTCCTTAAAAGACCACACAATTGTTGTTGACAACATAGTAGGTGGGAATTTGCAAGCCGATACAAGCAAAACCATAATTTCTCCATATAATGTCCATCCTTCTTACTTACGTGTTTTAGCGTCCTTTAAAGTTCTGCTATTAATTTGCAATGAAAGGATGTTTTGTGAGCTCATACTTTGGAATCCAACAACAAGGCGCTTTAAAATTTTGGCCGATGACTACTTTGATCGTAATTTTGAGCGAAACGCTGATACTGGTGGAATGTACTTTGACGACTCGAACGATCTCAAAGTTCTCCACATCAATCGTTACCGTAATGTTCTTAATGTTCGACTTTACTCACGTCGTCGTGAGTCATGGAGAAAGATAAATTCATTGAACGTCACTAATTATGCTTCAACATATTACTCATGGTCTCCCGGAATTTATTCTGGGAGAAGCATATATTTTATGGTTTCCAATTATTGGTTTCCACCAGGTGAGAGACACATGGTAGCTTTCGACGTTCTTTCCGAAACTTTCAGCACAATTCCTTTTCCCGAGGTTTTGGATTTGAATCCTTGGCAAGGACATTTTTTGAGCATTGGAATGAAGCTGCATGTCATTGTTGTTGGATGGTCTGAAAACCTATATGCTGATTTGTTCAAATTTGAAGATGAGGCTTGGATGAAGGTGTTTTCTTTCAATACGCCTCATGTTGTTGATTATCTTGAAAGGCGTCGAAGGAAGAATATAATTCAAGACAATAAGTGGCTCATAACAAGCATTTGGGGTGATATTGTTGAAGTTGACCTTTCCAACGAATCTTTCGAGTACCTCCAACATGTTGATGACTACACCGGTCCTAAAGGAGCCTTATTTATTGAGACCACTATGTCACCTATAGTTTAGAAAATTTTATATTATTGTTTCAAGTTTTTTTTTATCTTATATCCTATCTGAAGTTGAATAACTAAAGACCTTATTTTATTTTCTTTTTTCATTGGTTTAATACAACATTTGAAGTTATGTATTGACCTCATTTGTTTTTTTTTCGGTTTGTAATATTTTTTATTTTTGTGATGCTTTTATTTTTTGGTTGTATAATGGTAATTTAGGATAAGATAATTGACGTATCAATTACTATCTAATAATAAGAATGATTAGAATCTCATACTTAAATAGATTTAAACTTTACTACAATTTTGGATTGTCGTATTCTTAAATCGTATCACATTATAATTTCAGGAATGTCTAAAAGAAAAAATGACTCTTCATCTGAATCTTACAACAAAGGAAAGGAAAACATTTCTAACGGTAATGTCATAAATTTAAAACTCGATTTCTATTTCATCAAGTTTTTTTATATGTACAACTTTAATATAATTTAATCATTTTAATTACAGATGTTTCAGCCATCCTACATAGTAATGCATCCTCCAATATTACAACTGGTAATTTAAGTTGTTATAAATATTCAAACCTTTTTAGTTTAACAAACAATTTGTTTTGCTAAACCGTGTATTTTTTTATTCCCTTACAGTTCGTAGAGGTAGAAGGCCATTATCGACCATTACTAACGGTACTAAATCACTAACTTTTTTAATTTTCTGTGTTTGTACTTGGATGTTAAGTGATTTTTAGGTATTTTTTTTCTAACTTTAAAACACATCAGTATTATGCATTGTGACTTTATACAATTAATTTGTGTGTATGTTGTTGTTTTAGTTGTCATTCCCATTGTTACACAAGATCAGGCAAGCCATAGTCGAAAAATTAGGAAAGTATTATTGGATAACAAAAGATCTAATATAGCTGGAGGTCCATCACATGTTGACCATACAATGGACACAACAACTGATTCGATACCAACTCCTTCTTCTATTCCGACTGTTACACAACAATTATCTGTTTTATCGGAAGGTTAGTTATTATTATTTTTTTGTCATTTCTAATAGCCGTATTTCAAGTAACTTATTTTACTAAACTTGCATTTCACAATATTGTTATCTATGTTTAATTTAGCATAATAATATTTTTTTTTTAATGTTATCTTTATCTACCAATAATTTCAAATTTGTGTATATAGATAACAGCCGTATAAGGAAAGTAAATTTGGAGAATACAAGATCTCCTCTGAGACATAGTATATCATATTCCAATAGGAATTTACCTACCTCTTCTGATCTAGAAGCAACTCCAAATGTCATGCCTAATCGAACTGGATCATTCATGCCAACAAGTAAGTACTTATTAAGTTTTATACAAGTAAATGTTTTTTATATAAATTAATATCATGCAGATTATTAATTTTTTTTAAAAGTTAAATAAATTTTATATATTGTTTTACGTGTATTTTTTACCATGTATATCTTAACAAACAATTTGTTTTGCTAAACTGTCTATTTTTTTATTCCCTTACAGTTCGTAGAGGTAGAAGGCCATTATCGACCATTACTAACGGTACTAATTCACTAACTTTTTTAATTTCCTGTGTTTGTAATTGGATGTTAAGTGATTTTTAGGTATTTTTTTTCTATCTTTAAAACACATCAGTATTATGCATTGTGACTTTATACAATTAATTTGTGTGTATGTTGTTGTTTTAGTTGTCATTCCCATTGTTACACAAGATCAGGCAAGCCATAGTCGAAAAATTAGGAAAGTATTATTGGATAACAAAAGATCTAATATAGCTGGAGGTCCATCACATGTTGACCATACAATGGACACAACATCTGATTCGATACAAACTCCTTCTTCTATTTCGACTGTTACACAACAATTATCTGTTTTATCGGAAGGTTAGTTATTATTATTTTTTTGTCATTTCTAATAGTTGTATTTCAAGTAACTTATTTTACTAAACTTGCATTTCACAATATTGTTATATATGTTTAATTTAGCATTATCATATATTTTTTTAAAGTTATCTTTATCTACCAATATTTTCAAATTTGTGTATATAGATAACAGCCGTTTAAGGAAAGTAAATTTGGAGAATACAAGATCTCCTCTGAGACATAGTATATCATATTCCAATAGGAATTTACGTACCTCTTCTAATCTAGAAGCAACTCCAAATGTCATGCCTAATCGAACTGGATCATTCATGCCAACAAGTAAGTACTTATTAAGTTTTATACAAGTAAATGTTTTTTTATATAAATTAATATCATGCAGATTATTAAAAAACTTTTTTTATATATATTAATAGGTAATTTAAGTTGTCTTACGAACAATGGTACTCAACCAACAGACGCTATTCCGGGTCATATTGCGTTTAACCTTACGTCATTTACTGGCACCTCCGGTATTCTTCAAAATTCTTCTTGTTAGTGCACTACGTCTATTGACTTCGTCTTGTATCATGAGATAGAATAGGATATCTAGTGCACGAGGTTCGAGATATTGTAAATTGAAGATTAAGTGAAGATTTCGCTTCAAGTGGTCTTGTGACAAGTTCAAGCGAAATCATACACATTAGATTTCGCTTGAACCAGATCAGGTCACCTTCAAGCGAAATCTTAACTACTATATATAGGGCACTTGTTAGTTCAGTCAGTACGCGACTTCTAAAAGTGTAACGAAGTGCTGCTGGATTTCTGTCAAGGTTGTAATCATTGTTAAAGCAATATAAGAGACAGATTAAAGATTAACAAGTTGTGTTCGTGTCTAGTTCTCTGATTCCGCCTTTGAACTGGACTTAAACTCTTCTGATCGACTCAATAGGGTCAAACAACGATCCAACAAGTGGTATCAGAGCTCAGGAAGAAGAGTTTAGCTTGATATCATCTACTTTCTGAATTCTACACCTTCTTTTTCAATCTGGATGAGATTTCACGGTCAAAATGGTCTGAGTTTTTCACCGAATGTGTAAAACAGTATTCTAACAAAGCCTTGAAAGTTTGAGACCGAAATTCGAAGTAAAAATGACAAAAATTGGACAGAAACTTGATTTCGCTTGAGAGAGTTCGTGGATTTAATTGATTTCGCTTCAAAAACAGACTGTTTGGACTATTTCGCTTGAACATCTGAAGCGAAATAGTGTTGTGTTCTTGGATTTCGCTTGAAACTCTGAAGCGAAATAGATTTCCTGAAGCGAAATAGTGGTGTTTCGCTTGAACGGTTGAAGTGAATTAGATCTTGTGGGTTTTTGCTTAAAGGTTCTAATCAGTTGAAGCGAAATAGCTGATTTCGCTTGAATCAAGTTTGTTAGCAGATTTCGCTTGAAGTCTTGAGATTTCGCTTGAATTTCCTAGTTCGATTGAAAAGTGAAATTTCGTGTCGAGATTATTTCACGTCAACAGGGTATCAATCTATTTCAGGATATTATTGTGTATACTGATTGTTTGTTTGTTTGTTTGTTTGCTGGTGATTTACACGGCACAAATATCAAGAATTCAAAATGTTTGATGAACTGGAAAACACTAAATTTGAAAGAATGAACAATTGGAATTGTTGTTCTTCTTCTGAGAAAAATGAGGTTTTGGTTGAAAGATTTGAATATTTCATGTGTCGAAATGATGAAACATTGGATGAGTTGGAAATACGGTTTAAAAATTTAATGGACAGTTTGAGAAACAAGGATATTAGAATATCAAATTATGAACAGATATTGAAATTGGCAAATGCATTACCTGCTAAATGGGATAAATTTTTGGCTGAGTTAAAAAGGGAAGATTTTTTTCAAGAACTTTATCCAAAACAGTTCTTTAATGAGGTTAATGGAGAGTTTCGTAATGAAAATAGGAAAAAGAAGGAAATTTTGACCGAAATGGAAAAGAATTTACAAAAATTGGAATTGGATGTTATTACTGAAATTGATAATAGAATTCATATGTGTCTTGCAACAAAGAGTATTTTAAAATATGATATTAAAAGGAAATGTTATATTGATGAAAGTATGAATCCTTTTGATTTCGTTAAACTCTTTTGTGCAGGAACATATAAGATGGAAACAAAGGATATTCCAAAGAACGAAGAATCTTTGATGTTTGGATCTTCAAGTTCAGAATCAGTGTGCTCTAAATGTGACAACTTTAAGGCTGAAAATGACAAACTTTTGAAGGATGCAGAAAGTTTGACATCAGAAGTCGAGAAGTTGAGAGATGAAAAGCAAACTGATGATAACCAGATTCTTATGTTGCAGGGAATTTGTGAAAATTTGAAGTCTGAAAATGTCAAACTGCTTAGTGATTTGAACAGTTTGACATCAGAAAACAAGATTTTGAAAGAAAAAAAAAAGAGTTTGAAAATGAAAAATTAAAATTTGAAAATGATTTCAAAAGTCAGTTAAAGATTTTAGAAGATGAGAGAGATGTTTTTGGTAAAGATAATCTTGAAAAACAAATTGAAATCAATTCTCATCTTGCTAAAATCATTCAGCTTGAAAAAGAAGCTGAAAAAGCTCGGACTAAAATCAAAGAGCTTGAAGTAAAATTGAAAGGTTTTGTGATTTCTACATCACATGGTTGTCCAAAACCAATCAATTTCAACATTGAAAATGTAAAAGTTGAAGATTGTGATGAGATATCTGATGATGAAAAAGAAAAGAAAAGTAAAATATGTTTAGATTTACAAGAAAAATTTCAAAATACTGTTCTGCAATCTACTGAAACAGGTGAAAGTTCTAAACAAAAACTTGTTAAGAAGAATGCAGAACAGAAACAAAAAGATAGAAATTTGAAAAATTCTAAAAATGAACTTAAAAACTCATCAGATAAATCATCCAATCATTATCAAAAATCGCAAAAATTTAAAAATGAAAACTCACAATATGTTGGTAATAAGTGGTGCAGGTTTGACCACAGTGCTCAAAAGACAAATCCAGCATTGAAGAGGAGAAATGATTATAACCAAGCCAAACAATGTTATGATCTGAAGGTTTGGACTGACAGAAGTGGATGGTATGATAACAGAGTGTGCTACACCTGTGGTGTTAGAGGACACATTGCTGTTAATTGCCAGAATTGGAATTATGAAACAAGAAGATGTTATAACTGCCAGATCAAAGGTCACATTGTAAAAGATTGCCCAAAGAAATCGATGGGAAGATCGAGGGTTGAATCTCAAAGAACGGTAAAGAAGCCAGTCAAAGTCAAGCCCCATGAACAGAAGGTTCTAAAACCTAAAGTTCAGGATCAGACAATTCAAGAAAAGAAAGTTAAACTTTCACAGGGGCAGAAAGATAGACTACGAAAGAAAAGGAAGAAGGCGAGAGAGTATCTTGAGAAAATTTTGTCTTCGGGTTCATCGGTTGGTTCGAATAAGAGTTTTGATGAATCGATTAACTTGACTGCAAAGCCAAGTAAATCGAATTCTTCAGATACAAATCTGAGGACAAAAGAGAAAAAGGAAAAGAAGAAAATGGTCGGCAATGAATCTGATGTTTCAAAGTCAGACAAGCTACCATCAGGCAATGAATCTGGATCATCTAAGTCAGATAAGCCAAGTTCGGGCAATGAATCTGATTCCACAAAATCAGAGGAGTCACAAGTTGAGGTAAAGAAGGAAGAAACTGTTCTTTTGATGAATGATGAAAAATTTCCTCCATTACAAGCCACAAACACAAAATCAAAAGGTGTTGATGCTGGAAAAATGTTTAATAGCAATGTTAAACATATTTTTAGTAAGATGGTTGATGGTAAGGAAAAAGGAGTGAAAGAGTTTTATGAAGAAAAGAGAAAAGTTCAAAATACACCCAAGGACAGTCAGGCTTGGGTGAAACTTTTCAAATAGAAAAATCTGACTTGCCGGAGCTTCCAGGTTGGTAAGTGTGAAGCAGGTATCGGCATCATTCTTGAGAAATTCACAGGATGGTAACTGTGATATTTCGTCTTACAATGGTTAATCAAGGACATTAAGTTGTACTTGATTTTCTACAAGTGATTGTGGTGTTTGTTCTTATATTGTTAAAATTTTTCAAAATGATTAAAAGAGAACAAGGTGATGTGATAACCCCGAATCCACAAGTGATGGATAAACAAACTAATGTTTCCGGAAAAACCATTCTGATTAAAACAAACTTAAGTGTTTTGAAATCATTATGGGAAAATAGTTTGTTGTAAGGGGTGTGTTGATTGAATATGCCGAAACCCTCACGGCTGAACAAACATGATTACTTTCATCAGATTGAAAAACGGTTTTCAAACTGTAAAAATCAATGTGTTGTATATCATGGGGGTATGTATATTTTCTGCAAATCAGAGCACTTGAAGCAGAAAATGGATGGCGAGACAAAGCTATCAGTGTTGGTTGTCAAATTTTCTTTAAATGATTTTGCATTTTAGGGGGAGAAATATTGTTAGAAAATAGAAAAACATTTGAAAATTTGAAAAAGTAAAAAACATGATAAAATTAAAAAAAATTGAGTTTTTGCGTAAAAAGAGGAAATGATAGTACATCAGTAGACAGTTACAGTATGCTAAAGAATTGGAAAGTTTAAATGTGTTAAATGATCTCACTGTGGATGTGTCGGTAGATTTTTATACATTTAGTAAACTTTTTCGGGATATAAACCTAAATTCAAACACTTACTTATTTCGTGGGGAACACTACTTGGATATATAGGTAACCCCTGAAATCTCGTTTGAAAGGTCTCTTAATCTGATATACTAGGTCTTTATACTCTATGATATCTGGGGTATTATTCCGGGACTTCTGCTGAACGGTAGTTCTGACCTAGTCCTTGGCTAATACTTTCTGCAAATGCTTGAAACACAGCATTAAACCCTCAGCATGCCGATGAAACAATAAAATTGATAGTCGCTGCTGTTGTAAGCAAAAAGATTCTCTAAAGGGGACATACCGTAAAGTCGAAGCTGATATCTCTCTGCGTATACGGAAGTATCGATCTGAGATCCCTCGGCCCTCGCATACCTAATTTATATACAGATATCATTGTAGTATACTCACCTGTAAGACTGATTATTGGGATTCTGGATACGGGAGTATATTCAAGAGGTGGGACACATGAATAGGTTTAAGTTCTTAATACACCTAATTCGTATCCTGAATCAGTTGAACTTTGTGTGAAAATTTAAGTGGATCAGTATATCGACAATCTAAGTGAATTGTTTAATACTTAAAGTGTTAAAAAGCTCAACGGTACTTGTGACTTGTCAAAAACTGATATGATCCTCTGACGCATACTCAAAACAAAAATATTGTTTGTAAATATGTTTGTACATATTTCTTTATTGCTTTATATTTTCAGAAAATACAAAAAGATTTTGATTTCTACTTTATTTTCGACAACTGATATCTGAGTGCTGAGTTTCAAAATCTAAGTATGCTGATTGTGTTTCTGAAAATGAAACAAGTTCATTAATTTGAAACTTGAAGTTTTAAAAATTTCAAAAACAGTTTGTGATATCTCCAAGGTCATTAATTTGAACTTGGATGATAAACTGTGAGGGAGTTGGATTCTTTAATATTGCTAAATCTATACAGTTTGTTGATAGGGGGAGTGGTTTAGAGAAGTTGATTGGAATTGCCAGGTTATGATTCCTGGATAGTCTAAAATGTTGTTACTTATAAACGTATGAGTGATTGCAGATGATAGTCCAGACTACGATCCCGGAAGCAAAGTCTAAGGGGGAGTCTGAAGACAAGTTTGAAACAAAGAAAAGCTTGTAGATGGAAAGCTAGGTGTCGATCCCAAAGCACGGAAGCTTGATGAAAGGGGGAGCCTGAAGCTGTTAGAAGAAGAGAGTGATGGATGCATACAATGTTACAATTTAAGTAAGGATGCAGAATGATCAAGACTGAAGATGTGTCATATTACAAGAATAGTCACTGAAGACTTCGTCAATATCCGAGGGGGAGTCTGTTAGTGCACTACGTCTATTGACTTCGTCTTGTATCATGAGATAGAATAGGATATCTAGTGCACGAGGTTCGAGATATTGTAAATTGAAGATTAAGTGAAGATTTCGCTTCAAGTGGTCTTGTGACAAGTTCAAGCGAAATCATACACATTAGATTTCGCTTGAACCAGATCAGGTCACCTTCAAGCGAAATCTTAACTACTATATATAGGGCACTTGTTAGTTCAGTCAGTACGCGACTTCTAAAAGTGTAACGAAGTGCTGCTGGATTTCTGTCAAGGTTGTAATCATTGTTAAAGCAATATAAGAGACAGATTAAAGATTAACAAGCTGTGTTCGTGTCTAGTTCTCTGATTCCGCCTTTGAACTGGACTTAAACTCTTCTGATCGACTCAATAGGGTCAAACAATGATCCAACACTTCTTTTGAAAGGTTGTCATCCGGTAAACGTAAGTTAATTGGTACACCACGAATTACTTCTCCAATACCAATTATGGATTTTACCACAGAGCAGATTGTAGTTCAAGATCCCTTGAAAGGTGTTTCAAAAGGTACATTTCTAATAATTTGTATTCTTCGGTCCAGAAAGTATTAAATGTGTCGACTAAATGTTATTTTCTTTATTACATAACAGTTTTATCAATTTTTTTTTTTGTTAATTTTCAAAACAGATTATTTGGATCATGGTGACCAATGCGTTACTTGTGAAGTATGTAATGCAAAGTTGTGGAATGCAGAAAAAGGAAAAGGAAGAAAAAAGGATGGAAAAGTTTGTTATTTCATTTGTTGTTCTTATGGCATAGTAGAGCTTCCAGATTACAAAGATGCCAGAGGAAGTTATCGAATCCTATTTAGTAACAATAATGATGAAAACAAGCACTTTTTGAAAAATATTCGATGTTACAATTCAATGTTCGCATTTACTTCAATGGGTGGTAAGGTTGATTCGACGGTTAACAGAGGCAATGGTCCTTTTTGCTTTAGAATTAGCGGTGAGAATTATCATACAATTGGAAGTCTTATGCCAAACAATGGATCGCAACCAAAATTTTGCCAACTATACATATATGATACTGAGAACGAAATTTCAAACAGGCAATCGATATTTAGGTAATGTTCATTGCATATTCTTAGCATAAATCAATTTTTTTTACCTTACTAATTCATATTTTATGATAATTTGAATAATTTTTTATAACATTTTTGTAACAGTGGTTCAGATGGTGCATCTTCTTCTTCTTCGGCAACTATTGATCGTAAACTAATTGAACATATAAAGGATGTATTAGACAATGACAATGAGTTGGTCAAAACTTATAGAAGAGTTAGGGATTCCTTCCAAGACAACCCTAATGTAAATGTGAAGCTTCGAATAATTGGAACAAGAGAAAAAGATGGTCGCACGTATAACTTACCAACGGCTGGTGAGATTGTTGCTCTCATTGTTGGTGATATTGAAAATGTGGTTGACAATAGAGATATTGTTGTTGAGACTCAAACTGGTGAACTTAAAAGAATTTGTGAGTTGCATCCATCATATCTCGCACTATAGTATCCGATTTTGTTTCCGTACGGAGATGATGGCTACAGAATTGATATCCCTCATAGAGGTGTTGTTGATGTTGTTAATAAGACACGTCCAAAGTGTACTATGAGAGAGTTCTTTGCGTATCGTATCCTGGATCGGATAAATCAGTTTTCATTAATCCTTAATTCTAAGAGGCTATTCCAGCAGTTCTTGGTAGACGCGTATACTATGATAGAGAGCGAGAGACTTAGGTACATACGATATCAACAAAAAGATCTTAGGTCCGACACATATGAAAGCCTCCGTAAATTAAGAAGTAAAGGTCAAGATGATATATCTAAAGTTGGAAAACGTATAATTTTGCCGTCTTCTTTTACTGGTGGAGCACGATATATGATGCAAAACTACTTAGACGCTATGGCTCTGTGTAAATGCTTTGGTTATCCAGATTATTTTATAACCATAACATGCAATCCCAAATGGCCAGAAGTTCAACGGTTTCTCAAAGACACCAATCTTAGTCCGGAAGATAGGCCTGATATCCTGTCTAGATTGTTCAAAATAAAATTGGATTCAATCTGCAAAGATTTAAAAAAGAATCATCTATTAGGTAAAGCTTCAGCAGGTAATGTTAAAAAAAAATCTAAATTATTATTCATCATCAAACCTAACACTTTGTTTTTTTTTCAGTAGTTGTTTACACTATCGAGTTCCAAAAACGTGGTTTGCCTCATGCCCATTTATGCTTATTCATGGAACCTGAATTCAAATTACCTACTGTGGACCATGTTGATTCATTTATATCTGCAGAAATTCCAAACAGAGATGAAGATCCAGAATTATTCATCCTGGTGAAAGAGTATATGATACATGGTCCATGTGGTAATGCTAGGTTGAGCTCTCCATGTATGGTAGATATGAAGTGTTCAAAAGGCTTTCCAAAAAAGTTTCAAGATCATACGACACTAGATTCAAACGGGTTTCCATTATACAGAAGGAGAAACAATGGTGCTTCTGTTGTGAAAAATAAACTTGAGCTTGATAACAGGAGTGTGGTTCCGTACAACAAAAAATTATTGAAAAGATATCAAGCTCATATCAACGTTGAATGGTGCAATCAAGCCGCCTCGATAAAATATATGTTTAAATACATCAATAAAGGTCCTGATAGAGCCACTATAGCTGTTGTGCATGGTGATAATCAACCGGAAGAGCAACCACAAGACGAGATCAAAGAGTATTACGATTGCCGCTATATATCAGCTTGTGAAGCATCTTGGAGGATATTTGCTAATGAAGTACATTATAGAAGACCTTCTGTTACGAGGCTTCCATTCCATCTACCTGGCCAACAACCTGTTGTTTTCGGCCCTGACGAGGATATTAACTCTGTTCTAAACAAACCGTCAGTTAAATCTTCAATGTTTTTATCATGGATGGAACGTAATAAAGATCCAACTGACCTGTTGGCCCGTACACTTACATACGTTCAGTTCCGTATTTTTTATGTATGGAAGCTTGACAAGCGAGTATGGGAACTACGAAAAGGGAAAAAATCAATTGGCAGGATTCATTCCGTATCTCCGTCTCTAGGTGAAGCTTATTTTTTGAGAATTCTTCTTAACAAGGTTAGAGGACCAACATCGTTTGACGACATTAAAACAATTAATGGTAAAGTTTACGATACATACAGAGATGCTTGCTACGCACTTGGTCTTTTAGATGATGATTCAGAGTATGTGGAGGCAATAAAAGAAGCAAATTTAACTGGAAGCGCTTCATACATTCGGAATTTATTTTCTACGATGTTGTTATCCAGTAGTCTTTCTAGACCTGAGGTTGTTTGGGAAAGTTCATGGAGATACATGGCGGACGATTTTGTTTACAAACTAGCAAAATACCATCGAGTTACAGGTACCTTTTGTTTACACTGACTTTTATTACTTATTTTTTTGGAAAAAATGATCTGATTGTTTTATTACTATTTAAGTTAAATTATCTTAATATGATTAAATGGTTTCCCTATTCATAACATGATGTATTTTTCTTTCGTATTGCGTAGCGTTATCAATTCCAGATCACCAACTGAAGAACTATGTTTTGTGCGAAATTGAAAAGTTTTTATTGCGAAATAATTCTTCGTTGCGAAGATTTGAATCAATGCCATATCCAGATATGTCGTCTTCAGGTATTTCAGATTGTCGTTTGATATACGAGGAGCAGGCATATGATACAACATACCTTGGAAATCTGTACGATAGTCAATTGACAATGTTAACTGGCGAACAACGCTCTGTTTTTGAAGAGATTATGGCAGCAGTAAACAGTGATAACGGTCGGATTTTTTCCTTTATGGGTATGGTGGAACAGGTAAAACATTTCTATGGAAGACATTGTCCGCTGCAATTAGATCAAGAGGTCAAATCGTGTTAAATGTGGCTTCAAGTGGAATTGCATCGTTGTTGTTAGATGGTGGCAGGACTGCACATTCCAGGTTTAGCATACCGTTGAATCTTACTGAAGATTCGGTATGTAATATAAAACCAGAAAGTGATCTGTCTAAATTACTTCATGAGACTAAATTGATAATTTGGGATGAAGCACCTATGGTACACAAACATGCATTTGAAGCGCTCGATAGAACAATGAATGACGTTTTCAACATTGACACATCTCTTAATTCAGAAATCCGGTTTGGAGGTAAGGTTATTGTTTTTGGTGGCGATTTTAGACAAATATTACCTGTTGTTCCAAATGGTGGGAGACAAGAGATTGTTAATGCCTCCTTATGTTCGTCTTATCTGTGGAGTAAATGTAAATTGCTAAGACTAACAAGAAACATGAGGTTAACGGTTGGAGCATCTACAGCTGATGTTGATGAAATAAATACTTTTGGCAAATGGCTTTTGGATTTGGGTGAGGGTAACGTTGGTGGTCCAAATGATGGAGAAGCAACTATTGAAATACCACAAGATCTTTTGATTACTGATGCATCTGATCCAATTGGAAGTTTAATTGATTTTGTTTATCCATCAATCTTGGAAAACGTAGATGCCCATAACTATTTCAGTGACCGGGTATACTTGCACCTAAAAATGAAGTTGTTCATGAGATTAATGACAGGTTGCTAGCAATGCTTCCTGGTGAAGAAAAAGAGTATCTTAGCTCTAACAGTCTTTGTCCGTCTAAAGATGTAAATTCTACACAACAAAGACTTTACTCTCCGGATGTGCTCAATGGTCTTAAAATATCAGGCCTACCAAATCATAGGTTAGTCCTTAAAGTTGGTGTTCCAGTGATGTTATTAAGAAATATTTATCAACGGAATGGATTGTGCAATGGTACAAGGCTACAAGTAAAAAAGCTGCACAACCGTGTAATAGAAGCGGAGATAATATCTGGTTCAAATATTGGTACTTGCACATATATCCCTCGAGTAAACTTGATACCTTCTGATAAAAAGATTCCTTTTGCTTTTCAAAGGAGGCAATTTCCACTGGCCGTATGTTTTGCAATGACCATCAACAAAAGTCAAGGCCAGTCTCTTTCAAGAGTTGGTTTGTACCTCAAACAACCGGTCTTCTCTCATGGTCAATTGTATGTTGCCTTATCAAGGGTGAAAACTAGAAATGGGGTCAAAATACTCATACTTGACAACAACGGAAAACCTACGGATAAAACAACTAATGTGGTGTATAAAGAGATTTTCAACGAATTGTGATATCTACATATTCATGGTTAATAAAAAGTTTTTACATGATCCGTTTAAAGAGGTGTATATATTCTTAACATTTAATGTAAACCACTATGCTTAAGGCATATTATCTTTAATCAACCCGTGTAATACACGGGTCCTTAGGCTATATTTATATTATTGGTAAGATGACATATTTATATTATTCGTAAGATTAACATGCTTCAAGATTTTAAAAATTATAATTTTTTCAATAACTTTGAACAAATATTTCAATGATAATATACCATTAACATGGAAATTTTGAGAAACGTTTATATGACAATTAAATTTATAATTTTCTAAAGAGCAGTTTGATTGTTTGACAATTATGAAAAGTCGTTTATACCCTTAAGCTAACTCTTAATATATACACGGAAGTGACATGTAGATCAGATCATCATCTTCACTCACACTGCTCAACATAATCTATCCCAACTCCCAACACCTTCATCTAACACCGAACAAATCATCATTTTCATCGACATCGCTGATCATACCATCTTCATCGCTGAACAGACCAACATCTTTATTGCTGAACAGATCATCTTCATTTTCATCAGGTTGATCTTCAAAACATAGATTTCGTTTTGTTTGACTCTATAGTTTCAGATCTCATATGATAATTTGGCTGATTAGACTACAGATCTAGGTTGTTTGTTTATTTAAACTATCATATTTGTGTCTTTTAATTTCTGAATCAAATGCGAAGAAACAAGTGTGTATTTATTTGAACACATTGATATTGATACTTGAAATGTGAAAAATGATTTTTTCTTAATTTCGAATGGTTTTTGTTGGTTGTTTGAGAACTGTTTAAAAATAACTGATCGGATCAGTTTCGGATTGCTGTGTTCCTCATATTGATTTATGGTTTGATTCGATGATTTGAATGTGTTATTTGGCTATTTTTGGTTTGATACGATGATTTGCATGTGTTCATCATTTTGATTTTTGTTTTGGTTTGATTCGATGATAATCAGTAATTTGGGTTTTTTTTTTTTTTTGTTTGATTTGATGATTTGAATGTGTTCCTCATTTGATATTTGGTTTTGGTTTGATTCGATGATAATAAGTTATTTTTGTATTTTGGGCTTTATTCGATAATTTGAATGTGTTATTTGGGTATTTTTGGTTTTGATTCAATGATTTGAATGTGTTCCTCATTTTGTTTTCTGGTTTTTGTTTGATTCGTTGATAACGGTTATTTGGTTTTCGTTTGATTCGATGTACAGAATGGCTGCGGATGTAAAGATAAGCAAAACACCAAATACGAAGGCGATAACACTTGACATCCTCCTAGAAGGTGGTGCGATGCACATAAGGAAGTGATTGATATGAATGAATATAACCCCAGTGTAGCTCTTCGATTTTCCTTGAAATTCCAGAGCTCGCTAATTACATATCTACCACTTGGGTTATATTCATTCATATCTGCTACATTCCGAAGTGCACCCGTCAGTAAAGATCCACATTTTAGTTTTTCTCTGTATTGTATGTTACGGTCTTTTGTTATCGAGTTTGTAACGTTTTGCCTCTGTATTGTATGTATTAGAAGTTTACATTTAATATACAGTATAGGCTTTAATAATTTGGTATATATAGTATACATTTAATTATTAGATTGCATTTATTTAAAAAGAGTTAAGTATTAGATTGCATTTATTTAAAAATAGTTAATTATTATATTGCATTTATTTAAAAAAGAGTTAATACTTTATTAAAAGAGTTAATTTTAATTATTAAATCAATGATTTCTTAACAAAAAAAAAGAAATGAATTTAGTGCCTCTGGTTGATATTTCACTAATACCATAGAGACGCAAAGTGTTATTAATATATGCCAAAAGACGGTCTTACCCCTGGCATTAACAGTCAAACGAACGGCACACTGACATAGGGACTCAAAGTGTATATATTCAATACATTTTATGTAAAGAACGATGATGAAGCGATATTATCTTTAATCAACCCGTGTAATACACGGGTCCTTAGGCTAGTGTTACATTATATTCATGTCAAATTAAGTTTTTATCTTGTTTAGTTTAAGGGTAAAATTGTAAAAGTTAATATCTATTATTCTATCACTTATCAAATTAACTTTCTCTCGTATGTTATGTAAGAGTAAAACATTTTATAAAATATGTTTTTATTGCACATGATAAATAAACGTGTAGAAATTATCCGCCCTATTTGATTATACGATTATTGTACACAATAACTACATTACTGTATGTCAAAATTGCAAATATATATATATATATATATAGTGTGGGGTTCATTGGGGAACACTAAAAAAGTGGGGAACACTCTTAAAAATTTAACTTAACATGTTAAAAATTAATTTTTTAAACATCTTTTTCGGCGCTTCTCCTTATATATACTTGTAGAAGCATTTTTAATAAAAAAAAAATCAAAAACTAAAAATATTGAAAAAAAAAATTAAAAAAAGGGCTAAAAAAAAAATTTTTTAGAAATTTTTTTTTTTACTCGACTAGATTCTCCTCCTTTTTATTAAGAAAAGCGCTGAAAAAAATTTAAAAAAAAAATATTTTTAACATGTTAAGTTAATTCTATAAGATATAACTGTTTTTTTTATATTTTTAGTTTTTGATTTTTTTATCAAAAATGTTTCTACTTGTATTTATAAGAAAAAGCGCTGAAAAAAAATTAGAAAAATATTTTTTTTAACATGTTAAGTATAATTTTTAAAAGAGTTCCCCTGTTCCCCACTTTTTTAGTGTTCCCCAATGAACCCTCCCCTATATATATATATATATATATGTATAGGGAGAAGATCATGCGAGAACCACCTCTTATTGCGAGAACCGCGAGAACCAATGTGAACACACCAAAAATGCCTAAAAATAGCTAAAAATCACACAAAAATTTTTTTTTTGATTTTTTTAATATTTTTTAGGTTAAAATCGCTACTTTTCGAACCAAAAAAAAAAAAAAAAAAAAATTTTAAATTTTTTTTTTTATTTTTTTTGCTTCGAAAAGTAGCGATTTTAACCTAAAAAATATTAAAAAAATCAAAAAAAAAAATTTTGGATTTTTTTTTGATTTTTTTTAGATTTTTTTAGGTTTTTTGGGGGTTTAGTTTTTAGCATTTTAGCTTGGGGGGGGTGGGGGGGGTGGGGGGGGGGGTTTAGGTTTGTGGGGGGTGGGGGAGGGGGGTTTAGGCTTTTTTTTTGGGGGGGGGGGGGGGTGGGGTTAGGTTTTTTTTAGGTTTTTTTAGGTTTTTTTTAGCTTGGGGGGGGGGGGGGGGGGGGGTTTAGGTTTTTGGGTGGGGGGGGGGGGGGTGGGGGTTAGGTTTTTTATGGTTTTTTTTAGGTTTTTTTAGCTATTTTAGGTTGTGTTCACATTGGTTCTCATGGTTCTCACAATAAGGGTGGTTCTCGCATGAGCCCCTCCCTGTATATATATATATATATATATATATATATATATGTGTGTGTGTTTTATCAATTGTGTGGCACAAACGTTCCCAAGTCGACGCATGATAGTACTCGATTGCTTGAAGCAAAACTTTTAATTTCGATCCGACTAGCTTCTTTTAATGCTAATAATATCTTTAGGTCTTGACAAAATTTCCATCATTTTTGTCATGATTATTTATTTTATATAACGTTTTATAAAATGATTTTTGAATTATCGGTGAATGCTCTTTTTGTAGTATTTATGTTGAGGTCGATTTAAACATTACATGTGATGTTAGTAAAGTCAAAAGCAAGTCGGTACATCATCGCCCCACCACCTTTCCATCCGTATATACTAAAAGAAAAATAACATGATATGTAATGGCTAGCCATAATTAAAGAAACTTGTCCGTACAACTAGAGAAATAATTAAAAATTAATAGAAATAAATTCGTTTGTCATCATCTAATATGAGTCTATGACCCAAGGTAGGGCGGTTCAAACTGCTCGACGATCGTTCGAAAAATGCTCGAAATATGCTCGTTCGATTCCCGCTCAGTTTGTAGATGAGCCGCTTGGATCGGTTCGATTCAAATTCAATCCAAGCATAAGCAAAGGTTCGTTCGCTCGTCGATCGCTCGATTTCGCTCGAATTATTTTATTAATAATTAATATATATATATATATATATTTTAGGGAGCCGCTAGAATGAGAACCACCACTAGTTATGAGAACCACGAGAACCGCGCCCCGCGGGTGGCCGTTGACCACGAAATTTTTTTTACACCTAGATCCGTATATTTTAAGACCGGGTGTAAATTTTGGGTTCAAACGGCGCGCCCGAGGGGGTAGTTTTTTACGCCCAAAGTTTGGGTTTTTTTAATTTTTCTTTTTTTTTTAACCAAACTTTGGGCGTAAAAAACTACCCCCTCGGGCGCGCCGTTTGAACCCAAAATTTACACCCGGTCTTAAGGCACACACACACGTATAAAAGACAAGTATCGTACGTAGTTCGAGTTACGGTTCAATGTAGATTTGATTAGCATAGCTTGATTAACTTTATCGCATTGTTACTTCCTATCATTCATAGTCGTAGGTCGATTGAAATACGGTTAATACGATTCGATTATTGTAATGAACGACACTTACTCCACATAATATAAATGAAATAAAAACATTTCTACGAGTCAAGTCGCGCGAAATCGGTCGTTGACTTTGACCTTGACTTTGACTTTCACTTGTGAAAACACGGGGTGTTACAGCCTCCCCTTGTTTAGGGAATTTCGTCCCGAAATTAAGCTGAAAGCCGTAACTAACCGTGGATCACATGTGAGAGTTGTTCGTTTGGACCATTGAAAATCGTCAAATTAATCGGGTTTTTACGGTTAAAAATTGATGATTTTTGGATATGATATGCGAAATTGTCTGATCTAAAAGCCTATAAAGTTTCAAATTTCAATTCGAAGCCGTTTGGGAGAAATTTGAATTTTTGTTAGAAAAAGGTCGAATGTTGCTGTTGATGTTCACCGTATGGATAACAAATTCGCGTTGACTATTGTTGACTCTGAATCATGCGGAATCCGTGAACGTGTATGACTAAACAAAATCGTAACGGAGTCAAAACCGATCCTACAAGTGGTATCTGAGCAGGTGCTCGATTGCTCAGATCAAACACACTCAGATTTGATCAAGTTCTTCATCTTTCATATCCTTCACGTTTTTCTCTGAAAATTACTAAATTAAACACTTCCTTACGGATAAAATTTCTAAGACTGGAATATGTTGTGCGAAAACACTTGATCTATAATCCTACAAAATTTCTTAATTAAACAACTGTTGATACTTTTCCTTCATGTCGCTTTCGAGTTCCCAAGTGAACTCCGCGCCTCGTTTGCCTTCCCATCTGACCTTCACGGTAGGAATGTTTCAGCGCCTGAGTTCTTTGGTTTGGCGATCCATGATTTCGACAGGTTTCTCCACGAAGTGTAATGTTTCGTTCACTTGTAGATCATCTAGAGGAACATGTAAGTCGTGGTCGGCGATGCACTTTCGGAGGTTGGACACGTGGAAAGTCGGATGGACATTGCTAAGTTCTTCCGGTAATTCGAGTCTGTAGGCGACTTTTCCGATCCTTTCCAGAATCTTAAAATGTCCAACATATCGAGGCGCGAGTTTCCCCTTCTTACCGAATCGGACTACACCCTTCCAAGGTGATACCTTTAGGAGTACGTAGTCACCAACGCCATATTCACGGGGTTTGCGCTTTTTATCGGCATAAACTTTCTGTCGATCCCGAGCTTTCGCTAGGTTGTCCCGAATTTGGAAAATTTTGTCTGTCGTTTCTTGTAGCAGCTCCGGACCGGTTAGTTGCGAGTGACCGATCGCGTGCCACACAATAGGCGATCGACATCTTCTTCCGTATAAGGCCTCGAAAGGTGCCATCTGGATGCTAGCCTGGTAGCTGTTATTATACGAGAATTCGACTAACGGAAGGTGTCTATCCCAATTACCACCGAAGTCTAGAACACACGAACGGAGCATGTCTTCAAGAGTACGAATCGTTCTTTCAGTCTGACCGTCGGTTTGTGGGTGGAACGCAGTACTTAGATTAAGCGTTGTACCGAGTGCCGTTTGGAATGTTTCCCACAATCGTGAAGTAAACCGAGCATCACGATCAGAGATGATGTCACGAAGCGTCCCATGTCGACAAATGATCTCGTCGGTGTAGATTCGGGCTAATCGTTCTACCTTGTAGTCTTCCCGTATTGGCAGAAAGTGAGCTGATTTGGTCAAACGGTCAATAACAACCCATATGCTGTCGTGACCTGATGACGTGGTTGGAAGCTTGGTTACGAAATCCATAGCTATACTCTCCCACTTCCACATGGGGATTGGAGGTTGTTCGAGCAAGCTAGAGGGTCTTTGATGTTCCGCCTTGATTCTAGCACAGGTTAGGCATTTTCCGACGTAGAGAGCGATATCCCGTCTCATACCCGGCCACCAGTACCTATAGCGAAGATCATGGTACATTTTGTCAGCACCGGGGTGGATAGAGTATCGGGATTTGTGGGCTTCATCCATGATAATCTATCGTAAATCGGTTCGCTTGGGAATCCAAATCTTGTCTAGGAAGTGGAATATCCCATTTGATTTGCTCACAAGCTGGGGCTCCATCGTGGTAGATTCTTTCTTTCTTCAAGGTGCGTTCGTTGAAACATGCATGTTGGGCGTCGCGAATGAGAGCTTCGAGGTTGTGCTGGGCTTGAACATTATGAGTGCTAAGCAGATAGCTCCGTCTGCTAAGCGCGTCGGCAACGACATTTGCCTTGCCTGGGTGATAACGAATCTCACAGTCATAATCGTTGAGAAGCTCTACCCATCGGCGTTGACGCATATTTAGTTCCATCTGATTAAAGATGTGTTGTAGCCTCTTATGATCGGTGAAGATCGTACACCTTGTACCATACATGTAGTGTCGCCAAATCTTTAATGCAAAAACAACTGCGCCTAGCTCGAGATCGTGGGTTATATAGTTCTTCTCGTGGACTTTGAGCTGACGAGATGCGTAAGCTATGACCTTGTCTCGTTGCATTAGGACACAACCGAGACCAAGGTTGGAAGCATCACAGTAGACAATGAAATTATCGTTTCCGTCGGGTAGTGTGAGAACAGGAGCATTGCAAAGCATGTGTTTGAGGGTTCGGAAGGCAGTCTCTTGTTTGGTTCCCCAGACAAAAGGCTGGTCCTTATGCGTGAGAGAGGTAAGTGGTACAACAATCTTCGAGAATCCTTCAATAAATCGTCGATAATAGCCCGCTAGTCCGAGAAAGGAGCGGACTTCAGACGGGTTCTTAGGCGTAACCCAGCTCTTAACGGCTTCAATCTTCGCAGGATCAACGTGAATACCCTGACTATTTACGATGTGACCCAGGAACTGAACCTCCCCCAACCAAAACTCACACTTGGAGAATTTGGCGTAGAGTTGGTTCCCCTGGAGTAACTCGAGAACCAAACGTAGATGTTGCGCGTGTTCGGCTCTCGTTTTGGAATAGATCAAGACATCGTCGATGAACACGATGACGAAACGGTCGAGATATGGTTTACACACTCGATTCATCAGATCCATGAAAACTGCTGGTGCGTTGGTTAGACCAAAAGGCATGACAACGAATTCGTAATGGCCGTAACGAGTACGAAACGCGGTTTTGGGTATATCCTCCTCTTGTATACGCAGCTGATGATATCCTGAACGTAGATCGATCTTCGAGAAACACGTGGCGCCTTGTAGCTGATCGAATAAATCGTCGATTCGTGGCAGAGGATAGCGGTTCTTGATAGTCAACTTATTCAATTCCCGGTAGTCGATGCACATCCGGAACGACCCGTCCTTCTTTTTGACGAAAAGGACTGGTGCGCCCCAAGGAGAGGTGCTCGGGCGAATAAAGCCTTTTTCAAGCAATTCCTGGAGTTGAGTTGAGAGTTCGCGCATTTCGGACGGCGCGAGTCAATAAGGAGCTCTGGCGATAGGATTAGCTCCAGGAATGAGATCAATGCGAAAATCAATATCGCGCTTTGGAGGTAGTCCGGGAAGATCCTCTGGAAAAACATTAGGAAATTCTCGAACCACAGGAACGTTTTTCACTTCCTTCTTCTCTTTCTTTTCCTTCTCCGCTGCTACAATGTTAGCCAAGAAAGCTCTGTATTCCTTGCGGAGATACTTGCTAGCTTGGAGACATGACATAAGCTTAAGACCCTTCGAAGTAGTATCTCCATAAACACACAACGAATCACCGTTTGCGAGCGAAAAGCGAATCATCTTATCGAAGCACACAACTTCGGCATGGTTTTCGCGAAGAAAGTCCATGCCTACTATGACGTCAAAGCTTCCGATTTGCATCGGAATAAGATCAATTGAGAAGATGTGATTGTTGAGCTCGAGCGTGCAATCACGAATGACAGAGTTTACAGCGACGGTTCTTCCGGTAGCGACTTCAACATCGAATGCAGAGGAGAGTCGAGAACGTTTACGACTAAGGAGTTTCTCAAATTCGAGCGACACAAAGCAATTATCGGCTCCAGTATCAAACAAACATGAAGCATAAATGCCATTCACAAGGAACGTACCATTGACCACGTTGTTGTCGGCCTGGGCTTGACGCACGTTGAGATTGAAAGTTCTGGCGCGTGCTGCCTGTTGTTGCTGTTGCTGCTGTTGCTGCTGCTGTGGCGGCTGCTGTTGCGGTTCTTGTTTCACTACCCTGTTCGGGCACATGTTGGCGAAATGATTCGGGTCGCCACACGTGAAGCATGCTCAGGATTTGACTGCGGGTGCCGGAGGAGCTTGTTGACCCTGTGGGGCAGCGAGTAGAGCTTGATTGGCAGGAGCTTGACGGATACGGCAGTTGGCGGTAAAGTGGCCGTACACGTTGCAATGAGGGCAGAAGCGGCATTGAATAGCAGTCGGGTGATTATAGGTGCAAGTAGGGTAGAGCGGGTGTGGCCCAGTATATGCACGCTTTGCAGGCGGTGCACTAGCCACAGGCGACGCTACTTGACGCTGTTGCGCAGGTACAGCTTGGATCGGTGCAGCAGTAATTGCACAGTTCTTATTGGTGGAGTTGTTCTTTCTCTTGTTCTTTCTCTTGTTGCTTGACGAGGTGGTTTCAGTAGTTGATGCAGCAGTAGTGGCTTGATGCAGATGCTTAGAGGTCTTATCCCACACCCCAGCCCTAACCGTTTTGTCATTGATTTCAGCGGCCAGCAGATAGGTTTCCTCGATCGTGGTAGTCTTAGCCGCTTGCACGAAATCAGCAACGCAGTCGGGCAAAGCTCGGATGTACTTCTTGATGGTCATATCAGGGGTCTTGACCTGGTCGGGACAGATAATGCTGAGCTGCTTGAAGCGAGCAGTAAGGCCAGCATTGTCTCCATCCTTCTGATGTATGTGCCAAAATTCATCTTCAAGCTTTTGACGCTCGTGAGGAGGGCAGAATTCCTCTAGCATGACTTCCTTGAGCTTGTCCCACGACAAACCGTAAGCTGCATCATTCCCTCTCTTGTTCCTCTCGGCCGTCCACCAGTCCAAAGCACGGGGCTGAAAGACGCCGGTAGCGTTCAGAGTTCGAAGGTCATCAGGGCAACCACTTTGTCGCAGAGTAACCTCGATAGAGTCAAACCAGTGAAATAGTGCAGTAGGACCTCCTTCGCCTGTGAATTCTTTCGGCCCACATGACTTGAATTGTTTGAAACTGAAAGGTCTTGCGACAGCTTTTGGACCTTCAGTCCTCGACTCCTCAGATGATTTGCTAGCATTCTCGTACGCATCACTCACAGCCTTTGCTACGGCTTTCGCGACGATGGAAGCAAGACGTCTGTCCTTCTTTTCCTGGCGAGAGAGTGGATGACGGGATCCAGACAACATTGTCTGCAATAGACAACGCCATGGAACTCAACACATGTATTCGAATCTCACCTCACACGTCTACTACTACTAAAGCTCAGTAACACGTACCATCTAAACGCATATAGTCACCAAAATCACAGAATTGCACAAAATCACATAAACACATAGAGCACATAATCACAATATTCCTAAACACGTAAACATAACAGCAAGAAACACGTATAACTTAGTTACTAAGAGTAGTCAGAAAACAGAAACCTAGTATTTAGAGTTTGCGAGTGTTCGAAAGTAGTGTAGTGCGAGTGATTTGTTAATGATGTGTCGTGTGAGTTTTGTATTTTAGCAGAAGCAATAGTGTTGGGTTGGAAACAATAGTGTCTCAAAATGTTAACAATTGAGCAGAAAAAATACACAAAATCTTCATAAAGGTCGATAAATCAAAGATAGATTGTCTGTGGCTAATAGACTTCGACTAACCAAAGTGGCTCGACTATTCGCAAGGATCCTGTGTGCACAATTACCTCCAGGACTATGCCTTTGCCTCGATTCTTGGGCGTCGGCGCAATTCCCATTGGTTATACTGTGTCTTTAGATCGTTGGAGTCCATCGAAACTTTGGTGGAAGTTTTTGTGTAAAAGCAGGACAAGTCGTCAAGGTTAGGGTTTCACCCCTATCTTACAACTTCGTCCTTGTTCTTAATAAAATTTGAGGAGATTATTCATCAAAATATGGTTTTCACTCCTAATTTGGTATGATTTTCCTCGTTTGTTGTTAAAACACAAGCTGATTAGGCAACTTTAGTCGAGAGTTTGCGGTTTTCACACCTATTCTCGGCCTCATTACCTGTTCACAACTTGAAAATTCGAGTGCAGTGATAGAAAAGAGTGAGTGATAGCGGCGAGTTTGCGCATACGCGTGAGTTAGTCTGTTGGTTCTTAACTATAGTCTAGGTCTCTAAGACTTCGACCCGGACTAGGTCGAGTCTTGCCTAATTCCCTATAGTTATGGCTCTCATACCAATCTGTCACACCCCAACCGATGGCGGAATCATCGGGGCGCGGCACTGAGCGAAACAGATTGTCCAGAAGTTTCCATAACAACTATCATTACCATTTAATTAAAGCAATACGTCCCATACCGTATCTTAAATATTCAAACAAGTTATTACAGATAACATCAAAACAAATATCCTGTTTCGACAACTCAGATTTAACATAACTAGTATATTCGTTGGTTTCTAGACTCCGGTTCCTAGCTTCAAGTTCATCACAGCCCGAGAAGCATATAAACAACCTAGGCACCTGTCACATACGTTAAAATAAAGTCAATACATAAAATGTAAAGGTGAGCATACAAGTTTGGTAATAGCATAATAGAGTTCGAATTCGTTTACGCATAACCAGCACGTACACATAGTGAAATGAAGCACATTAGTTATCGACATAGATCCATCGATACCAATGAGTGCGGGTTGACTGCCCGAGACAGTTCGCAATACATGATTACCACCGTAATCCATGCAAGTAAAAGATCCTTAACAACCCCCGTGTGAACGGGTGCTGAGTCCAAACTATAGTACTATCGTTGCTAAGGCAGGTAGACAGGATTCCATGTGTAAACATAACAAACAGGCATTCATAAGCCACGTATAACATGCATAAAAGGTTTAGCGTTAGAATAGCTTGAGTAGTGTGATAGTTGTAGTTTGAATATTCGTAACGTATGTAACACCCAAAAGTGCTAAAGCAAAAAGGGTTCGAGTATACTCACAGCGATTCTGAATTGAAGGGAGCGCTTTACAGCGAGTACGGTTAGCCTGAATAGATTTGATAACGTAACGATAAGTGGCGCGTAAAACGGTACAAAGTGAGAGTGGGTAGGATAACTGATCGTGCGGGGCAGCTATCCGTGAAAGGAAGTCATCTGTGCGCATGAACTATCCGTGTGGATGGTGATGCGTGCGGATGGTGATCCATCCGGATAAGCTATCCGTGCGGATGGCTTATCCGTGCGGACAAGTTGTCTGTGCGGATAGACGTTCAAGTGGATTGTTTCTTCCTAAGTGTGAGATGTGTTTGTGTATGATGGCTTGTGCTTTGGAGTTTTCGTTGTAGCATTTAGGAAGCACATAAGTGTTTCTACCTTTCAAGCCGGTCGCGCGGACAACAATCCGTCCAGATGGTAGTCCGTGCGGACAATGGTAATCCGTGCGGACAGCCTGTGCGCGCGGACAGCCTGTGCGCGCGGACAGCCTGTGCGCGCGGGCAGGGACAATCCATCCGGATGCCCTGTTCGTGCGTACGACTTGGCCGTGCGGATGACCACTGTTTGAATTTATTTTAAGGCCTTAGTATCTTATGATCCGAAGAGTAATCCATTCAGGGGTCGTCCGTCTGGATTCGTCGATACTCAACCTTGTTTGGAAAGTGGGTCCCAAGGGTAGCTCGTCCGGGTGACAGTCCGTCCGGATGACCTGTGCGTGCGGACAGCTAGTCCGTGCGCACAGCTTGTCCGTGCGGACAGCTTGTCCGTGCGGACAGTCTCTGGTCTGATCATTCCGTTCGTCTACTCTTGGTTTCTGTTGTCGTTTATCGAGACGTTCCGATTACGTGGCAACCACTTGGAGTTGTATTCTCACCCGCACGACTAGGCCGGCCAGGAACCACCCTGACTCGACATGTCAGCGACTCAGAACGGTTACTCCGGTTGATTCCGAAATCAGTTGTCTGTGGGTAGGATTCCAGATCTGGAACTAGTGCATCACTATTACCGAGTGGAGACTAGAACCGATCAGATTCGTACCGGTCTTAAGGGTAAAAGAAGGAGAGAAACTTAGGTTTATTTCTTTCAACTCTTTTATCCTTAGAAAAGTTTAGATCTAGGAGGAGTTATTGTGAAATCTTGTAGAAATCGTTTAGATCTGAGTTATTCTTGGTGGAATGAGGTCAAGCTTGAAGTTCATAAGAACTTCATGATGACGTCACCCGAGAATACCTCAAATCCGGATGATTTCATGGTTAAAAGTGAAGATTTGAAAGATGGAAATGTGTAGAATCGTGTAGTGATCAAGAATGTACAAGAATTAGTGCAAGATCTTACCTGGATTGAGAGAAATCTGAGAAAAAGTGAAGAATGCGTGCGGTTCGGACGTCACTTGCCAAAAGTGGAAAAGTTGGAGAGTGACCCGTGTATTTATAGGATGCCAAAAAGGGAAAGGTGAACCGTGCGCGTGGCACGTACCCGGATAGGCTATCCGCGCGGATAGGTCATCCGTGCGGATTGGCAATCCGTGCGGATTGGCAATCCGTGCGGATTGGCCATCCGTGCGGATGCCGCCTGCTTTGGTGCGTTCGGTGCGATGTTGCTTCGGTTTCGATTTGCGAGCGATTCGATAGGGTTTCCTAGTCAAATTACTTTCAGTCCCAACTACTTCTTATATGGTTCGACTCGGAATTCGGGTTCGGGTTCGTTTACATTCGAGTTAGACTTCGAGTTCGATTGAGTTCGCTTGATTGTCACAACATAACATAAAATAAAATAAACATGCACAGGTAACACGTAAGGCACACACACACGTATAAAAGACAAGTATCGTACGTAGTTCGAGTTACGGTTCGATGTAGATTTGATTAGCATAGCTTGATTAACTTTATCGCATTGTTACTTCCTATCATTCATAGTCGTAGGTCGATTGAAATACGGTTAATACGATTCGATTATTGTAATGAACGACACTTACTCCACATAATATAAATGAAATAAAAACATTTCTACGAGTCAAGTCGCGCGAAATCGGTCGTTGACTTTGACCTTGACTTTGACTTTCACTTGTGAAAACACGGGGTGTTACATGGTCGATTAGTGGCTAGGGTCGCTTTGCAGTGGGTTGATGTTGAGCTTGTTGCTGTCAACGACCCATTTATCCCTGTGGTGTACATGGTTTGTAATTTTATTATCTAATTGCATCCGTAGTAGAATCGAGTTTTGGGGGTTTTGAATATTAAACGCTGTAAAATTAGGTTGAATAAACTTCAGTAGATGGTGGATTTATTAGTTGGTAGTTATGTTGACTTTGAATTTGACTTGGTTATAATTTATGTGCATACTTACATGTTTGAGTGGAAGCACCATGAACTCATGTGAAGGATGACAGAACCTTTCATTTTGGTGAGAAACCGGTGACTATTTTCGCTTCCAGGTGCAACCTTAAAACATCCACTTCATGTTATAGTATGTTATTATAATTTGTTAGCTATTTTATTGAATAAATATGTTTTGAGATCATTTAAGAAACCTGGAAGAGATCCCATAGGCCTAAACTGGAGCTGAATACATTGTGGAATCGACTGGTGTTAACGACAAGGACAAAACCACTCCTTATCTGAAGGTATATGATATGGATACGTACATGTATTATCATATTTGTTGATATGCAATTTTAGTGTGTTCATATTTTATAACTATCGCGCTATTTGTTTTTGTTTGAAACTTGTTTCGTAACTATCACGCTATCAATGGTATGGATGTATTTGGAACACTGGAAATAGCAGTAAAACTGGAAACCAGAAACAACAGTAATGGGAATTTTTTTACTGGTTTTTTGGCTTTTAGCGGCGACAAATGGCGTCACTAAAGGTCAAAATGTCGCCGCTAAAAGTGAACAACCATTAGCGACGACATCTTTAACTGCGACCAAAGGCTTTTAGTGACGGATCTATAGCGGTGACAAGTCGCCGCTAAAGCCTTTAGTGACGACAAACGGGACTTTAGCGACGACAATAGTCGCCGCTAATGCTTCGTTTTCTTGTAGTGTCATCAATCGTAAAATACACTAATGTATTTTCATCATCAAATCCTGGCCATTGATTTACACTTGTGTATTGATAAATAAAGGGCTAGGATCAGTTTACACAGTCTACTATCAAAGGGGTTGTTCACAAATGAACCTAACCCTATATATATATATATAGGGTCGGGATTTAGAGAAAACGGTAGAAAGTGTGAGAACGGTGAGAGCGCTTATGGATCGTCCGATCAAAACAATCTATGGACTAGATTAGCACGGTGGCATTTTCGTAAATAACATCAATTTTATTACGTGGACGCTCTTCATTAAGGGTAAAAGCGTCTTTTGACTACTCCAAACAAAACGTCATCTCATGAAAATAAAACGCCAAAACAAAAATCACACAGCATTCTGCTAAAAATGCCATTAGATATAAAACGTCAAACTTAATTATAGTAAAATCCCGCCTAAAAAAACAGCCAAAAAAATCCTATATATACAACAACTCAGACCTTGAATTAAAAACCACACACAAAAACCCCAAACGCCATATTTAATATATACCATTCGACTGATAAACGCCAGAAAACCCAAACATCAAATATATTGCTGTCAATAAAGTGTAGCTGTATGGTGTGGACAACACTGTCAGTTATCTTTCTTAACTGAGGATTAACAATGTTATCCATCACCATACAGCAACACTTTATTGATTTTAGCATAATCAAATTTACAGTTTTAAGATGGTTTATTTTGTGGCTTTCTTTTTTCTCGGTAAAACGCCAAAAAAGAAAACATTTTGGCTGAAAGGGTGTAAACTCAATAACATTTTGCTGCATGAGATGGACAAAAATTATAGAAAAAGAGGTTGATTTCATACGAAAGTCGAAACAGCCAGTGAAGATGCTTCAAAAGAAGAAAGAGACCGGTGAAAGTGAAGATTTGGAAGATCAATATTTATTTTGTTTAATTTTCTTTTTCAGTTGATTGTTATTTAAATAAACAACGCCATATCTAATAAAAACGCCAAAAAGGCAAATGTCTTACACCTTTGGCGTTTATCAAACCATCATAAAATTACTTTGGACAAGTATTATTAAAAAAAAAAATTTATGTATTCTTTTTTTTATTTTACTTTTCAGTTGATTGTTGTATAATAAAAACGTCATATATAATAAAAATGCCAAAACAGCCAAAATGCTTGTTTAAATGATATCATCCCGTTAAACGCCCCCCAAAACTCACAAACTATAATAAAATTATTTTGAAAAAAGTATTATAAAAAACCCAAAAAAAGTAAAAAATAAAAAACAAACTTGAAAATGTAACTAGAAACAGTAACTTCAAATCAGAAAAACTGAAGATAGGGAAAATTTATTTTATTTTATTAGAATCTAAAACGCCAAACTTGAAAAATGGGACGTGTTACAGACTTCAGAGATAAAGCTTGTCAAAAACAATAATTACAAACAGTAACTGAAAAGACGAATACTTTATTATAATAACGCACCGCCTAACTTAGGCGCCAAAAAGAGATCCTATAAAATGATACGTCTCAAGAACTTCCATTTGATCAAAAAAAAAAAACGACAATACTACTAAATACCACTCACTGTAAAACGCCAAAAAAAAAAATCAAAGATGGCTAATATGCTTTCTTGGATATTTAGTATTGTTATTTGTCAAGTTTCACTGAATGAATTGTTAGCGGAGACGAGTAACACAGTAAGATTTTGCTGCATGAGATGGACAAAAATTCAAGAAAAAGATACTGATGCCAGTCATATGGCATTTTGTATTTTTGTTTCTTGAAGAAGGCTTGGATGAGGAGAAGAGATCAATGACACTGAAGAGTGGGATGATTATAAAGACGAAGATCAACATGAAGAAAAAGAGAAAAACCCACCCACACCTCATAGATCTATGTCCCCAAAAATCCACAAAAAAAGACACTTCAACAGACAAGCATACAAAATAATCAAACCAATGGGTTTGTTAAGTTTTACATAAAACGCCATATTTTGGTGTCAGTTCTTGTACTATTAAAAAACAGAGAGACCGATGACAGTGAATATTGTGAAGAGATATCCGATTAGGATTTTTAATTTATTTTCTTCGCTTGTATTTTTTTTACTGTGGCTGAAATATAATCCAACAATTGTAAAACGCCAAGATAACCCAAACGCCAAAATGTTTATAAAAAATAATAGAACAATGGGCTAACTTGTTTAAAACGCCTTGAAAAACACCATTCAAATAGATTTCCTGACCCCTGGGTTACAATGGCATACGATTTGAATAAACGCCATAAACGCCAAAATGTTAAAAAGATGAAACCATTAAACGTCATTAATTATTGAATTTGGTTAACGCCAAAAATCTTAAACCCCAAAAATTCAAACAATATTCCGAAAAGCGGAACTGGAAAAGCAGAAGATAAAAGGACAAAAAAGCCCCTCCGCCCTTCTCTATGTCGCGTGACACGTGTTGGGCCAGGATGCGTTCTCACCGTTCTCACACTTTTGAGCGTTTTCTCCTGATCCCGATATATATATCCCGATATATATATATATATATATCCCGATATATATATATATATATATATATATATATCGGGGGCCGCTAGAATGAGAACCACCACGAGTTATGAGAACCGCGAGAACCAAGTGCCACGGAGGGACGTTGACCACGATTTTTTTTACAACTAGATCCGTATATTTTAACAACATTCGTAAAAAAAATTTCAAACGGCGCGCCCGAGGGGGTAGTTTTTTACACCCAAAGTTTGGTGTTTTTATTATTTTTTTGTTTTTTCTTTTTTTTTACAAACTTTGGGTGTAAAAAACTACCCCCTCGGGCGCGCCGTTTGAATTTTTTTTTTTTACGAATGTTGTTAAAATATACGGATCTAGTTGTAAAAAAAATCGTGGTCAACGCCCCTCCGTGGCATTTGGTTCTCGCGGTTCTCATAACTCGTGGTGGTTCTCATTCTAGCGGCTCCCTATATAGGGGTATATATATATATATATATATATATATATATATATATATATATATATATATATATATATATATATATATATATATATATATATATAACCTTGTTCTGAAAGATAAAAAGAAAGAATATGATTTAGGTATCATTTTGATGTTCTTAATAAAACCATTATTCATCGTTAATGGTATGACGATAAAAAATAGGGTTTTTATAACTGTTTTTATATATTTTGGTCAATGCCATAGTTATAGCAGCTCTTGTCCTTGTGTATGTGATAGAGAAAGATTATTGTCAAAGGCTATTTAAAGCATATACCTATGCACTAAAATTATGTAGCATTAGAAAATAGCGTCCATTTTATAAATATCTCACTTGAATTATAATGTATGATGAACCTCTACATACATCAATCATAATTTATGTAGGATAATATTTGTGGTTTTCTTTCCCTTCAAGGATCATGAGGTGAAGATGTCTCCTCTCTCATTAGACAAATTTCATGGAAACAATCAAGTTTGACAAGTTCAAGCAATGTTCCAAATTGACTAAACATTCACACACTACAAAACTCCTATTTTCAAATAGGAGTACACTTCTGGCTAGCCACTTGACTTTCGGTACCACATCTTGTCGGCTTCCTCTTTTGGTTTGCAAATCAACTATAAACACTTTGCGATGGGAGGTAATGGTTCAAGTCTCATAGACAGCAGGGAATAAGAATTGCCGTTCAAAAAAAAGCATGTAGTTGATGCTTTGTGTTCTAACTAGCACTTCATATGCTTTCCTTGCCTATTTATATTCCATTTCTTGTTTGTGGTATCTCTTTACAGTTTTAATATAGAATGTACTTAACATTCCCCTTAACTAATTAACACAACCCTTTGAACATACTAAAATCATAACTAATTGTTTTCTTCTAAAAGATAATAATGACAATACCCTTACTTAATCATATCATTAAGGATTTATTCCTGTAAATAATCATTTAGTTTTATAAGTTAAAATCATTAGTCTTTCAAAAAACCAAAATTTTAAGGATTTATGAGTATATGTCTAAATAACCACACCAAGAGAGAATCTATACATGCACTATATAAACACCTGGTTCAATGCAACCTACAAGGGTGGCCAAGTGGTGGAAGGACGTGAGAGGAAAGTGCTCGAAGGATTTTTTTTAAGGATTTGATCCTCATTAACTTTAACTCTTATATTACCACGTGCATTTTTCATTAAGGCTGCACGGTATGGAGGACCATCCTGGTCCGTCCTTCATCGGCGACGAACCGCCCTCCACGCCGCCCCCCTCCGTCATCGTCGAGATGTCGCCGTTTGCGACAAACCAAATATGGTGGGCCCCCTTTGTTTGTGTTTGTACATTAGGCATGGTTACTTGTACATAGTGGGATGGGGTAGGATCATCTAGGACCATCCTCTTGTACCCTCTAGTTTTGTGGGATGGACCATCCTTGGGAGGACTATGACGTGGCGCCTACGTGACGGATCATCCTCCCTTGAAAGACCATCACCATACCCTCTAGCCTAAGAAATGTTTACTTGTCACTGAGTTGTATGGTGTATGTGATCCCGAGTTGATTACCCATGAATTGAACGAGATTATTAAATTATTATTATTCTTTTTGTTGTTGTTATTATTCTTATTATTGCTATATTGTTATTGCCAGGGGCGCAACTTCCTTGGGGCGGGAGGGGGCGCCCGCCCCCCTAACTTTTCGACACGTAGTGTTATGAACGGTACCTTCGTAAAGAAATTTTTAGGTATATACGTTTTCGCCCCCCATAAATTGAGAAAAATCGACCCCGAAGCTTCGCCAATGATTATTGCTGCTCTTAATATTAATATTTTATTGTTATAATAATAATAACTATTATTATTATTATTATTATTGTCATCATCATCAGCAGTTGTTTTAGTAGTATAATAAATATTATTTGGTAGTTATTATGAAACATAGGGGATGGTTCAAATAAAAATCACTTTTATCGCGAAAACCCGAAAACTAACTAAAAAGCCTAAAAAACACATAAATTTTCTTTTTTCAATTTTTTATTAAAAATCGCTAGTTTTTTTATATAAAAAAAACTTTTTGAAATTGTAGTGCACATGTGTAATAATTCACATGTATAGTACACATATACATATATACTATTACACATGTGCACTACAATTTTTTTTTTGAAAAAAAGTTTTTTATATACATAAAATAACGAAAATTTGTATACAAAAAAAAAATTGATATGTTTTTTAAGCTTTTTTAGTTAGTTTTCGCGTTAACTAATGGTTTTCATTTCAACCTTCCCATGAAACATACATGTCATATACATAATGCCGAGATAGAAAATTAACAAAAACAATGCATGACTTTAAGATATTATATCACAATAAATCAAAGTGCTTTTTTAACACGTCTTCTCTTAGTTTAACTCATAGATGACTAGAAATAGAGGCAAAAGATCAAATAAATAGGAAGTATGATTTGGGTAGAAAAAAATAGAGCTATGACATGCGCCAAAGAAAAAAAAAATATAAGAAGAGGCATTTTAGTCAGAACACAAATTAGTCTCATGAAACCCTACATCTAAAAACCCAGTTAAAAAAACCCATTACATTCTCAACCCCACGCCACCACCACCACCACCGCCGCCATCGCCACCAACCATCTCCACCGTCACCCCACCCTCACCACGCTATCACTGTCCACATATCACAACCCCAACCCCTAGATCTTTGTATCCCGATTCAAAATGAACACATCCACCTGCATAAAAGAGATTAACATATTGGTATTTGTGGCGTTCGCTATTGATGCGCCATTCATTGTTGCTGGCACCATGGAATGTCGTTCATCGTCCGATAATGGATTGCGTTTTACAGAATAGTAGATTGTGTTTAACTGAATGATGTGTAGAACAAGATCGATAAGGAAGAGTAGATCTGATTTGTAAACAAACGACTGGTTTATATTCATATCAATAAATGGTAGTGTTAAGTAAAGAAGATGTTGCAGGTATAGTGTGAGAAAGAAGCTGTTGTGAGAATTGTGAAAAAGACTTGGATAAACTTTCAAATTGCAATTTGGTTAAGGGTCGTATTATTGGCACACCTTGGGGGATTAAATCGACACCCTCAATACGCATCGTATAGGTCTATACGATGCGTATTGAGGTTGGTTCAAACTTCTAGATCAATCAAAAGCTGACAATGTCCCCTATCAAAAAGTAATATGTATCGTATAGGCCTATACGATGCGTATTGATGGTGTCGATTTAATTTTTTAATTTTGCAAGGTAGCTTTCTGTCACGCAGTAGCTTTCGGTCACGCGAACGAAGAAGCAGCACTTTGAACATTTGTTGGTCTTCAAACATCTAGGAAACATTATTTGAAAATACCCCCTAAATTTATCTAAGCTGCAGAATGAGATCCTCCACTGTTGGGCAACCCCATTTTCCCTAAATTTACGATTTTGTTTTTCAATGGGGATGTAATGCAATGATTCCTCTCAATTGAATAGACAGACACTTGCTTCATATGACTCACTTGAATAGTCTCGGATGTAATAAAAGTACGTTTAGCATCTGTGCCTGCTTGAATTACTTTTGCGTTAACACACCTCATTTTGTCAAACCCCAAAAAATACCCTAAGCGGAAACCCCCCGTGAGGCGTGTGACGTACCAGGACCTAGCCACCAATCACATTGAACTAATACAGGATTTTAATATAAAAGTTTTCATTCATTAAGATAAAGTATAACAAAACATTATTTATAAACTCAGTGTGTTCAGCGGAAGCATAATACAATGTTTAATCAAGTCAAAACCCAAGTGTTTGTAACCATTTAGTCTCGTGTCGTATTTCCATGTATCTCGACCCATGAGCACTCCAGCATCCCAGATAGCAAGTTCCACATCCAAATATGTATAACCCGCGAGCATGCAAACAAGTGTATCAGCATAACACTGGCGAGTTCACAGTTTTTGTAAAAAAGTTTAGTTGCAAAGTGTTTAATCCAATTCAAAAGCAATGTTGATAATAACTCGATACCGTACAAGATGGCGTCAGTTTGTTTGCCCGTCCCCAATGCCCCCTATCAAAGCATTGGTCATGATTAAGGTCATTAGTTCACGCCCGTCCTCTCAGGTACGGTGTGAGGTTTCCAAGCCTAATAGCGCTATCACCTAATACCCCATTACCTCTCAGTTAACTATTCGGTAGAAGATGGGACTTAAGGTGATAGGAGTGAGTGTATTATCCAACATCCCAGTTTTTACCCAGAAAAGACTTATTCCTCTCAGGAATACCCGTTTGATTGTCCCACCCACCGGGATGCATGCTCAAGAGAAATGAACTCACCTTAGATTGCTCGGTATGTTAAATTACCCGTTTCAAGTTGATCAACCAAACCCTACCGTGGTTACCAAAGACAATCAGTTTTGTATGCACATAGATCACGTATTCCACATTCACGTTACACAAGTAGCGTACAAGTAAGCACCTATAGTCATATAAAATGTAACAATGAATCGTGTAACACAACAGTCCATAACATGTATTGTAACAATCACATAGCAGGTATTTAGGTCATCTGAAAACCCGCATCACAGATTCATGCTTCACAAAAACACTTAACAGTTTAACACATCAGTCGCATAGGTGTGCGGCCCATAGCATTTGTGCGGCCCATTTCAGTGTTTATTCAAAGAATCCTATATGCAGCCCAACTAATAAGTAACACCCAAATCAAGTGTGCGACATTTAAACTAGTGTTCGGCCCAACAAACTTAACAGGCCCAAATGAATGTGCGATCCTATAACCGGTGTGCGACCGGGTCTGGGTTTGTGGGCCAGTGTGTGATTGTCATATTAGTGTGCGAGCCCACACTACACGACCCAACAGTTTCCGGCCCACATTCGGGGGTGTGCGACGTGAAAAGGGTGTGCGATTACGTTGTATGTGTGCGACCAGGTTTTGGCTTATGGCCCAACACTTCATTTCGGCCCAATCTAAGTGTGTGGCTGACTAATTATTTGGTCAATACGTGTAACAATCCTTAGTAAACCGATACCCTCGAATATTTTCCGACACCCTAGTATATTTTAAAATGTCCCAAATTATCTTTAAATACACCCCGTATGTGAAAACCGAGCCCGAAATACATTAAATAGTATCTAAAATAATTAAAAATCTGATTTTAAGCTAAGGCGGGCCGCGTAGACCCCACCCTAACCCTTACGCGGGCGGAATAAAGGTTAACATCTGATTTCTATGAATTTTAAGTTTAGGCGGGCCGCGTAAGCCACCCCCTAAGCTTACGCGGGCCGCGTGAGATCAAGATAGTGGCGCAGCCCGGTGATGACACGTGCCATCATCGTGGCGGACCTACCTGATGACCCGGACAAGCTAGTCCGTTGACTAGCTTTGACGCGGGCCGCGTAGCCCTTAGGCTACTCTTACGCGGGCCGCGAGAGAGTCAAGTATCAGCACTATATAAAGGAGCCATCGGGTTTCAATCAGAATTCGTCCATCTTTCTTTTCTTTCTCTCAAATCTGAATATAGGCTTTATTAAGCGGGTATTATACCCCCTAATTAGCGAAGTTCTGCTCCGTTGTAAGTATTATAACCCCAGTTTCGTATTAGATACGCTGCCCGATTGATTTAGGGTTCTGTAACAACTGTCGTGGTTCTGCCCGACGTAGTTGTTGGAATACCGTCTCGGGGAGGGTATCATTAATATTATCAAAGGGTTATTATACTAACCTATGTACATTTGTGTAAATTATAGATTAATCCCAGGAAACCCTTACGCGAAGTCTAAGATAGCAATGTGAGTTTATCCAATTTTTGTTAAACTTTTTGTAATATTTTACAGAACCTTAAATGTTTTACAATGTGACTAAGCGGTGATTGAGTCTTTGTAGTTCTTCAATTACTGCCGGTATGTTGGGGTTTTGTATACAAAATTGTGGAACACATTACCATTGGACGACGAGTTAGCCAATGTGTAATCATGGTTGCAGAAATCGGCCTAGGCGGGTGATTAATCGGCGCCTAGGCGCTAGGTAGCCACTTACTGCCTAATTTTTAGCTAGTCGGTCAATTAATCTGCCATGGTCAAAGTCGGTCAAAGTCGGTACCTAGGCGGTCAAAATTGGACAAAATCAATCAAAATCAGTCAAAATCGAACCATACTATCTGAAACTTGAAGTATTTATGTGAATTTTGAAGTATTATTTTTATATTATTGGGTATATATATATAATTTTGAAAAAAATACATATAAAAATCTCATTCCGATTAATCCCGATTATTCCCTAGGTTGTACTTCACCGCCCGACTAGCGCCTAGCGCCTTCTACAACATTGTGTGTAATATGACCCACCAGTCAAGATTGACGGTACTAAATGAGTAATTGTGTAGAAATAAACAATGTGATCGCTCTCAATACTGTGTTAATTGATAAAATATTTCTTGATTAAACTGGGATTCACTCACCAGTATTTCCCACTGACAAATGTTTTTAAAACGCGTTTCAGGTAACACAATGTGACAGCCAATTAGTAAAAAGACAGCTGGAGAGCTCTGAAGGCTTGGGAAAAATGTGGCTATAAAAGTTACCTAAAAGACGATGTTTTAAATTCAATAAAATAGGGTTTATCCCTATAAACATATTGTAATAAGAAACTTGGGTTTTACCCATGTGGTGATTAATATCAAATATGGTGGTTTTACTCTGATAAACATTTCCTAACTACGGTCCTGATGTAATTTCCGCTGCCAAATTAACCAACTGATACCACCGAAATTCCGAGTTCGCGTCCGCCCGTTCCCGGGACAAATAAGGGATCGGGGGTTGCGACAGAAGGTGGTATCAGAGCCTAGCCACTGGTCTAAGCCAAAGAAGTGTTCTGCTGACACTTAAATTCTAAATTTTGTGTTAGGAAATAATTTATGTGATTATGTGTTTTGTGTTATTTGACTATTTGTTAGTTTACAGTATGAGTGATCAAGGACCCTCAGACATGTGTCGTCAGTTGTCTGATTCACCTAGGAGTGAAGGTACCTCTTCATAGCCTGCCCTTTCTGGGTATTCTGCTGATCAGGAAGAAGGGATGTTTGCCTTTAAAGCTATGTCAGAAGAGCCATTCCCTCATAAAAAGAGAGGATGGTTCAGTAAGGAAACATTTGCACGTAGGAAAAGAATGCGAAAGTTGCAACAGCAAAGAGTTCTAGTAGCAGCTAAGAGAAAGTCAGATGCCCATACACAGGATATGCTTAATAGAAGCCTAGCCAATTTCCATATCCTAGCTACAACTACTCCTGACCCAAGTCTGGAACAACTAGTAGCCCCACAACCCTTACCTTTAATTTCCACTCAACCGATGGAGGTAGAAATACATGATTTTAACCCTGAGGAGATACCTAGAATACCAGCCCCTAATCCTCTAGATCCAAATTATGATCCATGGTTTGATGATCTTAGAGATTATGTGCCACGTTATCACTTAAACGAAGAAACCTTGCCGAACTTAGCAGCATATCCAGGTTTGGACCCTCTAGATCCCTATTATGACAACGATGAATACATTAGGGAGATTTTGGAGAATCCATACCCTCAGGAGAATCTAGTACCTCAGTACCCAGAGCCAATACCAGTACCTGCACCCCCAATGAGTGCAGAGAATTTGCAAGAACTCCGAAATTTTGGAGAAGAAATCATAGAAAGTAGTGAGAGAATGAGGTATGTAAGGGAGCAACTCGTACGGAAATACAATGAGCATCAGATGGATTTCAGGGAAAATCCATACCCGTGAAAGTAATGGTGAAGTTGGTAATAATAATAAATAAAATATATGTGTAATACTAATAAATCTATCGTAGTATAGACCACTTGATGGTTAACGAGGCATAATAGTGGTATTGTAAATTTTAATTTCTGTTTTAGTGTGTATTTGACATATACTATATAGAAAAGAGTAAAGTCGCAATGCACGACGTTTTTTACCAATATGTGTATTATGTGGTTGTTACTTAAACTATTTAATTATTCTATTAATGATTGGTAAATGTTTAAAATCCAGATGGCCGACGAAGGAAATCCAGGAAATCTGAATAATGACAACCAAAGTAACATTAACGTGGTTAATGAAAATCTGAGCATCAATAACAATGGAAATCAAGTGGATAACAGTGCTATCCAACATATAGTCACACAAGGAATAATAGATGCAATGCCATATATTATTCAAATGGTTAGGGAAACCGATAATAAGAGTAAACATGATAGCAAGCGACCCTCTGAACCCGAAAACAGCGTGAACAATGGACCTGTACTTCAAATGCCCATTCCCAAAAGGAGAAGAACCGTGTCTTACGGTTGTTCTTATAAAGAATTATGGTCTTGTAAACCAATGGAATTCTCGGGCAACGAAGGGGCCATTGCAACCCTACACTGGATAGAGAAGACTAAGGCAGTCTAAAGAATAAGCAAGTGTGCTGAAGAAGATAAGATAATGTTTGCTTCTAATCTGTTTAACAATTCAGCACTAGAATGGTGGAACACTATCCTCCAATCAAGAGGAAGTGATAGAACTTACAATATGGAATAGGAGGAATTTAAGGACAAGGTAGAAAGGAAATTCTGCCCACCCAATAAAAAGGAACAGGTAGCAAACAAATTCCTAAACCTTAAAATGACTGGTGTGGATAGTAAGGGATACACTAAATTATTCTTTAAATATGCTAGAATAGTACCAACCCTTGCATCACCAGAGTCGGTATTAATCTCCCGTTACATCTGGGGATTAATTGGGGAGATAAGACACGTAATCAAGGCAGCTAGACCTCAAACCATTGAAGAAGCTGTAGAACTAGCGAATACCTTGATAGATGAATTAGTCCGTACTCGAGAAGAGGATCAAAGGAGGAACCTAACCCGGAAGCTCACACAAGAATTTCGTTCTGGAAATTTTAATCGTGGGAAAAATATAAGTTCTACCTCTACACCTTACTGTAAAAATTGCAAAAGAAAGCATTCAGGAAGATGCTCCATATACTGTAACTTTTGCAAAATATCGGGGCACAAGGAAGAAGACTGCAGGAAGAAAGCTAACAACATGATATGTTACAACTGCGGAGATGATGTGTCTCGTGCGTGGTCGTGTTGTAATTATATTTCCAAAATGTTTTAAGCGTTGGAAAGCGTGATATAATTACATGATTTATTGAATTATGACAAGTTTTAAAATGGAATTGCTTCTAAACCACACGTAATCGGCAAGTGCACCGGTCGCGGTGTAGTTAAGTCGGCAAGACCGAATATCGATCCGTGGACACTATTTGGCGAGAAATATTGAAACTAACCTTAATCGAATATTTAGTTTAATTGATTTGAAGTTTGATTTTTTAGTTTTATATTAAATATTAATTTAAAATGAATTTGTATCTAATTGAAACAAACATTGATAATATAAAACTTACGGGAAAATAAGACAGGAAACGTAGAATTAAAATAAATAAACACAAATACAATAAAACAATTAAACAAGCAATAAGTAATAATTACTGAAACAAAGTTTTACAAAAATAATTTGGACTAAAGATATATAATAAACGGACTACCTGGGTTTTAGAATCCCTAAAATCATGCAATGCTAATTTGACAATAATAACAGTTAAGTATCTTTTTCCCTTGAATAACCCCCCGTTAGAGATGCAATTTAAACAAAAGATAAAGACGAGATGTGAAGTGCTAGAACGAACCGGCTAGAACTATCGACACCAAATCCTTCGTGAATCCAACCGTTGGAACCTCAGAGACTAAGTTGTGTGGCGATCTTTTAAACCCGCAAAGCAAACAAATCTTCGAAAATTAAAATCCTAAGAAGCCTTAATCACGATGTAATAAAAGAGCTCGAGTTATCGATTACACAAATTACCCACCAATGATTAGCTAATAACCTAGCTCACCCTAATCTTATTTCTAGTCATAAGGTGAGGATACATGTTTTATTATTTTGATTTGAATTATTATTAGACTTGGTCAATTTCTCAACACAATATTTAACCCGAAAATCGAAAGACAAACGAATCAAATTAAATTCTAAGTTTAAGGGGAATTTCTTCATGTTTAAACTTGTTGAATTTATCGACAAATAACTAAATCAAGATTATAACAACATGCAATATCAAGATTAATTTCAAAGATAATATTCTGTAAATCACATGAAATAACTGAAATTACGTCAAATATGCATTACAATCTTTTAGTTCATCATAACCCAGGTAGTTTATAGGTTTAGCTACACATATTATACAATAACACACTTACACAAATGTTTACAACTACTGAAAACATAATAACAACTTATTGAAATTGAAATTGCGAATATTTACCGAACTCGGGTCGATTAGGACTAGAACCGAAGGCCTCTAAACTTCCCGAGAGCTCCGAGGGACTTCACCGGCACTTCCGGGTGCTTAAACTCGACCGATAGCAGGCTTAGAACTGATATTTCGAATGTGAGAAGGTGTGATTTACGATCAAGAATGCATGGCTATTTATAGGTGAAATTTTCATGCACTGTTCATCCCTTGCGCACCGTAACAATCTGGGTGTTGCGGTGCGCAAGGCCACTTCTAACTAACATTCATCAACTGCTCCATTCGCGACCAGAAAATCCTTGCCGACATACACTTGCGCACCGTAACATCCTGGTTGTTGCGGTGCGCAAGCCCTTCAACTAACTTTCTTCATTTAGTCCTTACGCCCGCTACACTGACGTTGTTGTGGTGCGCAAGGCTTTTCCAACCAACTTTCTTCAGTCAAGCTTACGCACCGTAACACTATGGTTGTTGCGGTGCGTAAGGGTTGTACTAGGTCAAATTTTTGATTTTCTTCGACACGTTTCCCTATGTATTGTTTCCTTCGCCGATCTTTTACTGTTTTCTCGCCTAATCCACAGATATTTTACCGATTCCTGCAGATTCACAATTTAATCGATTCAGTACCAAATACAAAGGCTAAACGCATACAATTTCCCTGAAATAGGGGTAATTTGATACAGAAGATGTGTATAATTCTGAACACATCAAATATCCCCACACTTATCTTTTTGCTTGTCCCTAAGCAAAATCCTAAACAACATGTAAAACTTAAACTTTTATACAATAACGCATGTTTTGAACAAATTTAAATACGAATTACAAAATCTTTAAACACAGAGGTTTCACAAGACTTACAACGTTCAAAAGGTTGATAAATCAAGAAAATGAAACGAAAAACCGAGAATACTTAATCAAAATTTTCTTACTTTTAAGTAATTAATTATGCAAAAACAATACCACTCACTGAATTCACTCTTCTCTCGGATAATATGTATATAAATTCAAGTGAACTCTCAAAACCAGACTGTGAAGCATGACTACTATAAGCTTGTACGTCAACCAATTCTCTACCTTATTGTTAAAAATTGATACAAAAATAGAGGGCTGAAGTTGGGTAGGTAAGGGTAAAAGGTGGGTTGTTTATTTGGGTGAAAGTGGCTAACAGGAAATTTTACGATAAACCGGAAAAACACGAAAAGAATTAACAACAATTTGGTCATTTGACCATACTTTATTCTATTTTTTCGTTTTTTTTTACTGACATGAAATAACTGAATAATACAATAATAAACGTTCCGGTTTACAAAGGGTAACAACAGAAGGTAATGGGTACAAAGTGGTGTCTAAAGGAGAAAGGTGAATTTTTACAAAGAAAGGGTGATCCTAAATGCCTCTTGAGATTTTTTTTATCAATAATTAAACCAAAGGTTTTGAAATGTATCAAAACGTACAAGTTCTAAAGTAATGTCACAAGTCGGTAAACACACATGAAACGAAAGTAGTGTTTACGTATTAAACACTTCTAGGCTCAAATCTTACTGTCATGTGGTAATGTAAGGGTTAAAGGTTTTGTTATTGCATAGTTAATTTACTGTAAAGTTAGAAAAATTATGTTAAGTATCTCGCAAAAATTTTCACAAAAACTTGATTTAAACAACCTACTATCCCGCAACTTAAAGAAATATGTATTTTCAGATTTTGTAAATTCAACATTTAAATTGTTTTTTACAGACGTTTTTGCAAAATGTTCAAGTTTTAAATGCGTTTAAAGGACCGGGACAAGTGTAGAACATTTATGAAGTTTTTGGAATAATTATTATTATTATTATTTTTTATGTATATACTAAATATTATACAAAATCCCTCATCCCCACACTTGAAAGACACATTGTCCTCAATGTGTGAAAATGAGAAATGAAATTAAACACACTTGCATAAAAATTAAAAATGTTACTTCCCTGATGTGTTGTCATATTCCTGAATATGTGTTGCCTCGTCGCATTATATCAATTTTGGCTCAATTCCTGTATACGACGCTTGCAAAATAATAAGTCAACACATCAAATAGAAATAAACATAATCAACATAATCAACAAAATCACACCAAATCAAATGTAAAGTGTATATACAAAGATAAAGTACTAAAATTGAATACAAGAAATAAAGATAGACTATGGCGGCGCAGGCTGATCATGTGGAGGGGGAATCTGAAGATGATCCATGATGCGCTGAAGCATCCCCCTCATCTCTGCCCTCATCTCATCCTGCCCCTTCCTGAGCTGACCCACACTCTGCTCTAAAGCATCTAAACGATCTAACATAGTGGGTCGTGCTCTGGGCTCATGTCCTGCCCTCTCCCTCTCTGGCACCTGATGCCGAGATGCGATAACAGGATCGCCCTCTGGAATAGCTCGTGGCGGTAAGAAACGTGGAGGATCCTCCCGTGACAACAGCTCAGGAATCTGTGCCATATCCTATCTCTTAATGAGGCTGCCCCTACGCTCCTTGTGGAGCAAACCTCTCGGGAATACATCAAAAACTCCAAGACTCTCTGCCAGGACAGAGACATAGCTGCCCATACAGATCCGTGATCCCTGACCTCGCCCTTTCTCTCTCAAGAATGAGAAGAGAAGGACCATCGCAAGGTTGGGCTCCTCAGCCCGCACAATACGATACAGCGCAAATAACTCAGATATAGTAACTTTCTCGATACTCATGAATCGAGAATAGACTGTGCAGGTGAGAACCCTGTGAATGAAGCGAATTATGGTATCACGAATCTGCGAGGCAGGGATCCCTGAAGTAAATCCTCCATCGGCGATGGTGGACCAGAAAGCTGTCAACTGTGTCGTAGAGACACAGCGTGGTAGCTCCCTGTCTGACCACCCCATCAAACTCTCAGTGAAGATTGGCTGTGTGGTCTCCTCCTGAGTATACAAACCCGCATGGACGGCAAACTTAGCTATAGACATGATATGTGTCTGCCGTCCAAGCGCAAAACTGACTGCTGAGTCGGATGATAGGCGCGTTGAATCAAGTGAAAATGTAGAAAGGAACTCAATAGTGAGCTCCAGATAAGACTCGCGCCTCTCATCTAATAGTCTCCTCCATCGAGGGGTAAGCAAACCCTCTAACCTCGCTCTGCCCTCTAAACTATCCATCAGCCCCCAGTCTATCGTCCTCGCAACGTGAAGACGTCGTCCTATCAAGCGCTCCCTGATCCTACGCTCCTCCGATCCTGTCTGAAAGTCTAGGAGCGTGCTATCCTCGATCGGATGGAGCTCTGCTGGTGACGGAATCGGTGCGTGTAAATCTGGTGGTGCTGCATCGGTGTCGTAACGAATGACCCTAGGAGGCTGTGGCTGCTGGTCCTCCTGAACCTGAACCTGGATCTGTGGTGCATCCTGTGGCACCTCCTCCTGGGGCTGAACAACAGTCTGTCCCCGCTTGCGGGAGGATCGTGAAGTAGATGCCATATCTGCAATTAAAATGTAACATTTAGCTTTGGAGGATTAATGAAGGTGACCGTGCCCTAACACGTTTTTTTAATGTTTTTCTATATTATTATTTTTTTTATAAAAAATATATACAATATTTTAATATTACGCAAAAATGTGTTTTTGTTGTATTAGGGACGGATGTTGCGACCGTATAGCATTTCATTCGCGATCGCAAATTATTAAAAATTCAAAATTTCGGCAGCACCCCGGCGTATTTACAAGAAAACCACCAATCCTCGCTCTTATTTAGATTAAATACGACCGAGGCGGCGAATCCTGCAAATAAAACTCAAGTATAATTTAATTCAATACAATCTCAAGCGTCTCCGAAATATAGGTACTATCATTACGCTAAATCTATGTAATTTACAACTAAATTAAATTAATAACTATAATATTAACACGAAACGACAATTAAAATAACAAAATATAATATAAACACGGTGATTATAAAATTTAATTACAACATATAACGACTATTATCTTTAAGTAATAAAATTAAACTATATGGAACGACACTAAACTAAACGATCATAACATATATTACAATCAAACATAACACCTATACGACTCGACAAAGGTACGACTCGACATGGTCAACATCAACAAAATAGACAATATGTACGATTTGGTTCGACTCAAACAATAGCAACTTGACACGGCTCGTTAACATATAAACGACTCGACTATTTAACTTGAATCAAAACAAAAATTATGACACTAAACTAAACTAAATCAAACAATCTATTTTAAATCAACAACCTGCCCGAATCAAACCTGACCCGACCCGTACCGAACAAACAATACAACCCGGCCCCGAACATACACCCGAAATCGATCCGAACCAAACAAACAAACCCAAACTGGCCCGTGCCCGACTCGAACAACATTAACGATATAAACAAAATGTATGACTCGATTCTACTCGAACAATAACTTAACAGGATTTAAATCTATAACTAAACCGACTCATCCCGAGCATTCACCCTAATCGACCCAACTCGAACCCAAACTGATTCAACTCAACCCAAACAAAAATTATCTGAAAATTTTATAAAATTGTATACCTGAATGTCGGATTGTGTTCGGAAATCAGAAAGTGGTGAATGGTGGTCCGAGGTGGCGGTTCACTGTAGTCGGACGGTGGTGAGCGGCGACGGTGAACAGTGGAGTGGTGGCAGACGGTGTTTTGAGTGGCTGTGAGGGAGAAAACGGAAAATGTAAGTGATGGTGCTCGTGGTTGAATGTGGTGGTGGCAGGCGGTTTGTGAGCGTTGGTGCTGTTGAAAGAAGGTGAGGTCGGAGGTTAATGGTGGCTGCGACGGAAGGTGGGTGTCGGTAAGAGTGTTGGTGATGAGTGGTGAAGTGTGGTGGCTCACGAATCGATGCGGAGGAGCGGTGATTGATGGTGGCGATTCGGTGGAGATGATGGTGGTTTTGTTGTTATGAAGAAGAAGACCCCTGTTTGGGGGTTTTTATTTTTGGGCTTTAAAACCCCTTGCGCACCGCAACTGTATCGATGTTGAGGTGCGCAAGGCATCTTTTTCATTTTAACCGCCTTTATGGCCTAGCGCACCGTAACATTATGGATGTTGCGGTGCGCAAGCCTTTTATCCCTAATTTTTTTTAACTGAAATTATATACAAAATAAGTTTTATTTACAAACAATTACCACTAAAAAAAATATTCACAAACCCAAGGATTTTCGTAACGTCTTTTTGTCAAGCCCAGTTTTGTCGAAAATGTGTGCGATGTCTTCCTTAACCCTATAGTGTACATAACTTCCAACTCTAATGGGGCATTCGGCATCAAGCCTAATAGCGCCCACCCTCATTAATTGAATGTACTCACTTTGGGTTTCCGTTGGACTTCGTTTACATTTTCCAGTGTGCGACCAATTTCCACATTCTATGCATCTCTCGTAGCGTTTCGCTCTTCGTTTCATTGCACTCTTGGATGTTCCACAGAATGGTGGTATCTGCTCTTGACGACGCCATTCTATCCTTACCTCAGCGCTTAGAAGAAATATTTTCTCCTTAAGTTCCGTAGGTAACCCTGGTTTTGCAAATTCTAAACAACAAAGCAAATTAAAATCAAACGGATGCATTTTAAACCTAAATTACACTTAGGAGATTATTTCTGATATTGTAGCAGCTTCAAAATCACCCGAATGGAGATTGAGTACGGGTGGTACGATCCAAACCTGCATACACAAAAACAAGGAAACCCCAGCGTAAAATTGATTTACAATACCAAACTATCTAAAGCAATCCACACTTTCACACATAACACACAATCAAACCTAATATTTACACGTCCTACCACGTACATTTCACTCTCTAGTTTTCACTAAAGGGAGGTCCAGCTCCTCCACCAGTTTAGGACTTGGTCTTCCAATATAATGCTTTAAACGGTGACCATTAACCTTAAACTTTTGCCCATCCTCATTCTCCAACTCTACCGTTCCATATGGAAAAACCTGTGTGACAAAAAACGGCCCTGTCCATCGGGTTTTGAGTTTTCCTGGAAACATCTTCAATCGAGAATTGAAAAGCAATACTTTCTCCCCACACTTGAATTCTTTCAAATTCTTAATGTGGCGATCATGGAATTGCTTTGTCTTTTCCTTATATGCCCAAGATTTTTCATATGCGATGTCACGAAGTTCCTCTAGCTCATGTATTTGGAGAAACCGTTTCTTGCCTGCTGCATCCATATCAAGATTTAATTTTCGTAAAGCCCAATATGCTCGATGTTCCAGTTCAACTGGAAGATGGCAGGCTTTTCCATAAATCATCCTAATGGGTGTGGTCCCTATAGGAGTTTTGTATGCGGTGCGAAAAGCCCAAAGTGCATCATCCAGATTATCAGCCCAGTCAATGCGACTTTGTCCGACAGTTTTCTCCAAAATGCGTTTAATACCCCTGTTTGCATTCTCCACTTGTCCACTCGTTTGTGGATGATAAGCAGTTGAAAGTCTATGGGTTACCCCATATCGTTTCAATACCTTCTCCATTGACGAGTTACAGAAGTGGGTACCTCGATCGCTAATGATCGCCTTAGGTGTTCCAAATCTCGCAAACAGCTCTCTAAGGAATTTTACTACAACCCTAGCACTGTTGGTGGCCAAGATTTTTGCCTCCACCCATTTTGATACGTAATCAATGGCTACTAGGATGTACCGATTTCCTCGTGACATTGGGAAAGGTCCCATGAAATCAATGCCCCAAATGTCGAAGATTTCAATAGATTGGATGGGATTTTGAGGCATTTCATTCCTGGATGAAATGTTTCTGGCTCTTTGACATGCGTCACAACCACGAACATACTCATGAGCATCCTTAAAAATGGTCGGCCAATAAAATCCTGCATCAAACACTCGTTTGGCAGTATAATTTGCTCCGTAATGGCCTCCTGTCGGTCTGTCGTGACAGTGTTTAAAGATATTCATGGTTTCTGGTGCAGTTATACATCGTCTGATGATTTGATCCGCACCTACCCTGAACAAGAAAGGATCTTCCCAAATGTAGAATTTAATATCAGCAAAGAATTTCTTCTTTTGTTGATAAGACATTTCAGCTGGAAGATCTCCTGTTGATAGGTAATTTGCAATGTCTGCGAACCAAGGAAAACCTTTAGTTTCTATGAACATTAATGACTCATGGGGAAACTCATCCGTTATTCTTTCCTCCCGAGTTCTTTCTAACTCAGGGTTCTCTAATCTGGACAGATGGTCAGCAGCAACGTTCTCAGCTCCTTTCTTATCTTTGATTTCAAGATCGAATTCTTGAAGTAATAAGATCCAACGAATCAGCCTCGGTTTAGCATCTTTCTTTGCAAATAAGTATCGAATGGCTGCATGATCAGTAAAGATAGTCGTTTTTTAAAGCACAAGATAAGAGCGGAACTTATCACATGCGAACACAACGGCAAGTAACTCTTTCTCAGTTGTTGTGTAGTTTTCTTGTGCATCGTTTAGGGTTTTGCTAGCGTAATATATCGGATGGAAATGCTTTTCTTTACGCTGTCCTAATACTGCACCTACTGCAAAGTCACTTGCGTCGCACATGATTTCAAATGGAAGGCTCCAATCTGGAGAAATTAGAATAGGTGCTTGAACTAATTTCTCCTGTAGTAACTCAAAAGGTTTTAGACACTCGTCAGAAAACACAAATGGCCTATCTTTTTCTAAAAGTTGAGTCATAGGACGGGCGATTTTTGAGAAATCACGAATGAATCTACGATAGAATCCTGCATGTCCTAAGAAACTCCTGATTGCTTTCACTGAAGTAGGCGGCGGAAGCTTGGAAATGGTTTCGATCTTGGCTTGGTCAACCTCAAGCCCCACTTGGGAGATCTTGTGTCCCAAAACTATTCCTTCACGGACCATAAAGTGGCATTTCTCCCAATTTAGCATAAGGTTCGTTTCTTCACAACGAGTCAGCACTCGATCTAGATTTCGCAAGCAAATGTCGAAAGAACTCCCGAAAACAGAGAAATCATCCATGAAAACTTCCATGGAGTCTTCGATCATTTTATGAAATATGGCCACCATACAGCGTTGAAACGTGGCTGGAGCATTACATAATCCAAACGGCATGCGTCGATACGCAAAAGTACCATAGGGACAAGTAAATGTGGTTTTTTCTTGATCCTCGGGTGAAATGGGGATCTGAAAATAACCAGAAAAGCCATCAAGGAAACAATAATATTGTTGTCCTGATAATCGTTCTAACATTTGGTCTATGAATGGCAAAGGAAAGTGATCCTTTCTAGTGGCATCATTCAGCTTGCGGTAGTCTATGCAGAGTCTCTAACCGGTGACGGTCCTGGTAGGTATAAATTCGTTTTTCTCATTGACAATCACAGTCATTCCTCCTTTCTTAGGAACTACCTGTACAGGACTTACCCATGCTGAATCAGAAATTGGATAAATAAGCCCTGCATCCAGTAGCTTAATTATCTCTTTATTTACAACCTCTTGCATGTTTGGGTTTAACCTTCTCTGTGGTTGAACCACCGGTTTATACTCTTCCTCCATCAGAATTTTATGCGTGCAAAAAGACGGGCTTATGCCTTTGATATCCATGAGTTTCCACGCAATAGCGTTCTTATGCTTTTTAAGAACCCTCATCAATTCTTTCTTCTCATCTTCTGTCAGATTTGTTGCGATGATGACGGGTAATTGCGATCCTTCACCTAAGAATGCATATTCTAGGTGAGATGGTAGCTTCTTTAGCTCCAAAGTTGGAGGTACCTCAACTGACGGTTTTTCTTTTGGATTATCTTTATCGATAACTTCAAACACTTCACAATTCTTAGATTCAGAGGAAGGTTCATTATCGGATGATGATGTATCATCTGAATCTTCAGAAGTATCAGAAGTTTTACTCTCACATACGTGACTAAGGAGACTTCCCATATGTGTCATGAGAGTATCAATAAAGTAAGCGGTATCGTCATGTTGTTCGGTGTGCCTCATTGATCGTTGAATATCAAATGTGACTTCATCTTCATCGACACGAAGAGTCAACTTGCCATCATACACATCAACGATTGCACGTGCAGTAGCAAGGAATGGACGTCCTAGAATTAACAGAATTTCGAAGTCCTCGTCCATGTCGAGAATAACAAAGTCAACCGGGAAACCAAACTTGTCGACTTTTACTAGCATATTCTCTACAATGCCCCTTGGGTATTTTATCGATCGATCTGCAAGCTGAATACTCATTCGTGTAGGAGATGGTTCTCCTAAGTTAAGCTTTGCAAATATTGAATAGGGCATAAGATTTATACTGGCTCCTAAGTCGGCAAGTGCATTGCTCACAGTAAGACTTCCTATCAGACAGGGAATGGTAAAACTCCCTGGATCAGCAAACTTTGTTGGCAATTTATTCTACAAGACAGCAGAACATTCTTCGTTCAGAGTGATGGTTGAAAGATCTTCTAATTTCCTTTTGTTTGTTAGGAGATCCTTTAGAAACTTGGCATACTTTGGCATTTTAGCCAAAGCTTCAACGAATGGGATGTTAATGTGTAGTTTCTTTAGCATTCCTATGAATTGATTATACTGTTCTGCGTCTTTTGCTTTCAGTAATCTCCCAGGATAGGGTGGTGTTGGTTTGTACACCCTCATCGGTTCTTTCTTCTCTTCTTTCTTCTCTTCTGGAGATTTACTGGGTTGTACTGTACTTTCTGGGCGTAGCCTAGATTGTACATTTCCAGATGGTGTCTCCATCTCTATCTCTTCATTAACCTCTGGATCTTCATCATCCACTTGTTTGATCTCTACAGCTCCTTGTCCGCTTCTTGTGGTGACAGCCTTTGCAGTGGCATTTCGATTTCCGACAGTGTTGCTAGGGAGACCTCCTTGAGGTCTCTGGTTCAACTGATCGGCCAGCGAACCTACTGTCCTCTCCAAGTTCTGCAGTGCAGTGCTCTAGTTTTTCATAAAGGCATCATTCTCCAAGAACCTCGACTGTGTTTCTTGATATCGAGTTTCCTGTTGTGTGATGAACTGTGTAAGTAACTGCATCTGCTGGGATAGTGTATCTTGGCTTTTCTTCAGCATTTCTTCTATGGTCGTGTTCTTCGTTCCTGAACTTGGTCCTGCTCCTGTGTCTTGAAACAAATTTTGACGTGGCTGAAACCCTGGTTGGTTGTTGTTCCTCCAGCTAAAGTTCGGGTGGTTTCTCCAATTCGTATTGTAACCACCTTCGAAATTGGTCTGATTTCGGTTGCCTATGAACTCCACCTGCTCTTGTGATTCCGCAGGGGCAATAGGACACAAGGTTGTGTCATGCCTCCCTGTGCATATCTCACACAATTGTTCCTTTTTTAGCTCCATATCGTTCAGCTTCTTCTTCAAAGCATCTATCTGTGATTGCATCATGGTGGTATCGTCGACTTTATGCACTCCTCTGTGTGTAGAGGATGAGTTTCTAGAATCCGGAAATTCGTAGCTACTCATTGCGATGTCCTCGAACATCTCCGTACATTCCTCTGGTGTTTTGGCGGTCATAAGATTTCCTCCAGCGGTGGTGTTCAGCATATTTCGTCTGGCAGGCGTCACTCCGTGGTAGAACTTCTCTACTAAGGCCCAATCTTCGAATCTGTGATGCGGACATTTGAGTAACAGCTCCTTGAAACGCTCCCATGTCTCGTAGAAAGACTCTCCTTCTTTTTGGCGGAATTCTTGAATCATGCTCCTCAGACGAGCGGTTTTAGAAGGAGGAAAGTATTTGCCTAAGAATTTCTCTTTCATACCGGCCCACGTGGTGATGGATCCCGCAGGGAGGGATTCTAACCAAGCATGAGCTCGATCGGCAAGTGAGAATGGAAAAAGGCGCAATTTACATGCGTCTTCGCTGACACCTTGCTCTTGAAACGTATCGCAGATAGCTGAAAAGCGAGAAAGGTGAACATTGGGGTCTTCGGAAGGCAATCCATGGAACTGGATTGTATTTGTAACCATCGAGATGATTTGAGGTGGAATCTGCCACCTATTGGCTTCAATAGCGGGTCGAGAGATACTGGATCGACCATTTCCCGCGTTTGGTCGGGCATAGTCTGCAACGACTCTCCTTGGTGGGGGATCGTTTTTAGCCATGTGTGCCTTACTATCTTGGAAATTGCGTAGGCGCTCGTGTAAATCCCGCTCGGGCTCAGGCGAAATTGCAATTAAAGCTAGCCCTTTTGAACGAGTGTTGTGCATACAAGTACTAAAATTTCTAAAGCAAATCTAACCCTAAAGGCACAAATTGAAAGCAAAAGGCACCTAAAGGCAATTAAATTCTAATAAAACAAGGAAACTAAGAAAGCAAATAAACAACTAAATAAACGACTTGGGTTGTTTTCAAAATTTTTCTTAGTGTCCCCGGCAGCGGCGCCAAAAACTTGATGTGTCTCGTGCGTGGTCGTGTTGTAATTATATTTCCAAAATGTTTTAAGCGTTGGAAAGCGTGATATAATTACATGATTTATTGAATTATGACATGTTTTAAAATGGAATTGCTTCTAAACCACACGTAATCGGCAAGTGCACCGGTCACGGTGTAGTTAAGTCGGCAAGACCGAATATCGATCCGTGGACACTATTTGGCGAGAAATATTGAAACTAACCTTAATTGAATATTTAGTTTAATTGATTTGAAGTTTGATTTTTGATTTTTTAGTTTTATATAAAATATTAATTTAAAATGAATTTGTATCTAATTAAAACAAACATTGATAATATAAAACTTACGGGAAAATAAGACAGGAAACGTAGAATTAAAATAAATAAACACAAATACAATAAAACAATTAAACAAGCAATAAGTAATAATTACTGAAACAAAGTTTTAGAAAAATAATTTGGACTAAAGATATATAATAAACGGACTACCTGGGTTTTAGAATCCCTAAAATCATGCAATGCTAATTTGACAATAATAACAGTTAAGTATCTTTTTCCCTTGAATAACCCCCCGTTAGAGATGCAATTTAAACAAAAGATAAAGATGAGATGTGAAGTGCTAGAACGAACCGGCTCGAACTATCGACACCAAATCCTACGTGAATCCAACCGTTGGAACCTCAGAGACTAAGTTGTGAGACGATCTTTTAAACCCGCAAAGCGAACAAATCTTTGAAAATTAAAATCCTAAGAAACCTTAATCACGATGTAATAAAAGAGCTCGAGTTATCGATTACACAAATTACCCACCAATGATTAGCTAATAACCTAGCTCACCCTAATCTTATTTCTAGTCATAAGGTGAGGATACATGTTTTATTATTTTGATTTGAATTATTATTAGACTTGGTCAATTTCTCAACACAATATTTAACCCGAAAATCGAAAGACAAACTAATCAAATTAAATTCTAAGTTTAAGGGGAATTTCTTCATGTTTAAACTTGTTGAATTTATCGACAAATAACTAAATCAAGATTATAACAACATGCAATATCAAGATTAATTTCAAAGATAATATTCTGTAAATCACATGAAATTACTGAAATTACGTCAAATATGCATTACAATCTTTTAGTTCATCATAACCCAGGTAGTTTATAGGTTTAGCTACACATATTATACAATAACACACTTACACAAATGTTTACAACTACTGAAAACATAATAACAACTTATTGAAATTGAAATTGTGAATATTTACCGAACTCGGGTCGATTAGGACTAGAACCGAAGGCCTCTAAACTTCCCGAGAGCTCCGAGGGACTTCACCGGCACTTCCGGGTGCTTAAACTCGCCCGATAGCAGGCTTAGAACTGATATTTCGAATGTGAGAAGGTGTGATTTACGATCAAGAATGCATGGCTATTTATAGGTGAAATTTTCATGCACTGTTCATCCCTTGCGCACCGTAACAATCTGGGTGTTGCGGTGCGCAAGGCCACTTCTAACTAACATTCATCAACTGCTCCATTCGTGACCAGAAAGTCCTTGCCGACATACACTTGCGCACCGTAACATCCTGGTTGTTGCGGTGCGCAAGCCCTTCAACTAACTTTCTTCATTTAGTCCTTACGCACCGCTACACTGACGTTGTTGCGGTGCGCAAGGCTTTTCCAACCAACTTTCTTCAGTCAAGCTTACGCACCGTAACACTATGGTTGTTGCGGTGCGTAAGGGTTGTACTAGGTCAAATTTTTGATTTTCTTCGACATGTTTCCCTATGTATTGTTTCCTTCGCCGATCTTTTACTGTTTTCTCGCCTAATCCACATATATTTTACCGATTCCTGCAGATTCACAATTTAATCGATTCAGTACCAAATACAAAGGCTAAACGCATACAATTTCTCTGAAATAGGGGTAATTTGATACAGAAGATGTGTATAATTCTGAACACATCAGGAGAACAAGGTCATACCAAGCCTAATTGCCCGAAATTAGCTCCAGCTACAAACAACAACAATACCAAAAATGCTAGAGCATTTGTTCTAACGACAGAAGAAGCAAATATGATCCCGGGTGTGATCACTGGTACGTTTTTAGTTAATGATGTCTTTGCTAAAGTATTATTTGACTCTGGTGCAAACCAAAGTTTTATTAATACTAAATTTCTTAAGCAATTATTAACTAAACTTCCACAAGAATGTCTTGTAGAGACAGCTAACGGAGAAACCGTTAGGATTTCTGAAATCTTGCAGGGAGCAAGCATAAAAATTTTAAATCAGAAATTTATTGCAAATCTTTATCCCATGAATCTGGCAGGATTCGATGTTGTTTTAGGGATGGATTGGTTAATAGCCAATAAAGCCGGTATTTTATGTGATCAAAAGTCAATTCAAGTAAATTCACCAAAAGGTGAAAAGATCACAATTAAAGGAGATAAACCATCTAGATCCACAAAATTCATCTCTGTGATGAAAACTGCAAGTTATATAAGAAAAGGTTCTATAGTGTATTTGATTTCCATAATCACTAACACTAAAGGAAAAGAACTAAAAGACATTCCAGTTGTGTCTCAGTTTTCAGATGTATTTCCAGAAGAATTACCAGGGCAACCTCCAGATACAGAAGTTGAATTCAGAATCCATTTAATATAAGGAACGGCACCGATTGCCAAAGCACCTTACCATTTGGCACCTGCAGAAATGAAAGAATTAAAGAAACAATTAGACGAATTGTTGGAGAAAGGATTTATACAACCAAGTTCGTCGCCATGGGGAGCGCCGATACTGTTTGTTAAAAAGAAGGACGGAATGCGTATGTGCATTGATTACCGTGAATTAAACAAGGTCACGATTAAGAATCGGTACCCATTACCAAGAATCGATGATCTGTTCGATCAACTGCAAGGAGCTCGATTTTTATCTAAAATCGATTTAAGGTCAGGATATCATCAATTAAAGGTACAGGAAGAGGATATTCCTAAAACCGTATTCAGAACAAGGTATGGCCATTATGAATTTACTGTCATGCCATTTGGTTTAACCAATGCCCCAACCGCATTTATGGACATGATGAACCGAATATGTAAGCCATATTTGGATAAATTCATAATCGTCTTCATAGATGATATTCTCATTTATTCTAAAAATAAGGAAGATCATGCAAAGCATTTGCACGCACATTTAAGTTTATTAAGAAAGGAAAAGCTTTACGCTAAATTTTCAAAGTACGAGTTTTGGTTAGAACAGGTACAGTTTCTCGGACACCTAGTCAATCATGAAGGAATTCATGTGGATCCAACAAAGATCGAGGCGATTACTAAATGGAAAACTCCTGAATCACCAACCGAGGTTAGAAGTTTCTTACGATTGGTCGGTTATTATAGAAGATTTATTCAAGATTTTTCTAGAATAGCTATTCCCTTAACTAAGCTAACCTGTAAATCTGTTAAGTTTGAATGGGGATTAAAACAAGAAGAAGCATTTAGAATTCTTAAGCATAAATTAACCCATACACCCATAATAGCGTTACCAGAAGGAGCTGAAGACTTTGTAGTCTATTGTGACGCTTCTAAATTAGGTTATGGATGTGTGTTGATGCAACGCCAAAAGGTTATTGCTTACGCATCTAGACAACTTAAGAATCATGAAGAGAATTATTTAACCCATGATCTAGAATTAGGAGCTATAATTTTTGCTCTTAAGATTTGGAGACATTACCTTTATGGTAGTAAGTTTACCATTTTCACCGATCATAAGAGTTTAAGGTATGTTTTCAGGCAAAACGAGTTGAATATGAGACAAAGACGCTGGATGGAGATGCTTAGTGATTATGATTGCGATATCCAGTATCAGGATGGAAAAGCAAATGTAGTGGCAGATGCTTTAAGTCGAAAGTGTCATGAAAAGCCAAAAAGGGTACGTTCTCTTAAATTAAATCTACAAGTAAATTTAAATAAGCAAATTAGAGAAGCACAAGAATCAGTAATCAAGGATGATACTGAAAAATTGAAAGGTATGATTAACGAATTAGAACAAGGAACAGATGGAATTTGGAGATTCCATGAAAAGAGAATGTGGATACCTAAATTAGGAAACCTGCGTCATCATATATTAGAAGAAGCCCATAAGTCTAAATATACGATGCATCCAGGAAATGATAAGATGTATCAAGATTTAAGAAAGAATTTCTGGTGGATAGGAATGAAAAAGGGCATAGCAGCCTATGTTTCTAAATGTTTAACATGTTCTCAAGTCAAAGCTGAACACCAGAAACCCTCAGGATTTCTACAACAACTAGAAATGCCAGTGTGGAAATGGGAATCTATAACAATGGATTTTGTTACCAAATTACCCAAAACAAAGAAAGGAAATGATACAATCTGGGTGATTGTAGATAGGCTAACCAAGTCAGCTTATTTCTTACCAATGAAGGAAACTTTCAGCATGGAACAGCTAGCTAAACTATATGTAAATGAAATAGTTTCATTACATGGAATTCCTTTATCAATTGTTTCTGATAGGGATAGCCGTTTTACCTCTCATTTTTGGTCAAGTTTCCAAAAAAAGCCATGGGAACCAAGTTAAATCTAAGCACAGCTTATCACCCTCAAACGGATGGACAAAGTGAAAGGACAATTCAGACAATGGAGGGCATGCTTAGAGCTTGTGTAATTGATTTTGGAGGTAATTGGGATGATCACTTACCTTTAATAGAATTTTCTTATAACAATAGTTATCACACAAGTATCAATGCTGCACCATTTGAAGCACTTTATGGACGAAAGTGCCGAACCCCAGTCTGTTGGGCAGAAATTGGGGAAAAGCAACTATCTGGACCCGAGATAGTGCAAGAAACAACTGACAAGATTATTCAAGTCAAGGAACGACTGAAAGCAGCACGTGATCGACAGAAGAGCTATGCTGATAACCGACGCAAACCCTTGGAATTTCAAGTAGGAGATAAAGTATTATTAAAAGTCTCTCCTTGGAAAGGAGTGGTAAGATTCATCAAAAGGGGAAAGCTAAGTACCAGGTATGTTGGACCTTTTGAGATTATTAGAAGAATAGGACCTGTAGCCTATCAGCTACAACTGCCAGAGGAAATGGCAGGAATACATGATGTATTTCATGTATCTAATCTCAAGAAATGATTAGCCGATGAATCGCTAATGGTACCTCTTAAGGATATAGATGTAAATGAACAACTTAAGTTTGTAGAAAGGCCTCTACAGATTGAAGACAGGAAAGTCAAGAATCTCAAACATAAGAGATTAGTTCTGGTCAAAGTGAAGTGGGACTCCAAAAGAGGACCTGAATACACATGTGAGCTTGAATCAGAAATGCAAAGGAAATATCCGCACTTGTTCCAATAGATCTCGAGGACGAGCTCTAAAACACGGTGGGGAGAATGTAACAATCCTCAATAAACTGATACCCTCGAATATTTTCCGACAGCCTAGTATATTTTAAAATGTCCCAATATATCTTTAAATACACCCCGTATGTGAAACCCGATCCCGAACATTAAATAGTATTTAAAATAATTAAAAATCTGATTTTTAAGCTAAGGCGGGCCGCGTAGACACCACCCTAACCCTTACGCGGGCGGTATAAAGGTTAACATCTGATTTCTTTGAATTTTAAGTTTAGGCGGGCCGCGTAAGCCACCCCCTAAGCTTACGCGGGCCGCGTGAGATCAAGATAGTGGCCCAGCCCGGTGATGACACGTGTCATCATCATGGCGGACCTACCTGATGACCCGGACAAGCTAGTCCGTTGACTAGCTTTGATGCGGGCCGCGTAGCCCTTAGGCTACTCTTACGCGGGCCGCGAGAGTGTCATGTATCCGCACTATATAAAGGAGCCATCGGGTTTCAATCAGAATTCGTCCATCTTTCTTTTCTTTCTCTCAAATCTGAATATAGGCTTTATTAAGCGGGTACTATACCCCCTAATTAGCGAGGTTCTGCTATGTTGTAAGTATTATAACCCCAGTTTCGTATTAGATACGCTGCCCGATTGATTTAGGGTTCCGTAACAACTGTTGTGGTTCTGCCCGACGTAGTTGTTGGAATACCGTCTCAGGGAGGGTATCATTAATATTATCAAAGGGTTATTATACTAACCTATGTACATTTGTGTAAATTATAGATTAATCCCTGGAAACCCTTACGCGAAGTCTAAGATAACAATGTGAGTTTATCCAATTTTTGTTAAACTTTTTGTAATATTTTACAAAACCTTAAATGTTTTACAATGTGATTAAACGGTGATTGAGTCTTTGTAGTTCTTCAATTACTGCCAGTATGTTGGGGTTTTGTATACAAAATGTGGAACACGTTACCATTGGACGACGAGTTAGCCAATGTGTAATATGACCCACCAGTCTGGATTGACAGTAATGAATGAGTAATTGTGTAGAAATAAACAATGTGATCGCTCTCAATACTGTGTTAATTGATAAAATATTTCTTGATTAAACTGGGATTCACTCACCAGTATTTCCCACTGACAAATGTTTTTAAAACGCGTTTCAGGTAACACAATGTAACAGCCAATTAGTAAAAAGCCAGCTAGAGAGCACCGAAGGCTTGGGAAAAATGTGGCTATAAAAGTTACCTAAAAGATGATGTTTTAAATTCAATAAAATAGGGTTTATCCCTATAAACATATTGTAATAAGAAACTTGGGTTTTACCCATGTGGTAATTAATATCAGATATGGTGGTTTTACTCTGATAAACATTTCCTAACTACGGTCCTGATGTAATTTCCGCTGCCAAATTAACCAACTGATACCACTGAAATTCTAAGTTCGCGTCCGCCCGTTCCCGGGACAGATAAGGGATCGGGGGTTACGACAATACGTAACCGCCCGGTTTTGTAGGATCCCATTACCACACCCACAACCGTTTCATCCTTGCAAATAAAATTACAACAACAAACTCTATGATTTCCTAAACCCTAAAGACCGCCCAACCAATAACAATTAATTTTCCTGATGATCGACAGCATCCAAGTTGATTGCATAACACTTTTCACATAATATGAATCCTCACATAAATCAAGATCATGGATAAATGCTCTAATTGTTTTCTAGATCACCATCACAGTTTGTCATCACAAGCCATAGCAAATTAGTTTTTAGGGTTCTTGATTAGCATCAATACTTTACGTGACCCTAGATCATCATTCTATCAACCACACAAAATCATGATGAATTACAATTAGTCTCGTGCTAACAAGTATCAATCAGATTATCACTTACACGATCTAAATTAAATAGTGTTTAACATGCATTCTAACAATTACAGATTCATTATAATAAATATAACATTCATGTAAATCATCAAACAAGTATGAGTGCTGCCATGTACAGAATCGATTAGTGGTAGTGTACTTACCAGAAAATTAGATGCAAATGGATTTGTTTATAGCCGAGAAGGCAGGAGCTTCGTTGGAGGGGAGTCTTCATCTAGGGCATAGGAAATTAGGGTTTGCCATCCTCGGGTAGCACAGCGGGAGAAATCACGAACAATTGGTGGATCCTCGATCCTCTTTTCCTTAGCCTTAGTATCATCAATGAGTGCTAAAATAGCGGGATAATCCCTCCGTAGACACTTCTGGGTTTTCATAGCTGAAATGATGCCAACCTTTGCACCACTCTAACGCTCTAGGGCAGACATCAATTTTCCACTAGTAAGAGGGATACGCAAATTTTCTCCTCACAGAGTATATCAGCGCGATATCGGGATAACCAGTCCACACTAACTACTGCATCGAAACTATCAAGGGTAACGGAAAGAAGGTCGACGTCGAACACTTCACCCACAAGGTCGAGCTTGTATCCTAATCAAACTTGTGAGGCTTCAATTGACTTGCCATCGGCTAATTCTACAACATGTTTGGTCTCGAAAAGTGTCGGAGTCAAACAAAACAGGGGAGAAAAGGTAAATCACAAAACGTACAAGTCACTATGCTAGTATCATACATGGTGTCACCCACGCCAATCGTAAGTACTCCTCCACGAGCACCATTTTCACCATCGTCGTTATCGTCGAAGTCTCCTTCATTCCCATACTGAAGGCTGTGGTTACGGGTACCTTGTTGTTGTCATGGAGGTTGCCTCCAATGTTACTGCTTTGTAAACAGAGCCTTGTGATCTTTCACCAAAGGTTCCACCTTTCCACATTCCTTGACACATCCTGGGGTACTGCCCATGGCGCTAGGAATTACACATCCCCTGCTCCGGTCGATTGTCAGCGTTTATGCCCCGATTAGTTCATAAGAGTTGGCTCCCAGAGGCGGCTGACTAGCGTTAGGGACTCGATTGAAGTCAATCTACGGGTGTTCATTGTCATTAATCAGGGCCGTCATAGTACTAGGGTTGGTAAGGTGTTACGTTCAACTTCTTATCCATCGGTCTTGCGAGTCGACTGAACAACGCACGGTAAGTTTTTAGAGAATTACAGAGGCGATCATACTTCTAGATCTGAGGCGTTAATTTGTGGAATTCAACTAAACGAGAAAAGTGAAGAGAGTACAGACCAAACATTCGACGCTTCGTTAATCCAACTCAGAGGCGTTCACACTATCACCTAACATTCTTAGACGGTTCTCTAGACGTTCAGATTCGTGTTCAGGCAACACTCAATATTATCAAGGTTCATAAGAATTCAAAGAGAAGTGAAAGGATTACGTTCGAATAGGAAACAATCATCGCAATGACTCCTATGGATCGTTGGGTTTCTCATTAGATTGAATAATGGAATGAAGCCCTTTCACACTTGTTAAGCCTCACTGGGACTCACATGCACCCCACATTATTATTATGTGTGCACCAACAATAATATTGTGATTTGCATGCTCGTCTCAGTTCCTCCTAACTCATGTTAAATGGTTCCTCAGACTCAAAGGACATCACAAAACATGGGTCACAAATGTCAAGGAGAAATGACACACTATCAATCACATAACATAGGCAAGTAACACATGAATTCATATGATAGTGCTAAATGTGCAATCACATGCAATGTCATACGTGAGTGTTCACTAGTTGTGCAGTGCAATGAGTAAACGAGAGACAAACCTTGCAATCTGGAGCTGAGTGTCAGGGTCGTATTCAGGACTGTTCGGTTATAGTCTTGTTTTATAAAAACGTTTTGAAACCAAGTTCACTATAACCAGTGGCTCTGATACCAAACTGTCACACCCCCAAAAATACCCCAGGCAGAAACCCCCCGCGAGGCGTGTAACGTACCAGGACCTAGCCACCAATCACATTGAACTCATACAAGATTTTAAAATAAAAGTTTTCATTCATTAAGATAAAGTATAACAAAACATTAGTTATAAACTCAGTGTGTTCAGCGGAAGCATAATACAATGTTTAATCAAGTCAAAACCCAAGTGTTTGTAACCATTTAGTCTCGTGTCGTATTTCCATGTATCCCTACCCATGACCACTCCAGCATCCCAGACAGCAAGTTCCACATCCAAATATCTATAACCTGCGAGCATGCAAACAAGTGTATCATCATAACACTGGCGAGTTCACAGTTTTTGTAAAAATGTTTAGTTGCAAAGTGTTTATTCCAATTCAAAAGCAATGTTAATAATAACTCGATACCGTACAAGATGGCGTCAGTCTGTTTGCCCATCCCCAATACACCCTATCAAAGCATTGGTCATGATTAAGGTCATTAGTTCACGCCCGTCCTCTCAGGTATGGTGTGAGGTTTCCAAGCCTAATAGCGCTATCAACTAATACCCCGTTACCTCTCAGGTAACTATTCGGTAGAAGGGACTTAAGGTGATAGGAGTGAGTGTATTATCCAACATCCCAGTTTTTACCCAGAAAAGACTTATTCCTCTTAGGAATACCTGTTTGATTGTCCCACCCACTGGGACGCATGCTCAAGAGAAGTGAAATCACCTTAGATTGCTCGGTATATTAAATTACCCGTTCCAAGTTGATCAACCAAACCCTACCGTGGTTACCAAAGACAATCAGTTTTGTATGCACATGGATCACGTATTCCACATTCACATTACACAAGTAGCGTACAAGTAAGCACCTATAGTCATGCAAAACATAACAAGGAATCGTGTAACACAACAATCCATAACATGTATTGTAATAATCACATAGCAGGTATTTGGGTCATGTGAAAACCCGCATCACAAATTCATGCTTCACAAAAACACTTAACAGTTTAACACATCAGTCGCATAGGTGTGCGGCCCATAGCATTTGTGCGGCCCAGTTCATTGTTTATTCCAATAATCCTATATGCAGCCCAACTAATAAGTAACACCCAAATCAAGTGTGTGACATTTAAACTAGTGTGCGGCCCAACAAACTTAACAGGCCCAAATGAATGTGCGATCCTATAACCGGTGTGCGACTGGGTCCGGGTTTGTGGGCCAGTGTGCGATTGTCATATAAGTGTGCGAACCCACACTGCACGGCCCAACAGTTTCCGGCCCACATTCGAGGGTGTGCGACGTGAAAAGGGGGTGCGATTACGTTGTATGTGTGCGACCAGGTTTTGGCTTATGGCCCAACACTTCATTTTTGCCCAATCTAAGTGTGCGGCTGACTAATTATTTGGTCAATACGTAACCGCCCGGTTTTGTAGGATCCCATTACCACACCCACAACCATTTCATCCTTGCAAATAAAATTACAACAAGAAACTCTATGATTTCCTAAACCCTAATGACTGCCCAACCAATAACAATTAATTTTCCTAATGATCGACAGCATCCAAGTTGATTGCATAACACTTTTCACATAATATGAATCCTCACATAAATCAAGATCATGGATAAATATTCTTAATGGTTTTCTAGATCACCATCACAGTTTGTCATCACAAGCCATTGCAAATTAGTTTTTAGGGTTCTTGATTAGCATCAATACTTTACGTGACCCTAGATCATCATTCTATCAACCACACAAAATCATGCTGAATTACAATTAGTCTCGCGCTAACAAGTATCAATCAGATTATCACTTACACGATCTAAATTAAATAGCGTTTATAATGCTTTCTAACAATTACGTATTCATTATAATAAATATAACATTCATGTAAATCATCAAACAAGTATGAGTGCTGCCATGTACAGAATCGATTAGTGGTAGTGTACTTACCAGAAAATGAGATGCAAACGGATTTGTTTATAGCCGAGAAGGGAGGAGATTCGTTGGAGGGGAGTCTTCGTCCAGGGCATAGGAAATTAGGGTTTGCCATCCTTGTGTGTGTGTTTTAGATAAAAGAAATCCCCTCACAACCTTGTATACATATGTATTCGAAGCACATGGGCCGAACGCAACTTTTAATTCGTGGATGTTGGGCCTAGGATACTCAAATGGCAAAGGAAAGATGTTTGGCCCAAGTGAGGAGTGTGCGATTCGGCTAGAATGTACGACTGACTTGTACTTTATATTCTAAACTTATGATTTCAATTCCGTTTAATAGGTTTTAGTATACATACATCCACTAATGATGTTCACAATCATTCACTTATAATCAAGCATAGTTATCACTCAGATAACGTACACGTAAGTTATATCAGAACACAAAGCGTGACAGGGGAATTGAACAAGGAAAAAGGCTCTTGAATTTACGAGTTGTCACACATTTCATCTCTTTTACTCTTTTCTTCGATTTCAAAAAATATTTTCAATAATTAGCAAGCAAATACACAACGGTTCTCCAATTCCAGATCAGTAATGTAAGGAGAAGCGTCGAGATAACAGACATCCATCAAGCTCATAAAGAAAACTTGTGTTTCCCATAGTCACAAATGATTGCGGTTTGTATTTCCCATAGCCACCATTTCGGTAGTAAAAAATGGTTGCGGTTTGCACATTCAATCTTCATTGCTTCATTAAAATTAAAAAGGCGGTCTCGGTTGCATATTTTAGAGAGACCTTTAAGTACGGATCCTACAGCTGCATTTGGAACAAGAAGTCCAACAATCCGTTCATTATCTGTTGTTGTCTCAACACTATGAATGCACGCAACGAATTTGACAACTGTGACAGCTTATTAAAAGTAGAAGTCACCTCCAATCCTTTCCTGGTGAAATCACACAATATAAAATTTAAACTTATCGTGTGTTGTAGTTTGGAAAGATGACCGAATAGAGATTTGAATAACAAACTGTGGAGAACTTGTGTGTGTTATCCTTCAACATACGCTAAAATACGAAAAAATACGAAAAAAAAACCCTCTAAAATACTATAAAATAGGGAAAAATACGCTAAAATACCCTAAAATATGCAGAAAAAAGCTAAAATATGCTAAAATACAGTAAAATACATGAAAATATGCTAAAATACAGTGCAATATGTTAATATACGTCATATTACGATAAAATACGCTAAAATACGTCTAAATACGTAAAAATACGCCGAAATACGTAAAAATACGCTCAAATACGTCAAAAATACTATAAAATACGCAACAATATGTTAGAATACGTCAAAATAGGCAAAAATACGTCAAAACAAGCGACTAATGATATTTCCACACGCGTATACATATAACGCGGCACTATACAATACAAGTGGATTTTAAACAAAACTGTACATAATCATAGAATACGATAATCGCACGCAACCGAACGTCACCGAAACGACGTATGTTGAAGGTATACGTCATAAAATGACAAAATATGCGAAAGTTCGTCAAAAAACGACACGTATACGTGTCAAACCGAGGAAAACACGATAAAACTAAATTTCAAATTGTGCCATATACGATCGTATAGGCCTATGTTGTATCGTATATCGGCTTAATACGCATCGTATAGGCCTATACGATTCGTATTAAACTTTGAATTTTCTCAAAAATACCCCTGAATTTACAAAAAACAGGGGTATTTCAGTAATTTCGTCGATTAATACGCATCGTATAGGCCTATACGATGCGTATTAAACTATGAATTTCTCCATTGAAGGTGTTAATTTAATTTGTTCAGTACTTCGTGTGTTGCAGTTTGGAAAGATGACCGAAAATAGATCTGAATAAGTTTATGGAATTGGAGAACCGTTGTTACCAACAAATGTTTCCTAGATGTTTGAAGACCAACAAATGTCTAAAGTAATGCAATCCGTTGAAACCACATATTCGTGTGTTTCACATTATGCATTTCAAATCAAGGGTCCCATCATTACAACCACTTGTTTTCAACGGGGATGTAATGCAATAATTCCTCTCAATTGAATAGACAGACACTTGTTTCATAGGACTCACTTGAATCGTCTCGGAAGTACTGAACAACCGAGATAACAGCTCCGGTTTCATCAGCTGCATCGTTTACGGTGGAATGCATCCTTATTTTTGTAAATCGCACAAACAAGCATGCCTTGAACGAGTCTAGAACACTCGTAATCTTTAACCGGCTTTGAAACCGGACGGAATCTAGGAAGAAACTGTTCGAGTGGGCATCAGGAAATAAGCATATAAAGATCCTTAAAAAGTTCGAGAATATACAGACTTCAAAAGTTAAACATATTTTATTAGCTATTATACCTCGTTTAATAGCAAGATAAGAAGGATGAGATATCGGCAGTTAGCTCGAAGAAGTTTCTCTCGATCATTCAACACGTGTGATCCAGAGGTCGGTCTCGGGTGGGCATAAGATCCGAGGGCCCTATTGTCGGATCTGTGACTCCATGGAAAATGTGATTAAGGTAAGCGTGCCGTAAAGTTGCACCTGTTAACAATGTCTTGATAATTGCTTCAGATGACATGCTTGGTAACAAAGATGAACACTTTCTTCTTTTGTTCTTCAATCTTTGTTAGTTGTTAATGTTTTATTTTTTTCTACTTTTAGAAAGGTTTGACCACCTCACGACTGTAATAAAAAGGAACATAATCGTCTCAGATCTGTACATAATCATAGAATACGTGTTGTTTTTTGACGAACTTTTGCATATTTTGTCATTTTATAACGTATATCTTCAACATACGTCGTTTCGGTGACGTTTGGTTGCGTGCGATTATCGTATTCTATTATTATGTACAGTTTTGTTTGACTCCATAACACATTCTAGACTGGTGGGCTTGAATGGTTTTAATATATTTCATCTTGGACTATCTAGTCTAATACTTGGAAATGGATATGATCGTGTCAAGATCTTGATCTATCGTGTCATCGACTAACTGCTCGAAATCCCTTTCGTTTCTCAGGTTCGTATTCGAGACAACACACCAAAAAATAAACTTAAAAAAATCAGTACCTTGATACGCATCGTATATGTCTATACGATGCGTATCAAGCCCGCCGCCAGACATAACATGCACATGTCAGTCTGCCATGTCTTTTACTTTATTTCAATACGTATCGTATAGGCCTATACGATACGTATTGATTTGTAAAAGTGTGCGGATAGACAGGGGGTGTGCCATTAGAAAACCCTTTTGGTTAAATCATCATTTTGAGATCCTTGTGAGAAATAAATGTGGTATTATCGTGATTTCCATGCTAAAATTTACTTCGAATTATATATATATTTTTTTATTATTGCGTTTAAGAAACTCTTTAGTTTGTTTACCCGTTCATTGCGTTTTGAAGAAAATATAATTTAAATGTAAGAGTTGTTACATTTGAGCCACTCAAGTTTTGGATAAATATCATGCGTTTTATAACACAACTAAAGAACTTTCTTTTTCTTTTACTCGATTATGTTTTATAACACAATAAAAAAAACATATTTATTTGTGTTTTAGTCCATTTTGTTTTAGAAAATAACATTTTTTTGTGTTTCTTGTCCATTACGTTTTAGAAAAAAAAAGACATTTATTTGTGTTTTTAGTCCACTACGTTTTAGAAACAACACATTTTGTTGCGCTTTCTGTTAATTGCGTTTTAGAAGCAACATATTTCTTTGTGTTTGCTGTCCATTGCGTTTTAGAAATAAGACATTTCTTTGTGTTTTACGTCAATTGCGTGTTAGAAAAAAAAATATTTTTTATGTTTTTTGTCCATTGCGTTTTATGCATCTGGGTTATCGAAAACTTTTTTTTCAAAAGTATAGCAATAGTGTAGTCGTTTTAAAGATAAAAACGCGTGTTTTTATGGTGTAATTTTTATAAAAAAATAATGTAGTATGAAAAAGTTATTAACGTTTGAAAAACTGGGGGGGGGGGGGGGGGGGGATTGGAGAAGAGAGAAACTATTGACTTGGATGGATTAGAATACCCTTAAAGAATCTCACGTGCCTCCTTGTTTTGTTCAATTCAACCCATTTAATCTTAGGATTTGATTATTCAATGGATGGTCAAGATTACTTTCTAACCTTACTATACTAATGCATTTTTTTATTATATCCTGACCGAGAAATAGTAATCAAAAAGAATTTAATGAAACTTTAATTAAGGGTTAAATGCTGTTAACCTGCTTTAAGTATATGACGAAGTAAATTTTTTTATAGGTAAATTTTAAAAATGAAATGACAATAATAAAGTTTTCGTACGATCATTATATTTTATTATTAAAAGATCGTTCAAATATGTTATTAACCTATCTGTCTAATTACAAGGTATCGGAAGGAAATTGAAGATTTCAGCTGGTCTTAAGTTTGAATCCAACCTAACCAGTTTTTAATGCAGTGAGTATTTGGAGGATGGATTTTTTTGAAACTGGAGATGGTGGGCTTAGACTATCCAGAGCTGTCTATGGTTACGGGCGTAAAAGATTTTCTTTTGCCGTTAGGTTATTTCAGATAGCTAGGCTTTTATTCGTTGGTCGTTAATAAAAAAATGCAAATTACCTCATGTTGTAATAAGTTTATAAGTATGTTTATTTGTTTAAGAAAAGGTTTATAACTTTATTATAACAAAAAGTAATAATACTTTTATTGCATAATTATTATATTTGGGTACTCAAGGGGAAATTATGAATAACTAAAAGATGTGTTCAAATCTAGTAGATAAGTAATGGTGTATTTATTATAGAAAATCTAGGAATTGTAGTTAAAAATGTTATTACATTTTAAAAAAATATTAAACACTAACAAATTATCTATATATATATATATATATAGGTTTTGGATCAAGAGAAACTCTCGATTTGTGAAAACTTAGTGAACTCCGACTTCTTGTGCGAGTATTGTGACCCTTCTTTGCACACACGTAAATGAAAATGTTACAAACAGATCTATAAAAAATTATGAGCGATCTTTTCAGCCTTTTTACACCACTGTAAAAGGCGGCTAAATCAGCTGTCATCAGCGTTCAGTATACAAGTTTTTTTATAGTAGCGTAAATCAACAAAAAACTTTTTTTTTTGGAAAAGTTGATTTTTAGTTAAAAACAATTTTTGAAAAACTTTTGTTTTGGCAGAGTTTTCTAAGTTCTCACAAGTCATAGGATGAAGATCCTAAGAAAACTATATAGTAATTAGATTAAAACCAATGTGGATCACTCATTTTCTCTAACCAAATTTTATTATTTATTTGTTTTATTTTTTTGCTAAACGTACTCCTTTCATTTTAGTTATTTTCAGTTCATGTACATTATCAATTTTTAATTATAGACATGTGTATACAATTAAACATATATGCATGATACTTATTTTCTAATTCTACACACGTATTTACACATATGTACGGTAAGAAAAATATTTTCAGAACTTTAAGTTTCTTTTATATACATCAGGGCCGGCTCTGGGCTCGGTAAATCCGTGCTAACGCCCGAGGCCCAAAATTTCAAAGGGTTTGAAAAGTCTTTATAAACTTGTATATATTTATTAAATTATATATTTAGTAAATTTATCCGTTTATTATGCAAAAAAGTATTGGTGTAGTGGCAAAAACCATCTCAAAATAATGCAAATGTCTCAAGTTCAAGTCTTTCCTCCATCACTAAGTTTTTATTTTTGTAATTCATTTACCCTTATCCATAATTTTGGGCCCAATTCTTTTCGTCGCCCGAGGCCTAATTTTTTTCAATAGTTTTCGGGGACGACTCTGATATACATGTATGTATAATTATTTCTACACATTTGTACATATACATACATTATCAAACACATATGTATGATTTTTAATTTTAAACATATGTGTACACATGTATACAATTTTAAAAAAGAAGTACAAAGAAAACTTGAAAGGGCGATTAGCAAAATAACAATAATAATAAAATTTTACTTAGAAAAAACGACTGTTCCACAATGGTTCTCAATTGCCTAAGAGATTCTCATATGATCTTAGTCTCATACACTATATATATATATATATATATATATAGGGAGCCGCTAGAATGAGAACCACCACGAGTTATGAGAACCACGAGAACCAAGTGCCATGGAGGGGCGTTGACCACGAAATTTTTTTTACACCTAGATCCGTATATTTTAAGACCGGGTGTAAAAAAAAAATTCAAACGGCACGCCCGAGAGGGTAGTTTTTTACACCCAAAGTTTGTAAAAAAAAAGAAAAAAGAAAAAAAAATTAAAAAAACCCAAACTTTGGGTGTAAAAAACTACCCCCTCGGGCGCGCCGTTTGAAAATTTTTTTTTACACCCGGTCTTAAAATATACGGATCTAGGTGTAAAAAAAATTTCGTGGTCAACGCCCCTCCGTGGCACTTGGTTCTCGTGGTTCTCATAACTCGTGGTGGTTCTCATTCTAGCGGCCCCCTATATATAGGGTAATGCTACACAAGAAACCCTTTATTTTTAGAAAACTTTGAAAACCCATCACAAGGCCTACAATTGGCCACGTCATTGATTGGAGATGACAAAAAGGAGGGTATTTTGGTTTTTTTACATTGCTCTTTCTCTCCCTTCCTGACATATTATACCAGCTTCTTTATACCAATACCCAATGTAGTACACATTTCTCTCTCACACATATCTCTCACACACACTTATTCACATTCATATCCAGATCTATACACATCTCTCTCTTTCTTAATCTGATTAGTTTCTCTCCCTCTCTCTCTTCATCAAATCTCTCTCTCATTGGGTTCACTTTTGAGAAAGATCGAAGACGATGGCGGGAGGCGCTGCAGCACTAAAGCTCGTGAAGCCAAAAAACCGTCCACAAGCCACCGATATCCAGGCTGCCGCCGCTTGGGGAGTCGCTGCTTTCACCACCGCCGTTTGGCTCGTTCAGGTCCTTCATTTTTACCCCAATTTTATTAATTTTCATTTATTCATGATCTGATTCTTTAGATTATCAATCGTAATTCTAGTATTATAGATCTATTTCGTGAATTCTGATGGAAATTTGTTTTCGTAAAGCTGTTTCTTCATCGATTTGTCTCGGTTATGATTGGCACAATTGTTTGTTTTTTTCCCGTTGTGGTTAATTTTTTGGACTATATTTTATGCAACGATGTAGATCTGGATCTTGATTTCGTGACCTGATTTTTCATAAGTTGTTGACTTTTGTGGTCAAACTATAGCTGATTCTTCGATGAATGATATTTAACGTAATTACAGAGTTTTTTTATATTTTTTTCACAAGACCTGATAATATTCATGTTGAAATTTAGCAACGTAATTAGTTGCATAAATCAGTATCTTAAAAAAAGTGATTCATTTTGAAAAAAAAAGTGTATATTTTGCGTTGTAAGTATTAGGATTTAATTTTTTTTTTTTTTTTTTTTTTTTTTTTGCATTTTGATGAGTTATGATATAATGAAAGTCTGAAACAAACTATGTTGATCCATATTGAAGGGTTTGTGTACACCCCTAGTTTGTGTTGGGTTATAGCTGTGCTGCAAAATAAGTTAGATTGGCTTGCGAAATGCACAGTTCGGTTTGATAGACTTCTCTTCCTATGGAAATCAAATCTAGGTCATTTATTGGTTTTGCCTTTGATATTGATGTCATACAAACCTTAAAGTCTTCCAAATCTTATAATGTCTTTCACCATCACCACCGCACCACCACCATCATTACCACCGCACCACCATCAATATTGTACCTCCGGCACCACCGCACCACCACCATCATTACCACGATTATAGAATATGGGTTTTGAAACACGAACACCAAGTATAATACTTAATAGTTATCTTTGGTTAACGACTTAACGGTTATCTTATCTTTTTGTTATTAGGATGGTGATGGATACAAGGGAAACAAGATCCAATTCTCGGGACCGTTGGTTTCGTCAAACGTGGATCAGATTCTTAAGGATCATGACCATGTTTATGTTACAGCACAACACAACTAACACGTGTTATAGCTGCTGAAAAGCTAAGGCAGTAAAGGTAGCCGCTGAAAAGCTAAGGCAGACTGTAAAAGGAAGCTCCACCATTTTCTAAGTGCTATGTATTTTCGTTTACTAGTAATATGTAATTTGAGACTCTTATTTTGTATTGTCTAGTACATGATGTTAAAACGGTATGGACTTAACACATTCTGGAAGTCTTAACACATGTTATATCAGGTATACTATGTTGTTATTAAGTTACTATTGTAGTTTATGCATCCATTCTGGAAGTCTTAACACACGTTATAATAGAGGCTTAACACACGTTATACATGTCAGGCACGTAACACATGTTACAGTATGTATATACAAATCATGGTGTTTTGGAAACCACTAGTTTATACATGACACCATGTTGGGTTAAACCAAGATTATAATTCCATATTAACTTGTACACGTGTTACGATCAGTATATGCACATCATGGTGTTTTGCAAACCACTTTCATATACATGAATACAAGTCGGGTTATAATGGATGCTTACATGTTATTATATGTATACAAGTGGGGTTACAACAAGATTACGATATTAACTAAGCTCACCATTAAACTCATCGCCCTCGTCGACTGTTTTCAACCTTGTCACATGTTAAGAAATTACATGTTCCGAACAGATAAATTGTAACACATGTTAGATCAGTATATACACATCATGGTGTTTTGTAAACCACTAGCTTATACATGAATACATGTCAGGTTACAAAAAGATTATAACAGAGGCTTAACACATGTTATACATTCCAAAATGTGCAAAACAAATGACCCGTTTCATATTATATATTCCAAAATTACCGGTACATCATTTTCTTAGTGCTATGTATTTTCGTTTACTAGTTATATGTAATGTGAGACTCTTATTGTTTTGTCTAGGACACGATGTTAAAACGGTATGGACTTAACACATTCTGGAAGTCTTAACACACGTTATAAAAGAGGCTTAACACACGTTATATCAGGTATACTATGTTGTTATTAAGTTACTATTGGAGTTTATGCATCCATTCTGGAAGTCTTAACACAAGTTAAAATATAGGCTTAACACACGTTACACATGTTACAGTATGTATATACAAATCATGGTGTTTTGGAAACCACTAGCTTATACATGCCACCATGTTGGGTTAAACCAAGATTATAACAGAGGCTTAACACATGTTATCCCAGGTATACGGTGTTACAATATTTACGTGTATGTTCCATATTAACTTGTACACGTGTTACGATCAGTATATGCACATCATGGTGTTTTGCAAACCACTTTCATATACATGAATACAAGTCGGATTATAATGGATGCTTACATGTTATCATATGTATACAAGTGGGGTTACAACAAGATTACGATATTGTACAAGTGGGGTTACAACAAGATTACGATATTAACTAAGCTCACCATTAAACTCATCACCACCGTCGACTGTTTTTACCCTTGTCACATGTTAAGCAATTACATGTTCCGAACAGACAAATTGTAACACATGTTAGATCAGTATATACACATCATGGTGTTTTGTAAACCACTAGCTTATACATGAATACATGTCAGGTTACAAAAAGATTATAACAGAGGCTTAACACATGTTATACATTCCAAAATCATATCCCAGGTATACGGTGTTACAATATTTACTTGTATGTTCCATATTAACTTGTACACATGTTACGATCAGTATATGCACATCGTGGTGTTTTGCAAACCACTTTCATATACATGAATACAAGTCGGGTTACATCATGGTGTTCTGTTACAGCATGAACCACCAACACATGTTATAAATAAACGAAGACTTCTTTTCCAAAGGATGTGACTTATTCAATTTCCTCGCATTAACATCGCCTACATCCATCCTGCTGGTCAATTGAATATCTTTTATGGATATGTTTCTGTAAATTAACACATGTTACATATCATTCTAACAGGTGCTTAACACATGTTATGGGTCTGTCTCTGTAAATCAAGCAACCCAACAAAAAAACAATTATTGTTAAGATCAAAAGCCCCAAACAAGCAACCAAACCAACAAAAAAATCCGTTCAAAATCTCATCCTAAAGTTTTGGATTAACTTCGCCTACATCCATTCAGCTTGTCAATTGAATATCTTTATGGGTTTGTTTCTGTAAATCAACACACATTATATAACATTCTAACAGGGGGCTTAATACATGTTATGGGCCTGAGTCTGTGAATCAAGCAACCAAACAAAAAAACACTTACTGTTCAGATCAAAAACCCAAACAAGCAACCCAAACCAACAAAAAACAGCTACTGTTAAGATCAAAAGCCCCCAACAAGCAACCAAACCAACAAAAAAAAACCCGTTCAAAATCTCATCCTAAAGTTTTTGATTTATTTAAAATACAAAACCATATTAACAACCATTACTAAAACACATTCAGCACACAAAAACATATTAATAACCATTTCAACACAAAATCAAGTGTGAAATGATATTTCAAGAACACTTACCGGATCTATAATCGTCCGATGAACACGAAGAAGATCTTCAAACCTTCTTCTCACACACACACTCGTGCGTGTGTCTTGTTCTCTCTCTAAAACAACATACTTCAAACTTCTTCTCTCTCACACACTTGTATGTGTGTTCTTGGTGTTATAGATGAACATGATGAAGATTGTTGTTTCTCTCTCTAAAACAAAAAAAAATCATCTCTCTAAAAACCTTCATCCTGCTGTGGTTCTCTCTCTAAAACAACAATCTTCAAACATTTTCTCTTTTACACGATGTAGATCTGAACTTGAAGATCGAAACTTTCTCTCTCTAAAAACATTCATCTTGTCTTCGTTCTTCTCACACACACACTCGTGCGTGTGTCTTTGTGATTTTTTCAGACCACATGATGCTGAAATTATCTTCAAATGAAGATCACCATTGAAGGATCACCATGGAAGAGCATGAAGCTTTTTCTCTTTCACATGATGAAGAAAGAGGAGAGAGATGTAGGTCCCTATCCCGTATGGATCGTAACAAAACTGACAATCTACCAAGGGTGCGGAATCCCCTTGATAAACCTTTCAAACAGAAACAAGAACACAAGACGATTTACCAACCGATCTTCTATGATTATCCAACGAAAACGTTTACAATCACTCAAGATCTTCACGAACTCACAGCCAATAATCTGTGTATTCGAACTCTCTCTCAATTGCCTAAAAGTCTCCAAAAGTCTAACCCTAAAACTCTAGATAAAGATTGTTTATATACACACAACCATACAATTCGAACTGGGCGAAGCCCATACGAATTCTGTTTACAATTCGGGCTAAACTAGATAGACTTAAACTTGATACAAACTTGGACTAGATTGGGCTTCAACAACCTCGAATTCCATTCAGTCTTCATAAGTCTTCGCGGCCCAAACTCGTTTAATATCCAAAGACCAATCCAACGCTGTTGTCACATAACATGCACCAACAAGAGATAATAGTGTATTGAAAGATTTCACTAGAAGAAAGAGGAGAGAGATGATGATACTAGTGGGTTTTGTCATTTCCAATGCCAAAAAGTGTTTTTCTTCTACCCAAAATGCCCTTCCAGCATCATTAATGTGTATTATAAGATTTCTTTTAATTCTAATTCTTACCAAAATGATGAGAGCCATTGATCAAGTTAGATGAAAGCTAATCAATGGATGACATTGGGTTTGCATAGTTTTTTTAAAAAAAGATAGAGTTTTCTATAGAGCCCAACCCTATATATATATATATATATATATATATATATATATATATATATATATATATATATATATAATGGAGAGTTCAAATAAAAAGAAATTTTTTGTATGAATAAAAAAAGAAGAAATTTCAACCAATAACAATCCTTCATTTTACTTCATTTAATTTTTGTATTTAATATTAGTGTAAAAGCATATATATTGGTAAACTTAGATAGATCATTAATTGGTAATCTTCCTTTTTAATAGCTAACTACATTAAATTTGTAACTTATTTTCAAAAACTATATTTTTTCAAAGAAGAAAAAAATTAATTTAAAGTGTAGGATTAATTATGAGGTGTGTATGATGAACAACGAGCTTTGTATGATAAATTTTAATATGTATAGGATAAATTTAAAAACGTGTAGAATAATTTTGATGTGTGTAGATAAAAATTCTAATGTGGAGTATGATAGTCTTTATAACTAATTAATTGGTCAAAGATAATAATAAATGAGATTAGAGAAAAACTATTTAATGTTTTACAATTGTACCCTTTGTTCTTTTTTTCTCGATTTTTTTTCAAATGAACCCCCCCCCCCCTATAATTATATCTACCATAAATAACTTATTTAGTTAATTACAGTTATACCCTTTTATTAAAATACTAAAGAGACACATGTCATCACCAAAATACTTCCTACACTTTGTAGGAAAAACTCACTTTGTAGCTAACTCTCAGCCTATATATATATACACACAGGAATGATATAGAGAAAACCCTATTGAGTTAGGAAATCCAAAAAAAGTACATGTCATCCATTCATACATCTCATATATGGCTATTGGATCTTTGGCTATGCGGTATGGGAGAGGCTCATCCTTGGAGGGTGGCCCTCCACATAAGCGTCATGTCATAGTCCTTCGAGGATGCCCTCCAAGGATAAAACAATGGAAATCGAGGATGAGCCTACCCCACCAACTTAATTTTTTTTTAATTTAACTACTTTTTTAACATTTATTAAATAAGATGTAAAAGTAAAATCATAAATATTAAAAACCAAACATTACATAATATTATAAACCAAATATTACACAAAAGTTAAATTAATATAAACTATAAAATAAATATATATTACAACATTACATTAAAAAACCAACATATTCTTAAAAAAATATTAAAAACTACTAGTCTTCATCCGACATGTAGTCGTTAGGTTCGTTTTGTGCGTTGTTCCAAATGTACTCAACCAAGTCTGTTTAAATCTTGTTGCTCCAAACTCACTGGAACAGAATTCCCATTAGACGCGTTTTCGTCGTAGTCACAAATCGCTCTACCTTCGTCTTCGATGATCATGTTATGCAGCAAGATACAAGCGTACATAATGTATCGCAACCTCTGTGGTGTAGAAGAACGTGCTGGATGTTCAATGATATGCCATTTTTTGTAGAACCCCTCAATATCTTTTCTCGCCCCCTCTTTAAACTCTGCAAATTTCTTTCTTTTATCGTCTGTCAGGTGCGGAATAGTTTTAACGATTGTAGAGTACGTTGAGTATATTCCATTCGTAAAGTAGTAACCCCGCCTGTATTCCACCCCGAAACCGTAAAACTAGTGTTTAGACCTGTTCCTACTACTACATGCATCCAGAGATCCTGTGACGCAACAACCTCTAGAACTATAGTTAGATGACCATGATCGCCTCAAGTATATTGACCTTGCCAGGCAGTAGGGCAGTTCTGCCACGGCCAGCATGCAATTAATGCTTCCGAGCATTCTTGGAAAACCATGTCCTTGTTCGTGTGCTTGATATAATTTTTGGACGTCGTTTCCATTCGGTTTCCGCATATATTTCTTGCTATATAATTTCACGATCCATTCGCAAAACCTGTGCAAACATTCACATGCGGTTCTTTCGGACATCCTTAAATACTCGTCCAACGAATCGGGTGTGTACATTTCTGTAAAGTAGTGAATCCCCTTTGGCCCCTAGCGTCGTATCGCAATGTGAAAAACAGATCAGGCTGGGCCAAGTCGTCTGCGATACGTAAAAACATTCGACGACTCATTCGGAACTTGCGTCGAAACATCGCGTTCGTGTACATGGGTATGTCTGCAAAATAATCGGCCACTAAATTATCATGGCCAGCTATATATTAAAAATGAAAAATAAATAAAATTCATTATTAAATTTAAATAAAGATACACTAAAAAATTAAAATACCTTCTCGGTCTCGGTTTAAGGCGGCTCTCCTAGTTTGCCGTTGTGACGACGTTTCAGCCTCTTCGTCCTCCTCCATGATCATCTGTGCTGCATAGATAATGACGTTTGAAAAATATACTTCGCTCTCACCCAAAGATGATGAATACCAGGTTGAAGAAAAGATGAAGACATGCCTATTTTGTTATAAAAGTATGATGGTGTATAAAAAAATGAGAGAGAATGGAAGAATTTTGGGTTAAAAGTGGGAGAATAATGGTGTATATTTATAGAGTGGGATTTGAAAAATAATTTTTTTAAAATAACAGCTAGTTCCCCAACGTTCAAAATTTTGTCCTTTATACCCATCTCCAACGTCGAGCGGGAGACGTTTAGGACGCCGCCGGGGGGTGGAAACGGTGTTTGGATCGGCGACGGGGCTCGACGAGCCCGGACCGAGCCCCGTACCGTGAAGCCTTACAAAACCACTTCTTGTTATTGAATTAAATAGAACATTTCAAATATAGAAAGGTAATTTCGAAAAATGTAACAATTAAAATTATCTTTCCTCTGACAAAGTACAATATTCACACTTTTTTATTTCCTTTCTCTCTCATACTTTTTAAAAGTTGCATCAAAGGTCATCTTTCATAGGTTATTATTTACGTGTTATTGATAAAAATATACATGTAAGTGCAGAAATTTGTTACTTATTGCTGATCAAAATATCAAAGCTAATAATTTTAAATGTAACTGGAAAAAATGTTACATTTTACAGGTAAAAAAATGTTACATTTTATTGATAAAATGTAACTACAAAAAATGTTACGTATTACTGATAAAAATATACATGTAACAGCAAAAAAGAGTGAGTCATCCGAATTACAACCACAAATCTTTACAAGTTGAAATTGGTGCTAAAATAATGCATATAACATCAAAGCAAAGAAATGTACAACTCATAATGCATTTGGTATAACTTATCAAAGTAATTAAACACATAAATCTCCCAAGATCTAATACATGTACAATTTCTAAGATACAAAAAAAAGAAAGTTGTGAACTTCCAAGATCTTCAAAATCTTACAAATCCGGTTATCACATTCTCCTTCCGGACTTATCACCAAGATCTAGGCACTTTGATTCTTCAAGATCTGGTCACTCTAAAGGCGCAACTCAAAGAATTGTTGGAGAAAGGGTTCATTCAACCGAGTTCCTCGCCCTAGGGAGCTCTCATCTTGTTTGTCTAGAAAAAGGATGGATCAATGCGGATGCACATTAATTATCGTGAGCTGAATAAGATCAGCATCAAGAACCGCTACCCCTTGCCTAGAATGGACGATCTCTTTGATCAATTGCAAGGAGTGAGTTACTTTTCAAGGATCGATCTTCGATTCGGTTATCACCAATTGAAGGTCAGAAGTGAAGACGTCCCTGGACTGCCTTTAGAACAAGATACGATCATTTTCCAGGTTATGGCATTTGTACTCACAAATGCATCTGCATCATTCATGGATCTCATGAATAGAGTATATAAACCGTATCTGGATAATTTTGTAATTGTCTTCATAGACGACATACTTATCTACACGCGTAGTAAAGAAGACCATGAGAAACACCTTAGGTGTATATTGGAATTGCTGAGGCAAGAGAAGCTTTATGCACTATGAGTATGAATTCTAGATTAGAAAAGTCCAATTCTTGGGACATGTGATCAGCGAGCGTGGCATCCAAGTTGTTCCCGCTAAAATTGAGACGATTATGAATTGGGAAGCACCCAAGTCACCTTCAGAAATTCGCAGTTTCCTAGGACTGGCTGGTTATTATAGGAGATTTATCACGAACTTTTCTAGAATAGTCACTCCTATGATTGCTCTAACCCGAAAGATTGCGAACTTTGATTAGGGACCTAAGCAGAAAGAATCTTCTAAGATTCTAAAGCAAAGGTTAAGCAATACCCCTGTCCTCTCCTTACCCGATGGTATCCAAGACTTTGTCGTGTACTGTGATGCTTCGCACACAGGATTAGGGCACGTGTTAATGCAAAGATGCAAAGTGATTGCCTACGCCATCACGAGAACTCAAAGTACATGAAAAGAACTATATAACTTACGATTTGGAATTAGGTGCGGTTGTATTTGCCTTAAAGCTTTGGAGACACTAATTGTATGGTACCAAATGTGTTATATACATAGATCATAAAAGATTACAACATAGATTAAATCAAAAGGATTTGAATATGAGGTAACGCCGATGGATGGAAACTCTTAATGATAACGAATGCGTAATTTGTTATCATCCGGGCAAGACTAACGTCGTCGCAGACGCCCTTAGCCGGAAGAAGAGAGTTGAACCCATTCGGCTTCATGCTAAAGACTCATGCTAAGGATCAACTTAATGGAACAAATCTTGAATGCTCAAAAGCAAGCACTGATGGAAGCAAATTCTCCAACTGAAGGATTAGATGTTACTATGGAACAGTTAACACTTGAAAATGATGGGATATTAAGATTTAATGATAGAATTTGGATTCCCATCTTTGGAGGACTCAAAGATCCGATTATGAAAGAATCACATAATTCAATATATTTTGTACATCCTGGTGGAGTGATGTGCGTTAGGTGTGATAGGTTTTTAATGTATATTTTAAGCCCTTTTACACTTTTTAGTCAAGTTTTAAATTTATAAAACACGATATTTACTAACACTAAACACACATATGGGCAAGTGAACCCATCGTGAGCGTAGTATAGTGTTGGTAAGATATCGAGGTCGTCCAAGGACACAAGAGCTTTTAGTACCGGTTTATCCTCAACGTCTAATCAAATCAAAAAATAGAAAAAAAGGTTTTTAAATAAGAAAAATAAAACTAACTAAAATGCTGAAAAAGAAATAAAAATAAAAACAGATAGATAAGATGAACCACTTGGATCCGACTCGTGTTTAGTGTAACCTTTGATTATTTTCGCACTTTTGCACTTTTTAAGAGATTATCTTAGTTATTGTAGTAGGCCCCTCTTTTGAAGGTGACGTTACCCTCAACCCAGTAGTTTGAGTCAGCAAGGATACAATCCTAAAGGGTCGGATTATTGAAAGATAATTAATTAAGTTATTAATGCATAATGTGGTAGGCCCCTCTTTTGAAGGTGACGTTACCCTCGGCTAAGTAGTCTGAGTCAGCAGGGATACAGTGCTAAGTAGCCGGGTTAAAGTTTTAATAGTAGCTTACATATGAGGGGATCAAAGAGTTTGGACCCCCGCCATCTAATACCGGTGGGTATTGAAGGAGGCCCTACTAAATTTGACCCAGGTCCTTGCAGGATCTATACACTTAACAAGGCAAGACTCTTACCAAACCGTTCCCTTAACCCCCGACCAGGTAGCCAACATACCTCCATATAGACCGTGGAGATATGAATGGTGAAAATCTTTTATTTTATATAGACAATAAAATAATGCCAGGACACCACGGACAAACGATAAGGAAGAATCACCTTCAACATAAGAAACTAGTTATTAAAGTCATTAATACATAACCAAATAAAAAGTGCGAAAAGATTAAAAATAAAAAGTATTACACTAGACACTTGTCTTCACCAAGTGATGTAAGAGACTTAGGCAAACATGGCCTTTGATTGTCAAGAACTCTTACAATCAATATTGGATCCCGAGAAGACTCACACACTCTATGATGGATGATGGATGATGGTGTTGTGATGGTGGTGGAGGGTGGGTGAAGTGTGGGAGAGGTGGTGTGCCAATGGATGGTTTGCAAATGAGCCAAGCACCCCCCATTTATAGCCTGAACAGCAGCTCGGGCACAGCCCCATGTCCATTGGGCACGGCCCCGTGTCCATCCTTCTTCTCTGTCTCCATTAATTGCAGTTTGTCTGCATTAGTTGACCACGCCCCCGTGTCCGCTGGGCACGACCCCGTGTGCAGAAGCGTATCTGTACTATCAAGATTTCCCCAGATTTTGCGAATCTTAGAGTTGACCACGGCCCCGTGTCCGCTGGGCACGCCCCCGTGGTGGGTGATAGAAGCTTCTACAACTTTGTCTTTTCTGCAGACACTTGGGCACGCCCCCGTGCTCATTGAGCACGGGGCGTGTTCAGCCTTCTGTTCTCTTGTTTTTGCTTAGGAAGATGCTGTCGGGGGGTCGGGCATGCCACGTTTATTCATTTTCTTGTATTTATGTTAGATTTAGCTGCCTTTTTGCTTCTTTTGTTCGAGCTCATTTAATCCTGAAAATACAAAAGGAAGACAAAAACACACTTTTTCCAACATTAGTACTAAAAAAGGGTTAGTTTTATGCCACAATTGATGTAATTTATATGTTGCATTTTGCACACATCAAATACCCTCACACTTGAATCTTTGCATGTCCTCAAGCAAAACTCTTTATAATGTGGCTTTTCACTCCCAAATGGAATGGGTAGAAGAGAAGGTTTTTGGGCTTGTCAGAGAGTGTCGGGATTTCCAAGATTCTTTATTAAGTTTTATTTTTATTTATTTACAATCCTATTCGTCATGATTTATTTAAAACATTACATAAGATAAATTACTTATTAGGGCATAACATGCCTTTTTAAAATTCCACTTATATACAAGTTCACATACCTCACGGGGATCACTCAACACTCGACCGAAAATGTTTTTTTAGTGAATCACTCAAGAGCGGCATGGAACTTTACTCCTACCATAAGCTTGCCAAGCAATCAATCCTCCTCCTTTTTAACTATACACCTTTATAAATATCAAGAGGACTTTTGGGGTGAAGGGTTTGGCTTGGGTTAATGGTAGGTGGTTGGGTTAGTGGTTATTAGAAAATGGCAAAAGGCGTAAAAAGCATCGGTTTTTATGGGACTTTTTTATTTTTCATAACTTTTTATTTAGATGAAGCAATTCTTCAAACAAATTTGTTTTTTTGATAAACTTGTTTGTTTATTTTTTTGGTTTCATCATCATATATTTTTTTTTTCAAAATGAGAAAGTCATAAGAAAAACTGAGCTTGTTACTAAAACAAAGGGTTTAAAATAAAAAGGTTTTGGTGGGTAAAAGGGTGTTTGTTTTGGGTTAAGAAATGAAAAGGTTTAGGCTCAAAGGGGTTAACTAAGGGGATTTTGGGTAGGTGGTAAAGAAAAAAGAAAAATAATGGTGTAGAAATAAAAAGGGTTAGTCCTAATGCCTCCATCATTTACTTACTCGGGTTTAAGTTGGTAAGGACCGGGAATGTATTGTCGTGGCAAGTTCTAGAGTCGTAAGAACCAAGCGGCTATTCACACAAGAAACGAAAAATGAGCAATTAGTTTAAAGATATGTATTTGTATGCTCAATAAAGGCTCAAAACTCGCTTTTTGTGGGAATGGGTTTTTATGTGATCAAGTATATATAATCAAATTTTAACTAAACTTGTCATGCTGTTTCATAATTTTCTTATGTTGGTTCTTTTTATCACGACGCTATCGGTTGTAAATTTGTAAAAATATCACCTTTTTAGAACTTGAAACTCCCAAATTAAACCTAGACAAGTAAAAAAATGAGAAGTTTTTGAAAAAATTTGGGGTGATTAGCGGTTCCAATAGAGTTTTGTGTAAGGCTTGTGATTAGGACTCGCAAGATTCAAGGTTTTAGCATCCCCCCCACACTTAAATTACACATTGTCTTCAATGTGTCCCAAAAATAAGTTTTTAGGTTGATATAATGTGTAAAAGGGTGTGAAAAAGCAAAAATTTATGTTACTGGGCGTCTGGACACGGCCCCGTGCTCGTTGAGCATGACCCCGTGTTCAGAGTGCCAGTAACCAAGACTTACAGAAGGTGGACACAGGGGCGTGTCGGCTGGACACGACCCCGTGTCTGGGTAAAATCTGCAGGAAAAACAAACAGCAGGTCTGGTGTACTGGGCACAGGGGCGTGTCGGCTGGACACGACCCCGTGCAGATAGTCTGCAAGGGTGAAAAACATGTGTCTGGCATCGGTTTTCCTGTCCCGGCTTTAGTAGTACTAATGTGTAGTACTCTAAGCCTCATATGTACCTGTTTCATCAATAAACACTATACCAAACCATGGCAAACATCCTAAATTACCATCGTTCAAAACATCCACATCACAAAGTTAAAAAGAAAAAAAAATGCAGAAAGTAAAAAGAGTTAAAGGAAATAAATTGTTCAACACACGGCACGCAGGCCGGAAATTGTTCATAAGAAAAGAGGGTTAACCTGTGGGATCACCAACTAGCTGCTCCTAACTCCGCTCCTCCCTCCTAGTCCATGTCCTCGTCCTCATCATCATCGTCACCACCATCTTCTCCGTGACCCGCCATGTACTCCCGGATGTTCCCAATGTCATCCTGTATGTCGGATATATTTCTCTCTATTGCTCCGACCCGGGTGTACGTATTGCTGGCTAGGTTGTAGGTGTTCCTGGTGCACATGAGGTTTTCCTGCATTAAATCATGTAAACTTTGAAAATTAGGAAAACCGCCTCCTTGTGAGGAGGATTGGCCCGGATCACCGTGGGGCTGGTATTGGTGTTGAGGAGGATGTTGGAAGTGTGGTGCGTGGAGGACGAGTGCCTCCTGCGGGTTCCATGCATGCCCCTAGACTTTTTGGAAGCTAACCGTCCCGTCTTCGGCTTCATAAATTAAATTAATGGAACGGCAGATGTGTATGTCCACTCTTCCCGACCATGGGCTCTTTTGGAAAGACCTGGGCATATTCACGAAATGCTTGAAGAGACGGTATATCCACCCCCCGAAGAAGATAGGGGTTGGTGGAGTATCAAGCCGGTTCCAATGCATGTTTCGGAGCAGGAGGTGTGGAACATCAAGGTTTCTGCGGTTGTGAATGCAATGAAGGACCACCAGATCTCTCAACCCTACAACGCCACTGCTATCGTGCCTTTGGCTAAGAGAGTAAGTGAGGACCCTATGGATGTAGCGGTGAAGAGGGTCCCTCAACTTAGTGCTTTTAGTGCTACTTGGGTTGTAGATTCCATCTCCTAGTTGAGCCCAAGCGGCTTGGCGTTCGTTTTCTGATAGTTCACGTAACCCTCCGGTGTTCTCTTCATTACCCGCATCTTCCTCCGCATAAAACCCAACTATCGACCCAAACTGTGCCATCGAGGTAGAGTACGTAGTCCCTCCACATCTGAATTCTACCCCATCATTATCAAATGGGTCGGATCTTGAATTGAACACGAATGTGCTATAGAATTCCAGATTATACTCATGGACTGAGCGAAGTCGAGTGGTTAGGGCGGCTCTTAGTGGGCCGGTGACTAGGTTGTTAAACCGGTCAAGCTGGTTCACCATAGCTAAAAGATCCATGCATACTTGTCTTGGGTATTCTTCCGGTCTGGTTCGAAGCACATCGTATCTTGCCTTAGCATCCAACTCATTTGCATTGAACCGTGTGAACTTCTTCGACATCTGAAAGGAATCACCAAACAATTAGCATGAAAAATTTAAATTTTCGGAGAAAACTGAAAACAGTCGGCTGAACACGACCCCGTGTTCAGCGGACACGCCCCATGTTGGTCAGAAAATAGCTGGACACGCCCCCGTGCTCAGCGAGCACGACCCCGTGTCCAGACGTCTGTTTCCCAAAAATCACATTTTTCGACCCGGTTCTAAAAACTTGAAAATTTTTGGTCCAGTAGGTGCGGTTTCCCCCGAAAATGAAACCCCAAGTGCCGTTTTTCCCAAAACAAACCATTTACCCCTTCGATTTTATCTTTTTCGGTTCAAAAACAAGGGTTTGGGGTTTTTGTGAGAAATCGAGCAAATCTATGAACAATACAAGTGGATATACTTCCTATAACATGAATCTAAACTAATGCTAACAAATTTATGCAAAAATTTGAGGTTCGATCCGGATGAAGTTCAAGAAGCCTAGATTTTCCCCCAAATTTTTGATGTTTTAACTACATGCAAATGCTTAATCTAACTACTAATGATGATAGAATCATACCTTGATGTTGTTATAAGTAGAGGAGACGTCAAAATCTTGCAGAAAAATCGCCTGAACCAGAGCGTGTTCGGGGAAACAGGGCGTGTGGAAATGAAGAAACTGTGTTGAAAAGGGGTTTTATCCCGACAGTTGCACGGACACGGCCCCGTGCCGGGTGAAAATAATTTTTTTTAGTGCACGTGTGAGTGCTCTTGTTTCCCAAAAACTCGGTGAGAAGACTTACCGATTTAGAAGTCAACCCGTTTGTTCGTAACTTACCAGGTATGATGTTGATGCTTTTATTCTTCGACTGTTTGAAGCGAGATTTCTTCCTCCTCATCCTCAATGAATCCTTGATAGAGCTTCAGCCATTAGCCATTGACTTTGAATGGAATGCCATTCCGAGATTTAATTTTTACTGCACCGTGTGGGAAAATATGGGTGATGGAAAAAGGTCCTGACCACCGAGACTTTAATTTACCAGGAAACAATCGAAGTCGTGAATTAAACAATAGAACTTGATCTCCTACTCTAAATTCATTTGGTTTTATGTGTTTGTCGTGCAAATTTTTCATTCTTTCCTTATAAATTTCAGAGTTTGAGTATGCATAATTCCTTAATTCGTCTAATTCATTTAATTGACAAAATCAATTTTTACCGGCAAATTCTAAATCAAGGTTTACATTTTTAATTGCCCAGTAAGCCTTGTGGGCTATTTCTACTGGCAAATGACAACTTTTTCCATAGACGAGCTTATATGGGGTTGTACCTATTGTTGTTTTATAAGCAGTTCGAAAAGCCCATAAAGCATCATCTAATTTATCGGCCCATTCCTTTTTATTTAACCCTATGGTTTTTTCAAGTATTCTTTTTAAACCTCTATTAGTCACTTCGGCTTGTCCGTTTGTTTGAGGGTGATATGCTGTTGAGACCCGGTGATAGACGCCATATCTTGTTAAAAACATTTCAAGTTGATGATTACAAAATGGGTACCTCTATCACTTATTAATGCTTTAGGTGTTCCAAAACGAGAGAATAATCTTTTCAGAAATCTTACCATGACTCTTCCATAATTTGTTGGAAGTGCCTCGGCCTCGGCCTATTTAGACAGGTAATCTACTGCCACAAGTATATATTTGTTTCCTTTTGACGGTGGGAAGGGTCCCATAAAGTCGAGTCCCCACACATCAAAGATTTCACAAACAAGAATGCCATTTTGTGGCATTTCGTTTTTGGAAGAAATATTACCTGTTCTTTGGCAAGCGTCACATGTCTTGACAAGACTTTGGGCGTCTTTGTATATGGTCGGCCAATAAAATCCTGAATCAAATACCTTTCGTGCGGTACTAGCGGCACCATGATGTCCTCCGTATGGACCTTCATGGCAATGGCGGAGTATTCTTCGTGCTTCGCGACCATGTACGCACCGTCGGATGAGTTGGTCGGCACATATTTTGAAAAGATAAGGATCTTCCCAAAAATAGTGTTTTACATCAGCAAAGAATTTCTTTCTTTGATGATGTGGCTAACCTTTCGCGACTACACCGCTAGCTAGGTAGTTAGCATAGTCGGCGTACCATGGCTCTTCTCTGTATTCCACCATTTCTAGGGACTCCGTTGGAAATTTTTCGTTGATTTGTTCATCCCTGGTTGCCTCTAAAGCTGGGTCTTCTAAGCGTGAAAGATGATCCGTGCAGTGTTTTCTGCTCCTCTTTTGTCTTTGATTTCAATATCAAATTCTTGGAGGAGTAAAATCCACCGAATCAAACGTGGTTTAGCATCCTGTTTCTTGAAGAGATATCGAATGGCTGCATGATCTGTATAGACTATTGTTTTAGAGAGAACAAGATAAGAACGAAATTTATCAAAAGCAAATACCACAGCTAGTAATTCTTTTTCAGTTGTTGTGTAATTTTCTTGTGCATCGTTAAGTGTTTTACTAGCATAATAAATTGGGTGAAAATGCTTCTCTTTTCTTTGTCCTAAGACAGCTCCAACTTTAAAGTCACTTGCATCACACATGATTTCGAAAGGAAATTTCCAATCAGGCGCTATCATGATAAGTGCATTGACTAGCATTTCCTTTAGGGTTAGGAATGCTTGATTGCAATCCTTGTCAAAGATGAAAGGGGCATCTTTTTCAAGTAATTTTGTTAGAGGCCTTGAGATTTTTGAAAAGTCTTTGATAAACCGCCTATAAAATCCGGCATGCCCTAAGAAACTTCTGATAGCTCTAACGGAGGATGGGGGTGGTAATCGAGAAATAGTGTTAATTTTGGCTCGATCAACCTCCATTCCTTAGCCTAAGATTTTGTGACCGAGTACTATTCCCTCCGTTACCATGAAATGGCATTTTTCCCAGTTAAGGGCGAGGTTAGTTTCCTCACATCGGGATAGCATTCGTTCAAGGTTATCGAGGCATTGGTCGTATGAATCCCCAAAGATAGAAAAGTCGTCCATGAAGACTTCCATTTTCTTTTCTATCATGTCATGGAAGATGGCTACCATGCAACGTTGAAAGGTTGCGGGGGCATTACATAGACCGAATGGCATGCGTCGATAAGCAAAAGTTCCATAGGGACATGTAAAGGTTGTCTTTTCTTGGTCTTCGGGTACTATCGGGATTTCAAAGTAACCTGAAAAACCATCCAAGAAACAATAAAATTTATGACCGGATAATCTTTCTAACATTTGATCAATGAAGGGCAAAGGAAAGTGATCTTTCCTTGTTGCTTCATTTAATCGTCTATAATCTATACATACTCTCCATCCTGTGACGGTTCTCGTTGGTATTAATTCATTATTTTCGTTAGTTATTACCGTCATACCTCCTTTCTTTGGAACTACTTGGATGGGACTTACCCAAGGACTATCAGAGATAGGATAAATAAGTCCGGTGTCAAGTAGTTTGATGACTTCGTTTTTAACCACTTCTTGTACATTTGGATTTACTCGACGTTGTGGTTGTATTACCGACTTGTAGTCATCGTTCATTAAAATTTTGTGCGTGCACATGGTAGGACTTATTCCTTTAATATCTACCAGCTTCCAAGCGATCGCATTTTTGTGTTTTTTCAAAAGTTTAATTAGTTTTTCTTTTTCTAAACTACCTAATTTAAATGAAATAATTACAGGTGATCTACCATCTTTGTCTAGAAAAGCATATTCCAAACCTTTCGGTGGGTCTTTAGGAGACTCCTTATTTGGTTGCTCATTTTGATCAAGAACTTTGAAAGTTTGTTCTATGGCGACCTCTTCTTCAACAAAGTGGTCAATCTTTTCACTTGTATCGGGTGGTTCATCTTCATCTTCAATTAGGGGGTCATTATTGCCGAAAAGATATTTCATTGAACGCTCAATATCGATGCTTCTTTTAAATGCCCCTAATTGAATTGATAGATTGTTGTTCTTCCGGTTTTTCAAAGCCTCGTGGGTTTTTACAAAAGGTCGTCCCAACACTAGAGGAGCGTCATCGAGGATGACAAAGTCGATTGGGATTACCATTTGATTTATTTGAACCAAGACATCCTCAACTACACCGATTGATTTTATTACTTTTCGATTGGATAGAAAAATGGGTATTTGAAGTGGAGAAAAATCACTAATACTTAATTTTTCGAAAATGTAGTTGGGCATTATGTTAACGCAAAGATTTTTATCAATTGTTACATTACTAATAAATGAATTTTGAAAAAAACATGGAACCGGTGTGATGTTGATTTCAAATGGGTCTTCTTTTATTAGCGAGGTTTGATCATTTGTTAACTTAATGCTTACCGTTTCGTCAATTTTAGTGTTAGTGTTTAACTCTTTTAAAAACTTAGCATGAGTGGGTACTAAACAATGATTTTCAAAGGAAGGTGACAAGAGATTAATTTCTTCAAATTTAGACTCTTCTTGAATTTTAACGTTGTCGGACTCACCTTTTTCGTTGTTTAACTCATGTGTCGGTTTTTCATTTATTTGTTCTTCCATTTTTACACTTTCAACTATCTCTTCTTTATTTAATTCCTCTCTTGCGCGGGACTCCTCTTCCCTTGCGCGAGATTCCTTTATGTAATGCTTGATAGTTCTAAGGTGTTCTATTATCCTATCGGTCACGTCGGCAATAGAGTAAGGATCGGGATTTTCAAAGCTTGAATCCGGATGTTCGATCCTTTGTTCCTCATAAGACCCATATGAAGTAGTTGGTTCACACCACTGTCCTTCATTGTAAGTATATGATGGATAAGGGTCGTAATTTTGTTCTTCATAATACTCATATGAGGTAGGTTGTTCACGCCATGGTTCCTCATAATAAGCATACGAAGGTGGTGGCTCATATCTTGGTTCTTCAAAGTATGAGTATGAAGGCTCATACCTTGGTTCATCAAAATATGAGTATGAGGGAGAAGGTTCATACCTTTGGTCTTCATAGGATATGTATGAAGTTGATGGCTCGTACCTGGGCTCCTCATAGTAGGTGTATGAAGTGGATGGTTGAAATAAGTCACAATATTGTACCGAGTGAGTGTTACCGCAATTGGTGCAATAATATTTCCTATAATCATCCTCCTCATAGGTGTAGTTGTAGCCTCCTGAGTATTGATCCATAAGAATCACTCAGCAGACCACAACAGAGTCTCGAGACCAGAAAACAAAAACAAAGACGGAAACAGAGGATGGACACGGCCCCGTGTTCAGTGGACACGGCCCCGTGTTCGGGATCTATATATGGGCGTTTGAATTAAAGTTACTGGTTTCGTTGAGCATGGGGCGTGTTCAGTGGACACGGCCCCGTGTTCAGCCTCTATATTTGGGTGTTTTTATGAAAAATATGCAGCACGGCCCGTGCTCAATCTACTGCAAATGCAAAACTAAACTAAAATGCAAAAAAATGTGCGCGCGTTTTGAAAAGGTTTTGAAAAACTGATTAGGCCGTCGATTTTAAGCTTTCTTAAAATCCTTGTGTCCCCGGCAACGGCGCCAAAAACTTGACGTGCGTTAGGTGTGATAGGTTTTTAATGTATATTTTAAGCCCTTTTACACTTTTTAGTCAAGTTTTAAATTTATAAAACACGATATTTACTAACACTAAACACACATATGGGCAAGTGCACCCATCGTGAGCGTAGTATAGTGTTGGTAAGATACCAAGGTCGTCCAAGGACACAAGAGCTTTTAGTACCGGTTTATCCTCAACGTCTAATCAAATCAAAAATTAGAAAAAAGGTTTTTAAATAAGAAAAATAAAACTAACTAAAATGCTGAAAAATAAAATAAAAATAAAAACAGATAGACAAGATGAATCACTTGGATCCGTCTCGTGTTTAGTGTAACCTTTGATTATTTTCGCACTTTTTAAGAGATTATCTTAGTTATTGTAGTAGGCCCCTCTTTTGAAGGTGATGTTACCCTCAACCCAGTAGTTTGAGTCAGCAAGGATACAATCCTAAAGGGTCGGATTATTGAAAGATAATTAATTAAGTTATTAATGCATAATGTGGTAGGCCCCTCTTTTGAAGGTGACGTTACCCTCGGCTAAGTAGTCCGAGTCAACAGGGATACAGTCCTAAGTAGCTGGGTTAAAGTTTTAATAGTAGCTTACATATGAGTGGATAAAAGAGTTTGGACCCCCCATCCAATACCGGTGGGTATTGAAGGAGGTCCTACTAAATTTGACCCAGGTCCTTGCAGGATCTATACACTGAACAAGGCAAGACTCTTACCAAACCGTTCCCTTAACCCCCGACCAATTAGCCAACATACCTCCATATAGACCATGGAGATATGAATGGTGAAAATCTTTTATTTTATATAGACAGTAGAATAATGCCAAGACACCACGGACAAACGATAAGGAAGAATCACCTTCAACTTAAGAAACTAGTTATTAAAGTCATTAATACATAACCAAATAAAAAGTGCGAAAAGATTAAAAATAAAAAGTATTACACTAGACACTTGTCTTCACCAAGTGATGTAAGAGACTTAGTCAAACATGGCCTTTGATTGTCAAGAACTCTTATGATCAATCTTGGATCCCGAGACGACTCACACACTCTATGATGGATGATGGTGGTGGATGATGGTGTTGTGATGGTGGTGGAGGGTGGGTGAAGTGTGAGATAGGTGGTGTGCCAAGGGATGGTTTGCAAATGAGCCAAGCACCCCTATTTATAGCCTGAACAGCAGCTCGGGCACGGCCCCGTGTCAATTGGGCACGGCCCCGTGTCCATCCTTCTTCTCTGTCTTCATTAATTGTAGTTTGTCTGCATTAGTTGACCACGCCCCCGTGTCCGCTGGGCACGACCTCATGTGCAGAAGCGTATCTGTACTATCAAGATTTCCCCAGATTCTGCGAATCTTAGAGTTGACCACGGCCCCGTGTCCGCTGGGCACGCCCCCGTGGTGGGTGATAGAAGCTTCTACAACTTTGTCTTTTCTGCAGACACTTGGGCACGCCCTCGTGCTCATTGAGCACGGGGCATGTTCAGCCTTATGTTCTGTTGTTTTTGCTAGGGAAGATGCTGTCGGGGGGGTCAGGCATGCCACGTTTATTCCTTTTCTTCTATTTATGTTAGATTTAGCTGCCTTTTTGCTTCTTTTGTTCATTTGAGCTCATTTAATCCTGAAAATACAAAAGGAAGATAAAAACACACCTTTTCCAACATTAGTACTAAAAAGGGTTAGTTTTATGCCACAATTGATGTAATTTATATGTTGCATTTTGCACACATCATGGAGACAAGATATACCAAGATTTGAAAAAGAATTATTGGTGGATGGGCATAAAGAAGTCCATAGCCATTTATGTAGCTAAATGTCTATCGTGTTCACAAGTTAAAGTTGAACATCAGAAACCTTTAGGTTTACGAAAACAGTAAGAATTACCCAAATGGAAATGAGAAATGGTAACAATGGATCTTATTGCTAAATTACCTAGAACAAGTCATGGCAACGACACAATTTGGGTCATACTCGACAGACTAACTAGGTCAACAAATTTCCTGCCAATTAAGGAAACTTTTAATTCGGGTAAATTGTCTAAGTTGTATGTTGACAACATTGTATATCTCCATTGAGTACCATTGTCAGTAGTATCTGATAGAGATACTTGATATACATCCTATTTCTAGAAGAACTTTTAGCAAGCTCTAGGAACTCGATTGAATTTCCATATGGCTTACCATCCACAGACTGATGGTCAAAAGTGAGCATACAACTCAAACTTTGGAAGACATGCTTAGAGCATGTGTTATTGATTTAGGTGGCAGTTGGGATGACCACCTAGCATTAATTGAATTCTCCTATAATAATCGATATCAAACTAGTATAAAGGCCGCTCCGTTTGAGACTTTATACGGAAGAAGCTGTAGAACGCCCGTATGTTGGGCCGAAGTTGGAGAAAACCAATTATCTGGGCCTGAGATAGTTCTCGAAACTACGGATAAGATTATAAAAATCCGGGATAGGCTCAAACCTGCCCAAGATAGGCAAAAGAGTTATGCTGACAAGAGGAAAAAACCTCTTAAATTCAAAATCGAAGAAAAAGTTATATTAAAAGTATCATCTTGGAAAGGTGTAATGAGATTTGGAAAGTAGGGCAAGTTAAGCCCAAGATACATCGGACCATTCGAGATAGTCAAATGTGTCGGTTCCATTGCTTACACGCTTAAGCTTCCCGAGGAACTAAGTGGAATACATAATGTGTTCCATATATTGAATTTAAAGAAATGCTTGGCCAATGAGTCACTAGCAATGCCTCATCATGATGTGCAAATCGATGAGAAGTTACGATTTTTTTAAAAACCTTTGTCGATTGAGAATCGACAGGTTAAAAAACTCCGTAAGAAAATGATCCCCATCTTGAAAGTCAAATGAGATTCCCATCATGGCCTTGAATACACATGGAAGGTTGAATCAAATTTGAGAAAAAAGTACCCATATTTATTTGAATAAAATCTCGAGGACGAGATATCCTTTAAGGGGATGAGGATGTAACAACCCGAATATCTATAACAAATCCTAGCGTGACACGTAGGGCGGACTTATGAAAAAACATCGGGTTCCTAGGAACCCATTCGGTTTTTAATTTTTAGCGTAAATATATATAACAGACTGAAAAGGAACCCATAAGTAAAATATATAGTGAACTCATAAACAAATAAGCTTTGGTTGTCCACTGGTAAATCCGCATTCTTCTTCCCTTGCAACCCGGGTTCGAATCTCGTATTAGAATTTTTGTTCTGTTTTTTTAATTTCTTTTTTTTTCTTTAATGAAAAACCCACTTAGGGTTACAACAAAACAAGCCTCCACCCATTTGCGCAGAACAACAAATAACACTCGCAGTAACAAGTGAACACCTCCGGCCCTCACCCTCCTCCTCCCTCAGCGACCACCTCCGGTCGTCCTCCTCCGGCCCTCCTTTTCCAGCCGTCGTTCTTCACAACAGGTGTGTTAACTTTTAATTTAGCCAAGAGGAATTGCTTTTGTAATTATCATCAATGATCTCTCACAACAAGCGAAAATCTAATAATATAATTTGATTATTCTGTTTGCCTATAAAAACGAATGTCCTTTCTTTTCACGTCTTTTGTCATGACGCACTATTTGATTTTGTAGAAACTTGATTGTTCAATCGACGCAATATTATGGAAGGTTTCCTTTTTCTTTCTTTATGAAAGGAGCTCAATGTGTGTGATTAAATTGTTTAAAGCCTGAATGGTATTGTATTTTTGCATTCAGTTTTGTATGTTTTTTTAATATTTTTTCAGTCTTTTGTTTTATGTAGCTTGTTGTTTTATATTTTGAATTTTTTATGTTTTATTGTTATTTGACTTATTATATTATACATATTATTTGAAAGCCTTGATGAACAGTAACTAAGATAAATAAATAATTATTATAAAGTTTTTAGTGGTTTTTAATTCTTTATTTTTTATTTAAATTTCAATTGTTTAATTCTTAAAATATTATTTATTTAAACTAAATATTTTTATTTTAGTTGGTTATAATCTTTTAATTCAACTAAAAGATATATATATATATATATATATATATATATATAGGGGGCTGCTAAAATAAGAACCACCCCCAGTTATGAGAACCATGAGAACCATTATCAACCAATTAGATGCTGCCATTCAAAAGGGTAATTTGGTCATTTACTCATTTCCATCTCTCCCCTCATTTATTACTTGCCAGACCTGTCTCCTCTCTCCCTCTTTTAAAGTTCCAGGCTTTCTTCTCTCACCTCTCTCATTAAAGTTGCAGACTTTCTTTCTTCTCTCATCTTCAAACAACCCTACAAACAAACATCATCCTCCTTCTCCGATCTCAACCCACCACCACATCGCAACCACCGTCCTCCGATCTCTGTCTCTCTGCTTGTACGGAGATGGTGGCTGTGTTCAAAACGGAGATGTCTCTGTTTTTGTTGTTTTGAAGGCGGTGGTGGGGGCGGCGGAAGGCGGTGGTGGGGGCGGTGGTTTGGTGGGAGTTGTGCAGAGGCGGAGGCGGTGGTGGTTTAGTTGGTTCAAGGCTGGTGGTGGCGGTTCGATGGCTGGGTGGTGGGCCGGCGGCAGCGCCGCCGTGAGCGGCGGAGGTCCCGGTCTCCTCCTGTGTTGTTGATTCTTGATGATTTGCCCAAAGGTTTGATTTGTTTCTGTTTTGATTGGGGTTCTTTGATTCAATTGGTGGGGTTCTTTGATTCAATTGGTGGATTTGTTTCTGTTGATTCTTGATGATTTGGTGGGTTTTGATTATATTGGTGGGTTTGTACAGCATGTGGGTTTTGATTCAAAAAGTTTGGGTTTTTTTTTCTGTTGAATGATGTTCATTATTTGTTGCTGGGGTTCATTTGATTTTGATTTTTGGGTATGTACAGCATGTATGATTGTTATTGTTGCTGGGTTTTCTTTGATTCTGTTGAATATGGTGCTTTATGAATCGGTTGAATCTGTTTGAATCTGTTGAATGTGTGTTGAATGATGTTCATCAGGTGCTTTTTGAATGTTTGAATATGTGGGTTTTGATCAGTTTTGGTTTTTGGGGCGATGATGATGCAAAAAAAAAAAAAAAAAAACTAGATTTTTGATGACGATGGCGCGGCAACGATGGTGGAGGGTAGGTTTTTGAACCCGCAACCCCACATTTGCAGCCTTTTAATTATCGGAAAAAATCTGAGCCAAACCCCGTTTTTTTTCGAGATACTCTTTTGTTTTGTTGTTGTTGGTTTTTTATATTCTTTTCCCCAGTCGATGACGATAAAAATCTATCCGAGACACCTACCGACTTTGCGATTTATGGGTGCGTTCGTCTTGCGTAAACAAGTTTTTGTGTAAAAAAGTCTTTGTGAAAAAAAGTTCAACCGTAAACTTTTACGTCAAACGTAAAAAGTTTAACGTAAAACGTAAAAAGTTTAAAACGTAAAAAAGTTTAACGTAAAACGTAAAAATTTTAACGTAAAACGTAAAAATTTTAGCGTAAAACGTAAAAAGATTAAAAAAATTAACGTAAAACGTAAAAAAGTTTTAAAGTAAAACGTAAAAAGTTTTACGTAAATCGTAAAAAGTTTTTCGTAAAACGTAAAACGTAAAAAGTTTTACGTAAAAAGTTTAAAACGTAAAACGTAAATATTTTAACGTAAAACGTAAAAACATAAAACGTAAACTTTTTAACGTAAAACGTAAACTTTTTAACGTAAAACGTAAACTTTTTAACGTAAAACGTAAATTTTTTAACGTAAAACGTAAACCTTTTTAACGTAAAACGTAAATTTTTTAACAAAAAACGTAAACTTTTTAACGTAAAAAGTCGGCCGTAAAAGCGGCGCGTTAAAAAACGACGCGTTAAAAAGCGACGCGTAAAAACGTAAAAGGTAAAAAGTTTTTCGTAAAACGTAAAACGTAAAAAGTTTTACGTAAAACATAAAACGTAAAAAGTTTTTCGTAAAACGTAAAACGTAAAAAGTTTTTCGTAAATCGTAAAACGTAAATAAAACGGGACTTAAAAAACGCCGCGTTAAAACGGGACGTAAAAAACGCCGCGTTAAAACGGGACGTAAAAAACGCCGCGTTAAAACGGGACGTAAAAAACGCCGCGTTAAAAAAATGACGCTTGAAAAAGTCGAGCGTAAAAAACGACGTGGAAAAACAACCTATTAAAAAACGATGCGTAAAAACGGCGTGCAAAAAAAAATGTCTTTTGTTAAAAAAATCTGAATTTAAAAATGTTTTTAATAAAAAAATCTTTTTAAAAAATAAAAAGTAATATAATAAAACTAAAAAGTAATATAATAAAACAAAAAGTAATTAAAAAATAATAAAGTGAAAAAGACAAAAAAGAGTTATTTTACCAATCTACCCTTTTTGATTAAAATATAAAAGACATAATAAGACAAATTTTATTTAATATTAGTTTTTGTTACTTTTAATCTCATCCATCCATCAAGTTGATCTAAAGGCTATAAAGTGGTTCTCATAACTGGAGGTGGTTCTCATTTTAGCGACCCCCTATATATATATAGGATAATGCTCTACAAGAAACCCCATTTTTTAGAAAACTTAGCAAACTCAATGCATGGTCTAGATTTTGCCATGTGTCCATAGTAAATATCAAATTCTTTTTATCCTTGAGGGCATTATGGTATTTTCACATCTATCTTAGATATTTCCCCTTTTTGATTTGACAATAATTAATACCCCATCACATCCAAATTTACTTTCAAAACCCAAGATCCACCATTCAAAACCTCCATTTTTTCATTAACTTACTTCATCTCTGTGTTTCAAGATCCACTCTTTCAAAACCTCCATTTTCCATTAACTTCATATCTGTTTCAAGTTCTACCCAAGATCCATTTCCATGAACTTCATTTCGGTTTCAAGATCCACCATTTCAAAACATCCATTTCAAGATCCCCACTGACGGGAACGTCATTCACAACGAGTTCCCTACTGACGAGGACAAGAATGATCAAGGTTTTTCATCCTTTTTTTTATGGGTTCGAGTTTTTTTTTTTCTTTTTTACACCCCAAATTCAACTTTACATGTTAATTTCTTAAAAGAAATCGAAGAACCAAGATACTGTCGAAGAATCAAGATCCTGTCAATAATAAGTTGGTTTTCATTTTTTAATTGTCATTTACTTTGATTTTCGTTCTTCACAATTGGTTTTATTTTTTTCCAGAATTAAGAATGTTGCCAAAAGATTAATTATTTTTCAATACCATTGATTATTGTTTCAAAAAAAAGAATGACGTTTATAGGTAATAAATTTCAATACTATTGATCTTAGTTTGGTTTTCATTCTTCTGGTGTTTATAAATTTTGATTTTGTTTCATGGATTACTTGTTTTGGTTTCAAACTCGTTTGATTTTGATTCATGGATTAGTTATTTTTGTGTTAAAAAAATGTGTTTGATGGTTTGGGGATTTTGATCTGAACAGTAACTGTTTTTTTGTTGGTTTGGTTGCCTTGTTTGGTGCTTTTTGATCTGAATAGTAACTGTTTTTTGTTGGTTAGGTTGCTTTGTTTTGGGCTTTTGATCTGAATAGTAACTGTTTTTGTGCGTTATAGTACAGAAACAGACCCATAACATGTGTTAATCCCCTGTTAGAATGATATATAACGTGTGTTGATTTACAGAAACAGACCAATAAAGATATTCAATCGACAAGCTGGATGGATGTAGGCGACGTTAATGCGGGGACATGTGTTAAAAAAAAGATATTCAATAGGTCACATTTTTTGGGAAGGAACTATTCGTTCATTTATAACATGTGTTAGTGGTTCATGCTGTAACAGAACTCCATGATGTAACCTGACATGTGTTAAGCCCCTGATAGAATGATATATAACATGTGTTAACCTTTGTTAATTTAAAAAGTATGTACAAAGGACAAAAAGAACATGATTACTTCTTTGACCATGTGGATAAATGTAGACCATGTATTTTATTTCATTTGACTAGATTGACATTCGAAACCATTGTGAAATTCTATGAAGCCAAACATCAACCATTGATTATGTTCTATTAACTAGATCTATGGTTGTCATTTAATTGGTATATTTTTATAACATTTAAATAAAACAGTAGTTCAAAAGCAAACATCCCGAACCATGGCGCCAACACAAAACATTTTTGTTGGTGAGTTTACAATAAAACAGTAGTTCAAAAGCAAACATCCTGAACCAGGGGATATTTGGTGGTTCATGTGTTACTGGTACGTGTGTATAAAATCTTAGGTGGTTCATGTGTTACTGGTACGTGTTGTTGAATCCAAAAAATATCATTTTTGTTTCTCTAAGGCCGAATGGATCGCACGATGGAAAAATGACTGCCCTCAATAGTTGGTCAGATACTAACATGTGTTAGTGTACATGTAAGGTCACATTTGTTTTCATTAACATGTGTTACGTTTATGTCAGCGTTTGTTTTCACATTTGTTTTCATTAACATCCGGAACATATGATATATAACGTTTGTTAACATGTTAGCATGCGTCAAAAACGGGTGACTCCAACACAAAACATTTTTGTTGGTGAGTTTACAACAAAAATGGATGCATAGAGCCCAATAGTAACACAAATATCCTTTTTTGCTTGTTGGTGAGTCTCATGGCGGACTAAGAAGGGATGGATCTTCCGTTGACGGTCTGTCTTTGCTGTTTATCTGCTAAATTTGCTGACTCGTCCTTTGCATGAAATTGTTATACATTCCAAAATGTGCAAAACAAATTGTAACACATGTTAGATCAGTATATACATATCATGGTGTTTTGTAAACCACTAGCTTATACATGAATACATGTCAGGTTACAAAAAGATTATAATAGAGTCTTAACACATGTTATACATTTACAAGATGTGCAAAACAAATGACCCGTTTCATATTACATATTCCAAAATTACCGGTACATGTGTTACCATAAATGGCTCGTTTCATATTGCACATTACATACTAACTTGTACTTTTATTACTTGTACATGACACCATGTTGGGTTAAACCAAGATTATACAAGTTAATATTGTTTTGGAAACCACTAGCTTATACATGACACCATGTTGGGTTAAACCAAGATTATAGCAGAGGCTTAACACATGTTAAGCAATTACATGTTCCAAACAGAAAAATTGTAACACATGTTAGATCAGTATATACACATCATGGTGTTTTGTAAACCACTAGCTTAAACATGAATACATGTCAGGTTACAAAAAGATTATAACAGAGGCTTAACACATGTTATACTTCCAAAATTGTGCAAAACAAATAACCCGTTTCATATTATATATTCCAAAATTACCGATACACGTGTTACCATAAATGGCTCGTTTCATATTACACGTTACATACTATCCACATTACCGGTACATGTGTTACTATAAATGACTCGTCTCCAGAATCCGTGACCATGTAAAACCGTTAAGTCGTTGCCTCCAATGGCATTCCGCCCAAAACCGATACCACAGTCTGCAAGGCGCATGCGGTTCTTTTGGCAGTTCGGGGCACACGTCCAGCAGTCATCAATGGGATTACCAGTTCCACATGAGAAGAATCCTAGTTTCCTTTCTTTCGGTGCTGTTTTCTCAAGCTCCTGCTCATCACAACAAACTAATATGTTGAATATGCAATCCCAATTTACCGAAAAAGTAAAATTGCCTCTAATAAACAAAATGAGTAATTGTTATCATAATCAACATATTATGATTAACACGCGTTATATATCATTCTAACAGGTGCTTAACACATGTTATGGGTCTGTCTTTGTAAATCAAGCAACCCAACAAAAAAAACAATTATTGTTAACAAAAAAAAAACACTTACTTTTCAGATCAAAAACCCAAACAAGCAACCTAAACCTTTATGGGTTTGTTTTTGTAAATCAACACACGTTACATAACATTCTAACAGGGGGCTTAACACATGTTATGGGTCTGAGTCTATGAATCAAGCAACCAAACAAAAAAACATTTACTGTTCAGATCAAAAACCCAAACAAGGAACCCAAACCAACAAAAAAACAGCTACTATTAAGATCAAAAGCATCTAACAAGCAACCAAACCAACAAAAAAAACTCGTTCAAAATCTCATCCTAAAGTTTTTGATTTATTTAAAATACAAAATCATATTAACAACCATTACTAAAACATTTTCAGCACACAAAAACATATTAATAACCATTTCAACAAAAAATCAAGTGTGAAATGATATTTCAAGAACACTTACACTCGTGCGATGAACATGAAGAAGATCTTCAAACCTTCTTCTCACACACACTCGTGCGTGTGTCATCATTCTCTCTCTAAAACAACATACTTCAAACTTCTTCTCTCTCACACACTTGTTTGTGTGTTCTTGGCTGGAAACATACCAGTTTTCTATCTCTCTTTCGATTTCTCTAGACATCTCTTTCTCTTTCGATTTCTCTGGTACTCTCTCTCACGGCTCTCACTCTCTCTCTAGGCTTGCAGGTTGTAAGTGTTGTGTAGAGAGAAGGGAAAGTCATGGGGGCTAGGGTTTTGATTCGGGGGAGGAGAAGATGAGATCTGTGATTTTTAGAGAGAGGGATTGTGATTTTGAATTGGATATGAAGAGAGAGAAAGATGATTGCATTAAAGAGAGATGATAAGACTAGCCAGTGGAGAGAGAAGGAAATGTTCTACCCAAAATGCCCTTTTCAGTTGACTAATGTGTATTATTATATTTCTTTTAAATCTAATTGTTACCAAAATTATGAGAGCCATTGATCAAGTGTGATGAGAGACAATCAATGGCTCACATTGGGTTTCCAAGGTTTCTTAAAAAAGATGGGGTTTCTTGTATAGCCAAGCCCTATATATATATATATATATATATAAAAGTAGAGGGACCATGAATTAAAAATAGCTTTTTAAAGTATTTGTTTTATGTATTGTTCATTTAATATATTTTTTTAATAATTTGCGTACGTTAATTTTTTTAAAATAATCTAAATACGCATTTTGTAATTTTTTCCAACATTCAGATATAAATCTTTTTGAAAATGGATACAGTGTTGCTACCATACCGAAAAGAAAACCGACTGAACAACATAAGTGCCACTATTCATAATTATGGTTTTCGGTAAATCTTATTGAAAGTAGACACTGTGTCGCTATTGTACCGAACGTAAAACCGAACGAACAACATCGATATTTGGTACCGGTATTTATATCTATATTTTTAGTTTCAATAAACTGATACTGTATCACTACTGTATTGTATTGTACCATATTGAGCCAGACCGAACAACATCGGTATTGGCACAGTGTTCGTTTTATGGTTTTCGGTCGATGTAGAACATATGTTGATTGTTATACCAGATGCATGTATTGTGTCGGTACAGAAACAAACCAAATCAATACCGATCGAGATCCCGCCACGAAGCGTAGGGGAAATCAACTAGTTTGATGTTAATAATGACTTATTTGAATTTTTAACTTGTTTTGATGTTTTAAATTGTTACAAACAGCTTGAATTGTTTCAAATTTTGTTGATGTTTTTAATTAGTGATGTTAATTAGTGATCTTACAACAAGTTCCCGTAGAGAGTGTAATGCAACGTTTTCAAAAGGTGAAAACTCGTCGGAAACAACTTTAGTTAGTTTTTTTATTTGTAAAGACTATCGTATTTTATATTATGTGTTTTTAAATTTCTAATGACGATTTTCTTTTCATTATTGTACCATACTTTTATTATGTGATGAACCTTACCCGATCCGAACTGTCGAACCGGCCCGAAATTTTTTATGTTCCGTCATATGAAATTGGAGTATCTAAAAAAGTGATCCTAGTGGAAAAAATTCTTGGATCCGCCACTGGTGACACGTGTCCAAAACCCTCCATATAATTTAGCTATGTTGAAGGAGAGGGACAAAAATAATCGAAAAGGGTGTTTATAAAAATTAGACAAAATTGCAGAAAACAACCTTTATGTTTGCCTCAAACTGCACTTTATACCTTTCACTATGAAATCGGCAAAAATCAACCTTTATGTTCATGTTTTATTACACCCTATAACCTTTAGCACTAACCACGTCAAAAAAATCAGTTAACTGGACTCACATGCCTTGCACGTGAGGGCATTTAAATCTTTTACTTTTCAATTAAAACATTGGGGTATTAATTTAAAAAAAAAAATTCAGTTAAGGGGTATTTTGGTAGTTTGACTATACGAAAATTAAAAAAAAAAAACAAAACCTAAATCAATATTTACCATTTACACATCATCATCTCAAACCCAGATTTCATGAACATCATTTTCTTCATAAAAAGTCTTATAAACCCTAGAATTTTAAGACACCATGTCTCCGTCAAATCTTAATGAAATCAAGCAGTTCTTGGGTGCAAATTGTGTAACTTTTCAAGACGAACACAACCCACTGAACATAATTTCAAAATTCATCATAGTTTGGGAGATTTATGCACCTATGTGGTCCGAAAATTTGAAGCATTTTTGGTGGGTTTTTGCAAAACCGATCACGCCTGACTTCCACCCTCCGCCATCGCGGCGGCGACGGCCCCAGCCGCTAGAGTACCCCGGGCAACCAGGTTCGGCCCAACGGATACTTCCTGAACCGCACACCTCCTCCACCAGGCCAGTCTCGCAAGTGGAGAGACTAGGAGCTTCCTAGTTACGTCACCAGCTTCTTAACCATCGTCATCCTCGGTGTCGGCCTCAACACCAAGCCTGATCTAACCATGCAGACCAACAAACAGATCGTTGCGGCCAGTGATTCTGTGGTAATTCCGCCTTATGAATTTTGTTTATCATAATAATGTTTGATGATTCGGCTATCAATTGTCAACTTACTTTTGTTGAGCCTTACAATGTTGACCTTCTTTGTTGAGCCTTACAATTTTGTTTACTAGAAAGCCCTAGAACGGATCGAGGCCAACAAACAGATCGTTGTGGCCAGTGATTTCGAATGATTCTGTGGTAATTTCGCCTTATGAATTTTGTTTAGCATAATAATGTTTGCTGATTCGGCTATCAATTGTCGACTTACTTTTGTTGAGCCTTACAATGTTGTCCTTCTCTGTTTTTCCCTCACCAAAAGTGTCTGATACTGTTGTTTCTCCTTACAATGCCACCTTGTCTGTTCATCAACTGGTTGAAAATGCTGATGAGTGTATGGTTCTTGACAATGAAGCCCTTTATGATATTTGCTTGAGGACCCTCAAGCTCATAACTCCAAGCTGTGATTTGTTTCTTTTTTTAAACCAGTTTCATAGTTCAATTTAACAAATTGAGTTTTAGACTGAGCAAGACTAGGATGAAGGTATGATAATGATGATTGGAAAGTCTAGAGAGAGATGAGAGTGAGGTGGAGTGGAGTGGGGTAGGTAGGTGAGATATAAACATTAATATTAATAATTAATATAAAATACACATAGGAAATGGGAAATGACAGTAATACCCTCACATGCAATGCATGTGAGGGCAGTTAACCAAGAAAACTAACATCGTTTGTGTTAAAGGTTATACTTTGTACCAAAACATGAAATAAATGTTGGTTTTTTCCGATTTCATAGTGAAAGGTACGAAGGATAGTTTGGGTATAACATAAAGGTTGATTTCTGCAATTTAGTCTAAAAAATTAAAGGGCTGAAAATGTGAAAAAAGGGAAAATTTTTGGCACACTCTCCTCACACTTGATCAAGTATAAATAGGCTAGTAAGTCACCATATTCTTCACACCATTCACTTCTCACTCTCAAACACTTGTGGAGCTTGCTTCTGCATTAGGACTTAGGAGCCTCCTTTTCTGAAGTCCTAAGTGATCACGAAAGTCAAACAATTAGACTTTTTGTTTGACTTTTAGTTCTGACCATTTTGGTCAAGTCAAAATTCAATTTAACCCAACTACGTGATCATCATGATATAGGATATAATTCCTTGTAATTATATTTCGTGATCAACATGTTTAAGTGGGTCAAGTGACGAGTTAAACATTTATAAACACTCAAAAAATGCCCTTTTGGAAAATAATCAAAGAATGAGATTCTAAGCTTATGTAACTTGTATTCTAACTTCCAAACAGAATGTATAACATCATAAAATGTATTTTTTTACTTGCCATACTCGTCATAAACCCATTTGACCTCGCGAACCCATAATTATACGCATGACTAGTTAAAATGACATAAACCATATAAAGTAGTCGTATCGGGTCAGACCTTTTCAAAACCTTCCCAAATCAAAACATTTGGTTAAATAACCCATATCACACTCACACGAGACTCCTCACTCATACGGGTATAAACCACATTCTATCCGTTAATGCTTAATCTAGTGAAACCGAGCGTTATTCTAAAGGTAACTGGTCAAAGTTAAAAGAATTACCAATGACTCATGCTGTTCATCCCAGACTATAGAGCCCTCTAGATAATCGCACCTAGATTAATAAACCTTGAATACAACTATGCTACGAGAACTAAATACATTGTGAGAAATACAACTAGCACAGGTTAATAATTTTTAGCCTATTTTTATTTATAAAACTTGGGATATGACACTAGCCACGTGGAGCGGTTATTGCAAAATGGGAAAATGCTTTCAAAGAATGTAATAACCCGATTTAATCCGTTTTCCTTGAATAACATTAAACACTTGAGGGTTAATAGTACCGTGTCCGGGCGTCCTGACTCATTAATTGTAATGGCCATAAATAAGGGCGGGGTGTAGGCACACACCTGACAGGCTGATAATATGAAATGGCGTGTATAGTGATCATGTATCGACATTTGATTTCCGGTCCCCGACTATATTGACAAATATGTAAAACTAGTAACAAGAAATCTATCACAATGTATTATAAAGGATTACCAAATGGATTTCATATATATATATATATATATATATATAGGATTAGTTCGCTCACAAATCCTGGCCATTGATTTTACACACGTGTATTGCTAGAATTTCATCATCAAAACGTAAAATACACTAGTGAATTTCATTATCAAATCCTGGCCATTAATTTACACATGTGTATGGCCAGGATTAGTTCGCTCAGTTCGCAAATACACTAAGGTTCATTATTGAACCTAATCCTATATATATAGGGGAATGTTCATTTGAGAAGAAATTTAATGTGAGAAGAAAAAGAAGAAAGAACATATTAGTAGAATACTATTTCATTTATAACTCATATCATTAATTTTTCTCTCTTTAATTAATTAATCAACTAATTATTAATTATCCTACATATAATCTACAAAACCTACACATATCAAAATTTCCTTACATATACCCTACACGGCTACACATTATAGAATTTTATCCTACACAGTCGAAATTTATCCTACACACCTCGAAATATATCCTACACAACTCGTAATTTATCCTACACAACTAGTAATTTATTCTACACTTTAAATTAAGTTGTTTTTTTAATTTGAAAAAAAAGTATATATTTTGAAAAGGAGTTACAAATATAATTTAGTTAGTTATTAAAGGGGAAGAATAAAAATGAATGATTTATGTAAGTTTACCAATATACCCTTATATTAAAATTAAATGAAAATATTAAATGAAGTAAAATGAAGCATTCTTATTGGTTGAAACTTCTTCTTACAAAAAAATTCTTCTCATTTGAACTCTAAACTATATATATATATATATATAGGTAGAGGATCCTGTAAAAAGTGCTCAAAGTGTGAGAAGTGTATTATAACACTATATATAATACTATATAACACCATATAAAGACCGTATAACAATATGTAACACCATATAATACCATATAACACTATGTAACACTATATATAATTATATAACAAATATAACACTATAGGTTGTCTGATAGCATGTCTATGATAGATGTATAGTGTTATATTTGTTATATAATGTTATATAGTGTAACATAGTGTTATATGGTATTATATGGTGTTACATATTGTTATACGGTGTTTATCTGGTGTTATATAGTATTATATATAATGTTATAATACACTTCTCACACTTTAGGCCCTTTTTACACTATCCTTACCCTATATATATATATATATATATAGGGTAAGGTTCATTTGAGAACCACCCTTATTGCGAGAACCAATGTGAACACAAAATAAAATATAAAAAGATCAAAAAAGCACTCAAATTTTTTTTTTAATATTTAAAAAAAATCGCTATATTTCGTTATAAAAAAAACCTTTTTTTCGAATAACAGTTATCCATGCACATGTGCATTTGTATCATTACTTCGACAAATTCCGTAATACGCTATCAGTAATAGACAATTGCACTTTAATTTACAATACCATCCGTAATACACTACTTTTTACATTACCAATATTCAAAATGCACATGTGCATCATTAGGTATATCCATTATATAATTTATTTTGGTACAAAAAGTTAGTGATTTTGAATGTAGAAGTAGGCCCATATACATGTTTTTTGGTTAGTTATATCTAGTGGTTGATGGTTTGGTTATAGTTGTCAATTTATGATGTAATATGTTGATTGGATGATATAAATGGTGTTTAAATACATGTAATAAAGTGAAAATATTGGTAATGATATTGTAATATGGATGGTAGGAGGTAATGATATTGTATTATGGATGGTAGGAGATAATGGTAGTGTATTATGGATGGTATGATAGATGAAAGAGAAAGTGTATTCAAAGTAGTGTACCAAAACCCCTTATTTCATGTTGATACATATAGATGCACATGTGCATTTCTAATATTGGTAATGTAAAAAGTAGTGTATTACATATGGTAGTGTAATTGAAAGTGCAATTGTCTAATATTTGTAATGAATTACGGAATTTGTCAAAGAAATGACAAAAATGCACATGTGCATGTTTGTGTATTATGGATGGCATGATAGATGAAAGAGAAAGTGTATTCAAAGTAGTGTACCAAAACACCTTATTTCATGTTGATACATGTAGATGCACATGTGCATTTCTAATATTGTTAACGTAAAAAGTAGTTTATTACACGTGGTAGTGTAAATGAAAGTGCAATTGTCAAATATTTATAATGAATAACGAAATTTGTCAAAAAAATGATATATATGTACATGTGCATGGATAACTGTTACTCGAATTTTTTTTTTAATTTTTTTATTATCAACGAAATATAGCTATTTTTTCAAAAAAAAAAAAATAGTAAAAAAAAATTGGGGGTGCTTTTCAGATTTTTTTAGGTATTACTGTTTATGTTCACACTAGTTCTCGCGGTTCTCGCAATAAAGGGTGGTTCCTAACGGATCCTTCTCCTATATATATATACACTTATATCAAATGATTTTCAAAAGAATCAGTTAATAGTATTTATCAGCGAAAGCCGACCTATTTTTAAAGATTGACCCCAGGTGGCGAAGCTCAATAGTAGGCTGCATACAGTTCGGCCATAAAACTTTGGAATTTGCGACTCCTTGGCTAAAGACATATGATCTCTAAAGTCTTCTTATTTTGATCGTGCCTTATGAGATAGCTTTCCCGAAGAAAATGCTATAAATTCTATTTAATATAATTTCAACTTTTTATACTTGTAATTTATCATCTCATCCTTTACTTCCACTGTCAATTGTGATACTGTTTTTCGACCATCACGCATAAACCCTAAGTTCAAGCCCATCGCAAAATCGGGGTGTGACAGTTACTCATTGTACTTGTTTCCCTCCAACTTTTTGTAGCTTTGTAAGTTTGAAAAACACAACTTCGAGCATCGAGATTGTATTCATCTTAACTCCGTTTTGAATACGATTTACTAAATAATGATTACGTTAATAATAATTACATATAGTTACTTATGTCCAAAGTGAAAGACACATTTTCTAACTAGTGAGAGAACTCAGTTTTCATTATTTATTTAACAGCAAATTGATTAATGAAGTTTTTAGAGTGTGTATTGTTGCTAACTAAGCTTTGGAAAGTCCGATTGCTATATATTCTAGCAAATGAGAAACGGATATTTTAGGAGGTTGGCTGTTGTCACTTGTTATTCACTGTATGTGCACATATCCAGCCTATCGCTAGCTTCATTTTAATAAAATTTTATTTGGCGTCGTTTTAAAACGATAAAACCATATAACTACCTTTTTATCTTAATTTAAGTTTATAATCATTCCCTATCTTAAATTAAAAATAGTGAGAAAGTCAATAATACTTCTTAACATGTTCAATAATACTTCTTAACATGTGTTCTTGAGTTGTAAAGTAAAAAAGGTGACGAAAGATTATGGATCACTTTTTCTCGATTCCTAAATTCCTAATCCATTGCTAATTAACTACATTTTTTTTATATAAAGGATAAGAAAGTGCAAAATTATTCCATATATAAATTATCAAGTTTCTTGTGCATCATGACTTGTACTCTATGCTTGGGGAATTTTTCAAAAAAAAAAAAATTGATTTTCCACTTTCAACCTCAAAGTTTTATCTTTTACATTTTAGTCCATTATTTATTTTCCACTTTCTACCTTAAAGTTTTATCTTTTACATTTTAACCCATTTGAAATTTTCACTTTTAACTCAAACTTTTCATCTTTTGTAATTTACCACAACAGTTTATTATTTACAACTTTGGTCCTCCATACTTTTTATCTTTTGCAAGTTTTTCGTTTCGTTCTAAATTTTGCGAGTTAACTTGTTATAATAATTCCACTTTACATATCCATTCCTTGGTTGGAAATGATGACAAATTAACAATCAGATTTGTATGCCATATATAATAACTAATCAATAATAAGGCTGGAGGGGGGGGGGGGTTTCGTCTCCAGCCCGTCCCGCTTCAACGCCGCACCGGCCCCCATCCCCCCGGCGTCGTCCAAATCGTCGGACATTAGACGGGGAGGACACCCACAAAAGACAAAACCTCTCTCACACACCTATACATACAACATATACATATATTTTATGCTCATCCCCCATTTCCTTACCTCCATCTCCTCTTTACCTCATCCTCACACCCGATTTACGTGACGCTTACGTGACGGATCATACTCCAAGGATGGGCCTCTACCGTACCGCATAGCCTAAGCAAATGTGGCCACTCAGAATTATTATGCATTTACTATTACATGGTACCGACGATTACAAAGAATCTTTAAGGGAATTGGATGCTTTTGGGAAAAAAGATTTAATTGTACTTATCTAAGATTAGAGTAGATTGTGTTACAAATGGTTCTTGTGGATTATGATGAATTAGGAAAAAGGGCTTGTGATCGATCTTGTCATCTTAGAGTATCTTTTAAAACCGGCTTACACATGTTCTTATGATATTATAATAGATTATTAATATTATTTAATATTAAACATAAACAATGACATTAGATAAGTTTTGGTATTGGTACATAGAATGATATCGATCTATGTGTTTTTCCCCAACTTTAAGAGATTACAACCAAGTAAGCTCACCAGGATTGATTTGTTGTAATAATTTATTCTGTCAACATAAAGTCTTGACAAGGAGGAATATATAACACGAACAATGAATAGAAACTAGTATTTTATTTTAGGTTATTTAAAACATGACAATAAATAAATAGAAAGAGGTCTTTACTATTATTATTTTAGATGTTTATAAAACTAATTCGTGTTCCATAACATTGAACGTTTAATTAAACTGAAGGAGTTATCCAAAAAGGGAGTTATTTTTTTTTAAATATAAACAACTCGTAGCTTTTTAAAATATCTGTGTTCATTAAATCACTTATAAAAAAACTGTAGCCACAGATGTGAAAATTTTGGCATCACAAATAATTTGTTACATGAAAATTGTTTACGTGTAAAATAAGTCGCCTCACAATATCATTTAAGCATGTGCCTATTCTCGTACAGATATTAATATCCTCATATTTTACCATGATAGTTTTTTTCTTTATATATATATATATATATATTTGTTTTTCTAACTGACATACTGATTCATTGAAATAATAGTCTACGTCATCATACTCTCAAAAACTGATATTAACTGTGTTTTTTTTTTTTTTTTTTCTCTCTTTTATTGTGAAATCTTCATATCAAAGTTTAAGATGATCAGTTATTTATTGTAAATTAATTTGATACAATTTGCCAATATACAAGATTTATAAGATAAGTAGATAGCTAATGTTTCTTTTTTTTTTTTTTATTCCAATATACAAGATTTATAAGATAAGTAGATAGCTAATGAATTTTTTTTTCCAGATAGTGCCTTTCTAGACACGGACGATATTTATTACAACAAACGTTTTAAATATTTAATTCCAGGTTTTTGTGCTGCTTTTTTTCTTTTTCTTTAATCAAAATAACTGAGTTTTGAAATGAGAAACCTGACAAAAATTTTGAGATGGCCCATAATGGAAATTATTGCATTTAGGTGTGACAACCAATAATAGAAAAATGACAATTTGTTTTAGACACTGAAGCCAAAAGTGAAAAATCAAATAAACAACGTTGGAACTAAAGTTTGTTTTACCTCATTCACAAACAAGTCTACGTAGCAATTCTTGGTGTTTAATTTTCGAAAAAAGTCGAAGCTATTTACCGACAGTCATAAAAATACTATTTCTTCACTTTTTAAAAAAACATACGGATTAAAGTATGTTTTAATTAAACCTTAACGTTGCTTGCCTGATCCTTATTCACTTTTACACCCACTCCCATCGCCATCTCAACAATTAATCCGGCAAAAACAGGTGACATCACCCGCAACACACCACTATCAGAGGTTTATCTCCTTTGTCTCTATTACTCAGCTATAACCAAAGTGGTTGCTTTTTAATGTTTTAATCATATATCTTCTTGGTTGCACATTTGATTAAAGATTTTTAAAATACAAAACAAATAACTTTTTTCGTAGAAATAAATGAAAGTTGTTTATAGCTTGTTGTTGTTGTTGTTGCCACTAATTGAACATGTTAGAAATTCAAGCTCCTGTTGCACCAGTAAGGCTGGATTATTTCTTTAAACCAATTAATAAATTAAAAGTTAAAATAAAAATAAAAATAAAAAGTTTTGAAAGGTGAATTTCATTAGAACAAAGCCAACCTCAGAACAAGGCGGCCAACAGAACAAAACATTATATAATTACAAATTTACACTAATTTTGTCATGCAGTGGCGTCTCTAAGAATTCACATACCCTGTTCGAGCTCGAAAAAATGTGCTCATATGCTTTAACGATAAACAATACAATTACGAAAATGACAAAAATTGTAGTATTTGATAAACAATGCAATTATGATAATGACAAAATCATAGTATTTTAATGAGTTAAATATCGTAATAACTAATAAGTTAATAGTTAACCAATCATAGTATTCGTGCGTACCGCTCGTTTCCTCTTTTGTCGTTTTTTGCCATCCGAATGCTTGTTTAGGAGCCATTAACGGCTAACAAGGATAATCAATGTTCACTTAACAAGAATGATCGATGTTTCACAATCACAATTTCGAGATTAATCAAGAAGTCCATACTCAACAACAATCAATAATCTTAATCTTATACTCAACAGTCACAATTAAAGCTTAACAACAATTGACGGACTAACAGTTTAACACAACTACACAATAAGTCAATAACACTAAATGAACGGACCTCTTGAGTTCTGAATCTTCTGATGTCATGTTCGAAAATCGGAATTTCGGAATCAGCGTGTGATGTTGTTCTTGTTTGCAGTGGGCTTGCAGCTTCTGATGTTGTTCTTGTTCGCAGCAGGCCAGCAACGTCTGAATCGCCCAACCCAGGCTAGCGAAGTTCTGATGAATGATAAATTAATGATGTTCTTTGTCTAATGAGTTTTTTGTTCATCCTTTCAGATTCTAGGAGACCAAGAAATTTTCAATAATCAACGACGATTCAACATCAATTGCCACCGTCTTTTATTATTTTTTATTAAAATCATATTAGTACCGGCCCAATAAACCTAATGTGAAGTGAGCTAAATTATAAACCATATAATAATATTTGATAATGGGCCTATATTGGAATTGGTTTGTACATAATTTTTTTAAAAAAAATAACACACACACACACACACACACACATATATATATATATATATCGATTTTTAAAAAAAATCACGTGCCCCTCGAAATCACGGGCCTTGTGCGGAGGTCCTCCCCGCACACCATCATAGCCGGCTCTGTTGCCATGTAATCGATTTAACTTTCGACCTATTCTTAAACCATATAAGAAACCCACCGCTTTTATTTCGCTTATAATTTATTCAACTTTAGCAACTTTGTTGTCGAATCTAACCCCGTTTCTAGCTCTCCAAATGCTCCAACATCCAATTCTTATTATTCCTTTGAAAGCCTCTTTTTTGATACCTTTTAAACCCACATGCTCACGTATATCTAACTGGTCTTTAAACGTGAAAAAGAGCAAATCTGAGACCCTACACCACCTTCTAATATGAGCCCACACCACTGTGGCAATGTAGCAAGATGAGAAGATATGATCAACCGATTCCTCCCCTTCTCTACACAACGTACAGGTTGAGTCTTCCACATTGATGTTCCTTTCCTTCAAAGTATCCATTGTTGCAATCTTGTTCATTTCAGCCCTCCACATGAGGATATTACATTTCGACGGAAGCCATTTACGTCCATCCACGACGGAAAGTTTGTTCTGAACCCTGTCATTGTCAAGGAGGCGTTTAACGACCACAGCACAAAGCCCTCATCTTCGCCACCAATCCAAGACCACATGTCTCCTTTATCTGCTAACGAAAAAGTGTACAACATACTGCATAAATTCAGCAATTAACGGACTTCTTATCCATTAGCGATAACCCTGCTCCAAGCCCAATCGTACGGAGGCCCATTGTTTTCAGAATTTACCCGATCGCTCACCTTGCACCTCTTCTCCGCTTCCAGTTTAATAAGTTCCGGGAATTTTTCCTTAAGTGGTTCGTTACATAACCACAGGTCTAACAAAAAAGTCATTTCCACTCCGTTACTGACATTTCCTTTAAAAAAGTTCCTTAAAGGAATCCCATCAATTGTAGTCTTCGGTAGCACATTTGCAATATTGCACCATACTCCTCCCATGGTTTTCCTAGCCAGAATAAAATCCCAACAAAGTCTCGTATTGTGAATAACTTCAATAACCTTCGTCCACAACTTACTTTTGTCCGCTTTGTATCTCCAACCCCATTTAGCGAGAAAAATAAAAACTTTAGAATATCTAACGAAAACTTAAGAGTCAGTTGTATGTAAGATATGGTGTTATTATAACAAAATTACCTTTTTTAAGAGAAACTTCATTAAAAACGAACACACATCAAAACCCGAGTGGTCAAAACAACACAAACAATTACATAATTACAAAGTTACATCAATTGCCTCAAGAGATCGGCTTCACTTTAGCCCTACCATTAATTCATAAAAAAACTAAGCAACTTGAGTTCACTAATAATTGTTAGATTCAATATAGTTTATTATATTTAATATATGGCCATTATAATCATTTATATAATATAGGATCAGTATATTAAATTATACATTATTATAATATTAGTTGGTAATTGTTGATTGATCATATTACCTTACTAACTAATAAAGAGTTTCCTTTGGGTGTATTTAATGAGATAACTAGAGAGCTTAAAGGGTTAGACTCTACACTTAACATCATATAATTCATCGCCGCTCTCTCTCCAAAAACCGAGTTCATCAAGAAATCATAATCACCATCAGAATTGTACACCCTAAACGGGTACTCTCCAACCTGACAATCATGTCGTCTACATGGCTACCTTTATCCCTACTGCAATTGCTCGCTTACCAGGTACACTTTTACATGTTTTACATTACATACATATAGTACCGTTCAACATCTGGTATCAGAGCATATATTACTCAAATTAGTTCTATTTGTTTTCCCTAGACCTGGAATTAAAACTGAAAAAAAACAAGTTTGGAAGAAAAATGTTTAATCAAGATTTACGGTTTTGTTCTTGGTAATTATCATGTTTTCTACATAATAATTTTGGGAAAAAGTGTTTGAATGGGTTATGATTCTAGTAAAATACGAAATCTAATAAAAAATCAAAATATGTATATTAAAATATGTTCAAGGTTTCGATCTTAGAGAAAACTGGCTAAAGATTCTTCGAATATATATGTTCTTCATGTTTATCATAAAATTGGAAGAATCACCTTATTTTGGATGGTCAAAATATTAGCATTTGTTTTTCATGTTTTGATTTGGATTCTATCCATTAGAATTTCAAAATTTTGATATAATTTTATTAGATAAAACATTTCAAAATCTTTGGATAGTTTTACTAGATTTAAAAAAAAAGAAACAAGATAAACATAATCCCTCATAAGATTTTTCGAATCATATCCTTATCAAAGTTCAAGTTTGCATATAACTATTTGATTTAGAAAATAACTCACCTTTTAATGTGGGTTCATATTTTTTTCTATCGGGGGTTCACGATTTTTGTTCCTTTAATTTTAAGAGAACTCAAATTTTCTTCTATCAATTTTAAGAGAACTTAGTTTTTTTGTTACATCAACTTTTAGAGAACTCAAATGCTCCATCAATTTTAAGAGAACACAAATTTTGCTATATTGGTTTTAAGAGAACTCAATGTAAGTGAACTCATAAAAGTAGAGTTTAAGTGAACTTATAAAAGGTAGAGTTTAAGTAAACTCATAAACTATAGAACACATAAACTTGAAAACTCAGAAACTAGGGAACTCAAAAGTAGAGAACCTATAATTAAGGGAACTCGAGAACTCTTAAACATAGAGAACTCAAACGTAGTGAACCCAAAACTCAAGGACTAGTTGTTTTCTCGAGAACTCATTGTTGTGAGCTAACTTTTTTCGTGAACGTAACTTCTATGAACTATTATCGTAATTTGCTATTAACATAAAGCCTCTCTTATCTTAAACTCTCATATTATTTGTTATCAATATCTGGATAGAAACCATTATTGGATAGAACTAGATGATACTATATACTTTCACAACTTTTGTTTTCAAGCAAATGAGAATTTAACAAAACACAACTGAGATCTGTAAATTTCATCTATTGAAACAAATTTCATGAGAAATCATGACAGGGTTGATCAGGATGATTTTTTTTTATCTAATCTCCTTCTTAGTTTTTAAATCACGTGTAAAATGCCTACATAATGCTTGACTTAAGGAATAAGTATGGGTCCCCCGAAAGTTATATTTCACTGACATTCGTGGAACTTATTCAAAACGGAATATTCAAACATATTTCATATATCATTTAAAGACTATCTACTTGTATCTAATCTGTTTCCTATGGTCCATGGTCTTAAAGAGATCCATTCATATGCGTATACTTAATATAATTTTTCTAAATATGTCCATAAGTTTCGTATGACATCTGGATGTTAAGGAAATCAAATAAACTATAGCATATCTATGATAGGTTCCCACATCACGTACATTATTGAAACTTCTCTTGTAGCATTCCTAGAGATATCAATGTTTGGTGGGAGTATTATGTGTCTTAATCATAACTTGCAAAAGTTGCAAAAGGTGGGGAGTGAAAACTTCATATTACTTCAATTTACAACTCTTATTGTATAAGACGCTGCTCCATCTTAACGTTGTTCCATCAAAACTTGTCTCCTTAGAATCTAATGCTACTCTTATAAAAGTTCCATTGTTTCTTGTTAGGATCTAAGATGCTCTTAGTATGCTATGATGAACAAATATGAATGATATTTTATAAACAATGGAAATTGCCGAATTATATGAGTATAAAAGAGTGGAAAGTTATATGAAACTGTTTTCCATTGATAATCTAAATGATTACAAATACAGAAAGATTATACTAACTCCACCTCAGCTTGATCACTCAACTTTTTTGCCCATACAAAAGGAATGTAAGTGATGTGATTAAATAGATCTCTAACAGGTGATATCTATTTATACAAGTACTAAAGCTCTGTTTACAGTCAGCTGACGTCACCTTGATAGTGACATCTTAGATTCCTAACAGAACAGATTCCTCAGATGTTAGCAAACATCTACGTGAATCTAACATCTGATCTAATATACACAAACATTGTTCTAAGCTAAATATTGTTACACTGAATAAACGTATATTTTTCAATCCTCTGTTGCTTTGTTTCAAACATCTGTTTGGCCAAAACAGGTCATTGATCTTCATGATAGTGCTTTGCTTCAACAGGGCTTTGGCCATTGAACAATGGTTTCTTATTCTTTAACAGTGTAACACCTCGTAAATTCGTGTCCAGTAATGTACTAACACATGTCCATACTCCCAATTATGCCTAATGTTGTCCTGGAGGGACTAATTTTGCCAATTATGGAAAGTACGAATGTGGAGGGACTAAAGGTGTCAACATGCTGAAACTATGCCTCCGAGTGACCCTTTACGAACCGCAAGCTTGATGCTACACGGTCATGTTCATACTCTCAAACGAGCCAATTATTGGATGAGAGGGACCTTTTTTGACATTATATAAAAGTTAGAACATAGAGGGGCTAAAGCTGTCAACATGAAAAAAGTTTGTCTTTGAAGACCCTTTGCGGACAGTATAGCCTAAGGCTTACGGACCACAAGCAGTTGAAAATACTGCTGAATACGATCGTATACGGACCATAGACTATATGTCTATACGGTCCGCAAGCTGGTGATATTATTTTGCGCATTGAAGCCTTACGGACCTCAAAGGAAACCCCTTATGGTCCGTAAAGGGGTGCCAGGAAAAGAAAATTGTTTGGGCTCCAAGAAAAACGCCAAGAAAACCACTAAATCAAAACCAGGGGCTTCATGGCAAATCTTGACACGTCTCAAGACACTTGCAATGATCTCTAGCAGGTCTCTAACACCTGTGATGATCAGAATCATGATCCTAAACTATAAAAGGGCCTTGAAACTTCATTTTCAAGTGCACCATCTCTTAAAATCTTCTCTCATCTCCTCTGGAGGTTCCTAAACTTATAGGAGCTTCCAAATCAGTTATATTTCATCCAAGGACCACTTGTAAGTGCTCCTTTCTTCTGCATTTTTGTTTTATAGGCTTTAAAAGCCGAAAGTCAAGCAATTTCGATATTTGCTTTGACTTTCAGTTTAGACCATTATAGTCTAGCCATTGTTCAAGTCGAACATGGCTACGTAATCGTAATTAGGTAGGTGTTAATCCCTCAAAATGACACCTCCTGAAAATCACGTTTACCAGGTCAATTGACGGGTCAAAGTTTTATTGTTTAAAAAGTCAAAGGGCCAGTTTTTGTAAATATTATAATATGATCATATGTGTGTTATAAATCATGTTTTTTCACTTAAACAAGTTGGTAATTAATATTAGAACATATGTGAACATGTTAAGCCTGTCAATTCCAGTTTTAAGGTCGGTTCGCAACCGAAAGTCGAGCAGTTGACTTCCGCTTTGACTTTCGATTCTGACCCGATTTAGCTTAGTTAGAAACTGAATTGAGGTTGCATTATGATCGTATTTTAATGTAGCATAACCCTCTGAGGTTATATTACATGATCATAATTAGCTTATGAGTTTATATGCAAGTTTCTATATTTTGCCAACTTTGACCAAAATGCTCTTTTTGCAATAAACAATGTTTTAATCAACAATGAACTTGCAAATGATTTATCTACTGATATGTTAATATAATTAACATATATTGATGTTATGAAACTGGTCATAAGCTGAGTTTTGATTAAAGATTGTAAATTACGTTATCTAATGACCGAAAAGGCCTTTTGACACATAGTATGTTTTTAAACCATAACTATCGATCAAAGATTAATACCTACTAATAGTATAACATATTTAATTTTTTTTCACAGTAGGTACATGATCATAACCCATATTTTTAAATAAGTTCTCAAACTATGTATGTAATGACCAAAATGCCCCTACGGTGCATAGTTTGGTCTTAAATCATAAAACTCATACATGTTTGATTACTTACTGAAATTATATTATAAATAAAGTATTTTTACAGAATGAACATGATCATAATATCAATTAATACGCAAGTCCTTATTTTACGTTGCTTAATGACTAAAATGCCCTTATGAGGCATATTTTGATTTTAAAACTTTCATGGGCATATAAGTTGCTAACCTACTAATATTACAACTTATTCAAAGTATAATGGCATATAGGACTTGTTCATGATTCATCCGGTTACCCGATATCGCTTATATGCGTACGGTTAAGCTTATGTAACTAGTTTACATAAGTTTTCCGAAACGGATCAATCCTTATCATTTTTACTTCAAATGCCAGAATGTATATTGTTTACCCATATTATACAAGTCTTAGTACTTGTTGGGTTTTAACCACATTCTATTCCGGCCATCGCTTAATCAGTCGTATCATACCGTTTTCGATATTTTAAGTTAACCGGTCCAAGTCTACGACTTGAATAATACCCGTTGACATTCTGATTGGTTATTTATACCATCATTCCAAACTAGGGCCTTCTGGTAAATTGCAACCTACCTTAGTTATTTGATTAACGGCCGAGCTATTTATAATTCTTGCATATTAAGACGAGTTTTAGCCCAGGTAAATACTCTTAACCTATTTTGCCTATACGGGCTTGGGATACGGTAAATTATTACCGTTTGGTTGGGTATGGGATCATATGTCGGATTGTGACTAGAAAATCTCCATGACCCGTTTTAAACTGTTTTGTCTGACAACTTAAACATTGGGGGTTAACGCGATTGTGTCCTAGATATCCTTGACTCATTTAATTTGCTAATGGCCACGACCGAGCACGGGGTTTAGGCATACACCTGACAGATGCTAATGCTATTATAAAATGTTTTTCCTACCCGTTAATCGAGGATAACTCCTTTGTGAGTTTAAGTGGCGTGTCGGTTAATCATGTCTTGATGTTTAGTACTGGGCCCTATATGTATTGACATGAATGTAAAACTGTATACACGATTATTTTGAATTGTCCTAAGTTATTTATAAAATCATATGCCTGTGGATCTAGAAGAGGAATTTGCAACTCCTTTGCATAAAACCTAGTAGTCTGTTGATCTCCTTTTGTACATTTTTACGATCCGCCTGTGGATATTTATTACAAACCGTCTGTATATATATATATATATATTTTGAACATTTGGACACTTTTGTTTGTAATAATATTTTAACTCCAAGACTTTTGTTGTGCTATCTGTGTTTGTGTCTATGATGATACCAATCTTACGTCACGATACTCCCCACCCGGGCCCACCGGCATTTGGTCGGAAATTCGGGGTGGGAAAGGTTGGTATCAGAGCCAACGTTTGAGTGAATTAAACACTAGCCTTTTGTGTTTAATCTCAAATGACAAAGTAGCATCTTCCTTAGACTTTCTGAGTCTAGGAAATGACCTAGGATTAACTTTTATCCTTATTAAGTTATATATTTTGTTTCTATGATGTTTGACAGGAATTATAAGAATGCCGCCAAGATATCGCGGAATGGGACGAGACTAAGGTCCAATGAGGGGAGGAGCGTCTGGACACATACCTTTCCACTCTCATGACTCAGATCCCTATCAAGATTGGGGAAATTCATACTCATTAGCGAGACCATCTGTCTCACTAGACTCGTCTCCTTCATACCATCATTCTTACCACTCACACCATTCACATTCCCATCATTCATCACACCATTCTCATTCTCATGGGTCTTTTCACCTAAACCAGTACATAAATACCCCCAGCTGCTCAGAACCAGTTGGATCAAAACATGGAGCCAGACGAAGATCCAGATCCAGAGATGCCGCCATCAGGGTCACCAGCGCACCCCATTGAAATCTCGAGTGGTTTCGCTTCTTACACGGGATCACCCTATCAAGGTTCTAATGAATGGGATCAGTATTGGAACCAATTTACGTTCAAATACACACCCTCTTACCATTCTCCTACACCGCCTCCACCACCTCCACAAGAGGATATGCACATGGAACCAGTGGAACAACCACAACCACCACCAGCTGTGGAACAACCACAACCACCTTTAGAGCCTCCAAGGAGAAAACGTGGTGCACGCATGTCTGTGCACATGGGACCGCGGTTAAGCCCGCTACTACCACTGCCACCATCTTACCCTCCTATCCCTGAGGACCCACAAATGGGTGGACCCTCAAACACTACGCCTGTGGTTGATCCGATGCCAACAACGTTTGCTCAACCACCATCGCATTGGGTTTTGACAACCCAATTCCTACGTATCCAACTACGTCTGGATACAATCCTTTTGAACCTTCTCCAACGGTAGATTATAACTACCGGGTTCCTTCGTACGACCCTTATATGTAAGAGGTCATACATAATGCCTTATACACATCTCCTTTCCCTCCTGCTTACCCAACTACGGGTTATCCAAATTATGGATACCCGTATCCTACTGTGCCTCAACCACAGCCACTTCCACCGCCATAATTAGAGGCCATTAACCAGGCCTTTGAAAAGGCGGAACAGGTTCAGCGTCAGGCCGAGAAGAATGAGAAGAAAACAAGTAAGTTCTTTAAGAAACTTATCAAGCTGATCAGGGAAAGAAAGAAGAGTGAAGGCTTTCTTTTATGTTATCTTGTATTGTTGTTATTTAGTCCCTGCGTGGACATATCTTTTCTTTAGTCCCTGCGTGGACATGTATTTCCTTTTAGTCCTTGCGTGGAAAAGTAGTTTAACTTATTTCAAAGTCCTATTTAAGGCAAGTATTGTAATTTATTGTCTGTCATTTTAATGAAAATTTTGGAGTTATTATATATATATATATATATATATGTATTCATTACATCTTTTTTAGGCGATCGTCTCGATTTTAATTCGAACTTTATCGACTCGCTCAATAATTCCAAAAGATCTTCTTAATGTTTTTGACAGCCAATTGGCAATGTCCATATTATTTGGCAAACTCTAAACGATAGTTATGGATGAATAGCCCTTTTATCATAATAGTTAAGGAAGAATAACCCTTCTATCCAGAGGTGGTGAACTATGTTCAAGCCTCCAAGCCATTATGGTCAAATGCGACTGTGGCTTTTATTTTTCAACCATTAAGATAATTATTCTATGTTAACATTCAATAAATGTTAACACTCCTGGCAGTGTGACTTGAGGAACCACACTAGCCTTCAAGGTGAAGGACTACGTCCAAGCCTTACAGCCTATATGATCGAGTTAGATCATGGCTAATATCATCAATGCGATGATCATATTTTTACATCCTTAGTGATACTTTGCCTACGGGCTATACTATATTGTCAATTGAGACACTAACAGCTGTGACCTTTATGGTTCCCGGTCCAAGGTGGTGGGCTATGCCTAAGCCTCATAGTCTATATGGTCAATAAGATCATGACTAATATCATCAGTTCGATGATTATTTATTTAACATCCTTTTGAGATGTAAATTAATTTTCCTACGGGCCGTATTATATCGTCAATTATGACGAAGACAGTTGTTGTCTTATGACGCCCTGTCCAAAGGTGGTGAAATATGTTCAAACCTTAAAGCCCCTTGATCAAATGAGATCGCGGCTTATATATATCTTTATGTCCTTTGTGACAAGCCTATGTGCTATATCTTTATGTCCTCCGTGACAGGCCTATGTGCCATATTTTAATGTCCATTGTGACGAGCCTATGAGCTATCTATAATTGTCATTATGACAATGACAGTTGTGACTTTATGATCCACTGTCTAATAGGCAATGGACTTTGTCCAAACCTCAAATGCCATTGATGGTCCTTTGTGACCTAGGCCAAGTATATACTTGATTATTTTAATATACCCTCATTAGAAATGTTAAAAGTTGGTAGTTGTGTCATTGTGCACACTGGTCTAAAAAGGGGTGACGGATTTATATATCCAAGCCTTATAGCCTATATGGTTTAATTATACCATGGCTGATGCATTTTAAGTCATCTAAAATTGATGACCAATTATTATATTGCAACTGAGCAATCAATTATTTTTGGTGTTTAGTACCAAGATTATGAGTATGGAAAACTCGGATGAAGCCAATAGCGGTCACATCAATAATGATGACGCGAATGTAAACCGCAATGCCGATGGAGGTGATCTCCAGGCTACGATTGCCACTGAAGTCGGCAAGGCCATGAATTCGTTCATGGCTAATTATAGGGAATCGAGTGGTACTCGTTCCAATCCCAATCCATTCCACATTCATCAGCTCGTAGAGAGAGCTCACATCACTCTTCAACTGCGAAGAGTGAACCTTAGATGCAAGTGCTTTACGATAGGTCTCGTTCCTCTAGAGACGGTTGCACCTACAAATATTTTGTCTCCTGTAATCCCCGAGACTTCAACGGAGAGAAGGGGAGATTGATGCCATGAAATGGCCTGATAAATGGAGACGGTGGTTGATATCAGTGGTTGTGCTGATAGGGATGTTGTGAAGTTTATTTCATAATGTTTTAAGGGCGATGCCCTCACATGGTGGAAGGCCATGATTCAAACTACAGGGAAGATTCCCCTGTACAACCTTGAATGGTCCAAGTTTGTGGACCTTATAAAGGAGACTTAGTGCCCACCGCATGAGGTGGAGAAAGTAGAGTCAGACTTTTTGACGCTGACTATAAAAACTTAGACTGTCGGAAGTATGTTACCGACTTCAACTCCTTATCGAGATTAGTGCCCTATCTGATCACTCCAAAGTCCAAACACATTGCGCGTTTCATTGGTGGTCTAGCACCAGGAATCAAGGGCATGGTAAAGGCTTCAATGCCTACCTCGTATAGGTCAGTTGTGGACCTAGCACTGTCTCTCACCCTGAAAGCGGTGAGACAAAAATTGGAAAAAACTGAGACCAATGGGAAGAGAAAAAGGGAGGAGGACAACTCCCAAAAGTCCAAGAAGAAATGTAAGTCTAGGTTCAAGAAGAAGAACCAGTAGTGGTCTGATGAAAAACCCGTCTGCAAGACCTGCAACAGGAGGCACTGGGGACAATGTCGTTCAGATCGGCAGCCAAAACCTTGCGGTTATGCAAGAAGACCGGGCACAAGACCTTAGACTGTAAGGATCTTAAGGATGTTGTCTGCTATAGTTGTGGCGAGAAAGGCCACATTAAGACGAACTTCCCTAAGGCCACTAGGGAAGGTACTTCCATGCTTGGTGGGGCAAAGAAAGGAAATGCTCAGGCCTTCCAAATGAATGCAAGGGTGGCAGTGAATGACAATAACGTCATAACGGGTACGTTCCTTATCAACGATATCTTTGCTAGAATTATGTTTGATTCGGGTGCTGATAAGTCTTCCGTAGACCATGTAACAACTCTCATCAAAAGTCCTAATTATTATTTTAATTTGACCAATAGGAAACCCTAATTGAGAAACCCAAGTGATTCTGAACAAACCCTAAAATTTTCAGAACAATCAGAATCAGGATCAGGGCCCCTAAAACTCAAGGGGGGTATACCCTAGTTAACGATTATCTAAAATTACTCGCTGTCAAAATTCGGAATTTAGAATCTGTCAAATCAGCAAAGCTAGTCCCAACCGTGGCTACCCTATAACCTATTTTTAACCCTTACGGACCGTAACATTGTGAGTCTTACGGATCGTAAGCACCTTTACGGACCGTAACATTGTGAGGCTTACGGACCGTAAGCAATGCAAAATTTTGACTATAAATAGCAGACATTGGCACTTGAATTCTGTCTTTGAAACAACGTAAATTCGCTTTACGTAGGCTGAGTTATCACAGAAACAGTCCACAAAACACACACTGATCACGAAGTGCTGCCGCAATCAGGGTAATAACTCGATCGCTATTACGATTCAACGTCCGATCGATTATAACTATCCAACGATTGTTTAAGTGCCGCTCAAATTGAGTTTATACTTTGTTATTCATCGTGATTTCAACTTAAATGTTTGAGTGCTGTTCGAACTCGGACTATACTCTGTCATTCGTTGTGAATCCGCTGAATTGTTAAGTATTGCACTTGTAAACCATTGTGAGGGTTTAATCTCGTGAATTGTCGTAACTGCTGTATTAGTTACTAACCTGTTTGTGCGTGCATTGTTATTTAAATTAGGTTAATCAAGGCTAATCAGTAGGCTTATACTCTGCTCGTTAAATCTACAATGTGAGTCATTCTCTTTTTATCAAATTACTTTCAAAAATCATGTTTATTTTCAAAGGTTATAATTACAGTGATTAAGTTTATGTAATCACCAAATTACAGCCGGTATGTGGGGTATTGTGCACATTACTACTGTTGTTATCACTTTAGGTGGGCGAACCTAATTAGTGATATTCGTCATTCATTGGGGCAGCCAATGGTGATATGACCACAGTCACCGAAATGAGTCGAGTGACAAATACTGTGGGTAGTTGGTTTGATATCAGAAACATTGTAATCTCTCTTAACACTGTGAATTATAACAAACGAGTCGTTTTAGTAAAACTGAATGATTCACTCAGTATTTCCCTGCTAACAAAACCTTTTTCAAACATGTTTCAGGTGATCTGTTGTGAGCACAGGAAAAGTGCCGTGGAGCACTACAAGCTTAGAAAAGTGGCTCAATGTAAATAAATAAAGAAACATGTTTTGAGAAATAAAGATTTCCCAGTGAAATCACTTTATTGTAAATTATGGGATTTATCCCTATATTATATATATAAACGAGCAGTTTTAATATTAATCGATCTTGTTTAAAAAGACTTCCGCTGTCATTTAATTAGATACCATCGGATTTCCTGCCTCACGGTTCTGGACCGTGTTAAACCGGGGCCGAGGGCCGTGACAGGAAAAGGTGGTATCAGAGCCACTGATTTAAGCTTACTATTGATTTTAGCCTATTAAAATAATTGAGAGATACTTAGGAAATTTAATTGCCATTCTGTGAAAACATGTTTTATTAACTGATTAATTGTTGAGTTACAGTATGGGTAAACAAAAGATTTCTGCTATCTACCACAAATTAGATACTGCAACCACAGAAAAAGGAACCTCTTCCTCCAAACACCCAGCAGATCTGGAAGAAGGGATTTTTGTCCGTAAAGCAAATTATGAAAATCCTCTTACCCAAGATAAAAGAAATTTGATTCTTAGAAATGGACAGGAGAAAATAAAGAAACCCCAAGTCAAGAAAGTGAGGTTTAATTCAGAAATCCAGGAATTAGGCAATAGGCCACCTTGGGAAGACACATTAGATGAAAAATGGGCAAACCTTTATATGCTAGCTACCGTAGTAGAGAATGCAAACCTCTAAAAATATCAATCAGCCTGGTCTAGTAGAAAATTAATCTCCAGTAAATAAATAAAAGTATATTGTGTTCTCTTTCCTATAGTCTTTTGTACAAATCCGTATGCAATAAAACTTTAATGTTTATTTGTAAAACTTTGTTCCAAAGTTTTAACTTAGCACTTTTGTGCATTTTGCATATATGCTATCCAACATGAGTGAGATATCGGAAGCATTTCAGAATCTCAACCTCTACCCAGTACCAATTGAAGTCTCCCACGACTTTACTGGTTATATTGCTGACATAGAGGAACCTCTGGAATTCCAAGCTCCACCGCTGGAAAAAGCAAAACTTAAAAAGAAAAGAAGATATGTAGGATGGAGGAAAGTGCGTAGGAGAAAGCCAGCCACTAGGAAACTCCCCAAAATAGAAAACCCTATAGATAAAGGAAAAAGAATCGAAATCGGAGAAAATTCTAATCCAGCAGAGATAGAAATCCGGAAAGATTCTAAACAAAAAGGAATAGAAATTGGAGAGAGTTCTAGACAATCTGAAGAAATCACATTTCAAGACGAAATAGACCGTCTACTAGCAAATTGTGATGTCATTAGCCCTATCCATAATAATCTATATCCTTACATAGAAACCCAACTTCCTGTAAATCGGGAACCAGCTATTCCAGACCCACTAATCCACAATCGACCTTTAGGCCAAATGGAAGAATGGTGGACAAATGACTGGCAATTCGAAAATATCATCAACAGTCCTTATTCTTTCCTTCCACAGTTTGATCCAGAACCTATCCCCAATCCTCCAATGAGCAACGAAAACTTAGCCGAACTCCGTCAGTTCGGTGAAGAGCTGATAGGTACAGGGAATAGGATCCGGGAAATGGGGGAACAAATTTCCTGGAAATACGACGAAAGGGAGCGTCGCTACTAAACTACCAGTTGACCAAAGAATAGTGGGGTTGGAAAAAAAATGTCTGTATAATAATAATAATAATAATAAGAGTTAAATATAACTCTGTAAAATGGGAAATAAAACATTGTAAGATAAACAGTGTGTATGGATGCCTATATAATATATAAAGCAAAATAGAAGTCGAAACATCGACAATTTTGGATACATATATCTGTGTTGTAAGATTTTATGTGCTTCTGTGTAATTGTGTTATTTACAATCATTTGATACTAATAGTTATAATTATAATAATTATCAGATGGAAAACGCTAGTAATGAGCCAGTTAATGAAGGGAATCAATCTGAAAAAAATCAGGAAAACCAGTATATGACTAGACAAGATATTGAAAACATCATCACTCAAGGGATAGCTAATGCTATTCCAGCAATCACGGCTGCTGCTCAGAAACCTGTTGAACCACAACAAATCATTCCTAGTAAACGTACTCAGGAAGACAATTTTAGTCATAGTGTAAATGGAAGCGGCAATCATAACGATAATAATCCACGACAGGCTCCACCTCCTAAGAAAATGAAAGCCGCAACACCTGGTTGCACTTTCAAAGAATTTCTTGCTTGTAAACCTGCTGAATTTGCAGGCAACGAAGGAGCAACTGCAGTACTGCGTTGGTTAGAGAAAACCGAAGCAGTAATTGGAATAAGTAAGTGTTCCGAAGAAGATCAGGTCATGTACACGTCAAACCTTTTCAAAGAAGGGGCGCTCGAATGGTGGAACACGGTGTTACAGGCTAAAGGAAGAAATAGGGCTTATGCCATGAACTGGGAAGAATTTAAAAGTCTTGTAGAAAGAAAATTATGTCCTGAATATGAAAAGGAACAAATGGCAAATAAGTTCCTAAACCATCGTATGGTAGGCGTAGAGTGTCGCGGTTATACTTCGACATTCTTTGAATATGATAGAGTGGTACCAACACTGGCTTCGCCAGAACCGGTACTCATTTCCCGTTATATTTGGGGATTAATTAGTGAAATTCGTAACATCGTTAAAGCTGCGAGACCTCACACTATTGACGATGCTGTGGAACTAGCTAATACCCTAACTGATGAACTAGTGCGCACAAGAGAAGAAGATAGAAAGAAGGAATTGGCTCAAAAGATTACCCAAGGATTTCGTATGGGTAATGATAATAATAGGTTCAAGAAAAGAGGAAGGAGACAATCTGCACAACCGCCTTTCTGCAGAAATTGCAAAAAGAATCATTTTGGAAAATGCAATGTACTCTGCAACTTCTGCAAAATGGCAGGACATCGTGAAGAAAATTGCAAAAAGAAAACCATAGTCTGCTATAACTGTGGAGAAACAGGACATTACAAAACAGAATGTCCTAAATTGATTAAAACCACAGACAATAAAGGCAAACCAACTGATGGAACAACAAAGAAGATGCCCAAGCATTCCAGCTAACCACTCAAGAAGCTGAACTAATCCCTGATGTCATAGCTGGTACGTTCTTGGTCCACGACGTCTATGCAAAAGTGTTATTTGATTCTGGTGCAAACCAAAGTTTTATCAATACTTCATTTTGCCAAGCTCTTAACTTACCCTTAACCACCCTTAGGCAAATTTTTACAGTCGAAACGGCAGACGGAAATTCTGTTAACATAAATAAGATTTTTCAAGAAGGAAAGATAGAACTTTTAGGTCATAAATTTTCTGCAAATCTGTTACCTATGAAATTAGCTGAATTCGATGTTGTGTTAGGAATGGATTGGTTAGTAGCCAACCATGCTCGAATTCTCAGTGATAAAAACTCTATAGAAATCCAGGCACCCACCGGAGAAGTAATTGTGATTACAGGAGATAAACCACGTAAGCCTATGAAGTTCATATCAGTAATGAAAGTTGCTAATTATGAACGAAAACAAGGAATAGTATATATGATTTCAGTAATCATTAGTACTAAGGGAAAAGAACTTAAGGAAATTCCTGTAGTCTCAGAATACCCAGAGGTATTCCCAGAAGAATTACCAGGGTTACCACCAGATAGGGAAGTAGAGTTTAGGATTCATCTAATTCCAGGAATTACACCGATAGCCAAGGCACCTTATCGGTTAGCTCCCACAGAAATGTTAGAACTTAAAAAGCAATTAGATGAATTACTAAGTAAAGGTTTCATACAACCTAGTTCATCCCCTTGGGGAGCACCTGTGTTGTTTGTTAAGAAAAAGGATGGTTCAACGAGAATGTGTATCGATTATAGAGAATTAAAAAAAGTTACTATTAAGAATCGATACCCATTACCTAGGATTGATGATCTTTTCGATCAACTTCAAGGAGCTAGATATTTTTCTAAGATAGACTTAAGATCCGGATATCACCAGTTAAAAGTACAAGAAGAAGACATACCTAAAACTGCTTTCAGAACTAGGTATGGCCATTATGAGTTTACAGTCATGCCCTTTGGACTAACAAATGCCCCAGCAGCATTTATGGACATGATGAATCGGATCTGTAAACCATACTTGGATAAATTTGTAATCGTATTCATCGACGATATACTTATTTATTCCAAAAGTCAGGAGGAACATTGCGAACACTTGCATGCACTCTTAACCTTGTTAAGAAAAGAAAAGCTTTATGCCAAATTCTCGAAGTGTGAATTTTGGTTAAAGGAAGTGCAATTCCTAGGACATATGGTGAATCACGAAGGCATTCACGTAGATCATGCTAAAATAGAAGCAATCACTAAATGGAAGGTCCCACAAACAGCTATGGAAATTAGAAGTTTTCTAGGCTTAGCCGGATACTATAGACGATTTATTAAGGATTTCTCTAAGATAGTTGTACCTTTGACTAAGTTAACCTGTAAAGCCACTAAGTTTGAATGGGGACATAGGCAAGAAGAAGCTTTTAAGATTTTAAAGCACCGATTGACAAATGCTCCAATTTTAGCATTACCCGAAGGAACAGAAGATTTTGAAGTATATTGTGATGCTTCAAAATTAGGATTCGGATGTGTATTGATGCAACGCAAAAAGGTAATTGCGTATGCCTCCCGGCAGTTGAGAAAGCACGAGGAGAATTATACGACTCATGACTTAGAATTAGGAGCCGTAATTTTTGCCTTGAAAATTTGGAGACATTATCTGTATGGAAGTAAGTTTACTGTTTATACAGATCATAAAAGTTTAAGATATATATTTGGGCAGAAAGAGTTGAATATGAGGCAAAGAAGATGGATGGAAGTTCTAAGCGATTACGACTGTGATATTCAATATCACGAAGGAAAGGCAAACGTAGTTGCAGATGCCTTAAGTCGTAAGTATCAGGAAAAACAAAAGCGAGTCCGTGCTCTTAGATTAAATCTACAAGTAGATTTAATGGAACAATTAAAGGAAGTTCAGGAAACAACAATCAAGGACGATGCTGAAGGAATGAAAGGTTATATAAAGGAACTAGAGCAAGGAAATGATGGAATTTGGAGATTCCACAAGAAACGAATTTGGGTACCTAAGCAAGGAGAATTAAGAAATAAGATTTTAGAAGAAGCCCATAAATCTAGGTATACTATGCACCCTGGAAACAATAAGATGTACCAAGATTTAAGAAAGAATTTTTGGTGGAGAGACATGAAGAAAGATATAGCAAGATATGTTTCTAAATGTCTTACTTGTTCACAAGTAAAGGCTGAACATCAGAAACCTTCAGGACCACTACAACAATTAGAAATGCCTGTATGGAAATGGGAACTTATAACAATGGATTTTGTTACTAAGTTGCCTAAAACAAGAAAAGGAAATGATGCGATTTGGGTAATTGTGGATCGATTAACCAAATCAGCTCATTTTCTACCAATGAAGGAAACCTTTAGCATGGAAAGGCTAGCCAAGTTGTACGTAGACGAAGTAGTATCTTTACATGGAGTCCCACTCTCCATTGTATCAGATAGAGATAGTCGTTTCACTTCTCATTTTTGAAAAAGTTTCCAGCAAGCTATGGAAACTCGACTAAATCTAAGCACGGCATATCATCCACAAACAGATGGGCAAAATGAAAGAACGATCCAAACTCTAGAAGACATGCTTCGAGCATGTGTAATAGATTTTGGTGGAAATTGGGATGATCATTTACCACTAATTGAATTCTCCTATAACAATAGTTATCATTCAAGCATTGAAACTGCTCCATTTGAAGCACTATATGGACGTAAGTGCAGAACTCCAGTTTGTTGGGCAGAAATAGGAGAAAGTCAATTATCAGGTCCAAAAATTGTACAAGAAACTACTGACAAGATAACTCAGATCAAGGAAAGACTGAAAACAGTTCGAGATCGTCAGAAGAGCTATGCAGATAATCGCCGCAAGCCGTTAGAATTTCAAGTCGGAGATAAAGTACTATTAAAAGTTTCTCCTTGGAAAGGAGTAGTTAGATTCGGAAAGAAAGGAAAGCTAAGTCCAAGATACGTAGGACCATTACGTAGGCTGAGTTATCATAGAAACAGTCCACAAAACACACACTGATCACGAAGTGCTGCCGCAATCAGGGTAATAACTCGATCTCTATTACGATTCAACGTCCGATCGATTATAACTATCCAACGATTGTTTAAGTGCTGCTCAAATTGAGTTTATACTTTATTATTCATCGTGATTTCAACTTGAATGTTTGAGTGCTGTTCGAACTCGGACTATACTCTGTCATTCGTTGTGAATCCGCTGAATTGTTAAGTATTGCACTTGTAAACCGTTGTGAGGGTTTAATCTCGTGAATTGTCGTAACTGCTGTATTAGTTACTAACCTGTTTGTGCGTGCATTGTTATTTAAATTAGGTTAATCAAGGCTAATCAGTAGGCTTATACTCTGCTCGTTAAATCTACAATGTGAGTCATTCTCTTTTTATCAAATTACTTTCAAAAATCATGTTTATTTTCAAAGGTTATAATTACAGTGATTAAGTTTATGTAATCACCAAATTACAGCCGGTATGTGGGGTATTGTGCACATTACTACTGTTGTTATCACTTTAGGTGGGCGAACCTAATTAGTGATATTCGTCATTCATTGGGGCAGCCAATGGTGATATGACCACAGTCACCGAAATGAGTCGAGTGACAAATACTGTGGGTAGTTGGTTTGATATCAGAAACATTGTAATCTCTCTTAATACTGAGAATTATAACAAACGAGTCGTTTTAGTAAAACTGAATGATTCACTCTGTATTTCCCTGCTGACAAAACCTTTTTCAAACATGTTTCAGGTGATCTGTTGTGAGCACAGGAAAAGTGCCGTGGAGCACTACAAGCTTAGAAAAGTGGCTCAATGTAAATAAATAAAGAAACATGTTTTGAGAAATAAAGATTTCCCACTGAAATCACTTTATTGTAAATTATGGGATTTATCCCTATATTATATATATAAACGAGCAGTTTTAATATTAATCGATCCTGTTTAAAAAGACTTCCGCTGTCATTTAATTAGATACCATCGGATTTCCTGCCTCACGGTTCTGGACCGGGTCAAACCGGGGCCGAGGGCCATGACAGACCATAAGTTTAGCAAACTATTAAACTTGTTCATAAGAACTCTAGATATTACTTATGAGGTAGAACTTGTTGATTGAACCATCGAAACCACATATTCCATTCTTGATGAATGTTCCAAATCCATTAAGAATCATTTCTATTCCTATCTCTCTTCTACCAATGACATTGGCGGGGTTCGATGTAGTTTTAGGCAGAGATTGGTTATCGCATAACCAAGCTCGCATTGCCTGCGATAAGAAATGCATCCGGTGAAATGATCACCATCCAAGGAGATTTACACTACGGATTGCTTGAGAAGGTGACACTACTCAAGGCATCCAAGTGTCTGAAGAGTTGGTATGTCATTTACATGGCACAGGTGACGGTAGATGAGCCAAAGCCCAAGTTAGAAGATATCTCTATCATTTCTGAATATCCTGATGTCTTCCCTGAAGAACTACCCGGTCTACCTCCGGAGAGGCAAGTGGAGTTTAGGATCGACATCCTACCCGGAGCTGCACTTGTTGCAAGAGCTCCTTATCGTTTGGAGCCAACAGAGATGAAAGAATTGAGAAACCAACTTGATGAGTTATTGGAGAAAGGCTTCATATAACCTAGCTCATCACCATGGGGAGCTCCTATTTTGTTTGTCAAGAAGAAAGACGGTTCAATGAGCATGTGCATTGACTACCGTGAACTTAACAAGATAACGATCAAGAATCATTATCCATTGCCTAGGATCGATGACTTGTTCGACCAACTGCAAGGGGCTAGCTACTTCTCTAAGATCGACTTAATGTCGGGTTATCATCAGCTGAAGGTCAGGAGTGAAGATGTTCCAAAGACTGCCTTCAGAACGAGGTACAGACACTATGAGTTTCTAGTGATGCCTTTTGGGCTCACTAATACACCCGCAACATTCATGGATCTCATGAATAGAGTAAGTCCATAGGTCTTACAAATCTGTTTAAACATTTAAACCCGGGGGGGGGGGGTGTTAAAATATCCTATGTATATTTCTAGTTTTCAGTTTAAATGTCGTTTATTATTTCCTAACCATTTACCCTTTCTTCCTTAACTTTGTGTTATTTGAGGTTTGGACTTGAGGTTATGGACCGGCTTATGTGGGCTAAATATCTGGACTTGGTGCTTGCTAGGCTTATCCAAGATCAAGACCCTTTCATATAGGCTTAAGGGTTTCGGAGGTTTTACGCGTAGAAAGAAGAGGCTGCCTTGGGATTCTGAGACACACTCATCACCTCTCTTCTCCTTCTCAAACACTTTGTTCATTCTCTTTGTTTCTCCTCACACGTTCATTCGTGAGGGTTTGTAAGAAGATCATCTGTTTTGATAATCTTTTGGTTCTTATTGATCACAAGTCAATCTATGATGACTGGTTGATTTCTCTTGTATTGTTCGTGAAGATTATTAATAAAACTGCATTTTGTTTGTTTAATCCTTGAAGTTCTGACAATCAGCAACCCCTAACCTTTGATAAGTTACTAGTGTAACTCATGTACCAAATTAGGGGTTGATAGTTCATAAAATGTGACATACTACCAACCACATGTATGTGTAGTTGATTCTAACATTACATACGAACTACGAGCAATAGTTGACCATGTGAAATGAAAATCCTCTGATGTTACTTTTGTCTCTTCGATGTTGTATAAGGGGCTCTGTAACAAACCTTCGAGCAGACATCAGTACAAAACTATATGAGTTTTTATTTAATAACTATGGCTTTGGAAAGATCTTTTAGAAGCTCATATATATTTTTATTAAAAGCTATTTTTGTTATTACTAATGCCCTACACGAGAAAACATAGAGGCAGTTGCATATAAAGTGCATTAAACCTATTGAAGTAAATCGACATAACTACAAATGCACAAAAGAAATGTGATACGCAAAGTCGAAGGTTTAAAATTTAAAGGAAAATATGCATCATGCATGATACAAAATTTAAAACATTGTATCATGTTGTCACATAAGTCGTGTTTATAAGGGTTACCCCTTTCTTCCAACGTACTATAGTGACATATCATAAATAAATGACGTGCTTCATGATTTTCTCTTAAACTTAAAATATTTGTAAACCAATAATGTTGGATCACCGAACTGTTACACAAAATAGAACGTTTAACGTTCTATATTGCTTCGTGGCCATACTACTTATCGATCAGCTTATAAATTACGTAACAAATAGGGTATAAAGTATTGGTTCATGCATTAGGTTCATCATCTAATATATGAATATATTTTCCCATACAATAAGGGTGAGGTGAAGGAACCGTTAGCGTAGTTAAATAAAATAATCTAGACCTTCCTTTTGTCGAATTCCTTTAATCACCAACCTGGCCTTGTATTTATCAATACTTCCATCCGTTTTCATCTTCCTTTTGAATATCCAACGATATCCAAGTGGTTTGCAACCAGGTGGAAGATCTACTAACTCCCAAGTATGATTTTGCAATATCGAATCAATTTCGTTCTTTATTGCTTCTTTCCATTGAGGTCCTTCTGAAGAGCAAACCGCTTCACGATATGTATTGGGCTCACTCTCAACTATATAGCTAACGAAGTCTAGACCGAAGGATTTTTCAACCCTTGGCCTTTTGCTTCGCCTACGATCACCATCTTCAACCTCAGGTCGTTCATATGTCTTATCATGAACTACCTCATCAACTGGTGTAGATGAGCTTTCACTTACTTCAAAATTAGGTGTTGATGACGTTGCATGTGTTTGTCTTCTCAAAGGAAACACATTTTCAAAGTAAGACACAACGTTAGGATTCACCTCCATGATAGTGTTTACGTGTACATCAGGATTCTTGGACTCATGTACAAGAAAGCGATGTGCACTACTTTGATTTGCATACCCAATGAATATGCAATCAACAGTTTTGGGTCATATCCTAAGAGCCTTAGGAGGTGGTACAATCACCTTTGCTAGGCACCCCCACACTTTCAAGTATTTGTATGAAGGCTTCTTCCTTTTCCATAACTCATATGGAGTTTCGTCTCTCTTTTGAGTGGTATCTTGTTCAAAAGATAATTAGCCGAGAGAATGGCTTCCCCCCACATTTCCTGGCTCACCCCAGAACTTATCAACATGGCGTTCATCATTTCTTTCAATGTACGGTTCTTTCGTTCCGCCACGCGATTTGATTGTGGAGAATAAGGAGGTGTACACTCATGTACAATGCCACTTTTTGCGCATAAATCAGCAAAAGGTGCAACATATTCGCCTCCTCGATCGCTTCGCAAAGCTTTTATCTTCTTTTGAAGTTGATTCTCAACTTCATTTTTATACAAGATAAATTTACTTATTGCTTCATCTTTACTTTTTAGTAAATATACATAGCAATATTTAGTACTATCATCAATAAAGGTGATGAAGTACTTATTTCCACCTCTTGTGGGTACAACTTTTAAATGACAAATATCGGTGTGAATTAAATCAAGGGGTTCGGTTATTCGTTCAACTGATTTCGATGATGATCTTGTAAGTTTGGATTCTACACATGTTTCGCATTTATAATGTGAATCAATATGGAATGTTGATATACAATTTAAATTGATTAAATGGCGTATTGAATTAAAATTTACGTGACCTAATCTACCATGCCATTTATTCGAATCAGAAAACTCAAGCATATAAGTAGAAGTAGTATCAATTTTATTCTTGTTCTTTTTGACAGCCATTACATTCAATTTGAACATACCATTTTGGGCATAGCCCTTACCAACATACATTTGTCGTTTAGTAAGTACAAATTGATCGCTCTCAAATACTAAACGAAATCCAAAGTTATTATGGAACCATCCCGAGACTAGGCTCTTGCGCAAGTCTGGGACATATAACACGTTGCTTAAAGTGAGCTCCTTCCCTGAAGTCCACTTCAAAATCACCGTTCCTTTACCCTTGATGTCCGCGGTGACTGCATTTCCCATGTACAACTTCTCATCTCCCGCAAGCTCTTTGAAGGTGGTAAAGAGGCTCCTGTCTGGGCACACATGACGGGTCGCTCCCGTATCAACCCACCATCCTTTTGGAGTGTTGGTCACAGCATTGACCTCATCCAACATTGCGGTTTTGTTGGAAATCATTGCAACCAAAGGCATTCCGTCTTCATCTACCATGTGCGTATGCTCACGCTTTAGTTTCTTACATTGGTTAGCCCGATGCCCCGGCTCATCACAGTTGTAACAAGTCCCTTGGAACGTTTGAGGTTTCTTTTTCACAACCCCTTTCTTCGGTCCAAGTTTGCTAGCCTTTGCTTTCTCTTTTTCCTTTTTCCCTTACCTTTCTTGCCTTTAGAGGATTACCCATGCTCAACCAAATTTGCGCTAGCACTAGTCTGCGCAAGGCTGCCTTTTTGGGCAATTCTATTGTCCTCTTCAATCCGAAGACGAACAATAAGGTCCTCTATAGTCATCTCCTTTCGTTTGTGTTTAAGATAATTCTTAAAATCCACCCAACCAGGAGGTAACTTTTCAATCATCGCTGCCACTTGGAATGTCTCGCTAAGTGTCATGCCTTCCACAAAGATGTCATGTAGTAGAATTTGCAATTCTTTGACTTGATTCATAACTGTTTTAGAATCAACCATTTTGAATTCCAAAAAACGGGCTACCACAAATTTATTTGTGCCAGTATCCTCCGTTTTGTACTTCTTGTCCAAGGCATCCCAAAGGTCTTTGGAAGTCTTGACGTTGTAGTACACATTATACAACGCATCCAACAGGCTGTTTAACACATAGCCACGACATATGAAATCTGAATGCTTCCATACATCTACCGCGCACTGTCTTTGTGCGTCGGTCTCCCTTTCCACAGGTTGGGGAGCGGTTTCCGTCAAGAACCTCGCAAGGTTCATGGTGGTTAGCTAGAAGAACATCTTCTGCTGCCACCTCTTAAAGTGTAGACCCGACAACTTCTCGGGTCGTTCAGCTTGATTAGCCACTGTGGACGCTCCCACAGTGGTGGCGTTCACGGGGGGTTCCCGTCACAACATTCGTGTTGTTAACGTTGACATTTTCGTTCAACATTCTGAAAAAATAAAATTTAAAGTTTTAGTCCAAAAATTCTGTTTTTCACAAATAAACAGAAGGAAACTGCTAAATTTTAATTTTTACCACAAATTTACGGTTTAGGCTTCTAAGTCCAACTTTGAAGACCAAGTCAGAAAGTTTTTAGCAAATTTATTAGGACAGAACTGAATGTAACCAAAGATGTTTTCAACCAAAGTCACTCCTTTGAAGATGAAAACAAAAAAAAATATGTTTTTAAAACACAAACTGAGTGAAACAAAACTGGTTTAAATCACAAAAAAGAATGGTTTTGATTACACGAACGGTGTTTTAAAATTTGTTTTAAGATAGTAGGAACCGTTAGCGTAATTAAATAAAATAAAAACAAATTTTATTATTTTGATTACAATACAGAAATAAGAAAGCTAAAATTACTAGTACAATTACAACTGAAATAACAAATACAAGAAAGGAGTAGAAGTAGAAAACCAAAAATGGCTGAGTCACGTGTTCAACACACTTCCCTTAAAACAAATTCCGAGTCTCCCAAGAGTACTCATTTTGTTTCCCAGGGTACAACAGCCGAAGCAGCGTACTGCCGGAGTTGGCTTACAACGGGAAGGTTACCTTAAAACTGCAAGAGAAAGATCAGATAAACTATAGAGAGAAAGTGAGTTTGCTGTTGTTTTTCTGGTATCTCTGCAGCTGTGTATGGAGCTGTATTTATACAGCTCCTAATTCGAAACAGTCAAAAGGAATTAAAGGAGAGGTTTAAATTGCATTAAACGTCTTCAATGCAATTTAATACGTCATTTAATTCTCAGTCAAAGACAGTTAACTCGTCAGTTTCGAAGCTGAACTGTAACTGCACTGTCATTCAATGTTGGAAGCTTTTGCGTGCGCGCAGGTCTGCACGCTCATGCGCGCGTGCGCCTTTTTGGCTCACTGCCATGCGCACGTGCGCCACACTGACTCAGGTCCATGCGCGCGTGTGCCACGTCACCTGTGAGCCTATACGAGCACGCAACACAGTCGCGCCGTTTTGGCTCACTCTGCTGCGCCGCACACGTCACAACAGGGCCCATGCACCATGCGCAACCACGCGCCTTCGTGCCACTTGTACTCGCGCGCGGACTGCCACGTCACGCGCCTTGAACCCGCACGCCACTACAACCACTTGGTCCTTGCAGCCCCTGTGATCCACCACACGCACGTGGTAAAAAATACAAAGGCGGCTCGCGGCGATGCGAAGTGCAAAGTGCGCAATCAAAGTGCCACATTGCGCCTCATCGCCCACGCCACGCGTGCGCGCGTGTGCGTGTGCGAGTGCGAGTTAGGGTGCTCCTCACCCTTCGCGATTACACTTAGTGTGTGCTTCCATGAAACAATAAGGATGGAGAGTTCCCACTTAAATACCCATTTAAGTTTCATCTCTCCTCCTATGTGGGACAAGGTGCTACTCGCCCTTTTGTTTCAGCATTCAATGTTTCAAACACCCAACTTTGAGCATCGATATCTCATTCATCTTAGCTCTGTTTTGGACATGGTTTAGTTTGTTGCGAAGCTCTTCCAACATAGAACACAAACCCACAAATAAATATATAAAACCCGCTCATTTTCTTATATTTATTTCTAGTCCAACATAGGAAAAAAATCATTTTCCTATATTTGTGAAAAATGCTATTTTCACCAATTTTCCAACAATCCCCCACATGAAAAATGCTATTTTCATCAAATTTCCAAAAATCCCCCACATGTATGGAAATCGATCTTTTCCTTACACTTTTCAACGATAAACTTCGACAGTTGAGTATTGCAAGATAGGTAGGTTGTAACCTTTGAACCTTCTTTTGTGAAGCATACTTAGCTTACTAGCGGTTTGTAGACGCGATGTCCTTGAACATACCCCCATTTGTGTAAACGACAATACACTTCACACAATACTCTCCCTGGTTTGGCCAACCCCTCATTGTCGTATCCTATTATGGTCCTGGAACACTAGCCTGGTTCTGCGAGAGCTCTAGGATTTGCGCACCCCACAAATCCATTCAAAGCGACCCCACTTCTCTCCAACATAGGTGATTCCCATGAATCATTAAAAACATCATGGTTATTTGATTTCCCGAAATCGTTAACCTTAATATGCTTAGCCTCACTTCAATGTCACTGATTGGAATGGACTAGGAAGTATATATAACTCCCTTTTATTTAGTTTGGGGTACTCCCCCACAGTGACTCCGTTGTGGTAATATGATTAAGTTATCCTGTTGAACTTAGATCTTGGGATCTCCAGTCAACTAAGTTAGGTTTCCCTCATATTCGCATTTATCACGCGCTTTAGTCCCATTCCTCTTCACGACGTTTCTACTAACTCTCTGCTTTAGCCTTTTGTAAACGGGTCTGCAATGTTATCCTTTGATCTCACATAATCAATTGTGATAACACCCGTTGAGAGTAGTTGTCGTACCGTGTTATGACTACGTCGCGTATGCCTTGATCTGCCATTGTACATCAAGCTTTGAGCTCTACCAATCGCCGATTGGCTATCACAATGTATACAAATGGCTGGCAAAGGCTTTGGCCATTTAGAAATGCGGTTTTAACGTCCATTTGGTGAACTTCCAAATTTCTTAAAGCCGCTATAGCAAGAACCAATCTAATCGAGGTTATGCGCGTCAGAGGCGAGTAGGTATCAAAGTAATCTAGACCATCCTTTTGTCTAAATCTTTTAATCACCAACCTAGCCTTATATTTATCAATACTTCCATCCGTTTTCATATTCCTTTTGAATATCCAACGATATCCAAGTGGTTTGCAACCAGGTGGAAGTTCTACTAACTCCCAAGTATGATTTTGCAATATCGAATCAATTTCGTTCTTTATTGCTTCTTTCCATTGAGGTGCTTCTGAAGAGGAAACCGCTTCGCGATATGTATTGGGCTCGCCCTCAACCATATAGCTAACGAAGTCTGGACCGAAGGATTTTTCAACCCTTGGCCTTTTGCTTCGCCTACGATCACCTTCTTCAACCTCAGGTCGTTCATGTGTCTTATCATGAACTACCTCATCAACTGGTGTAGATGAGCTTTCACTTACTTCAAAATTAGGTGTTGATGACGTTGCATGTGTTTGTCTTCTCAAAGGAAACACATTTTCAAAGTAAGACACAACGTTAGGATTCACCTCCATGATAGTATTTACGTGTACATCCGGATTCTTGGACTCATGTACAAGAAAGCGTGTGCACTACTTTGATGTGCATACCCAATGAATATGCAATCAACAGTTTTGGGTCCTATACTAAGAGCCTTAGGAGGCGGTACAATCACCTTTGCTAGGCACCCCCACACTTTCAAGTATTTGTATGAAGGCTTCTTCCTTTTCCATAACTCATTTGGAGTTTCGTCTCTCTTTTTGAGTGGTATCTTGTTCAAAAGATAATTAGCCGAGAGAATGGCTTCCCCCCCACATTTCCTGGCTCACCCCAGAACTTATCAACATGGCGATCATCATTTCTTTCAATGTACGGTTCTTTCGTTCCGCCACGCCATTTGATTGTGGAGAATAAGGAGGTGTACACTCATGTACAATGCCACTTTTTGCGCATAAATCAGCATTCAATGTTTCAAACACCCAACTTTGAGCATCGATATCTTATTCATCTTAGCTCCGTTTTGGAAGTGGTTTAGTTCGTTGCGAAGCTCTTCCAACATAGAACACAAACCCACAAATAAATATATAAAACCGGCTCGTTTTCTTATATTTATTTCTAGTCCAAAATAGGAAAAAATCATTTTCCTATATTTGTGAAAAATGCTATTTTCACCAATTTTCCAACATGAGGTATTTGGATATGATCCCCCAAAATTAGGTGCAGATACCCTCTATATGACGCGAATAGGCTTATACGCGTCGTACAGAGGTTAAGTGCATTAAACGCGTCAAAAAAAACATACCTATACATCGCGTATCGGGCAATACGCGACGTATAAAATTATGGTAGTTGAAGCATCAAATCCCATATGACACGTATAGGCATATACGCGATGTATAGATACAATGTACGAGAATTTTAAGGTATAATTATTGACATTAGAAGGAGTCCAAACTGAAAAAAGTTTGAAAAGGTGCCCTATACGACGCGTATAGGTGCCCTCATACGCGTCGTACAAGGCACCAGCGAATGTCCAAATAAATAGGGGGTGTCCAAATTAGGGATGAACAAATCAGACCCAGTACCGGTACCGGTACCGAACGAACCGGTACTGGTAACGAATTTACCGAACCGGGTGCTTTTTCGGTACCGATTCGGTACCCACTTTTGACATTTTCGGTACCGGTTCGGTACCGGTACCGAACAGGTACCGGTACCGAACCGTACCGAACCGGGTATATTCGGTACCGGTACCGGTACCCACTTTTATGGATTTTCGGTACCGGTACCGGACAGTACCGAGCTCATCCCTAGTCCAAATAACATATCCCTATAATAAATACAACTTGACCTATATATTAATATTAAGAAAAAACACAAAGATTTAACCGAGCATAATTGAAGAAAAAGCTTAACTAATCATCCCCAAATTGTGAACGACACTGATACAGGATGGTTCCTAATGAACTAAAGTAGACGATGAATAAAGCAGGACGTGGAAGCTAACGAAGTCAACCCAAAGATAAACCATGTACTAGGTACCCAGTATACAGCGACTTGGTGTAATAAAAGGACCACTACACCTTTTTAGGATACCAAAATGGTTTCCTTTTGCGGATGGATTTGAAATACAATGACAACCACTAAGCACTTATCTACAAGTCTTGTGCCCCACATAAACCATCCATTTGGTGTATTAGTTTGTATGTATAGAAGGCTGCAACTAGATAGGACCATTAAAGATACATAATTTGGTTTGTCTTTAGCACAAGTTGGTCACATTAGGTTAAATGGTGGAACCACCACTAACTTTTTTGACAATCCTATTGTCTTATTCACAAACTAGAAAAACGTGATTCAGTTTATTACCTTTGCTTAATTAGAGTACGTTTAGTCTCGCCTTTAAGCGTTAACCAAAATCTATAAGAGTATTCGCATCCCATCCGCGATAACGCTCTAGATTATTAAATTTTAAAGAGATTGCTTAAAAACACTTAGCGCTCCTTCCCCCTATCTTCACATCCCACCCCTATATTTTAAGCATAATCCTGCACGAAAGGTTTAGATGTAAATGCATATTCTTTGAATTCCCATTTTTTTACAATACTGAATTTTTTTACACATGTATACTTTGAGTTTGTACGATGAGTCTGAAACTAGGGAATAGATATAGAAATACAGTAGTTGGTTTTTTACCTTTTTTTACAGTAACACATCTTTCGAGCATCTACAACGCCTTATTTGTGGGTGGCCACCATATGCCAACGTGGGTATGGGCATTTCATCTTGAAGCATTGGAGGAAAAATCTTTGGATGAATTTGTGAGTGTGCATTCGTCCGATGGAGAAGAATGGATGAGGTGGGGACATAATTAAGGTTGGTTTTTTATTTGTGTATTTTAGTTGTATGTTACGTGGGCTTATAACTTTTACCATGTGCGTGCATGAATGACATCATCAAATTTATTTTAGTTTTTTAAATTTTATTTTTTAATTATTTAGAATGTAGTATTTGAATAGTAAAATAAAAATATATAATGCTTTATTATATAAACATAAAATATATATATAATCTTTTAATTTTAGAAAAGATTAAAAATATGTTAGATTTTATTTTTAATAACATAAAAGGGGCGATCTATAATCATTTCACACGAAAAAGGACAATTACAAAGCAATGGCAGGTAATAACATTAAAAAATAATTAGTGATGAAAAGATTAAATGTAAAAAAGTGATGATTTAATGATGTTTGTTATAGAGATTTGGTTGTTATATTCTTTAAAAAATAACTTTTACGTAGATTAAACATTTATAAATGTTTGTGAGTCTTATTACTAGATTTATCATCAACGGCTTGCACCAAGAAATAGTTCTAATTAAAAACTGATATTAATTAAAATAGGGAATGCTAAATGTACATTCCTTTTTTTTTGCACTACTAAATATTACACTTTGTGGGTATTAAACTCATGATTTCCCTCTTCTAAAACATTTAGGTGGTGTTTGTTTTTCTAAAAAAATTTCTGCACAGCCTCTTTGGTTTGCGTCGTGCATATCATGCGCAGAAATTGTCATCTGCAGACTGTTTGTTTTTTCGAAAACGTTTCATTAAAAAACGTTTGCTTGAGCTCTTTTCGGTGCAGACTTGGTCCAGCCACTTCTAAGATCTTCTAAGGTCTGCAAAGGGTTAAACACCACCACCGTCCATCACCACCACCCACCGTTCACGTCCATCACAAACCACCACCATTAAAACCCACCACCATCGTCCTTACACCACCACCAGTCTATTTTAGAAATCTACATATAGACTTCTTCTTATAGTCTGTAGAGATTTGGTACATCTCTTCTTTTACAAATGTCTGCAGAGTTGATCCAGAGACTGGGTACGGTTATCTCTTAAAAAACAAAAAGCACCCCTCAATGACTATACTCCCCCTTTTATTTTTCACACCATCTTTTATAAAAGGAAAATAGTTTTGAACTTGTCAAATTCTACCCTTTAGAAATCATTATTTTTAATTCTCTAGCTAGATCTCTTCTTGATATATATTGCATGTGAACGACTTGCTTTTGTGTTAAAAATTCTGTTTGATCTTGCCATGGAGGCAATGGAGAAAAATCAAGACCTTTCACCTTGACTGTAAGAACTTCAATATTATTCCTATCACTAGCATATAATTGTATAAAACCAAATATAAGAAACAAATTTTGTGTTGCTTGACTGATGGGAACCAAACCGTGGATATACGGACATTTTTATCTTTTATCATATATTATACTAGATTATAGACCCAAGTATTAAATAAGTTAAATAAATAAAATATTTTACCTAAGTTAAAGATGATAAATATTAATATAAAAATTGCTTCACACCACATAATCAAGAAAATATCAAAGTTTTTTCTTTGAAATTTAGAGAAAAATACAATAATTTTGAAATAAATTTACACATATTAAGAGACCAATATATGATAGATAATTATTGCTAATTATTATTATTAAATACATAAGTTAAAATTTACAATTTAGACAACTTGAATTATAAATAATTTGAAATGAAACACTAACATGAATAATATGCTAGTAGTTCTAGATGTTAAACATCAGCTTGAGCATAGATTTCACTAACGGTTTTCACTTTAATATAATATTTTTTTTCTTTTGTGTTTTTATGACAAGAACATTAAAGTTTAAACATTTTTTAAAATAACCATAAAATTTTTATGCTCTGAAGTTTACCGACTTTATTTCTTTGGGTTTTTTTTCTTTCGGTTGTTATACAGTATATCATTGCCGTAATGAACCAAACCGATATCGATCCAAATTGAATTCCCGCTGAATCTTACAATGGATTTCAGTGATTATTGTTTCATATAATATATATCTGTTATTGTTAATAACTAAAGCAAATCAAATCTGTCCCGTTACTTTATCACACTGATCACATGTAAACTCAAGATGCTACATAAATATGATCTACAATAATTAGAAATAACTTAATTATTATTGATCATAAATTAAAATATAGAGTAAATTACAAGTTTTGTCCTTTATCTATATACCATATTGCAGGTGGTGTCCTTTGGCGCAAAACTTGACGAGTTTCGTAGTTAATGTTTCAAATTCTTATACGTTATGTCCTTTGAGCCTCACCTAGTTAATTTTTCTTGTTTAATATGGGCATCCAATGGTATTTTAGTCTTTTTACATATTTATTTAATATCATTTTAAAAAAAATAAAACAAAACGTTTTAAAAAAATATTATTATTATTATTATTATTATTATTATTATTATATTTTTCATAACCCCTCTCTCTACCACTCTCTCTTTCTATCATACTTCCACCATCAACACCACCAAATCTCCAGCATCGACATCACCGTTGTACACCTCCCAGTCGCTAACCAACCCCCACCTCCAAAATAGTAATCTCTGACACCCCCCAATAGACCACACCTTATCAACGACCACTGACTTTCACTTCAGAGGTAATCTCTTAACCAGATTAGTCCAATTTCATACAATATGTAAGCTTTTCATGAAAAATGTGACCTACATATTTTCTTGATATTATGCAACTCTCGTATCATAGTTCATGTAAGTTTGGTGCTTTATGGCAATTCATTATCTAGGTTAGTGTCAAAAGAGATTAGGCCAACAACTTATTTGACCACCACTGACCTTCACAAGCACCATTGCACCAACCACAATCCACCATCACCACCTAACAGAAACCCTAGCCCCAACCTACAACGACCCGAATCACCAACCACGCCGCTAAACCTACCACCACATCCACCATCACAACCCGTCATCGTCTCCACCAATACCACCCCCACCGGAACCCTAACCCCAACCTGCAAACAACCCAAATCACCAACCACCACCACCAAACCCATCGTCACAACCTACCGTCTCCACCATCACTATCCACCACCGCTCAACCATCGCCACCGACCACCGCTAAACCCACCATCTCATATTTGGATAAGGTGTGATAGATAGAGAGAGAGAGAGAGAAGAGAGTGAGAGTTAGAGGAGAGAGAGAGGAGTTTGGAAAGACTGACTGTGGAGGTTTTTTAATTTATATATTTTTTTAATTTTTACACAAATAGTCCCTTGATATAAGTTATTTACTCAATACTCTCTGGAGAGGTTAATTGACAAAAACGCCCTCATATGCAAGGTATACACATGACCAGATTTAACAAGAAAAATTAATTGGGTTAGGCTTAAAGGATATATCGTGCAAGATTTTGAAACATTAAGTATAGAACTTGTAAAGTTTTGCGCCAAAAAATACTGCCCGCAAAATGGTATATAGATAAAGGACAAAACTTGTAATTTACTCTAAAATATAAGTTAGGGATTATATAAAATTTAGTTTAAATACTCATTTAAGTATTTATCAATTTAATTTTTAAATCTTTTAATTATTTATATTTTATAATTTAAATATTCCTAATGAAAAAAAGAAACAAAGGCAAAAGCTATGTAACCTTTAAAAAATAAAGTTTAAGAAATTGATGCAAAGATAAATTGAGATAATGTATAATAATTATATATATTTATATATTATTAGATATATCAATAATATTTACATATTATTAAATATATATCAACAATTAATAATATTAGAGATTATGCTAATATATTAAGATAATATTAATTTAATATAAAATTTAATTTAAATACTCATTTAATTATTTATATGTTGATAATTTAAATACTTTAATAGCAAAATAAAGACAAAATCCATATAATCATTAAAAAATTAAAATTTAAGAAATTAACACAACGATCAAATAGGATAATCTATAAGAATCATCTATATTTATGTATTATTATATATATTATATTATATATTAATAATATTAGAGATTAATCTAATTCATTAATAGTGTTAATATATATATATATATATATATAGGGCTTGGTTATATAAGAAACTCTATCTTTTTAAGGAAACTATGGAAACCCATTGTGAACCATTGATTAGCTTACATCAAACTTGATCAATGGCTATGATTATTTTGGTATGAATAAAATTAAAAAGAAATAAAAAGTACTGCCATTTAGTACCATTGAAGGGCATTTTCGGAAGTCAACAAAGACATTGGAAAACAGAAATCACTGCCATGCAGTAGCCGTCTAATCAAGAACAGCAAACAAAATTCAAAATTTTTTCTTCTTTCACATTATACTCATTGCTCATCTGTTCCGGAACGCTAACACAGAAGCCGATAGTGGCCAACTTGGACAATGAGGAACTCGTTCATAATATTGTCGTCGTCCGTGAAGATGAAACGATTAAGGAAGATTCAGAGTTCAATTAAAAGGTTAGTTTTGTTGTAATCGGTCATGTAAAAGGTGGTTTTGTTCTACCAATTTATCGGAAAATGGCACCTGAGTTTGTTTTCTTTTATATATGTAGGACTTCGAAACACAGATTAGGGCAAAAAAGGTCTGAGAGCCGTACAGTTGTGATTATATCCGACGAACCCAAGACAGGACCTTCCAAACAACAATCTGACTTTGGTGCGACCCAACGGGAGTTAGGTTAGAATTTTTATGTCTCTTAACATTGTTCAAGGTGATCTATATATGGATAGTGTGTTGGATAAGAAATTGTGCATAACAGAATTTTGTTGGCTGCCTTGCAGTGTATGATGATACCGATAGTGTGTCACCAAGCCATGGGAAAAGACGGAAAGCAGGTAACGGGTAACCAGTAATATTGTTTATAATTTGTATAATGTCTTGTTGGGCTAATCGTTTTTGTTACGAATCTATCGGTGCTAAATGAAGGTTGTGTGGAAAGTTCCTTTTGTTACAATAGTGACTAATTGCGTATCCAGTTAAATCTGAGTAACATGTTTGAAACTGTAGGGAAGAAAAGCATTGTCGGGGATAGTTCTGGGTGTGGAAATAAAAGAAAACGTGGTTAGTTAAATATTGTTGGCTTTGATTAACATGTGTTAATTGGGCATGACCTTGAAAATTCATTAACATGTGATAATCAGCAGGGGAAAGAAACAACGCCGATGATAAGTCTGGCAATGTAATGCGGAAAAACCGTGGTTAGTTATTTTTTAAGCCCTTCAAATTTTTGGATGTTACGAATGAAAAATTGTTACATGTTGTCATAGGTGGTTGTAAAGTACACTAATTGTTTGGGTTGTTGTGGTTTCGTATAAAATGTTATTTCAGTAAGTAGGGCAGAAGTGACGGCTACATCGAAGGGTGGGACGTTAAGGACCAAAAAGAAGAAGGGTTCGGAGGACAATGGGAAAGGTAAAGCAGGGAAACCAAAGGTAGTTGGTAACAAACCGGAAAAGGTTCAGAAAGCCCGTAAGCGAGCAAAAAAGGATGAATTTCCAGGCATAAGGACAAGATCTGCACCACTGCAGTTTTATAAATGTGTACGGGCATTGACAGAACAACAACGTGACGCAGTCAGGCAAATGGGCTTTGGTCGTTTGCTAACTTTCAGCGTTGATGGTTTGCCGGCTAAGTTAGCTTATTTTGTTGTGGACAATTTTTATCCCGATAAGATGGTGATATGTACGCCTGCCGGGGATATCAAGGTGAACAGGAAAGTGATACATAAGTTGTTAGGGATTCCGACTGGTGGACAAAAGATTAGTTCGATTAGTAAGCTGCCGATGCTGATTGATGCCATTGCTGATTGGAGGGCGAGATACCCGGGTGTAATGGTGCCTCCAACAAAGATGGTGAAAATGATAGATGAGTCCGATGGCGAAGACAGTTTTGATTTCAGGATGGATTTTGTAATGTGTTTTGTGGCAGTGCTGGTTGATTGTCATAAACAAAGTTGTTTACGGGAAGAAATCTTAGAGTATCTGGATGACGAAATGGACTTTGCAACAATAGACTGGTGTGACCTTGTTGTAGAAAAGCTGAGAACTTGCAAAGATACCTGGAATCGGCTTGACCCACAAAGTTTCTTCGTTGGTCCTCTAACGATTCTGATGGTAAGTGCACTTTTAATTATTTTAGATAATTAACATGTGTTAGAATACTTGATTATTTCCAGGCTGAACGGATCGTTGTTTCTTGTAGTTGTTGTACGTTGATAGCATTGAGTGCACGGGGATGGAGGTAGACAGTGCGGTGTGTCCTTTAGCTTTTTGGAACTTGAAAAGATTGCGAGAGAGAGAAAGGCTTGAAATACTTGCTGGTGGGTTTGGACTAGGACGGTTTAAAGGATTAACACGTCCCAGAAACTATAACGTGGAACACTGGGCAAGTAAAGAGGTAAAGTTCTATGCTCTAACATGTGTTTTTTACAATTAGTATATAGTGTTAGTATCAAAATGGTGAAAAACTATTTTCAACAGGAGAGGTTGACGATAGTACGACAGTTAATAAACGTGACAAAGAAGAACAAAGTCAAAATTGAGGGGATGTTAGAATCGCTATTGGTGGAGAGCCATGAAGACGAAGAAGTACAAACGTTGAAGGCAACGTTTGAAAGTATGTTTGAGAAGAAAGTTAGTGAAAGTGAGGATCACGATGACGCGGTAGATTTAGCGTCACACAAGATCAATTCGGTCTTGGGAGATTTGAGAAATGATGAAAGCTTTCACATCAAGGAAGGAGAGAACGCTGGTTAGTAACTGTTATTCTTTGTGTTATTTAGTTTAATAATTTGGAATCCATTTATCGTTGTGCAAACGATTTCGTAGGGGATGGCGTGGACGACGATTTTTCGGATGGGTCACCAATAGCGAGCTTGTATAGGAAGTCGCTTATCCGGCGAAACAAAAAAATCAGTAAAAGTAGATTGAAAGCAGTAGGATCTTCAGCAATAGACTTTGATGCCCAAGAAGGTGTGCTGACAATGTTTATGAAATGAACACTGAACCACGTGTTAATGTGATACCTGTTGTGTTGGTTATCATTCTTAAAGTGATCACTGTAACACATTTGACGGGTGTGGCAACCTGTATTGATTGACTAATTTTTTTGGGGTTGCAGCTGATGTTGCGGGCCAATCAATCGTAGATGATGGTGGAGAAGACTATGCTGAAAAGATGGAAGATGGTGGAAAGTCGGGTCAGGTGAGGAAATCTGCAAGAATCGGGAAGTTAAAGCATGTTAGTGAGACAGAAGAAGGGGTTGTGACCCCAAAGAGAAGAAAGACAAATATGAAGTTTGGTGGACAATACACGGATGGTGGCAAAGAAAAAGGTAAATTGTTACATGTATTACCATTTTAAGAGTACGTTTATAGCGCGAAAAGAGTTTATGTACCTGTACTATATGTTATGGAATGAAATGTTTTGTCTAACACATGTTAATATGACTTTGATCGTATAGTTTAACATTCTATTGTGGTTGCAGCAGATGGTGCGGGGGAATCAAGCGTAGTTGCTGATGGAACTGAGTGTACCGGAGCGCTGGAAGAAGGTGGTATGTCGTTGCGGGTAAGGAGATCTCCCCGTCTGAATAAGTTAAAGGATGCTCCTGAAATGAAAGCAAGCTTTGTGACCCCGCATTGCCCGAAGACAAATATAAAGATTGATCGGGAAAAAACGGATGATGGACTCGAATCAGGTAAACTGTAACATATGTTACCAGTTTCATCATACATTTAGATTTAGAAGTACACGTTGACGGTGACGCGTAGTTTGTTGCTCGTTAAAATTTATTACCCTCTAATATGCGTACGTGTCTGAAACCCATTTAATATTTCTGTGATGTTATAGGCTTCAACAAGTCTGAGAAGCAACTGGAAGAGAGAGAACTGGGGTTTAGTGAATTTGTGGAAGAAACAAATGAAGTCGTCGAAGGTGATAAGAGTGTTCATGATGCTGGTAATTCAAGTGGAGGTGACTATAGTATTGGTGGGGCCGAACAAAATAAAGGAGCCGGAAGCGTGGATAAAAATGATGCTGAAGAAGTGTATAAGCCGCTGGGTTTAATGCGTGCAATACTGCGTATTAAAGCAGCAGAAGTGCATGGTGCTGTTAATGATAAGGACGAACATGTGGTTCTGGATGGCAAAGGCAAGGGGGCTGTTGATGAGTGTGACCGTGATATTAAGGGTAATTATTTATGCAGCTTCTGGTACTAAGTTGTGCATGAGATGTGATAAGAATGTTTTATGCAGCTGAAGAAGGAAAGATTGAGCATGATGGGATGCATTCAACTGATGTAAATATGCAAGGGTGCAGTAGCGCGGTGGTAGACTCTGTCACAGGCGCAACTTTCGATAAGGACCAGGATGTCGAGGGTAAAGGGAAAGCGGCTGAGGAGGTGTGTCAGCTGGAAAAGAACGGTAAAGATTTTCATGCTCTAACATGTGTTAACTGCTCCCCTACCTGTATCATTTAGTGAGTTAACATGTGTTAATCATATACACAGTCTTCGGAAACCGTTTTATTTTATTAGCCATGTTTAGGCATGTCTAATTTATTCGAAAAATGTTTATGCAACTACAGATAGTAAGATTGAGAATGAAGTTAGGGCTGCAGCTGATGGAAGAAAAGAAGAGAGTGGTGGCGTCGTGTTTGCATCTGTGGAAGGTGCTGTTAATGATAAGGACGAACATGTGGTTCTGGATGGCAAAGGCACGGGGTCTGTTGATGAGTGTGACCGTGATTTTAAGGGTAATTATTTATGCAGCTTCTGGTACTAAGTTGTGCATGAGATGTGATAAGAATGTTTTATGCAGCTGAAGAAGGTAAGATTGAGCATGATGGGATGCATTCAACTGATGTAAATATGCAAGGGTGCAGTAGCGCGGTGGTAGACTCTGTCACAGGCGCAGCTTTCGATAAGGACCAGGATGTCGAGGGTAAAGGGAAAGCGGCCCAGGAGGTGTGTCAGCCGGAAAAGAACGGTAAAGATTTTCATGCTCTAACATGTGTTAACTGCTCCCCTGCCTGTATCATTTAGTTAGTTAACATGTGTTAATCATATACACAGTGTGCGAAGGCGATACGATTTTTGATGAACGGAATTTAGATGGCCCCAATTGGAGTCTTGGAATGACACAAATTGGGGGTGAATTGGACGTGTCACAGGAAATCGGTACGATAGAGCATTAAAGAAACTCAGTATTGATGGGTTAGTAGGAGTCATCTGTAATATACTTATTTGCATTAAACGTGCAGGGTGCACAAGTGGGAAGGTGGATGATATTTCTCGGACAGAAACAGTGCTGGAGCCGTCCGGTGAGCTGAAATACATTCATTTACTGTGAAAAGTGTTGTATTCTTCAATGCGTAACCTGAGTTATTTATTTTATATGTTTTAGGCGATATGGAGGCTACCACGGACTTGAGTATGGTTATAATGGTAGAACCAGTTAGCTCCTATGACCCGGCACTTGCAATCCACAAAGGGCTAACTGGTCTGGAATTTTGTGGGGGTGATATGAATGATGTGGAGGACAATATTCCGCTTGCAAACCGTGTGCGTATGTTGGATGAGTTGCGGGCCCAAAAACGAAAGCTCCCTTTCAGAGAAAAAGTGGCAGCGGAAGCAAACAGATCACCTTACTATATAAGGTCTGTTGACATGGGGCAGGCAATAACTAAGAAGGAGGCAAATCTGTGGGAGTACATATACGTTGATGAAAGCCCATTGCACTCTTTAAATGGGCATTCTCGTAGGAAGCGGTCAATGGAGGCAAATGTGTAAGTAGAACTGCAACGTGGTTTATTGTTTTATAATAATAAGGTAAACCATGAACCAAGTTCCACACTAGATAATTCGTTATATTTTGATTTTTTCCGCAGGAGGGAACAGGGTTCGTCGTCGGTTGTTGATGTAGATAGTCCGATACACATGGCTATGTAAGTAGGGGGGTCACCGTACCAAAATTTAGTAAAATAATAAATAACATGTGTTAAAGTATGCAATTTAATTTATAATTTGTACATCTGAAACCAGGGAGTTGCTGTTTAGAAGCCCTACCCATGTAGAAGCGTCTCGGGCTATGTTCAAGAGTTTAAACGTTGGCAATGAGATCTCAGATGGTATTATCGACTGTTGGGCGGATGTGCTAAACTTCCAAGAGAAACGGAAATCACGGGGGGCTTACAGTAGGCAATTCTTTGGTACCAAAGTTGTGGTGAGTGTCATGTATATAGAGATTACAGTGTGGCGACTTTTTGAGCTTATTAATTTATCTGTTGTGGTTAAAGTTTCCGTGGATGCTAACAACTGAGGAAGGTGGAGTCGAGGCGCGGATGCACAAGTTTCGGCTTGGAATAAAAGGTGCGATTAACAGCGGTGAAAATGTTCCTGACTTTCAAAATCACGACATTGTTTTCTTCCCGATATTGGAGCACAAACACTTTTACTTGCTAGTGTTTGAGTTACGCGACCCGGGAATTTATGTCGTTGATAATGACAAAGCCCGCCAAGGTCAGTTGATAGAAGATAGTGTCTACTACCTCCACAAGGACACAGCGTATAAGATCGTAAGTTTCTTATAAACTGACAATTGTTGAACAAATAAGTGTGATAATATTGAGCAACTGCTTTTTTATTGAGCATGGCTTGTATATGTGTATGCAGAAAGATATGTTTGTGCAATATCTTCGGGAGGTTGGGAATCCGCGAGCCGATGACATAGAGTACTGCAACATCCAGCGTATGCCGGTTCCTTGGGCGACCACCGCAAACACAACTGATTGTGGGGTCTTCTTGATGCGGCACATGGAGTGCTACATGGGGAAAAACAAAAGTTTTAACTGTGGGTTCAGCATGAGTGGGGCGAGGAAGATGGTGGAGGTGCGAAAGTTGAGAAAGAGGTATGCTGCGCACATCTTATGTTCGGAGGTGAATGTGCTGCTGCCAAAAATCAAGCAGGATTGCCGAATAGAGTAACACGTGTTAGGGGGGGTGAAATGGTAGCCCCTGTAGCACCAGTGTGCATTAATTGCGCCAGCTTTGTTTTTGGAAACATGTAATGTACTTTGATGGATTTGGGGATCTTGCTTTAAACTTACTGCGGGGTAGGTGTTTTGTTGGGTATGGCATCGTCACGATGTCTTTTTGGGGATAGACTATCTATATACAATCTGATGTTTAGTAACTTGGTAATTCTATACTCTAAAGAATATTGATGTGTTGTTGGATGTGTTAGAATATTATTAATCTAGTTGATTGACGTAGTTGATAATGTTTTAAATGAGGTTGTTTGAAATTATATAAAGGTACGTGTAACATTATAGGAAATGAGAAAATGATGCTTCCAAGGGAACCACTCTTTCTAAAAATGTAGTAGGAATATTGGAAATTGGGGAAAGTAGGTGGCAGAAGTCTACAAACATAGGGGTTGGTGTCTATACCACAACTTTATTGGGAAAGGAACCATTGCTTTTTGGCCCCCTTATGGTCACATCAAAGTCAAGTCACAAAGACCTATATTAAATGTACCCAGTTCAAACCTCTATAAGTATTGTGGTGAAGAACCAAAGTCATATTCTGTAATACTTCACCACTTCAGTTAACCATAAACTGTTAGCGGTTCCAAAGTGGTGTAATCTCATGGACCCGTGTAAAGGTAAGGTTACGGCTACCCAACCAGGCATGGAGAAGCGGATGCAAAAGGGGAAGGAAGCATGTGAGGGCCAGTACGGGGTGTGCTACGAAAGAAAAGTGTCTCAGAAAAATCGAGAAGACGGGAAAACTGGAGTAGCATCTGGTGACGATGTTGCAGAAAGCGGAACCAAAAATGTAACTGATGTAGCTGGTGTGTCGCAAGAAACGTCACGCCGTAGGGAACACGTTGTTCCAGAAGCTGAAAAGTTGAAGGGGCTACCAGATGAGTTGGTTAGGTTGCTGACGGATCCAGACCATGAATTATGTGGTTGCCCGTTGTGTCCATACTCACCCGAAACAATCCAGTCCTGGTGTTACCATGACCCATGGGAGAGTGAGCGCAGCCCCTTTCCTCTGTACTTTCATGATGAGGAATTTCCCACACCATGATGAAAAGCTTGTTAGAGATGGAGGATAACAATGGGTAGTTAGTATGTTGAAAATGGTTGAAGATGTGTTAAACTAATGACCCTATGTTGTAACAAAACGACATACCAATGTCGTTTTGTTGGTATTTTATTATGTTTTTTTTTTTTTTGGCAATCAATGTGTTTTAGACGCGGGGGGGGGGGGGGGGGTGTAACCTATTAGTAGAATGTGTGTTTAAGTTGGCTAGACGTGAAGTTTAATTCTATAACCTGACGTGGTTTAATATATAAGCTTTTTTTGTGTGGTTAAGACAGATTGTTTTGATCCTTTCAAGTTAAAAGAACCAAGCATTATGGGGGCTAACATGTGTTAAGCATCTGTTTTTATGCCATTGTAAAAAAATAAAACACAAAAACACAATTATCAAATGTAACACATTGGAAATGATGATCCACACCCGTGAATGGCACAAAAACCATCTTGTACCTATGAATAAAAAATTGATTTGATGTTAACAATATGTAACACTTTTTTGGGTTAGGGTTGTATACTTGGGGATCAGGCCTAACACATGTTAATGGGGGGGGGGTGGGTTTGACTAACCTGTTAGTGCTGTAAGTTGCGTCAAACGCGAGGACATCGCCAAAAGCTTTGTAGTTTAGCTTTGAAATCTCATCAGCCCAGAACCTGTTTTTGTGTGGTTAACACAGATTGTTTTGATCCTTTCAAGTTAAAAGAACCAAGCATTATGGGGGCTAACATGTGTTAAGCATCTGTTTTTATGCCATTGTAAAAAAATAAAACACAAAAACACAATTATCAAATGCAGATAATATTAAGATATGCCCATTAATAGCAAATAGAGGTCCCCAAAGTAGTAGGGCTACAAACACAAAAGTGGCCAAGGCCGTAGAGTTTCTTACAATCCTAATTATGGTTAATGGGATCAAAATAGTTCCACCTTCTTACACACGTAACAGAGAAGAGCAGGATGATGTCAAAAGACTGTTACATGTGTGTAAGAAGGACAAAATGAAGAGAGTCTCCCATGACAAAGTACTAGAAAACGACAATAAAGATTTTAATCAGAGGGTGAGTCGCCAGAGGCGGTCTGCCTTTGTTGTTCAGCAGCTGCCTTTGCTGCTTTCATTGCAGCCACCTTAAGGCAGTTGCGTGAGTCGTGGTCATCGACATACAGGCCACAACGCTTGCATAAACGAAGCTGCTTTGGACGTTTTGGTGGTTTTGCCTTTGCCTTCTCACCGGGCCCAGAAATGCGAGTATGAGTACCACATCCTTTATTGCGTGCAACTTCTGGATTAGCAACTTCGACTGGAATGTTGATTGGCTGTCCAACTATTTCTTCCATTTGACACTCGTTTGATTCATTTTGAATTGTAGACAATGGTTGCTTGGAAAGCACATTGATCTTGAAATCCCTAAGTTGGTCAACCAATTTTGCCAACGAATCCTCATCGGTTCTGGCCACATCAACGCATTCAGTAACAAGGTCGAGGATTTCATTCCGCATAACGGACGGTGCGTGTGGGTTGACTCCGTATCGGCTGGAAATTGAAAAAACCTGTTTGGGGAGGGCATCTCGACGCCACCTATCGTTTATGTATCGTGGTGGAATCCTTTCAACATTTTTCAATCGATAGACGCAAAAGACATGGCGACACAGATATCCGATACGTGTGAAATTCCTGCATGAGCACCTGGCGGATTGGTCTACAGTGTTATACGTAACCTGTTTTGAACATAGACAGCAAAAAAGAAAGCCCTTTAGATCTAACATGTGTTAGAGGATGGGTAATAATGAAATTGCCTAACATGTGTTACCTGATAGACGTTTGTGATGTTGTTCCTTTTATCCAAATGAGTGACGTCTATCAGAAGACTGGAATTGCTGGACTCGGTTTGGTTTGTGATGTAGCATAAAAACTTCCCTTTAATTATCTCTTTTTGAACTTGCGCGAAAATAGCGTTTGTGTAAATGGTGAACGCGTGCTGTTCTATCGCTAAATCAGTATTGCCAGTGAACATCGTGGATGAGGTTTTGTACTCCGATACACGTTGACGATATCGTTGGTTGTCTACCCTATTTTCAAAGCACATCATAAATTGTACAAGGGTGTTTGCGCTTGTTAAGTTGACCTTGAAGGCAGCGTTAGAGCTTTCGCAGCGGGAAGTGGTCTTCATTAAGCAACACATGGGCAGTTCCCTGAAGTAGGCTGGTACCCAGAGATGTTTAATGTTGTACATGTCGTTCAACCAGCTGTGGTCTTGAAGCCCAAATGTTTGTAGGAGGTCATTCCAGCGGGACTCAAACGTTTCAGGTTTGATATAAACATTCCAAACCAACCGGTGAATGCAGGACCGAAGATCAGTGTTATCGAGAACGTCGGCAGAGATCTGAAAAAAGTTAATAGTTACTAACACGAGTTAGATTAAAAACAGTTTGAGAAGACATATAAAAATTGTGTTATGTTGGATAACACATGTTAAGGGCCACATGCATAGACGGTGTCGTGATTCGGTAAAGACCATAGGAACAGCTTGTAGCATGGATGGGTCTTGATCACTCAGCACGAGAGTTGGTTGAGTACCGTGTGCCTTCAAGAAAGCCTTAAGCAACCACACATAAGATTCAATGGACTCGGTTGATATCAAACCCGCTCCAAATGTAACACATTGGAAATGATGATCCACACCCGTGAATGGCACAAAAACCATCTTGTACCTATGAATAAAAAATTGATTTGATGTTAACAATATGTAAAACTTTTTTGGGTTAGGGTTGTATACTTGGGGATCAGGCCTAACACATGATAATGGGGGGGGGGGGTTTGACTAACCTGTTAGTGCTGTAAGTTGCGTCAAACGCGAGGACATCGCCAAAAGCTTTGTAGTTTAGCTTTGAAATCTCATCAGCCCAGAATACAGAAGACAACTTTCCATTTGATACAGTGTAATCAAAATAGAAGTTGGGTAGGTTGTCAAAACGCTCACGCAGGCGTTCAAGGAAAACTTGTGGGTCGCGTTCACCAATAAAAATTCGCAACTGGTGGCTAAAGTTTTTAAAATCCACCGGAGTCCCATTGACATTGTGATGCCCTCCTTTTAAAGTTACAAGACATCTATAAGCTCTCATTGGTCCGATACGGTTTAGACTCATATTGTGAATGAATTGTTTCGTGGAGAATGACAGCTTCCGTGATATCTTGCTAAGATCACGGTTGTAACTCTCAACAAGTTCATGATTATGAATATCATTGAAACTCAGAACTGTGTATGAATCATTCGAGATTGAGACTAGTATGCTTGCCTTACAGTCACACCATGTGAAGTTGGTCCTCCGGTGCTTAACAGAAGATTCATCTAGGGTGTCAAATTTCCTCTTGGGTTGTGGTTTTCCATATTTTGAGCATTGAAGATACTTGTGTGTGGGAATTCCATTCCAGACTTTAGTTTGCCCTTTTTTACAGAAAAGCCTGCTTCAAACGCATAAAGTTCATACATCGAAAGAACATCCGCAAAAGTTGGATAAGATTTCCCACACACTGGTATGAACTTATCAGCGACATTAGGAATCCAGTAACGGGTTCCCTGAGGGGTATCAAAAACAAAGTATGGATTCGATGGCCCTGCATCATAAAACGAAAAAGGTTAGGAATCAGCTATACATGGCATGACAAAAGGTTAGAAATCTGTGATATGAGAATAAAGTGGGCTCCCATGTAATATATACAACCGTCTAACTGGCCGCGTGATGATTCAGCAAACATAGAAGGACCATACGGTGATCCAGAAACAGCAACAGTCATGGCCTGCATATGGGAATCTTGGGATGCTACATGTGAACATTATGGAATATGTTTGAACAATGCCATATCTGGGGAAGAAAAAAACAAAACCAAAGTATAGAAAAAACAAACCTTCTTCATTATCCATAACCTGGTCATCATTAAACGCGCTGTTCATGAAATTGTTGGATATCACAACATCCGGGGATCTAACAGGGGCTTCAGATGACCGAGAACAATCAACATGCATATAAGTGTATACAGAAGCTTCGAATGGAACAAGTGAACATGGACATGCAGTATAGTTTGGATTATTAGATTAAAAAGTTGTAAAAGACAAAAAAAACAGGACTTCGTGAACAGTTAAATTACATATATGGACAAACCTGGAGCATTAAATTCCTCATCATTTTGGAAGTCGTTGCAAAAGAACCGGTTGGGGAAACTATGGACCGGCGACATTGATTGTGAGGTTGGTGGATTTGTCTCCATGGATATTAATGGAGGAATGAAGAGGGGGAGTAGAAGATGACTATGTAGTTCTGTTGAAAGAATATATAAAATGAGAAATTGTAAAAGAAATATGGGGGTGGGTGCATTGTACAAAATGAGTTGATGTGCATTAAATGCTGATGTCAATTCAACCAGCTGATAATATCTTGCCTAACACAAATTACATATATAACCTTCCATCAAAAAGTAACTAGAAGTGTGGGAGGGCTACGTGGCTAATTGATGGCCACTATTATAGTTTGCTAAGTTTTCTAAGAATATGGGGTTTCTTACAAAGCATTATCCTATATATATGAATTAAATAAGAGAATGCCACATAGCATTAGATTAGATGAAAATAAATGAAATAAGAAAATGACACATGGCATTAGATGTATTTCTTTAGAGTGACTTTCAAGTTTTGTTCTTTATCTTTATAACCATTTTCAAGCGGTGTCCATTGTCTTTAAAATTGACTAGTTTTGTACTTATAGTTTCAAAATCTTGCACGGTTTGTCCTTTTTAACTCAGTTAATTTTTCCTATTAAATTAGATCATGTGCAAAGCACATGAGGGTAAAATTGTCTTCTTACCCTGTTATTTAAAACAAAAAAATTAAAAAGATTATATATTAACTCCTTGTCTTTCTCTCTGTAAAAAACCCTAAGTCTCTATCTACTCCATATCTCTTTCACTTCCACCAATTCCTCTTTCACTTCCACCAATTCCTTTCATCACCACCACCACCACAACCAAATCCTGCTAAAAAGAAAAACCACTACTACCTAAAAAAACCGCTACAATAATTTGCAAATCAAAAAACGGTAACCACTTCCTTCATTCGGTCACATATCTCTCTCTGATTTCTGAAATCGCAGATCCAAATCCACTATCACTTTTATCTGGTTGCTGAAATCCACCAACAACAAACCATCCGATCTAACAACCTGCAAATTTTTTCTTTCTCCATCGCAAATCACAAACAATTCACCGTCGACCACAATGATTCCGAAAAATCTCATCGCCGGCAATATTAGACATTCCTCATCAGATTCGAATCATCTAAAACAGATTGAAGTTCACTAGTAGACAACTCATTTGTTGGTGTTATGGGTCGTTTTTTAATGTTGTGGTTCCATATACAACCGCACCTCTATATCTACTTGCCATCAAATTAAAATTAAAATTCAGGAGCACCATTTTGGCAAGACCCGCACCTTCAAAAATCAAAATAACCATTAAAAAAAGAAAAAAAAAGAAATACGGTAAAATAAAACCTTCTTCCCCCAAACATAAGTCACCAAAACTTGTTCCCCCCAAAATTTTCATCAGCAAAACCTTCTTTCCCCCGAAAGTTTCTCAATTCCCCTCGATATGACATATTAGGTGAACCATTATATCAAAAAGTTGTCATTTATGTATGTATGTATGTATGTATGAATCAAGAACACTTTTAGTTGCGGGCAATGATTTTTGCACTATAAGTGATTTTCCAGCATACGGTAATTTGTCAGGATACAGTACAAAGGGTAAGAAAGCTTGCCCTGTTTATGAAGAGGAGACCAGTTCAATATGGTTAAAAAATTGCAAAAAATGGTATACATAGGACATCGAAGATTCCTTCCGGCTGGTCACATTTTTCAGAATAAAACGAATGAGTTTAATGGAAGCACCAAGCTCAGATCGGTGAGGAAACGATTTGATGCATTTTCACGAGTTGAAAAATTAACTACTGTGTTGGGAAAAGAACTTGTGTTAACAAAAGAGCCATTGATAAAAAAGCCGGTAAAAGAGTCATTATAAAAAAAGCCGATAAAAGAGCCATTATCAGAAAAGTCGATAAAAAAGCAATTGATACAAAAGCGATCCAGAAAAAAAGTCATTCTTTTGGGATTTACCTTACTGGAAGCATTTAGATGTTAGACATTGTCTAGATGTTATGCATAATGAAAAAATGTATGTGATAGTTTGTCGGGCTTATTGTTAGGCATTCCTAGAAAAACTAAAGATGGGCTTAATGTTCGTAGAGACATGGAAAAAATGGGAATACGTGAGGAGCTTGCCCCCGTTGAAAGAGACAACCGTTTATATCTGCTACCTGCTTGTTATACTATGTCAAAGGCAGAAAAAGAAAAGTTTTGTAAATGTTTACATGATATCAAGATTCCATCAACTTATACGGCAAACACTAAAAGGTTGGTGTCGATGAAAGGCCGTAAATTTCTTGGAATGAAGTATCATGATTGTCATGTTTTGATGACACATATGATTCTCTTCGCTATTCGTGGACTATTACCAGATAACATCCAACATACAATCACAAAGCTTTGTTAGTTTTTAACAACAACAACTAAAAGGTTAGTGATTTAGAAACTTTGGATGAATTGCAAAAGGACATTACCGTTACCCTTTGTGAACTAGAAATGTACTTGCCACCGTCAGTTTTTGATATAATGGTTCACTCTTTGTGAACTAGAGACGTACTCTGCAAATTGTAGACATAAAAATTTAGGCTTCTGTGAAGTTTTGGTTTTTGTAAAAAAAAGGTTAATAAAATTCAGCATTTTATAATTATTATTACTCGTTATAAGAACATATTAATTAATGTTAATATATATTAATTTGTGGAGGTGAAATAAAACGGGCTGCACATCATAAAAAAACATTGAAGGACACCCAAAAAAAAGATTAAACACCACTAAAAATATTAAAGGGCACCAAAAAACATTAATTGGAGATGAAATAAAAGGTTGCCAAATAAAATTGATGCCACGCCACCAAAAGAACATTGAAGGGCACCAAAAAAACATTAATCAATAAACTAAACCTTAAAATATTGTTCCAATCTAAATTCCCCAATCTACCCCCGTGTTCAAAACCCCTCCATTCTCAATAACCCCAAATTTTCACCAGTTTTCCCACTACCCTATTGCCGCCCAACTGTCACACCCTCAAATCCGACATGCGGAGTATTACCACGAGGCATGCGACTGAAGTGGTAGTGGTAGTTCTGTTTGAACTCGGGTGGTGGAGCCGACGGCAGCAGCGACAGCTGGAGCTTTGACTAGTGTTCGTAACAGTAGCAAAAAATGTTCAAAAGAAATCCTCGGTCAATATTGTGTTATGTTTGAATATTTGTGCTTGTTGTGAATCTTGGCTAAATATTCATGTATGTTAACTGTTTGGTATACATAAGGTTTGGAAGTGTGTTTTTAGAAAAGTGAATATAAATTGTCTTGTATAGGATACAAAAGAAAAATATGATGTTGTTGTTATAGTAGGTGTTCATCCTTGATTATGTGCATTTTGAGATCCTGATCTTGTACATATGTGTTAGCTATTTTGAAAGAGCATAAGATTCAAAAGTTATTCTAAAATGTTTGGAATTGTTTGAAAAAATGTTAGGATGGTTGTTGCCTGACTGTTGCTAATTGTTTTGGAGTAGGGAAGAGTAAAGTAAGATGATATGCACAAATAGGCTCGAATCTGACTAATGATGGAAATAGGGTAGGAATTAGGTAATCGGTATTGCAGAATGATAAGGGTTTTGATGTGTTAATGATAATAAGAACTGTTAAGTGTAATTCTAAAAGTGTACTCATATGTTTTCTATTTAAATGTGTTGTTCATGTTCTTAAAATACTCAATGTACATGATGATGGTGATGGATTTCTGACAATATTCATAGGACGAACCGTCCATTTAGATCTGAGCATAGGTTAGTCAATCTATTAAGAATTGGGATTTTCTTACGAATTGTGATTGTGAAGATCGATCTGTTATTTGTACTTAATTGTATGATGAAGTGTTGTTTGATTTAATCAAGTCGCATACCTAAAGTAAAAAACTGTACATTAAAAAGAGGCCGCACACTTACAATGGACCATACACTTTGTTGTACAAACCTGATGTGATCAAAATACAACATATAAATTATGTCAAATACGGCGTAAAAGCAACCTTATTTTAGTACTAATGTTGGAAAAAGCTCGTGTTTTCATTCCTTTTATATTTTTAGGGATAAAAGAGCTTAAATTTGCAAAAGGAGAAAAAAGACATCAAAATCCAACATAAATGTAAAGAAGAAGGAATTGTCGCAGATCACCAATCCCCGACTCACATCCAAACCCCAAAATAACAAGAACAGAAGGCTGACACGGGGCCGTGTCCACCCGACACGGGCCGTGTCCATGGATGGATACTGGGCAGGAGAAAAAGAAAACTGCAAAAGACAAATATGGAAGCCAACACGGGGCCGTGCCAAGCCAACACGGGGTGTGGTTAACTCAAAGATTTGTAAAATCTGCGATCGTACAACAAGTACTTTAGCCACGGGCCGTGCCGTTGACACATGGGGCCGTGTTAGTACAATATCTGACAAGCAATTAATGAGGATGAGAGAGAAAGATGGGCACGGGGTCGTGCCAGGCGGGCACTGGCCGTGCTGAACCTTCTGTTTATAGCTATATAAATAGGAGTGCTTGGTTCCACTTCAACCCATCCCTTGACAAACCACTTCTCTCTCACTTGCCACCACTCCACCACCACTAAAACACCATCATCCACCACCATCATCCATTTTTCATCTTTAAAGTGTGTGTGTAGTCTCGGGATCCAAGATTGATCGTAAGTATCTTTGTCAAACAAAGGCCATGCTTGGCTAAATTCTTACATCACTTGGTGAAGACTTTTCTTTTATGTATTTCTTTTATGATTTCCAATCTTTGGCTCCCTTTTAATTAGGTATGTATTAATGACGTTAATAAATAGTTTTTTTTATATTGAAGGTAAATTTACTCAATCATTCTTCATATGTTCTTTAATTCAACATATTCATGTCCTTACGGTCTATATAAAGCATGTTAATTGCCTGGAAGGGGGTTAGAAGTGTGGTTTTGGTAATTCTATGTCTCGTTCAGTGTATAGATCCTGCAAGAACCTGGTTCAAGCCAAGTAACACCTCACGAGTCAGAGCGAGCATTACCCACCACGGGAGATGTGCAAAAAGCTTGAATTCCTTATTCTTAAACTTTTATTAAAACATTAAACCAACCCCGTGAGAACTGTATCCCTGCTGACTCAGACCAATGGGTTGAGGGTGATCATCGTCTCGAAAGGGGGGTCCACCACATTTTGCATTAATAACTTACTTAATTATGTTTCAATAATCCAACCTCTTGCGATTGTATCCTTGCTGACTCAAACCACTAGGTTGAGGGTAACATCGCCTTGGAAGATGGGCCTACTACTATAACTAAGATAATCTCTTAAAATGCTGAAAGTGCGGAAATCATCAAAAGGGTACATGAAAGATAAGTTGGATCCAAGTGTTTCTTTCTTATCTATCATTTTTATTGTATTTTCTGTTTTTATCTTTTTATTAGTTTAAAAATCTTTTCTCAAAAGTTGGTTCGATTAGACGTTAACAATAAGCCGGTACTAAAAGCTCTTGTGTCCTTGGACGACCTCGATATCTTGCCATCACTATACTACGTCCGCGATGGGTATACTTGCCTAAGCGTGTGTGTAGAGTGATAGTAGAATATCGTGTTTTATAAATTTAAAACTTGAATTTGGCGTGTAAAAAGAGCTAAAAATAACTAAAAAAAAATATACTCACACCGACACACGTCAATTTTTTGGCGCCGTTGCCGGGGACACAAAGATTTTAAGGAAGCTTAAACTTAATGGCCTAATCAAATTCTACCATTTTTTTCAAAACTGCGCGCTCGTTTTAAAATTTTTCTCTTTTTTTAGGTTAACACGGGGCCGTGCTGCTGGGACACAACCCCATGCTGCAAATTTTTCCAATTTTTTTTAATGCTCAGATACATAACTGAACACGGGGCCGTGCCTATTCAGCACGGGTCGTGCTCAACTTTCTGTTAAGTTTTTTATTTCTGTTTTTGATCCCTAGGCTCGTTGTTCTTCTGGATATCTTCCAAAACAATAGATTATTACTCAGAAGACTACACCTACTATACAGAGGATGATTATGAGGAACCTTATTGTACCATTTGTGGAAAATCCCATTCGATACAATATTGTGACCTTTTAAGCGACCATCAACCTCATACACTACTCCAAGTTCTTCATACATCACTTATGAAGAACCAAGGTTAGAGCTCCCAAAGTCAAGCTTTTGGGATACCAATCCATATGAATATTACGACACTCCACCAACAATCATCCCCGAAGCCGCAAGACTCGTAGAAAGTATGAAAAATCTGGAAATCTTACTTAAGAAATCTAGAGAAAAAGAAGAGGCTATTTGCACTGAAGAGGTAATAATCGAGGAGGTAAAAATAGAAGAACAAAACGAAAAACTCACGCATGAACCAACTCAACAAGAAGGTAACTCTAAAACTACCGATTCTAAAATTGATCAAACTTTTTTCGAAAATCCATGTTTTACAACCTTCTGTTGGAAATCATAGTTTGTTTTCTTCACATGCTAAGTTTTTAAAAGAGTTGAACACTTCTACTAAAATCGCAGAATTAGTAAGCGTCACGTTAACAAATAATCAAACCTCACTAATAAAAGATGAATATCATCAAATAAACATACAACCAGTACCATGTTTTTTTCAAAACATCTTTGTCAGTAATGTGCTAATTGATAAAGATCTTTGTGTTAACATAATGCCAAACTATATTTTAAAAAAAAAATAGGTACTAGTGATTTTTCTCTTAAAATTCCTATTTTTCTCTCTAACCGAAAAACGATGAATGCCATGGGAATGGTTGAGAATGTCTTAATTCAAACAAGCCAAGCGGTAGTCCCAACCGTGTAACGCCCCAAAAATCCAAATGTTATATATTCGCAATATGTCCTTATGTGTTATATTATGGAATAAATAACTAGGCTATTTAACCTAGTTAAGAGCATGGTAAAAACTATTAAAAGAGGAAGGTAATGTCAGTTATGTTTTAAAGGCAAACCCGAGGGGCTAAAGTGGGAAAGATGAAAGTTAAGTTATTAAATAACTTATCACACACAAACACACACATACGTGTGTTCGAGAAGGAGCAGGAGGCTCCCATGGAGCCTCAAACCCTAACTTCATCCTTATGCTCAAATTGAAAGGCAAGATGAGGCTTAAAATCATAACCGAGCATGGATAACTGATCACCTGCATGAGAGGATCATAAGGTATGTCTTAAATCTAAGATTGGTGATCATGGATGAAGTGGGTTATGTTCTAATCCGTAAGCTAATACGAAATTGATCATGTATAAGGGTTAGAATCATTGTATAGAACATGGGTTATGTATGGTTTGTGTTAATTTGATGATTAGAGACGAAACCCGTTAGTTAGGGTGAAGATGATAACTAGAATCACCTCCTATGTCCAAGTCTTGTTGAAAGATTGATGTATTATTGTGGGCGTGATGGATTCCTGTTAGTTAAATTGAAAGAAATGTGGTGATGATATGTTTGATGCTTATGTGTGAATGATATATGTTGATTAGGAGTAGGATTTGATGAGTTATGTATGAGTTTAGAAGATTTATGCATGAATTAGTTGTACGTTATGCTTAAAAGATGGTACACATATCAAGCGTATGATAAAATGTATACAGTGTCGTCCGTAAAGTCGATTATGATGTTACGAGTATATGATGAAAGTCGATAGTTAAATATGGTTAATAGCTGACTTCTGAAAGTCAACTAAGTATAAGAAACATGATTTGACTCGTTGTCTTAAAGGTAGGATTATGGGAAGTCGTATGGTACATGTTATAGCAATCCGTGTTAAATGTAATGACATGATGAATTACATGAGTTTAAACGTATTTGGATATGATTATATGAGTTGTGTTTGTTAGAAATGACTAACGAAAGTTAAGTGTGATATATTCGATTGACATGATTGTTAACATTTACAAATGAGTATGCTAATAAGAGCGTGATTTCAATGAAATGAAAGTATAGGAATCACGTCGAGACGGGCTCAAGCATGAGGTGTTAACGGGTCAAGAAGAGACAAGGAATCGGATACGAGCACGGACGCATAAGGTAAGTGATTTGCGTAATCACTTCTTAGTTCGATTAAGTAATAAAGTGTTTTAATTAATTAAACATGATGTTTGAGGTCAAATATGTGTTGAAGTCTTTCGTCGTAAATGATGGGATTAAAGTTGACTAAAATGCCCTTGATGGGTATATGGGGCAAACGATCTTAAAAGTAGTTTAGAAATAAGCTATTCGATTAGTGTAATGTTTTGAAAAAGTAAGAAAGCGAGAAGTGTGATTTTCGTAAGCTAAGGACCTTAAAATGCGCAAATACCCTTAACGGGTCAAAATAAGCTCTTGAGCGAAAATGGGTCAAGAGGATGCAAGACATCCTAGAACTTAATCTTTTATGATAGACAAATGTTGAAATTATAGGGTTCATGAGGAATTTAGATTAAACAATCAAGTTATGTTGATGAACGCATGAACGGGTCAAAATTTGGTAAAAGGGTAATAAGCCGAAGAGTTAAAAGTCTAAAATTTTATTATGTCGGATGTTGGATTTTAACTCCATTAGATGGAGAATTAAATTACGGACGTGTAGGAAAAAGAATCGGGTAAAACAGATTAAAAACGAGAGAGTTATGCTCGTTTCCGTGAAATCGGGATACGCTGGGAATCTGCAGCACCAGCAAACAACATTTCTGTCGAAAACAAGTGCTAGCGTAGCGCGAGCATGTGTCAGTTTCGCGAAAATCGTTTATTTAACCGTTGATGCATTGCGAACCCGTCCGGACCGTTTTTAAACGCGTATAAGCTAAGAATGATTTGTTTATTCCTTGTTTTAGGGAAAGTAGATAGCTATGAAGGTATGTATGTATGTATGTATGTATGTATGAATATAAGTGGTATGTATAAATGAATGTATGTGTGTATGTATGCAAGTAGGTATTTATGAGCGTATGCACGTTTGTAGGTATGCGTGAAGATATGAACGTACGTACGCACGTAGGTGTGTATGTAGGTAGTATGTGAACATATATATATATATATCCAAGTGAGTATGTACGAATGTATGCACGTATGTAGGGTTGCGTGAAGGCATGTAATAGGTATGTAAGTAGGCATGTATGTACGTATGTTTGTAGGTACGCATGTATGTAAATAGTTATGTGTGAACATATGCATATATATAAGTATGTATGAAAGTATATACGCATATATTCAATGAAATCGAGTATTGACGTTAATAATAGCGTGCCTTGTGAACGAAGTGTAACGCAGGTACATCAAGAAAGTCTCACCACAGATTGTATGATCAGATGGAAAGCTGGGATGTAAAGAGTTAACGGAACGAAAAGTAAACGTGAATAAATCCTGTATGTTTATAATGCGTACTAATGTTATGAATTTTATGTGGTGAGCGCAGGTAGTACGAGCCATGAGGATCATCAGGGGATAGAGATCGAGGATCGAGTCACTAGTGAGATTGTACGGGAACGTTGATGTACAGGTAGTACGAGCCGTTGCGACGTTTGGTCAAACATGAATTAGGGTCTTACAAACCGACTTTATCATCCTAGATGATACCCTCCTCGTGTTGGAACAACCGTTTCTAAAATCCCATCAAGCCTTGACCCGATGGAAGCAAAAACAACCTACCACTTAAATTAGGGGCCGATAAAAGGTACGCCAATATTGATCAATCAATAAAATATCCAATTGGCAATGACGACCCCCTAATTGAAGATAAGCCAGAACCACCCGATAAAATGGGTCTAGCCAACGACCCTTATAAACGTGGCGCACCATGGAGGCATTCCATAGACTATCCATTAGTTTAGTAGTTTAATCTTAGTTTAAATTTAGTTTAATCTTAGTTTAATATCTAGTTTAATGTTTTCTTTTGAGTATTTAGCTTTGTAGGAGTAAGACACAATCAATAAAGGAAGATGGATGATGGAATGGAACCAACACGCATAAAACAGAAGCCTCCCGACTCATTTTCTGTAAAACAGTGGCTGCAGCACGGGGCCGTGCTCATCCAGCACGCCCCCGTGCCCAACTTGTTGTTGTCAAAATCTTTTCTGCCAGAAGGTGGCACGGGTCGTGCTCACCCAGCACGCCCCCATTGTGACAACCTGTACTCTCATTGTCGAGTAAAGGGTATTTTGGTGACGCGCACATCTATTAATATCGGTACTAATATTATTATTATTCTTTTCGAAAATAATAATAAACCGCGATGAGAGTTTTAAACACTTACGCATCCAGTTAATTGTCATCGGGCCTGTTCATTTTAGCTAGACACGTTAAGTATTATGGATCCACACATACACTTGGGCTAGGCCCAACCCCACTCCCTAAACCTAAACCCTACTATATATAAACAAACTAACCCCTCACCCCTCCTATTTTTATATAACATAAAACCCTAATGAAAATCCAGCTGCATAAATGCCCCTCCCCTTCTTCTCGATCGTCTGATCGGAACTTTCCGGCGATCGGAGCCGGAGTTCCGGCCAAACACTGGTTCCCTTATGCTGTCCGACGAGCAAGCCTAAACACCCCCCCTATACTCCGGTCGTCATCTTCCCCACTCTCACCCAACCTCTCGATCTCTCCCTCTCCCCCTCCATGACCGGTGGCCGGTGAAACCGGTGGAGCTGGCGCCGTCTCTCCGACGACAGCCACACCCACACCCTCATTCTTACCACTTTTGCTTCTCCGGTGATGGGATGAGCTGAAGACAAAGGTGAGATGACGGAGACGATGATGCTGCAACGGTGGTGCGTCGATGACAGTTCAAGGCACCGTCGGCGATGAAGCTTCACAGCGACGGCGAGAGTCAGCGGTGAAGATTCTCGGTGGCGCTGCGGTAGTGGTGGATCGTGGTGGTGAGCAAAACTCTTGGCTTTCTGGTCTGAGTCGAACACCAAGCGACCAACTCAGGTCTGACTCTGATCTGGGTCTGTTATGTGTGGCTTTATTTTGTGATTCGGTGATCAATTGATTGCATTTCTTGTTGTATTTGAATAATATAATGGTGTTTTGGAAATTATAGGTATGTTTAAATATATGTGTGGTGAGCTGTTTTGAATTCGAGATCGGAAATTGAGTGAAACGCTTGCTGAGAAAGTGTGATTTCTACTACTTGTCCAATGTATATAATGTTTTAGTAATGTTCCAAAGATAACCTGCTTATTTTAATAATGTATAAAGCATGCTAGGGAATTTATTTGTTTTGGGGCTTTAATGATTGTTGCGCACAAGCCAAACGGAAACAGGTTGATTCCTTTGGAATAATGATTCCTAGATAATTGGTCGTTGATATGTGAGTTACATGAATAACTGTTAGTATAAATTTTGGGAGATTGTTCATGATAAACGAAAACTGTGTTTTGCATAATGATTGGGTTTGATGAATTATGTTCGACAATTTGCTGGACATGTTGGCAATGAATTAAATAACTAGTATCCATTCGCTTAAAAGATGTTGATAATTCTTTAGAAATATATACTCTGATTGATTTTTATAAACTGCTTACATAATGATGAACTGTTTAAAGATTTGATGAATATTTGAAATGCTATGTTTTGATCCATTTGAGTAAGTATTTAGACAATAGAACATGTTAATAAAAATCTGATTGGACAGTACATGATAATGAAATTTGATTGGGTAGTACTGACATGAAAATTCTAGAAACATTTGCATAGTTGTGAGTCGAGACCTTATGGTTACGACTCGAGACCGCCACATGATGAGTCGAAATCCCTCGGTTGCGACATCGGTTGCGAGTCGCAAACACCTGGTTGCGACTCGAAACCACACGTGATCGGCACACGAACCTTATGACTCGAAACCGCAGTTACGAGTCCGGTTGCGACTCGAGACCAAAACAGCATGAACCGAGACCGTGTTTGCGAGTCCGGTTGCGACTCGAGACCAGAACCTGCATCAGTTGCGACTCGAGACTTCTACGGTTGCGACTCAAATGTTCACAACTCCTGACCTGCTGATTTCGACTTAGAGTCCAGCGGTTGCGACTCGAGACCTCATAGTCTCGAGTCGAGACCACCCGGTTTCGACTGGACTACTCTGCTTAGCTATTGGGCCGCACAAGTTGATGTTTTGGACTATGTGCTACTGTTAACGTTTAATTGTTACTGCTTAATCGTTTATATGCTAGGATAGGCCCAATAACATATATGTTAGTATGACTTACGTGCTATGTGTTAGATACGTGACATTTCTTGCATACGAACCTAATAAATATTTAATAACCATAATAGGGTATGGTTGACCAACGTAACCCAAGTAAATTGTCTACCGAGCAAAGCAAAGGTGAGTTCACTACCTATTACTCAAATCATGCGTCCCCGGTGGTTGGGAAACGGAACGAAACACTTTTCCTGGTTTGGGACTTCTTACTATCTCCTTGTGTGGGATACGGGTAACAACACTATCCCCTTGTGAGGGATACAAACTTACTTACTTCCCTTGTTACTGGGAACTTTTAGTTAATTACTGTTTATACCGGATGCAACAAGCAACACTAAACAAAACTCTATCACTCAAGTCCTCACTTCTTAATACCGATTAGTCGCCGGGGTCAGGCGAACGGGTTATTAGTTGATAGCGCTATTTAGGTCTCACCAACCTCACACCGTGCCCGCGTATGGGATCGGGCGTGAACTAATGTACTCTGGCAACCGTCAATGATGATAGAACATTGACAAACGGGGCACTCTACGGAAACGTACGGATGAATAGTATTCGGTATTGTAAAAACAGTTTAGTCGCTTACTTATGGGGTAGCTCCCCATCGCATGTATAAACGGATAAATTAACTGGTTGAAACAAGTTTTTTTTTTATAAATTAAAACTGGAAAACTGTAAACACGTGAACTCGCCAACGTTATGTTGACACTCTACTGCATGCTTTGCAGGTTGCTCGGTACAACTTTGGACGGACATTGCAATCGGATGGAGTACGTGGTTCGTAAGTAACACGATAACAAACTTGTGGTTTCAATTATGATGTGTCTTCTTTCCCTTTTCGCTGTGAACTTAAACTATGTTTTGAAAAATTTAAATTAGGTCACTAATTATGCTAATGTTTATAACAATAACTAATCCGTTCAAAATAATTAGTGGCTAAGATCCTGGTCGTCACATGCCTCGCGGTGGTACTCCGCATGTGGATTTTGAGGGTGTGACACCCATGGCCACTCCACTGTAAGTCTTCTGATTTCATTTGTTACTGGCATTTTGGACACGAGACCGCGCTGCAAGTGCCAGTAACCAAAATTGAAGTCCCCTTTTCAGTATCTTTTGGATATCGGTTCTTCAAAGCCGTATGTTTAGCTAGAATAAAGATTTTGGATCTGCAATTTTCTTTACTGAGTAGATTAGAATCTTAATATATGGTTGTTTATGTGGTTTGAATTTAGTTATAAATGACTTGATGGTAATGAATATTCTTGACTGTGTTTGTTCAAGATTTTCTTATTTGAGGTACATTCAGTTTTTAGGTTTTACAAATTTGTGTTCTTAAATAGTTTGATTTTATGTTACGGGGATTTCAAAGATTATGTTTATGCCCATAGTAACATAAACATAATCTATATTAATTAATCTTGGCAAGCTTTCTGCTAACCATCTTATTCTTAACTATGCAAATTTAAAGGTGGAGTCGGCATCACCAGGGAATGCATTAATACAATCCCGGTGACAACTAAAGCAAGTAACAATAACATAATAAAACAAGAATGCGTATGAAAATCAATAAACCACAATTCAATAAACATTTAAGCGTTAAAGACGACCATGAAGGGTTGAGTAGACGCTACTATGGTAGAGAGAAACATTTAATTTCAACTATGTTATAACAATTAGACATGTAGAGAAGAATGAATGATGTAAAAGACCCGTTCAACTTGTCATGTCATGTACTTCTACTATTTGCTGTTCTCTAGACACATTTTTACTTTTCGGTTAATATCACTTTTGAATATAACAAATATATATCTCATAGTAACATTGTCATATTAATATATTAAGTTACTTTTCAATAATTTTGTCTCTATAAAAGGGAAGAGGATTATATTAATATATTAAGTTACTTTTCAATTATTTTGTCTCTATAAAAGGGAAGAGGATTATGTTGCCGACAGACATGAGGCCATTGTTCTAAAAGTCAAGATAGTTATAGCCACTAATATTAGAAAGACTTGTGCATATCAGTCTTATTATACTCATTTCATACGTATAAATCTCCTCCAACTCAATCCCAATTCATATGTGTATACGCATATATAAAACTGGAGTTCGATTCAACTCTAATAAAAAAAAATTGTTTAAGTACCACAAATTTAATTATACGTATAAATTTATAACAATTTTCACATTTCTTGAACATGTTTTTTATTATCTAGTTGAATACTCCTCAATGTGTATAAATATGTGTGTAAACAGCCAATAACATATAATAAGTATGTGTTGAATGTTATTACAATCACTTGTACTAGTATATACAGGTAGATGAAAAAATCCTTTAGGTTTAATTAATCAATAGTTAATTTATTTTGATTGCAGTTATAGCTGCAGGAATTTTACACTTGTTTGGGAGCCATGGTTGAGGTTCTGTTAAATATCTTTTTCAGTGTTAAGCCTGGAGGTAAGCTAATTCGTTTTTAAGTAATCTACAGTCTCGATCGGTAGCTTTTTGTTGTTCAAGTACGTTTAAGAAATCGTGTAATAAAGTTAGAAATCGATATTCTTAGGATATTCTAATGAATATACGAAATAAACTAGGATATTCTAATGAATATACGAAATAAAGTAACATGAAATATCCGAAAAGAAAATTTTGGAGAAGGCAAAAACTGTGTGTTGAAATGCCAAAATTGCAAGGTTTTCAATGATAAAACTCACTTTACATATAAAAAAACCTATGGGTTACACGTTATGTTTAGATCAAATACAAAAGTTTCTAAAAATAAGAAGTCGTACAAAGGGTATCAAACGGAATCTAATTGAGCTCATTCAAGCGCCATTGTAACCTTCTCATCGAATGGGGATGTGAGATTTTAGGTCCTCGCTTTTAGATTTATAGGTTGTAGATTTTAGGATTTTTTTTATTATCATTGTTTCTTTTATTTATCATTGTGTCTTTTCTACATTTGTGTCATTGTGTCTTTTTATGATCCATTGTGTCTTTTTTCCTCGACATCAGAGGCGGACTTATAGTATTATTAGGGATAGCACGGGCTACCCCTCAATCTCGTCTCCGTAGTATAAAAATACCCCTTAACTCCATTTTCATAGTGTAAAAATACCCCTCAACTCCGTTTCCGTTATATAAAGGATAACCCTGATCCTGAAAAAAAAAATTAGGATACCCCTAACTTTTTGGGCTAGTTCCCCCACTGCTCGACATTGTGTTATATTTTGCTTGGCATTGTGCCAACTTGTGCGATACATTGTGTCTTTGTACGGTTCTTATTTTTCGAATCCTTTGTAAAATAAATTATCCTTACGCTTTATTATACACGTTTTGGTTGTATCATATATTAGAGTTGAATTGAATACAAAAAAACTACACATATTTGGTTATATATCACCGTTGAAGTTTAGTTTTTAGTATTTCCATATATATAAATACAAACATACATTTATTTGTGAGGACAATAGATGGGGCTCTCATGACGCGTATACATTATTGTTAAATTCAATGTGCTTTGAACTTTTCATGCAAGTGGAGAACTTTAGAAAATGATGACGAAAGTTTGCAAAACACAACAATAAATATACTCTCATGAGTATTGTAAGTTACAAATATGTTTTTTTTAGAAAGGGCGAAATTTTATAAAAAGCTTAAGAGGGCGCTCAAGCAACATACAAATAAAACAAACGAGAGAAAATAAACAACAAACAGTGATACACGTTACCAATTACATCGACCCGAATTATAAACAAAAACTTCTCCATTTCTCCCAGTTAACTTCCGCTAATTCAGCTCGATTCTTTATCCATGTGAACGAAGTCGCTTTGATGTCCCCGATCAGTTTTGTCAACGAGAACACTTTATGTTTAAAAATTATTTCATTCCTCGTTAACCATAGACTCCAACATGTAGCCGCCACGACTGCGTAAATCGCCCTTTTCTTATTCTTTTGACCTTTATATGAGTTAATGATTTCCAATAACTGAACCATACTTAAAATATAGCTTGGGAGAGGTATATCCAGCCATTGAAAAATAACGACCCATACTTGTTGAGCCGTTTCACAAGACACCAGCAGATGATCTGTTGATTCCACCGTGTTATTGCAGAAAATACATTGAGTGGACGGCAAGGAAATGCGACGAATAAGAAGTAATTCTCTCGTAGCTATTCTATCAAGTACCACCCGCCATAAGAAACAATTTAGTTTTTTTTGGGATCCAATGAAGCCATTTGAGTACCTTCGTTTCGTTAATGGTGTCGATGTGATCCAATTCCGCTCTAACTGTGCTAACCATATAATCATCGACTTCAGAACCTGACTTCCAAAGCCATACGTCCGGGCATGTCTGGATATCAGCATTACACACAAGTGAGATACATTCGGCCCATTCTCCAGTTTGATTTGCATTTAAAAGAGAGTTGCTGCTACCCCAAAACCACTCAATCGAACTTTGATGAATGTTATACCTTTCCGATACATAACATCTTTTTTCACTTTCCAGATCATATAAATTGGGGAATAATTCACGAAGTGGTCTGTCTCCAGCCCAAACATCCAACCAAAACAATGTTTTCCTACCATCTCCCAGCTTCAGAACTATCCTATCTTGCACATTAAATGGCTGATTTTGAGATATGCGACCCAAGTTAACGATGGACTTCCAAACCCCGCTTATAGAGCTTTTTAGCGGTATGAATGAATGACCTCTACCACCATTATGAATCGCTGTAATTAAACGAGCCCATAATGAAGATGGCTCATTTTTAAAACGAAAAAACCATTTGATCATTAAGGCTTTATTTGTAGCGGCTAAGCTACCAATACCCAAGCCTCCTTTTTCTTTTGGAGCAACCACTTTGAACCAAGGAACCCAATTTACTTTATTTTTATCCGAACAACCACCCCATAAGAACTTGCGACGGATCTTTTCCAATTGTTTTAATACATGTAACGGTGCATAAAATAGAGAAAGGAAATAGGTTGGAAGATTACCTAATACCGCTTCTATAAGTGTCAACCTGCCACCAAAAGAAAGTGTACGAGCTTTCCAAGATGTGAGTTTTGCTTCAAATCTGTCAATTATTGGTTTCCAGTTCTTAACCAGACCCATGTTAGCACCCACGGGAATACCAAGATAGGTAAAAGGAAATACGCCCGTTCTGCATTGAAGAATAGAAGCCTTATCTGATACTATTTCCATAGGAACACCCACCCCGAATAGATTACTTTTATTAAAGTTCACTTTTAGACCCGATGAAAGATTAAAACATCTTAGAAGTCTAGAAAGGTTCTGAAAATTCGAATCCGTCCATTCGCCTACAAACAAGACATCATCAGCGTATAATAAATGAGAGATTGTGGGCCCACCGTTAGGCATCTTACAGCCTTTAAAAATGCCCAGTGCATCTGCTGTGACAGTAGCAACGTGGAGTGCTTCCATCGCTAGAATGAATAATGACGGGGAAAGAGGGTCGCCTTGACGAACACCACGTTCAATATTAAACTCCAGAGAGGGTGTACCATTGACAAGTATGGAGGATCTAGAAGAAGACAGGATGCCGCTGATCCATATTCGCCACAGAGCTGGAAAACCCATTTGTGAAAGCGTTGAATCTAAGAAATTCCAGCTGATTGAATCAAAAGCCTTTTCGAAATCGACCTTAAACAACATCAACTTTTTCTTTGTTTTCTTACCCCAAGATAATATTTCATTTATTATCAAAGGACCCTCCAAAATGCTTCGCCCTTCAATATAAGCCGTTTGAGAGTCGCTCACCAAAAATCCAATCACTTTCTTGAGTCGCTTAGCCAGCAGTTTAGAGATTAGCTTCGAGATGCAACCGATAAGATTGATGGGCCGGAATTCACTGATTAGTTGAGGATTAGCGGATTTGGGTATCAGCGTGATGAAACTGGAATTGCAACCTCTATTTAACTTTCCATGAACATAGAAAAAATCAAATAGCTTGACAAAGTCTTCTTCCAGTATGTTCCAGAAATGTTTAATGAAGCTAAAAGAAAAACCATCCGGGCCCGGGGCCTTGTCGCCACCACAGTCCCAAACTGCTTCTTTTATTTCCTCTTTGGAAATTCGTTTAACTAACATGGTCGCATGCTCCGGTGAAAGGACTTTAAAACCATTATTTATGAACCTCGGCCGATCATGATTCTCCTCCTTGAATAATTGTTCAAAATAATTTTTTATTTCCACCTTTAAGGAATCCGGCTCTGAGACCCAAATGTTATTAAAACATAACCCGTTGATTCTATTGTTCTTTTGATGACTTTTAATTACCCCATGGAAAAAAAGACGAGTTTTAGTCTCCTTCTGTTAACCATTTAGCTTCCGCCCGCTGCCGGAGGTCTTCTAAGTTACTTTCTTCCAATTCAGCCAACGTTTTAACACAACTTTCTCTTTCCAAAGACTCTTCCTCCGAGAGTGAATCTGATTCAACTTTAAGATCGAGTGATTCAATCTTCTTTGTTAGCAACTGAATGGTTTGACTGCCACGTGTTTTTAACTTTTTAGCCCAGGGTTTAATCGTCGATTTAACCGCTTTCAGCCGTTGCATTACCAGTTTGTCTGGTGGGAGATGCTGATGAATACTCTTGTAAGCATTTACAACAATATCCTGAAGACATGCTTCGTTCAACCAGGAATTAAAAAACCGGAACAGAGGTATACCGAATTTAACATCAGAACATTTTAGCATTAACGGACGATGATCAGACCTGTACCTTTGTAGCCCCGTCAGTTTTGCTGTCGGCCATTTAGACAAAAAAGAATGGCAAACCAGAATTCTATCTATTTTACTGAACCTCTTCCCATCATCTGATCTGTGGGTGAAAGAACAACCAAGCATTGCAAATTCGGATAAACCAGCTGAGCGAATAAACTGGTTGAAAGATTCAGCGGCCTGGGGGTTGAATCTTGAGTTTTTTCTTTCTCTGGGTTCGCGGACACAGTTGAAATCACCCATTAGGATCCATGGGCCAACATGAATATTCATGAGATTGGATAATTCAGTCCGCATATCCTTTTTTAAAATATTATCATGTGGAGCATATACATTGATTATATTGAGAACACCCCCACCATTCTTTAGTTCCCCAATTGTGGCTAGATAAAATCTATTAGAAATCGAAAATTTCTTCTCATAGACTAAGGGATCCCAAATATTCAAAAGACCGCCAGACCTCCCTGTGGCGTCCACAGCATCAGATTCAAAAGTCGAATTACCCCAAAAAGAATTTACCTGTAACTTCGCTGACTCCATGTACTGTGTCTCTTGAATTGCGATAAAATGGATGTTATTCAGCCTTCTTAGTTCCTTTATATGTTGTGCTTTTAAAGGATCTCCAGCCCCTCTAATATTCAGTGATAGATAATTCATTTCTGAATAATTGACTCTTGTCCCAACATAATTTGCTTCCTTAATCCGTCTTCCTTGCCGTCTAAAATAAAGCCCAGACATTCACCGACTTCCTTCGTAAGATTCACTTCCAGATCCACCTCTCTATTATCTTGCCTCGAGCCTGTACCCGAAGATGACGGAGCTGCTAGGTTTGTGTCCGACGATCTGCTCTTGTATTTTGAACTTTCACCATTTCTGTTGGCCCACAGTGTATCTTTCATCTTCATTGAAGGGAACTTAAATTTGGTTTTCTTGGTGTTACCAGCTCGAACCATCGAAGGAGAAGAATTGTTTGAGGTCGACGCAGGTTGAGAAGGGGGAATGTTTAGGTCAATTGGATTTGTCTTATCTTTCACTTGCTGTAGCAGTTCTCTGAGGTTAAACGGATTTGGTGATAATTGATTTTCATCTTCTGCTAGGTTGGGTTGTCCAGTGGAATCAACATGTGTAGGCCCAATAGGAGGAGTGTCCACTATACGCTCCTCCTCCTCAAATAGTCTGTTAAGCCCAATAGCTGAGTCTTTGGCCCACGTGGGGTGTCGTATGGGCCCATGTTGGATCCTTCAGAATTTGAATTTGGTGAGGCCCCCTCATTAGAGATCTTTTTACTAGAAATAGAATTATTAGGAGAAGCTAAAAGGTCTGCCTCATTGGGAGTAGGTGATTTCACATCTATATCCACCCTATGATTATTATCCATGTTACCAAGAAAATCATTATTCCAGGCTGACCCTTCATCACCCAAGAACTGATTCGTTAAACCCGACTGTACGTATACCCTGCTGTTGTCGGAATTCTTCCGGTCACCGGACGTGGGCGGGGCAAATGGAAATTCGGCATCGATATCTTCTGTGATTAGAATCTCATGTGGATGTCCATGCCACGCAATGGTTAGCTTACTGTTTATCCGAGCGAGGTTATTAGTGATAATTCCAACCGTACTCACCGAAAGCTCCAAATCTTCGTCATTTGCTGATGAGGGTAAAATCACCTTACCTAATAACCCACCGATTTGATTAAACAAAGAAGGACCCCAAAATTGTAAGGGAACACCTCTAATAAATAATTTCGCTAATCGCTGGAACGGTAGATGACGACCGTCCCAAACATGTAAGATATTGAACCACTTCTCCCAACTTTCTTTCTTGTGTTCCAGAAAATTCAAGGACTCAGTTTGATTTTCAAACGTTAACAGAAACCTTAAACCACCCATGTATCTAGTAATGAAGCCGTTTATGCCATCTTCATCAAGAAGCATATGAATACGTTTGAGATCAAAAGGATTTCTTATTTCCGCAACCAAAGAATTGTTTCTCCACCTTTTCGATGTTTCGCTTTCAACAACCGAAATGTTAACCGAAAGCTCCGGTACCGTGGCCTGTTTTATACCTGTTATGACCTCCGCATAGGACCTTCCACCATTAGCTGCATTTGATGGTCCCAAATCAAGATTGTTCCCATCATTAGCCTGTGTTGGTCTCATATTAAAAACGTTCGCCTTTCCACCTTGAAAATCATGTCCTTGTTTCTCAGCCTGCACCTGATATAATGTCGGTGCATATTGGTTCTTCCTTTTGAATTCCTTTTCAAATTTGGCTGGCTTGACGAATAATCTTCTGTAATCGATTCTGGCAGTACATAGGTTGTTAGCCATGTATTGAGCATCCCTTACATCTTCGAATCTAACAAAACCAAATGTATTCCCTTTTTTGTCCTTTTTCCTTGGAACATAAGCATCAGTCATTGCTCCAAAACCAGCAAACACATCCCATAGTAGGAAACTCGAACAGTCTGCCGGTAGGTTTCCGATGTAAAAGGAGGTTTCCTTTCTCTGTGGACGTCTGTTGTTCTTTTCTCCATTAATCAGTCTCTTCCCTTTGTATTTGGCCACCCGCCATGGTTCCTCACATCTGTCATCATAGTTCTAATCGTTCTCGGGCCACCGATTATGATCCATATGTAAGCCGCTGCGATTGCGATCCCGGGAGGCGAATGGAGAAGGAACGGATTCGGATAGAATGACAGGTAATCTCAAGCCACAACGGACGAAAAAACCTAGCACGCTATACGGAAAAACGTACCCCTCGTCGAGCACTACCGGCGATCATAGAGAAATAGGTGGTATGTAGTAGCCGACAGAGCTCAAATCACTGCTAACAATCTCGTTATGATCGCAAAAAAGAGGATCCGCTGGATCAATTACAGGCTGTTATACAGATATTGAGCAAGGTACGGCGATGGCGAGGAGACTCCTCAGATTCTGTTATGTCCCTCAAATACAAAACAATCTAAAAAAGGGTTTTGACCAATAACTAGGCGTCAATTAATTGAATTGAATTCGTTTTTAATAAGAAAACAGGATCTCTTGTATTTAAACAAAACATATATGTAATAAGAGCACATTCTCTTACATCTTTTAGATTTTTTTTTTCAAATTATACTTGTTTTAATCCGGTTGTTATATTTGTCAGCTTTTTTTCTTTGAAGGCAAACTTCATTATAAACACGTTAACCCCGAAAACCGACGCAACCAAAGACACACAACTAGTTACATAATTACAAAAAATCCAACACGAAATCAAAACTATCCCATGAAGTGCTACTTTCTCAAACTCCCCTTTACCACATGGGTTATAAATCTCAAGAAGATCTCGAAAGGAAAAAACAAAAATACTCGGAACCTGGCTCCAAGCACTTAGCTTTTGCCAAAGAACAATCGCAATGCCACATGTAATAAACAAGTGTTCCACTGTCTCTTCCACTGAATTACAAAGAAGGAACTATTCATTTTTAACCATCATGGTTCCTTTTGGAGAGCGCCACAGCATTGGAATCCTATTCATTTCAGCCCGTCAAACAAAATATTACACTTTAAAGAGAGACACTTACACCACTCCATCACAAAGCAGTTACTGTAATTGCACCTACTAGAGTAAGCCACTTAACCTAGCCCACATAAATTGACCAGCAGGATCACCAACCCAGTGCCAACCATCCCCATTACTCGACAGGCTCACATATCTAAGCCTGCCACTCAGATCTCCCCATTCTGCCCTCTCCTCAGCCAAATATGGTTCCGATCTCCACAACCACAAGCCAAACTACCCAACCTATCCCTAATCGAGCAACCCTTATCAACCTCCAAGTTAATAAATTTGGGTAACGATTTTTTAGAGGTTCATCCACTATCCACTAATCAAGACCAAAATGAATATCTTCCTCGCCCCCTACAACACCTTTAAAGAAGTGCGGAAGAGGAAAATTATATAACAACCCTAGAAAATCATCCTAAAACGTTTCGTATACGAGAAACAAAACCCGCGTAACATTTATTTAATTAAATAAATGAACAATCTAGAAAATCCACCTGTCGCGGGCCACGACAGGATTGAAGGAGTCCGGTCGCGGGGCACGACGGACCTTTGTGTGCCGGACACTCCTTTTTGCCATGTGTCGTGACGTGTGGCGAGCCTACATGTAACACCTCGTAAAATCACGTCCAATAATGTATTGACACGTGTAATAAACCCTAATAAAGTCAAACGTTGAATTTGAGGGACTAATTTTGCGAAAAATAAAAAACTTTGATTATAGAAGGACTGGAAATGTTAACATGATTATTATAAGCCTCTGAATAACGTTACACGGTAATCATGTTCACAAATAAGCCACTTGTTGATCAAGAGTAGCCGTTTGCGTAATTAATTGAAAGTTTGCGCGATAAAGGGTTAAAAGCGTCAACATGTTAATTCTTACCTCTGACTGACCTTTTAACAAACCGAGAGCTTCATGATAATTGATTATAATCTCGGGAATGCCTAATATTGGCCATTAAGACCTTTTATGCCTATAAGTAAAGTTACGCGCAACTTTGCAAGTTAGAGGGACTAAAAGTGTCAATATGTTTAATTATACCTCTGAATGACCTTTTTACAAACCTGAAGCATCGCGATGTTTAATAATACTCTCAAGAGTGCCTAACATGGATTAGATAAGGCTTCGATGCTATTAAATGATGATATATGCAAGTTTGCGCATTAGAGGGACCCAAAAACGTCAACTTTTGAATCTACGCCTTTTGGTGACCATTTAAGCAAACGAGAGCATAGTAATATTTAAACACATGCTTGGGAATACCCATTATGGGCCATGGAAGGCTTAGATATCATCAAATGACATTTCGCGCTACTTTGTGCGATTTAAGGGACTATTAAAGTCAAACTGCAAAAGTATACCAATTCGTATGGTATCGAACCTTCCGGAATATGATCATAAGTTAAACATACCCTAAATATCCTTTAAATAGCTTATAAATAGGCTTAGAGGTGTTTGGTGCGCAAAAATAAACATATTTGATCAACAGGGACTAAAAGCGTCAAAAAGTGCATAAGTTTGCATTTTCGCGCATATCTTACGTTCTGAATATGAATCCGGACATCCAAAAATTTATATAATCATTAAAATATTTTATTTTAGAGATTGGCATGATAAAATTACATTCGTCGCTTAATTTTGAACGTTTTTGCGTTCGTTACGACTTCCGTCGTAATTAACCAAACAACGCAACCGTACGACCAAACGAGCCGACATCCGAGATATTTTTGAGCGTATTTTAAGTTCCCTATACTTTAACTTTATTTTAGAGCCTTGAAATGGGGTTAACGGGGCTTAAAAGTGCCAAAAATCAAGTTTTACAAGTGCAGGGACCTTTTTTGAAATTTCTTGCAGATACATTGAAGTTGGTCCATTTTTGAGGTTTTGATGGTTTTAACCCATGGTTTTGCACCCTATGGGCTTGTATTTGATGGTTTTACATGTTCCCATGGTATTCTAAAACCTTGGGCCCAAGTGTAAAGTCATAATTCAAGCACGGTTTACGAGGAACGATCCTAACGGTTTACCGAAATCTATATAAACCCAACACCTTCATTCTCATTCCTCACAATCTGATTCAAATAGCTCTAAGTTGGGGTTTAACACTTCATACCTGAGCAATTTTAATCAAGATCTTCCTAGCTTGGACCCTTTGTAAGCTTCTTTCGGTCTTTTATGCGTTTTTAAGCGGGAAAGTCAATCAGTGTTTGACTTTCTGCTTTGACCAGTCAATGGTCAACACGAAGTTTGTTTTAACTTCATAACGTGAGCGTAATCACGATGGTTATAGTCTCTTGTGACTATACCTACTGATTACCACGTTATTTAGGCTTAGTGACGAGTCATAGTTTCGGTCAAAATGCGCGTTTATGCGTATTTTGCAACCAAACTATTTTTGGGTATCAAGACCCTTTTTCTTGATATCAAACTTGTTTTCTAACATCTTTAAACATGTTTTAACATGTTTAACTCGTCACTTTAGGTTTAGTGCTTATGTAGGGTCGTAAGATAAGCGGTCTAAACAACCGCTTAGACTTTCGAACTAGACCCGTTTGGTCGATCATTAGGATCCGACCAAACACAATATGTGACCATAGTTGTATAGGGAATAAAATTCTGAGTTTATACCTTATGGTCACTTCATTTAGTTAGTTGTATGATAGGTAGTTTATATGCCTTAGGTAAATGACCAAAATACCCCTACGAGGCTTAATTTGAGTTTAAATTCGTTTTGGGCATATTGGAAGGTATCCTACTGATATCACAATATATTTAAGGCATATTAACTTAGGAAACCTGTTCATGACTCATTTGGTTACCCGTTATGCATTTATCGCATTCGGTACGGGTTATGTAACTAGTTTGCATAAATTAACTAAAACGGGTCAAACCTTATCACTTTTACTTCAAAATCAAGATTGTGTTTAGTTTACCCATATTATACAAGTCTTCAAACTTGTCGGGTCTAAACCACACTCTAATCCGGTCTTCGCTTAATCTTGCGTTTGAACCGTATACCTTTCTTTAAAACTAACCGGTCTAAGTTTAACTTAAGTAAGACCCGTTAGGAATCTAATAGGTTAATTAAAACCTTCGTTCCATATTTAGGAGACCAGTAAAAGATACTTGCACTTGCTGATTTGTACGGCTGGGATAAATTTATATAATTTGCTCAGGTAAATACTTTTAACTTATTTTCCCTTATACAGGCTTGGGGTACGGTATATAAAATACCGCTTGGTCGGGCATTGAATTGTTAATCATATTAAGGTTAATTTATTGAGATGACCCGTTTAATCTGTTTTGTTTGTTTAAAGCCTTTGGGGGGTTAATGACCATGTCCCGGATATCCTTGGCATCATTCATTGAAATGGCCACAACCTAAGCACGGGGTGTAGGCACATCTGCCGGTGCGTATATAAAAAGATATAACCGCCTGTTCGAGAATAACTCGCTGCGGGATTATACTATGTGGTGTGTCAATTAATCTTTAACCCGGTTTTCAGCCCGGGCTACTGAACGTATAATAAACACGTAATTCTTTAACAAGTTTATGTTTAAATAATTATCCCAAATTATAAAAGATATTTTGTGCCTTGTGCATTCAAATCAATTTTTTTAAACATTTTCACAATGAGTCGGTTAATTGTATTTACTAGTGAAAACTGACGTATTTTCCAAAATGGCTACTCCTAGCATCAATAAAGAGTCTTGGAAGCTTAGATGCTTATAAATCTATGGAACAGTGTTTCTTTTAACTTTGAAACGCATGTGGATCCTTTACAACCGTTTTTGTAATAAATGATATCACTTCCATTCGGTTTGTAATGTTTATATCTTTCGACTTCCGCTGTGTATATATAATCTCTGATAAATTGTCTATGATGATATAAACTACGTCACGATACTCCCCACCGGGCCCACCGGTAATACGTGGAAATATCGGGGTGTGACAGGTTGGTATAAGAGCCAACGTTTGAGTGAATTAAACACTAGCCCTTAGTGTTTAATCTCAAATGACACAGCAGCACATTCCTTAGATCTTCTGAGTCTAGACTAAACATAAGAATGCTCTCATCACTATTAAGTAAACATTGCTTTCGATTTTATGTATTTTGAATATATCGCCAGACAAGGAAGCTGTCGATGGAAATTCTCCACATCCGAAGCCTAGAAAGGCCAAGCTTCATACCACGACTAGGATAAGCGTACAACCAGTTGGAGGAAAGACCTTTATGAATCTATTCCCAAAAACCAAACTTGTTTAAACCCTTATCCAGACTACGGAGTCCATACCAGAAGGTCCCTGAGGCTCCCATATTAAAGATGATACATGTGGGTGTCATTAAACCCTATTTCTTACCTCCGAGTTTTCAAATTTCAAACATAGACTATACTAGTCAAAACCTAATCTGTAATCCATGTCATTCCTTTAATCATTGAATCCTTAGATTCTACTTCTACAATGGGTCCTGATTTGAAATATTAATTATTCACTAAAATCTTCAGAGTCGCTACTGCGTACGACAAATAAAGATGAAGAAACAATCAGAATAAGGGAAAGAAGACATTAGAAGACCCTCCTTCCATCATACTTCTTTTCATTTAACTCCCTGTTTGGGCATTTAATTATTGTAGTCCTTCGTGGACATATTAATTCATCAAAGTCCTTATAGACTTACCTCTTTTGATAAGACCCCATAAATATATACGTCTACCTATTGAAAATCCCTTTAAGGATATTATCTTTTAATAATAGTCCCTTCAAGGACATTATACTTCAAATAGTCTTTTCATAGACATTATACCCTATTATATTCCATACGTGGACACGAGATTTCATTATAGTCCCTTAATGGACATGATATTTCATCACAACCTTTGTAGACCTGATATTTTATTATAGTCCCTATACGGACATATGATATTTTTATAGTCCCTATCCGGACTTATAATTTCCTTTTAAGTCCTCTATGGACAAGTATGATATTAAAAGTCCTGTTTGAGGCACTATGGTAAAATTTCCTAATGATTTATTGGGAGTTTTGAAAAAAAATTATATAGGTACTCATATCGTCCTTTATCAATCATTAGTATGAATTTTATTCGAACCTTATCGATCTGCTATTCAAAAGATCTTCTTAATGGTGTACCCCTGCCAAGTGGCATGTCCACATAAATTGGCCAAAACCTTCGATAGTAAAGGATAATTATTCCTTCTACCATGATAGTTAAGGGAGATACCCCTTCTATCCAAAGTTAGTGGTGAAATGCCTACGGGCTATACTTTATTCTGTTAGAGATAAGACAAAGTTAGTGGTGGTCTTTATAATCCCCTGTTCAAAGTGGTGGGTTATACCCAACCCTAACAGTCTATATGATCAGTGCGATCATGACTAATATCATCTGATATGATGATCATATTATTTTATAAGATATTTGAAGTACAGTCTTAGGTCTTCCTATCTTCATAGTGAGATTTCAAGAAGTACTTTCCGACTCGATGATTATGATTTATGTGTATCTTGACGGTGATTTAGATAACGAAACTAGAGTAATACAATAAACACATGATGGATATGCCGCTGGTACTTCCTATATATAAGTATGTTTATTGTATTACCCTTCGTGGCGTTATCCTGAATCACCAATAGGATCTATCTCGCCTACGGGTTATATACTATATTGTCGATTAGAGACATTGTCAAATGTGATCGTTATGGTACATCGTCGAAGGTAATGGGCAATGCCCAAGCCTTATGGTCTATAAGATCGATAAGATCATGACTAATATACTCAATGACGATAATTATATATATATATACATATATGTATATATGTAAGCATCCCTTAATGATGTCCTATTATTTGCCTATGTGCCAAAATAAATCGTCTATCAAGACGATGACAATGGTAGTCTATGTAGGATCGAATAGCGACCGAAACGAGTCGTTCGGAAGAGCTCAAATCCGTTTCAGAGGCGGAAACAGAGAAACGGATGTGAAAACAGCTTGATTCACACTTTAAACCTCTTGTATATTGATTTAACAAAGTTTACAATCAAAGGATAAACCGGCAGCACCTCTTGTATATTGATTTAACACCTCGTAAAATCACGTCCAATAATGTATTGACACGTGTAATAAACCCTAATAAAGTCAAACGTTGAATTTGAGGGACTAATTTTGTGAAAAATCAAAAAAATTGATTATAGAAGGACTGGAAATGTTAACATGCTTATTATAAGCCCCTGAATAACGTTACACGGTAAACATGTTCACAAATGAGCCACTTGTTGATCAAGAATAGCCGTTTGCGTAATTAATTGAAAGTTTGCGCGATGAAGGGTTAAAAGCGTCAACATGTTAATTCTTACCTCTGAGTGACCTTTTAACAAACCGAGAGCTTAATGATAATTGATTATAATCTCGGGAATGCCTAATATTGGCCATTAAGGGCTTTTATGCCTATAAGTAAAGTTACGCGCAACTTTGCAAGTTAGAGGGACTAAAACTGTCAATATGTTTAATTATACCTCTGAATGACCTTTTACAAACCCAAAGCATTGAGATGTTTAATAATACTCTCAAGAGTTCCTAACATGGATTAGATAAGGTTTCAATGCTATTAAACGATGATATACGCAAGTTTGCGCATTAGAGGGACCGAAAAGCGTCAACTTTTGAATCTACGCCTTTTGGTGACCATTTAAGCAAACGAGAGCGTAGTAATATTTAAAAACATGATTGGGAATACCCATTATGGGCCATGGAAGGCTTGGATATCATCAAATGACATTTCGCGCTACTTTGTGCGATTTAAGAGACTATTAAAGTCAAACTGCAAAAGTATACCGATTCGTATGGTATCGAACCTTCCGGAATATGATCATAAGTTAAACATGCCCTAAATAACCTTTACATATCTTAGAAATTGTCACACCCTGGCTTTGCGGAAGCGTGGGTTTATTTGGTGTGACTTCTTAATACCATAGCAACAATCATAACAATGCTATATGATAAAAACATGAGATATTCATCCATTAATAAAGTTTAGAAAAATCTCATTTTCAACAATCACAAATAAGTTACAAACCTTAACTGGATTTAGTTTAGTTTATAGAGACTTTAAACAATACTAGGTTTAGAGATATGTAACCCGTCCAGGAAGAGGTTACACCTTCTAAACCCTGGATGACTTCTTTATTCAAACGCAACTTGTAAATACGTGCATACCGTTCCAGATCCGTTAGTTTCCTGAAATACATGTAGTTTGAAAAATCAACATAAAGTTGAGCGAGTTCATGTGAAAGTGAGTATGTAAAACCTTTAAAGTACGTCCCAATGTAAAAAGGTTTAAGTATGTCCCGATGTAAAAATGTTTAAGTACGTCCCGATGTAAAAAGGTTTAAGTACATCCCGATGTAAAAAGGTCCCTGGTATGTAGCAATAAGGAAAAAGAGATCACCATTGGGTTGCAAAGCCAATGATATGTGTGAAGTGATGCAGGAAGACTCAAACCTAGCGGATTTTGCGCCAGGTACAAAGTCACCACCTGGTCCATTAAGCGGGCTCAGGAGTGGGGCTCGCTACACCCAGATAGATCTACCGCTACTGTCCCTCGGGCCTACACTGAGGATTAATGGCCTCAAGTTGCGCCTACTCACTCACATGATATGTACGTCCTAACCCTCCTTAAGCTAACCATACCATGTAAAAAGTATTCGTAATCATCGTAACATGTATTTCACCCCCGCAGTTTAGAAAACTGAAAACAGTTAAGAGAAAAGGGGGACAGGAACTCACCGAAAGAGAAAAGGATCCATCAAATCGGCTTGTATAGTGTATTATAGGATCCATTAAATCGGCTTGTATGCGGGTGCTGACCTGAAGTACCTTCCCGGGGTGCGGTTATATTCTGAAAGATAGCTATAGGCACCTTGTCGCAATGGAAGTCGGTCTTCATAGGGAAAAGGAGCAATGTCAGCGGTTGCGGGTGTAAAAACAAACATCTCAACAAATGAGGAGATTGCCCGATGCAGGTAAATATAAGGGGCGCAATGTCTGGTAGACCAAAAGAAACAGGGTCACAATCAAGCAAGGGTGTAGAACCAGCAGTTGCAACATCAGGCTGACTCAAAAGGTGCAGAGGCTAGCTCAGCAGCAGGCCCTGGGTTGTGTAACGGTGTGGTGCCTTGTGCAGGTGATAGAGCAGCAGCCATGTCATCGTCGTCTTGTGTCAGTAGCAGAATGTTGTAATCCAGCTGTTTGTAGGGCTGCAGATGTCACAGGCTCAAAGGAGTCTGAATGCGTGCTAGAATCAGAGGATAGCTTGTTAACAGGGGTCTCAAATAAGTGAAATTGGTAATAACGTTCTCGTCTAACTGTCCATCATTATGGGCGTTATCGGAAGGACCATCAATATCGCGTCAATATCGTTATCAATTGCTCGTCGAGTAACCATCCTTTGGAAGGGATGTCCACAAGAGGCGCATTGTCTAGGATCGGATCCATAGCGTGCTCACCATCAGGATGACCAGTGATGAAGTGGTCATGGATCGAAACACGAGTGACAGAAAGATTCTTGTCAGAGAAACCATCAGCAAAGATGAAGTATCACCACAATCTGGTAGCACGGACTGTTAGAAGTCGTCCTCGCCCTTAGTCAGCATATCAGGATCACTCTCAGTATCTGACGTAAATATCTTTGGCGCAGATGTAGTCTCATTATCTGTGGCGGTGGTTGTAGGATTATCAATGTCTGATAACTCGTTCTCTAATTAGAGTGACATGTGTGCCGGTGCGTAACATGTATACCCATAGTAATCATTAACCATTAGTGTAAGCAAATATTCAAATGAACGTATATCAAAAATCAGCAACTAAGCGTGTAAGTAACCACAATGTAAGCATGTAATCATCCTAGTCTTCCCCAGACTATCCTACCCAGTCTTTCTGACTATAATCTCCCAATCTCTCAGACTGAATTTCCTAGTCTCTCAGACTACAATCTCCCAATCTCTCAGATTGAATCTCCTAGTCCCACTAGATTAACCTCCCAGCCTCTCAGACTGAATCTCCTAGTCTCACTAGATTAATCTACCAGCCTCTCAGACTGAATCTCCTAGTCCCACTAGATTAATCTCCCAGCCTCTCAGACTGAATCTCCTAGTCCCACTAGATAAATCTCCCAGCCTCTCAGACTGAATCTCCTAGTCCCACTAGATTAATCTCCCAGCCTCTCAGACTAAAATTTTCCCCAGTCTCCCCGACTGGACTATAAAATTTTGAAAAGTGTATTTGTGCCTTTTTGTTTGTAAAAAGGTCTTGTGCCCCGGATCTGGACGTATAGTGTAATGTAAAAATGTTTGAAAACGTTTTCGTGAGAGCCCTGATGATCATAGTCTAGACTCGAGAAAGAATCCTAGTTCGCTATGATCGAGGCTCTGATACCAAGCTGTCACACCCTGGCTTTGCGGAAGCGTGGGTTTATTTGGTGTGACTTCTTAATACCATAGCAACAATCATAACAATGCTATATGATAAAAACATGAGATATTCATCCATTAATAAAGTTTAGAAAAATCTCATTTTCAACAATCACAAATAAGTTACAAACCTTAACTGGATTTAGTTTAGTTTATAGAGACTTTAAACAATACTAGGTTTAGAGATATGTAACCCGTCCAGGAATAGGTTACACCTTCTAAACCCTGGATGACTTCTTTATTCAAACGCAGCTTGTAAATACATGCATACCGTGCCAGATCCGTTAGTTTCCTTAAATACATGTAGTTTGAAAAATCATCATAAAGTTGAGCGAGTTCATGTGAAAGTGAGTATGTAAAACCTTTAAAGTACGTCCCAATGTAAAAAGGTTTAAGTACGTCCCGATGTAAAAATGTTTAAGTACGTCCCGATGTAAAAAGGTTTAAGTACATCCCGATGTAATAGTGATGCAGGAAGACTCAAACCTAGCGGATTTTGCATCAGGTATATGTAGCAATAAGGAAAAAGAGATCACCATTGGGTTGCAAAGCCAATGATATGTGTGAAGTGATGCAGGAAGACTCAAACCTAGCGGATTTTGCGTCAGGTACAAAGTCACCACCTGGTCCATTAAGCGGGCTCAGGAGTGGGGCTCGCTACACCCAGATAGATCTACCGCTACTGTCACACCCCCAAAATCCACCCTGCGGAGTACCACCGCTTGGAGGCGTGACGTGACCAGGATCGAGCCACCAATCATATTGAACAACACAATTAAGTAAATAAAACCAAACATAATACGATTGGTGACCAAAGCTAGTTAACCTTGTTTGGTTTAAACAGCGGAAGCATAAACGTGAGTTCAAAAGCATAAGTCCATAGTTCATAAGTTAAAGTTTCAAAACGCTAGTTTAGTAAGTTCATAAGGATTTAAACATTAAGCACGGAACATAATAGTCCGTACACCACAACGACTCCTTCAAGTGCAAGCTCCAAGCATTTAGCGACCTGTAAGGCATGTAACAACGAGTCAACAACAAAGTTGAGTGAGTTCACGTTTGGTTGTTTAGTTTTAAGTTGTTTCTGAAAACGTGGTTTGACTTTCGTTGGCTTATTTGCCGTGGGGGTTACCCCGTAGTTGAAAGTATGTTTAACCATTTCTCTTTTTCTTTACCCAATCCATAACCATGATCAGTGGGGGTTTTCCCCGTTTGAACTACTAGACGGAATGATATCGACTGCTACGCAAATAAGTTGTGCCCTATATCAGTGTCTATCATCACTGACAGTCTGCCATAGTCCATTAGTACACGCCCGTCCGACTGGCACGGTGTGAGGTTTGTTAAACCTAATAGCGCTATTAACTAATGACCCGCTCGCCATTGGCCTCGGCGATTAAGTCGATATAAATTGAGGGACTTCATGATAGAGTTTTGTCTAGCTAGTTTTAAGGTTGTTGTCCTGCACCAGGAGGACGAACGTACGTATTCTGCACCAGGAGAATTCGTAGGATTAATAATGGCATCCGCTCTATGGAGGATGGCCGTACATATCCTACCCAAGGAGGATATGTAGATTTAGTTTTAATTCTTTAACCCATTCCCAAACCACCGGGAATCCCATGCCTTAGAAAGTGTGTGAACTCACCTCGGTTTGCTCGGTTAGATTCTCAATATAGTTAACAGTCAAGGTCGGTCAATCGCGTCCTAATAAGGTACGGATAACAATCAGTTTCTCATGCATAACACGTATCCTACGTACGGTTTATTTGCACATTACTTCTACCACATAACAGGCACACACTTTAACGATTTACGCCCATATATACTTCCCATCCATTCCCCACTCATAAGCAAACATACAATAATGCATATAACACATATAACATGTTAGATCATTCACAGATAGCATACTCGACATTTAGACGCGCAAATCACAACTTATGTTATTTCAGCATTAATATTCAAAACCGGCTGTTTTCGGACATTTAAATAAAATAGTTAGATTATTCCAAAAATTCCCAAATTTTATAGAATGTCATAAACATTCCATATTTTATTGTGTAAAAATATCGGGGTCCGGTTCATTACCCACATTTTATAAAAATTAATATTCGGGACCGAACTCAGATTTATGTATTTCTGACCACAGTCCACGAAACAATTTATTAAAAATTCATCGAGTGTCCGATTTACGAAATTCCAGTGGGGTAATTACAAATACATCGGTTGTCATTTACTGTACAAATTCCATGGTTCGATTCATCACAAAACTCAGGTTATGACTGAAAATACGACACCCATTTATTGCTGTCAAAATTCAGCTTAAGTTGCTGTTACAAATTAACACTTTAAAAATAGTAAACGGAGTCCAAAAATTACGATTCCGGTGCCATTAGAACCGTATTTCATAATAACATATTTTAGATTCAAAATATCGATTTTTCGTTGAGTTTAAGACCTGTTTACAGCCAACAGAAGTGGGCTGTAAAAGTTAGACAGATTCTGATTCTTTTGTGTTTAACCTTCTAAATCATGTTCGATCGATTCCGTTAACAAGTTTAATGACCACAACAACATGACACATTAATATTAATCAGCAAATCATCAGATAATCAACAAATAATCATAATCACACACGATCTACATGATTTATACACCTAACTTTTCTTTATCCACCCTTTATCACTTTATGTTTAAGATTAATGTAAGTTCTTTAGTGTTTCATGGATTTTCATCATCGAACATCTATTAACCACCTAAATACCATAAAGAATGAACGGATCTAAGTTCTTACCACTAGCTCAAGGCTAGGGAAGTTCGAGTGAGGAAATGTGGTGGTTAATAGCGAATGGAAAAGGTCCTTCCACTTTCGAGAGCACCGAGCTTCGTTGTACGACCCGTAGCACCTTTGAGTGTATGTAAAATGGCTTGATCAAGACTTGATGGTGGTTGTATGGTGGGAGGTGGTGGCTGCCGAAAGCATGGAGGGAGAGAGTGAGGAAGAAGGTGTTGCATAGAATGAGCTCTCTTACTTACATGTAACTCTTATATCCAACTTTAGGGATTAGTCCATGGGATATTATGTCTCATAAGTACATAGCATATATCTTAGCAAATCCTACAAGATTCAAGTAAGATCAAGGGAGATCTCTAGAATAGGCCATGTGGGCCGTAATGTAGGTGGGGGGGGGGTAGTAGATTAGGTGCTAACCAATTGGTTACAATCTAGTTATAATTCTAGTGTTAGTTAGTTTCATACTTTAGTTAGTGGATATTTTTAGGGGGGTGTTATGATGTTCGGGGATCATAACTGGCTCAGAAAATAAGAACAATGTGTTTAACAATATTTTCGTGTTCCGGGTAATGTCCGGTTATTCAGTTCGATACTGTTCCGTTAAAGTGCTTAATTAATCCGTAAAGCGTCCTACTTATATATTTTTGCAATGTTTTTACTTTCTAACACTTAGGAAAATATAACGGACTATTTAGTGACCTTTCTGTACACTATTAGTATATTAACAAATACGTGTAAGCATAACACAGATATCAGAAAGCAGTTAAGTGATTCCACACAGTCGTCAAGCACATTAATTATTATTAATAAACTGTACGGTTACATGAAAATTCGAGGGTTGTCACAGCTACTGTCCCTCGGTCCTACACTGAGGATTAATGGCCTCAAGTTGCGCCTACTCACTCACATGATCTGTACGTCCTAACCCTCCTTAAGCTAACTATACCATGTAAAAAGTATTCGTAATCATCGTAACATGTATTTCACCCCCGCAGTTTAGAAAACTGAAAACAGTTAAGAGAAAAGGGGGACATGAACTCACCGAAGTGCGTCTCTAACTAGTAAACTCCCTGTCAACCTGCTGTGCGACGACCTACACGTACTAACTTTTATTAGACGGACGGCCGTGCCTTAGCTTAAGGTTTAAGTTTTTGGGAAATTGTTAGGCAACTATTTCGTGTTTACACTTCGTAATTATGTATTGATTATATTCCTTCCCAAGGATGGGGGTTTTAATACATGTGCGTTCGTATAACTTCGAAATATACTATTAAGTCTCACTCAATAAAATATATTTAATTTCATTTGTCTAAAATATTCTACTTCCAAAATATAAATATTTTTCCCAAAAATATTATATTTTATTCCATATAATTTTCCAAAATAATATCCTTGTCAAAATACACACTTATGAGTATTTTCTGAAAATACGTAAGTTACGTTGTAAGGTTCGGGTGGTATAAATAATACCGGTGTAACTTAAATATTTATTGTGAAGGCGTTCGTATTATTTTGGAGCCGTGAATATTCAGTGTATTCTAGTAATATTATTTTTACTCTAAAAATAATATTTGTATAGTTAACAAAATAATCATAAAAATTCACACAAGTGCTATTATGAAAAATATATACTAAATATATATTTTAACAAGTTTTATTTATGAAAATCCCGCCTCCAACTCTTGGAGATTTTGTAATAAAAATTTATGGCGAAGTTTGTTTGGAAAAACAAGTCGAAAATATTCTCATAACACTTGTCGTAAAAATATTTTCCAAGTGTTATATTTTTGGAAAAATTTCGCAAGAGTTTCCTCTGTAACTGGAGGTGGCCACGCCTTCAAGCGTATCGTTTTCTTTTATAAATTCAACCAATAATGTTCCCAACATCAACAAACAATATTTCAACACTAAATTAGTCAAAAATATACGTAAGTCGCAAACACATGAACTTGTGGGTTATGTAAAAGTATGTAGTAACCTCCCGGTGTTTTTAGTAGATCTTTCTATTTTTATAAATGAAATCGGTTTCTTAAAAATCTTATTTTTAAAGAAAGTGTAAGTTTACAACTTCTTGTCAAAAATCTCAAAAATAATTCTTTGTTAAAACCTTTCGTTACACAAGTGTCTACACACTTGTTTGTTCACAAAAACACCTTTAGTTTAGGAAAGATCCGGTTTTAAAACATGGTTTCGTCTTACAGTTGGTTCTTCGAAAATACCACTTGTAGATCTTTAGATCTACTAGTTTAGAACTCCATTTCATAAGAAAAATTGGTTTTACACAAGTTCATGTTTATGTTTGAAAAGGGTTCGTCATCTAATAACTTTACGACTTAACATAAGGCTAGTTCATGTTCCATGAACATGATCTAGCGTGGTTTGATGACGATCCATTCCAACACTAGCAATCAACAACAATAAATAATCATCACAAAACTAGTTTCAAAAGTTTTACACTAACATTCATTCATTAACCACCATGTTTATTATTTTTAGTAGACTTTTAGTTTCGATCTCTAGTGTTCATAATTTTTATCCGACAAATTTCTTATTAACCATTTTAGATACGAACAATAGGGTGTTTAGAGTCACTTACTACTAGCTCGAGGCTAGGGAAGAAACTAGACGAAAAACGGGTGGTTAATAGCGTTGTGGTGAGGTCCTCGTGTTCCCGAGTGCACCGAGCTTCCTTGTATGAGATCCTTCACCTTTGAGTATGCATGGAATAGCAAGATTGAGACTTGAAAGTGGATGTGGGTGGGGCTTGGTTCTCGGTTGTGTGTGTCAAAGAGAGGGAAAGAAAGTGAAATTTCTTTGAAGTGTTTGAATAAATGAGTTGGTGGTCTTACAAGTAATTTTATAATCCACCCTCCACTATTAACCATTAGATTAAATGTCTAGTAGATATTAAGCATGAGGGAATAATTTAATAAAAAGAATTTGTGGGGTGTCCCCATATAGGAACCGAGTTCGGTCATGGGGAGGTAAATGGGTTGGTTTCCAACTTGATAGTTAGGTAACTAGTTAGTTTAATTAGGATGTTTAACTAATTTCTAGTGTGTGGTGTTTTGCACCGGGTGTTAGGGTATTCGGGGACCCTAACTGGCTCAAAAAAAAAAAAAGAATAGTGTCATTGACAATATTTTTAGATTCCGGGTTAAGTCCGGTTGTTTGGTTGGATATCAATCCGTTAAAGTGCTTAATAATCATTTAAAGTGTCGTTAATATTATTTTTAGTGACACAAATTATTCCCGACACTTTGGAAAGTGTCTAGTAATATTTTTCTCATGTTTTGGCACTTTACTAGTTAAATACTTGCTGAATTTTTATTTAAAGTGCTGAATTTTTTACTTAAAGTACGTTTTAGGCACACCCGGTCACTATAAATATCACCTAGTGACGCTGTTCTACAATCCTCATCTCCCTACACTCCCTACTAGTGTAGTAAACTATTCCCGGCTCAGGATGGCCTCAGAGACAGTAACTGTCTGATGCTGGCTATGTCAGCATGTTTACTGGGTTATCCGTATAGTGTGTTTACTGTGCTTTTTGTGCATCTAGGTTGTCACTGATGTTTGTGTAAAAATAATAGAGTGACAGTATAAAATGTGATGCATGTGTATGTATGTATCCGAAATCAGTAAACAGTTTAACCACAGTTGCAAGTAAGCACATTAATTAAGCAGTAATTAAATATTAATTTGTTCGTACGGATACCTGGTTTGGTGAGGGTTGTCACAGAAATAGGCTTAGAGGTGTTTGGTTCGCAAAAATAAACTTATTTGATCAACAGGGACTTAAAGCGTCAAAAAGTGCATAAGTTTGCATTTTCGCGCATATCTTACGTTCTGAATATATATCCGGACATCCAAAAATTTATATAATCATTAAAATATTTTATTTTAGAGATTGCTATGATAAAATTTCATTCGTCGCTTAATTTGGATCGTTTTTGCGTTCGTTACGACTTCCTTCGTAATTAACCGAACAACGCAACCGTACGACCAAACGAGCTGACATCCGAGATGTTTTTGAGCATATTTTAAGTTCCCTATACTTTAAATTTATTTTAGAGCCTTGAAATAGGGTTAACGGGGCTTAAAAGTGCCAAAAATCAAGTTTTACACGTGCAGGGACTATTTTTGAAATTTCTGGCAGATACATTGAACTTGGTCCATTTTTGAGGTTTTGATGGTTTTAACCCATGGTTTTGCACCCTATGGGCTGGTATTTGATGGTTTTACATGTTCCCATGGTATTCTAAAACCTTGGGCCCAAGTGTAAGGTCATGATTCAAGCACGGTTTACGAGGAACGATCTTAACGGTTTACCGAAATCTATATAAACCCAACACCTTCATTCTCATTCCTCACAATCTGATTCAAATAGCTCTAAGTTGGGGTTTAACACTTCATACTTGAGCAATTTGAATCAAGATCTTCCTAGCTTGGACCTTTTGTAAGCTTCTTTCATTCTTTTATGCGCGTTTATGCGTATTTTGCAACCAAACTATTTTTGGATATCAAGACCCTTTTTCTTGATATCAAACTTGTTTTCTAACATCTTTAAACATGTTTTAACATGTTTAACTCGTCACTTTAGGTTTAGTGCTTATGTAGGGTCGTAAGATAAGAGGTCTAAACAACCGCTTAGACTTTCGAACTAGACCCGTTTGGTCGATCATTAGGATCCGACCAAACACAATAGGTGACCATAGTTGTATAGAATAACCTTCCGAGGTTATACCTTATGGTCAATTCGTTTAGTTAGTTGTATGATAGGTAGTTTATATGCCTTAGGTAAATGACCAAAATACCCCTACGGGGCTTAATTTGAGTTTAAATTCGTTTTGGGCATATTGGAAGGTATCCTACTGATATCACAACATATTTAAGGCATATTAACTTAGGAAACCTGTTCATGACTCATTTGGTTACCCGTTATGCATTTATCGCATTCGGTATGGGTTATGTAACTAGTTTGCACAAATTAAACGAAACGGGTCAAACCTTATCATTTTTACTTCAAAATCCAGAATGTGTTTAGTTTACCCATATTATACAAGTCTTCAAACTTGTCGGGTCTAAACCACACTCTAATCCGGTCTTCGCTTAATCTTGCGTTTGAACCGTATACCTTTCTTTAAAGCTAACGAGTCTAAGTTTAACTTAGGTAAGACCTGTTAGGAATCTAATAGGTTAATTAAAACCTTCGTTCCAGATTTAGGAGACCAGTAAAAGATACTTGCACTTGCTGATTTGTACGGCTGTGATAAATTTATATAATTTGCTCAGGTAAATACTTTTAACTTATTTTCCCTTATACGTGCTTGGGGTACGGTATATAAAATACCGCTTGGTCGGGCATTTAATTGTTAATCATATGAAGGTTAATTTATTGAGATGACCTGTTTAATCTGTTTTGTTTGTTTAAAGCCTTTGGGGGTTAATGACCATGTCCCGGATATCCTTGGCATCATTCATTGAAATGGCCACGACCTAAGCACGGGGTGTAGGCATACACCTGCCAGTGCGTATATAAAAAGATATAACTGCCTGTTCGAGAATAACTCACCGCGGGATTATATTATGTGGTGTGTCAATTAATCTTTAACCCGGTTTTTAGCCCGGGTTACTAAACGTATAATAAACACGTAATTCTTTATCAAGTTTATTTTTAAATAATTATCCCAAGTTATAAAAGATATTCTGTGCCTTGTGCATTCAAATCAATTTTTTTAAACATTTTCAAAATGAGTCGGTTAATTGTATTTACCAGTGAAAACTGACGTATTTTCCAAAAAGGTTAAGTGCAGGTACTAATCGGAATAGGCTGGCTACTCCTAGCATCAATAAAGAGTCTTGCAAGCTTAGATGTTTATAAATATGCTGAACAGTGTTTCTTTTAACTTTGATCCGCCTGTGGATCCTTTACAACCATTTTTGTAATAAATGATATTACTTCCATTTGGTTTGTAATGTTTATATCTTTCGACTTCCGCAGTGTATATATAATATGTGATAAATTATCTATGATGATATCAACTACGTCACGATACTCCCCACCGGGCCCACCGGTAATTCATGGAAATATCGGGGCGTGACACTACATGCCACCCAGCAACCCTAACCGTAGCTAGGGTGCCCTCGCGGGGCGCGACAGGCTGGAGTAGGGGCTGTCGCGGGGCGCGACATGCCTCGATTTCGCCTATAAATTGAGCAGAGATGCATCATTTCAAAATCGCTCATCTCTTTCTTTCTCTCTGTCCCTATAGTGCGAAAGTAATAGCTATTATACCCCCAAAACACGAATCTCTGCCCCGTTGAAAGTATTTTAACCTCCGATCACCAATTCGTTACCCTACCCGATTGATCTAGGACCCACCAACGCATGTCAAGGCTCTGCCTGACTAAGTTCGTTGGGGTTCTGTCTCGTGTTATATGGCTAATGTGATTTGGGTTATTTTACTAATACGCGTGCATTATATGTTTTTAATAGAACCTCAAGATAATAATCAGGACTTGTCACCAGAAAGCCCGTAGAAATACCTAAGTTTACAATGTGAGTCCATTCTCTTTTCTTACAATTTGTGATTCATTCTCTTTTTCTATCAAAGTATGTTACAAAATCTCAAATTCTTTCAGTTATACTTACAGTGATTGAGTCTTTGTATTCTACAATTACTACCGGTATGTGGGGTTTTGTATACACCACTAATTAAGCGTTATTATTGGACAAAGAGTTAGCCAATACTAATATGACCACGGTTATTATAACTGCCGTCATGATAAATATTGAATGAGTAATTTGGTAGATATAAACATTGTAATCGCTCTCAATATTGTAAAGTTATAAAAGTTCATTTTTATAAACTAGAATGTACTCGATAGTATTTCTTGCTGATAAAATATTTTAAAATGCATTTCAGGTAACTTGATGTGAAAGATATTAAAGCCAGCTAAGGAGCACTGAAGGCTTAGAGATAGTGGCTATAAAGTTACCTAAATAAAAAGTTTATGTTTTCAGCAACTAGGGTTTATCCCTATAAAGATATTATGAATGAAACATGGGTTTTATCCCATTTGTTTAATATAAAAGTGCGGTGTTTTGAAACTCTGAAATTTATTTCCTAACTACGATCCTGAAGTCTCATTTCCGCTACCAAATTAATAAACACTGATACCACCAGCTCGTGTTCGTGACTCCCGCTCCCTGGGTAGGGGTCGGGGTTAGCGACAGAAGGTGGTATTAGAGCCATTGGTTTAATCGATTTAGGTGTTCTTTTAATACCTAAATTTTAACCTATCGTGTTAGGAAATATCCATAACTTCTGTGTTATTCTGTGTAAATATATATATTATTATTTTATGTCATGTTGACAATTTTCTTAGTTTACGGTATGAGTGATCAGGGTACTTCTGACGTTTATCGTCATCTACCTCATTCTCCTATGGATGAAGGAACATCCAAGACAACCCCCAGATACACATCCGATTATGAGGATATCTTTGTTTTTAAAGCCAAATCCGAAAAAACTTTCCCCCCTAAGAAACGAGGGTGGTTTAGTAGAGCCAAAGTAGAAAGGAGAAAAAAGATGAGAAAAATACAACAACAAGCGATAGTGAATAGAGTCGAGAGAAATACCCAAAATCTAGAAGCTAGACCTTTATGGGAAGAAGAATTGGATAGACAATTAGCCAACTTTCGCATGTTTGGAAATGTAGAAGGAGAACCTGATTTCAACCAAACAGCAGTACGAGAACCACAATTACTCCCTTTATTCCCTGACTAACCCATGAATCTAGAACAGAACTAGGAAAACCAACTTCCAATCCCAACCTTTGATCCAAATGAGATACCTAGGATTCCAGCACCGAACTCTTTAGATCAGTGGTGGGCCAACGACTGGGCAATTCAAAAATTACTGAATAACCTGTATCCCTACAGAGAACCAGAACCACTTTATCCTGAACTCGTGCCAGCCCTAATGCCACCAATGACCCATGAGAATGTAGCTGAACTTCGCCAATACGGTGAAGAATTGGTTGAGGAAGGAAACCGAATTCTTCAAATCGGGGAAAAACTCGTCTGGATGTACGATGAGAATGAGATGCATTACTAGAAAACAAACACCTAATATATATATACATATATATACATATATAAGGACTCTTTTTGTGAGAAGTGTGAGAAGGCATAGAAATTGACATGTAGGCATCATGTTTTGAATTTAGGCATGATGTTTTTTGTTGTTATGGCAAGAAAAACACCAAACATAACAATTTAAAACACAATGAAACATATTATGGACGTGAAATTTAAAAGACACTATTTAACACTTAAAATACACTACTTAATGTTCTTGACATGGTGTTTTAAGTTTTAAGCCTAATTGTTATGTTTAGTGTTTTTCTTGCCAAAACAATGCAAAACATTATGTGTAAGTCCAAAACATGATGTCTACATATGAATTTTTATGCCTTCTCACACTTCTCACGAAACATGTCCTTTTTACAGGATCCTAAGACTATATATATATAGGGTCAGGCTTTAGAGAAAACGGTGAAAAGTGTGAGAACGGTGAGAACGCTTATGGATCGTTCGATCAAAACAATCAATGGACTAGATTACGCGGTGGCGTTTTCGTAAATAACATCAATATTATTATGTGGGACGCTCTTCATTAAGGGTAAAAGGGTCTTTTACTGCTCAGATTTAAAACGCCATCAAATGATAAAACGCCATACAAAAAATAAAACGCCATTAAAAACAAAACGCCAAAAATTAAAAATAAAACGCGTTGAATATTACAGGAAGATGAAACAACACAAATAACTGAATTTCAGTTATTAATATTTATTACAAGAAATTCCCTCCTAAATTACGCGCCAAAAACATCATTATATAAACAAACGAAAAAACATAGCTTCCATAATCACTTCAATCTATCCATTTTCTGCAAAAAAAAAAAAACATCTTTAACCCAAAACGCCAACTTAAACAAAACGCCAAAATGGCAACAATCGTTTCATGGAGATACACTTTGAGAATCAGGCAATACGTCCTCCATTTTGACAATAGAAGGAGGGTGTATGTTAAGACGGTCAAGGCAATTCTGAAAATGGAAAAAGAGATACAGAGGCAAATCTTATCCGTTGGCATCACTCTAGACAACGAATGCCATGAAACACATATGCTTATGAAAGCATTAACCAGCAAATTTGGACCAATCAAAGGAAATGTGAATCAAGACCCTGTCATGACATCATGGCGTTTTGATGATGAAACAGACATGGTGACAGGTACATACGACAGCGGAGAGGAGGAAGTCTACTGGCTAGAGAACATCATGACAAAGCAGCGACTGGGTTTCATGGAAGAATTTCATAACGCCACTTGTACCAACACAGAAATAGACTCGAAATTGGAGTTAATGCAAGACATGTTCAGGTGGAGGCTTCAGAATCTTCAGGACCAAGAATCTTCAGGACCAAGAAGCTGATGAAGGTGAATGTGATGACATGGATGAAGATCAAGATGAAGACTCCGATGAGGAAGAAGATGACACAAGTGATCGATACTATTCGGATAAAGTACCTTCTAACGAAGGATTTTAATTTTTTTTCCTCTTTTTTTTTCTTCTATGTAATCCTTTTTTTAAGATAATTACATGATATATTTCTATCTTTATTAGCAAAACGCCAAAATAATACTAAAAATGGTTAACCCTAACAAAACGCCAAAATAACAAAAAAAAAATTCCGGCTTAATATTTTATTTACTCCATTATTGTATTTTTGTCATGTTGGTCTGAATAAGGCCATTTAAAAAAAAGCCAAACTTATAAGATGGGACGTCTATAACCTATAAAACTGATAAAAGCTGATCAACACAGTAAATAGAAAAAACAGTAACCGAAAAGACAGTTAATTTATTACCATCATTTATTACAATAAAAAGTCCCGCCTAAACTACGCGCCAAAAAAACTCTTATAAGAGAGGGGTATATACACAATGAAATTAATCACACCCAGAAAAACACAAAAACGCCATATCCTCTAGAAACTACTCCCTTTAAAACGCCACATATGTCAAAGCTTTCACTGAAATGGATCCTTTTTCTGAGGAGGTTAACTCAATAATATTTTGCTGGATGAGATGTACAAATATTCAAGAAAAAGAGACTGATGACAGTGATATGCAATCATGTGAGCTTTGTTCTTGATGATTATAGGCATGGAAGAAAGGGTTCAACACAACTGTAAAATGCTATTTTAGACTCCATTATTACAAATAGCATCAAGCAAGAGTTGATCTTCAATGACATGCCACCAAACAAGAATATCATACCAAAAAACATGATGCCACTAAGCAGCTTCTTCTGAAAAAGACGGGGTTTATGTAGGAAAGTTTGCATCTAACTAAACTATTCAAAAAAGGTTCAAAACGCCAAAACAAATTCAAGAAGATAGAGGCTGATGACAGTGAAGATTCGGAAGAGAAATTAGGTTACCATTTTTTTATTGTTTATGTTATCATCTTATATTGTTTTCATATCAAGTTATATGTTGATTTGTTATCTAATTCTCTATAAATAAAATACATTATTATATAAAACGCCAAAAACTAAAAACACCAAAACGCTAGAAGTATGAAAACTGGGAGAACAGCTGCTAGCAAAACACCTTGTAAAGGGTATTAAACGCCAAAAAATTCACTAAACGCTAAAAAAATTTGGTCTTATTGTAATCTTATGCAAATAATAGTGACTCGTAGTGATTTATTATACAAAACGCCATAACGCCAAAACAATTAACCAGAAAACGCTATAACGCCAAAAAATTATATATGAGACACAAAAAAAAAATTTAATTCAATGCTATAAAGATTAAAAAAATACAATTAACGCCAAAAAAACTTAGACGCCATAAAACATTATATCGCGTTGGGAAATAAAAAGAAGAATGAAAAGACAAAAAAACCCCACCGCCCTTCTCTATGCCGCGGGACACGTGTTGGGCCAGGATACGTTCTCACCGTTCTCACACTTTTGAGCGTTCTCTGATGATTCCGTTTCTATATATATACGTGTATATTTTTGTTACTTTGATATATATATATATAGGGGAGGGCTATATAGAAAACCCTTATGTTTTTAAAAAACTCTGGAAACTCAAAGCTCCCCCCATTTTTACCCAACCTCCCGACATTTTTTTTTTTTTGAAAAAAATAACACATGTAATATACATGTTTTTAAGAGTTTTGGGCCAAAAAAAAAAAAACAAAAAAGCGTCGAAGGGATGTTTTTAAAAAAAATAAACAAATTTCAGCAAACTTCGGGTGACTAACATGTGTTAGGCAAAAAAGGTTGAAACTTGCTGAAATTTGTTTTTTTTAAACATTCCTTCGGCGCTTTTTTGTTTTTTTTGGCCCAAAACTCTTAAAAACATGTATATTACATGTGTTATTTTTTTCAGAAAAAAAAAATGTCAGGAGGTTGGGTTTTCTCAAAATGGAGGGTTTTCTACCTAGCTTTAGCCTATATATATATATATATAGGGGAGGGTTATATAGAAAACCCACTTGAGTTGAGAAAACCCAAATAAACCCTATGTAACATTTTTATTTTTTTCTAAAAAAAATAGGGAATGTAATATAAATGTACACGGACCTATTTATGAAAAATAAAATGTAAAAAACGCTTAATAGTTTTTTTTTTAAAAATGTTGAAAATTTGTATGTTACATTTTTTTGGACAAACATATTATGTAACCTGAAATTTGTAACATTTTTAAAAAAAAAACTACTCAGTGTTTTTTTGTGTTTCTTTTTTAAAAATGTTCAAATATATGTATATTACATTTCCTATTTTTTTCAGGGTTTAGTCAACTGGAGTGGGTTTTCGATTTATCTTTCCCCTATATATATATATATATATATATATATATCGATGCATAGTTACTAGTGTTTAAATTCCAGTTATAATTTGTAATAGATGCATATATGGAAAGAGTAAAAGTCGCAATGATCGACGTTTTTTGTTCAATATGTTTGAGTGTTTTTTGTTTAATTGATTATGTGATATTAATACCTGATCATGTTTACAATTCAGATGTCAAATGAAGTAAATCAGGAAATCCAGAATAAGAATAAGAATAATAACGGGAACCAAGTGGATAAAAGTGCTATCAAACACATAGTAGCTCAAGGAATCATAGATCTTATGCCCTATATTATCGACACTATTAATAAAAAGGCATAAAATAATTCCATAATAGGAAGTATACATGCACCCACTAAGCCAAATCATAGCGTGAATGGAAATCACGGACTGTTTATCTAAGCTCCAATTCCAAAAAGAAGAAGGATCATCTCATATGGTTGTTCTTATAAAGAATTCTTATCATGCAAACCGATAGAATTCTCAAGCAATGAAGGAGCCATTTCAGCCTTGCGCTGGATAAAAAAGACTAGAGTAGTCTTAAAAATAAGTAAATGTGCAGATGAAGATAAGATCATGTATGCTTCTAATATTTTTAAGAATGCAGCCTTGAAGTGGTGGAATAACATTCTCTAGTCCAGAGGAAGTGACAGGGTTTACCGTATGGAATGGAACAACTTTAAGGAAATAGTTGAAAGGAAATTATGTCCTCGTCATGAAAAGGAACAGATTGCCAATAAGTTCCTAAATCATAGAATAATTGGAATAGATTGCAGGGAATATACTACCATATTCTTTGAATATGCTAGGATAGTACCAACTCTAGCCTCACCAAAACCCGTATTAATCTCCCGTTACATCTGGGGATTAATTAGGGAGATCAGACATGTAGTCAAAGCAGCTAAACCACAAACCATAGAAGAAGTAGTGGAACTTGCTAACACCTTGACAGATGAATTGGTACGCACACAAGAGGAAAACTGGAAAAAGAACCTAGCTCAAAAGATTACCCAGAACTACGTTATGGTAATTCCTACCTCAGTATAGGACCAGGTTCTTCCTCTTCACCCCACTGCAAGTACTGTAAAGGGAACACTCAGGGAAATGCTCGATATACAGCTGTCACACCCTGAATTTTATGGAAGCGTGATTTGGTGTGACTTTCTTAATATCATTGCATTCAACCATAACTGTGACAACCCGAGATTTCAAGATCTTCCTGTTAAGTGTCACCTATTTCACATCCACGTTTTATACTTTGTCGTACTTTTGATTCTGTGTATCATTGTGTATTATTGTGGGGTGACTTTAATATAAGTAATTAATATTGAAGTTATTTTAATATTTGATTAATTAGTAAAACCTTGTTCGACGAAACACTCCTTGATGAAACACTCGACGAAACAGGAAGATTCGTCATCTCCTCGGCCGACGAACATTGGGTTTCGTCATTAGAGGCCAGCCCAAATGCTTTGAAAGCCCAAGTGAGGCCCGAGTCTAGTATATAAGTATAACATATGTAGGGTGTTTCATCCTAATGCGTAACTGACATTGCAAACCCTAAACAATCATCACCCCATCATTATATTGCGACGACAGATTCCCTTCTCCTTTATCGAAGCCCGTTCTCTTGAATATCATTCCTCGTCTTTTGTGCTAGACATCAACATGTTAGTAGGCAATGAATAAGTATTTCTTGTGATACTTGTTAGGATCGTAAGTTTTATGGCTGCTTGACATTAATGCGAACTTGTTCCTCTGCATGACGAATTGTAATGGAATTTGTGTAATGTAGGATTGATGTGAAATATTGTTGTCATGATTGGGGTGAAAAAATTGACAACCTTGTATAAAAAATGGCGGCACATGTGGTTGTTTGTAGTCTTGAATTAATCAAACCATGTGCCTATCTTGTTAATAATGTCAGAATAGTCAAAGAGCATTAATGTTAGGTGAATAAAGTGGTGAGATGATGTTTTGTTTTGTTGAAATTGGTATCTATGTATGTAGGTTATAGGATTGGTAATTCCTATGTTTTCATAAATGGTGGGTATGACAACTTGGACAATGGGTCATGATCATGACTTTAACGGTGGTATTATAATAACGAGGGTTTCGGGATCGATAACATGGCCTGGTTCATGAATTAGGGGATTAATTGATAAGCAATTGTTAGTAATGGTTGTGATATCGGATATATTAGGAATAATGAATTATGATAGTGGACATACATTGATTATCAATCTGGGTTCGATTTTAATCACAATGCAAGTGATAAAATAGTTAAATGAAAACTCATGGGTATTCGTATTGGGCTCTCGTTTTGGATCACACATTTAGTTGAATATGTTCTTGCATAGAATGTAACTAGGTATTAGTTGGATTATGATGTGAATGTCGAAGTATGAGTAACAGTAAAGGATTTGGTTGAAAACATAAATTGTGATGTATCAATAGAAGACTTAAAGGTCTCCTACATGTTATATGATAACTCAACTTGTGTGTCCTACCTGTTTATCATGTGATTGGAACTAGCATAGACCTAATGATCATTGATAAATATGTTAGGACTCGATTGACCAATTGTAAACATAAACGAGTAACTAGTCTTACCGAGCAAACCAAAGGTGAGTTCATCTTTTGAGCATGCGTCCTGGTGGTTGGGACAGTCAGTGGGTATCCCGGGGAGGGATAAGTCTTTTGGGTAAAACTGGGATGTTGGATAATAATCTCACCCTATCATTCTTAAGTCCCATATTTTGTTACCGGGGAGGTAACGGGGTATTAGTTGGTAGCGCTACTTAGGTTTGGCACTCTCACACCGTACCGGGGAGGACGGTTGTGAACTAATGACCCAGTCATGCCCAGTGTTTTGATAGGAGCACTGGGGAACGGGCAAAACATACATCAGGAGCCGTGTTGTTCAGTATCGAGATATTATCAACATTATTTTCGGAATTAAATTCAATGGATTAACTAAACACTCGGTAACTAACGTTTTCGTAAAACTATGAACTCACCAGCGTTGTCTGATACACTTGTTGCATGCTCGCAGGTCGTTAGATTTCCTGGATTTGGAACTTGCTGTTTGGAGCGGCTAGAGTGGTCATGGGTCGTTCTAATTGGATACACATATTGGTTCGTTGATTTCGTACATTTGTTTTGAGAATATTTAAACTATGGTTTCGTTAATGTTTCCACTAAACATGTTGGGTTTTATTTAAACTTATTGTTGGTACTTTCATTAATAATTAGCAATTTCATTTTTAAACTTGTTATGAGTTCAACATGATTAGTGGCTCGTTATTAGTTTGTCACATGCCTAGCAGGGTTTCCATGGGTGGTATTTTGGGAGTGTGACAGTTTGGTATCAGAGCCACTGGTTATAGTGAACTTGGTTTTAAAACGTTTTCATAAAACCAGACTATAACCAAATAGATCTGAAATCGACCATGACACTCAGCTCCAGACTGCAAGGTTCATCTCTTGTTTACTATTGCATAGCATATCTAGTGTTTGCTTATGAATAACATCACACGTGAATACACATTTGGCACTACAGTATGAGTTTATATATTACCAACCCATGTTATGTGTTTTAAGAGTGTGACTCTTCTTGAACTTTCATGATCTATGTTGTGGTGTCGTATGTCTTATTGCTCAAATTCGAAGAACCTTTTTAACATGAATTGAGATGAGCTGAGATAAATATGCAAATTGGATTATTATTATTATTATGGGTGCACACATAATAATAATGTGGGGTGCATGTGAGTCACAGTGAGGCTTAACGAGTGTGAGAAGGGTTCCGCTCAGTTAATTGGTGTTATGTTAGAACTCAGTAGTCTATAGAGCTCATAGTAATACTTGACTCCTACTTGAACTTGCTTTTAAATCCTCCCTTTTCTTGTATAGAACCATGAGTGGACGTGGAGGAGGCCGAGGTGGTGGACGTGGTCATATTGCTATGACGCAGGCCGAGTTAACCAACTTGATCAACACTCGTGTAGCTAAAGCCCTAGCGGCTTACCAGGCTGGTACGATATGTGCCAATTACTTTCTATCCTTGTGTCGTATACTCGAATCTTACATGTGCGTTGTACGTTCTTTCGTTTTAGGTCAAACTGCGAATCAAAACATTCCACCTGCTCCACCTGCTTGTACGTTCAAAATGGTCATGGATTGTAAGCCACAGACCTTCAGTGGGACTGAATGGGCTGTAGGACTCCTGTGATGGTTTGAGAAGGCAGAATCAGTATTTGCAATGAGTAACTGTCTTGCTGGGGACAGAATCAGTATTTGCAATCAGTATTTGCAATGAGTAACTGTCTTGCCGGGCACACTCGAGGATGGTGCCCTGACATGGTGGAATACCCAGGTTCAGATGTTGGGTATCGAAATGGCAAATGCCACCACTTGGGAAGACTTTAAGGAGTTGATGAGAGAGGAGTATTATCCTCGTGATGAGGTTCAGAAATTGGAGAATGAGTACTACAATCTAAAAATGGAGGGATCTGAGATTGAAGCATTCACGAGGAGGTCAAATGATTTAGCAACTTTGTGCCCTAACCTATCTCGACCCCCACATCGGCGAATTGAGTTGTATCTCAAGGGCTTAGCAGCAGCTGTTAAGGGGTACGTTACTGCTGCAAACCTAGATAATCTGCCCCGTATCGTCCGTTTGGCACATAAGATTACTGACCAAGAGGTCGAACGTGGCAACTTGCCGCCACATGTTTCTGCTACAACCCCGACTGCTACAGCTACCACTCCTGCCAGTGATAGCAAGCGCAAGTGGAACGATACTGACAAAGCAACCAGTGCAAGTGAATCTCAGAAAAGGCATGGCAGTAGCAATATTTGTAGTTTCAGCTAGTCGTCATCCGTTAATCAAAGCCAGGGCAATAGCTCGGGTCACGGTTCTTATGCGGGGAAACTACCAAAGTGCAATAAGTGCAACTATCACCATCGGGGGCAGTGTACCCGAGTATGTCACAGGTGCAACAAAGTGGGACATATGGCAAAGGATTGTAGGGTTTCACTTCCGAACCAACAGCTGCAGCCAAAGCAACAGGATAGACAGTAGCCTCAGCAGAATCAGGGTAACCTTAAGGGTTGTTTTCAGTTTGGAGCCGAGGGTCACATCAAGCGAGACTGCCCTCAACTGAATTAGAGTGCTGGTGGTAACAACAATGGGAACAATAACAATAGAAACAACAACAATGGGGGCAATGGTGGAAATGGTGCGCAAGGGAGGGTGTTCACTATTGGAGCTGGGGAAGCAAGGAATGATGGAAATGTTGTGACTGGTACGTTGTCTGTGAACAATCTGATTGCTTCTGTTTTATTCGACTCTGGTGCCGATTTGAGTTATGTGTCTTTGGGGTTCAGTCGTCAGTTAGGACTGACTCCCACACCCCTTGTCAATAAGCATGTAGTAGAACTAGCTGATGGTAAATCGATAGAAGCTTCTCAGGTTCTGTTTGGTTGTAAACTTGATCTCATGGGTCAAGTGTTCGACATTGACCTACTCCCTGTTACTCTTGAAAGTTTCGATGTGGTTATTGGCATGGACTGGTTGTCCAAGCACCAGCGGAAATTATCTGCAAGGAGAAAATCGTGCGCATTCCTCTCCCTAGCGGAGAATCCTTATTAGTTCAGGGTCATGGTAGTGGTACCACGGTTAGCATTATTTCAGCGATGAAGGCTCAGAAGTGTTTACGTAAGGGCTACCCTGCTATTTTAGCTCTTGTCACCGATTCAAAGTCTGATGAGAGAAGGATCGAGGACCTTCCAGTTGTTCGTGAGTTTCCTGATGTGTTTCTTGAAGAACTCCCTGGTTTACCTCCACATCGTCAGGTGGAATTTCAGATCGACCTCATGCCAGGAGCAGCCCCGATTGCTCGTGCTCCTTATCGCCTTGCGCCCGGAGAGTTGCAGGAGTTGTCGAATCAACTCCAAGAGCTGTTGGATAGGGGTTTTATCCGACCTAGCTCTTCGCCTTGGGGAGCCCCAGTACTGTTTGTGAAGAAGAAGGATGGGTCCTTTCGAATGTGTATAGATTATCGCGAGCTCAACAAGATGACGGTCAAGAACCGTTATCCTTTACCACGTACCGACGACCTATTTGACCAGCTGCAAGGGTCAAGTTTTTATTCCAAGATTGACTTAAGGTCGGGTTATCATCAGGTACGAGTCCGCGAGGAGGATGTACCCAGGACGGATTTTCGAACGGGGTATGGTCACTACGAGTTTTTGGTTATGCCGTCTGGGATAACTAACGCACCAGCGGTCTTCATGGATCTCATGAACCGCGTGTGCAAACCGTATCTCGATGAATTTGTTATTGTTTTCATCGACGCCATCTTGATCTACTCCAAGAGCGAGGAGGACCACGAGCGACATCTACGTCTCATCTTGGAGCTCCTGAGGAAGGAGCAGCTTTACGCGAAGTTTTCTAAGTGTGATTTCTGGATTCGAGAAGTACACTTTCTTGGGCATATTGTTAACGAAAAGGGGATACACGTGGATCCTGCTAAGATCGATGATATTAGGAATTGGGAGGCACCGAAGAATCATTCGGAGGTGCGACAATTTCTTGGTCTTACGGGGTATTATCGTCAGTTTATTTAGGATTTCTCGAAGATCGCTCAACCTCTCACCTCCTTGACACAGAAGAACGTGGTTTATTCTTGGGGATCGAAGCAGGAGGATGCTTTCCAGCTTTTGAAGCAGAAACTATGTAGCGCGCTGATTTTATCTCTACCTGAGAGTACTGAGGATTTTGTGGTTTATTGTGATGCTTCGATTCAGGGTCTCGGTTGCGTATTGATGCAATGCGACAAGGTGATAGCATATGCTTCTCGACAGTTGAAGGTACACGAGAAGAATTATACGACTCACGACTTGGAGTTAGGAGCTGTGGTAATTGCATTGAAGATTTGGAGGCATTATCTGTACGGTACCAAATGCACCATCTACACCTATCACAGAAGTCTCCAGCATATCTTCGACCAGAAGGAATTGAATATGCGGCAGCACCGTTGGATAGAGCTTTTGAATGATTATGAGTGTGCCATTAAGTATCATCCGAGGAAAGCTAATGTTGTAGCTGATGCACTTAGCCGTAAGGAGACGAAGCCTAAGTGTGTTCGCGGTCTACAACTTACTATTCGCTCTGGTTTACCTGCTCAGATTCATTCCGCTGAGATCGAGGCATTGAAAGAAGAAAACATCGAGGCTGAGTACTTACGGGGCATGGAAAAGCGACTTGTGGAGAGATCTGACGGCATTCATTACTTTATGGAGCGAGTATGGGTTCTTCTGTATGGTAATCTTCGAGAGATTGTGATGGACGAAGCGCACAAGTCTCGGTATTCTGTTCACCCGGGCTCAGATAAGATGTATAAGGATCTCAGGGTCATGTATTGATGGCCGAAGATGAAGGCTCACATAGCGATATATGTGAGTAAGTGTTTGACTTGTGCTAAAGTCAAGGTGGAATATCAGAAACCCTCGGGTCTACTTCAGCAGCCAGAGATACCCATGTGGAAATGGGAGCAGATTGCTATGGATTTTGTCACGGGTTTACCGAGAACTCAGGCCGGAAACAATACTATTTGGGTGATCGTTGATCGTCTCACGAAGCCATAAAGGAAATTGATAAATTTTCAGAACTTGCAGTGGTTTATCTTAAGGAGGTAGTTTCTAGGCACGGGGTGCCAACTTCTATCATCTCAGATCGAGATCCGCGTTTCATCTCTGACTTATGGCAGTCAATGCATAAATCGTCCGGTTCACGTCTCGATATGAGTACTGCTTATCGCCCACAGACAGATGGTCAGAGTGAACGTACTATTCAGACACTTGAAGACATGATGCGTGCATGTGTGATTGATTTCGGGAAAGGCTGGGAGAAACATTTGCCATTGATAGAGTTCTCCTATAATAACAGCTACCATACTAGCATTCGGGCAGCACCGTTCGAAGCGTTGTACGGACGGAAATGTCGTTCTCCACTTTGTTGGGCTTAGGTGGGTGACAGCCAGATCACAGGTCCTGAGCTTGTTCTTGAAACTTCAGAAAAGATTGTTCAGATCAGGAATCGTATGGCAGCAGCGCGTGATCGTCAGAAAAGCTACGCCAATAAGTGTAGAAAACCTTTGGAATTCGAAGTTAATGATCGTGTCATGTTGAAGGTCTTACCCTGGAAGGGGGTGGTGCGTTTTGGGAAACGCGGCAAGCTTAATCCACGGTACGTTGGGCCATTCAAAATCCTGGAGCGGATCGGTAAAGTTGCTTACAAGCTTGAGTTGCCTGCTGAGTTTGGTAATGTTCACGATGTCTTCCATGTCCCACAGTTGAAGAAGTGTTGGTCTGATGAAACACTGACTGTGCCGTTTCAAGAGTTGAAGATCGACGACAAGTTACAGTTTGTCGAAGAGCCTATTGAGATCATGGGTCGGGAGGTCAAGGTGCGTAAACATAGTCGTATTCCGATTGTTAGAGTTCGTTGGAACTCAAGACGTGGACCGGAGTTCACGTGGGAGCGTGAGGATCAGATGAAGCTCAAGTATCCTCAACTTTTTCCTGATGACATTTTGGGACGAAATTCCTCTTCAAGTTGGGGATGATGTGGCACCTAAGGAAAATCTGCAACAATCTTGATTTCTCACTTCACTTCTCTGTGCTTACTTGTCAAATTTCGGGACGAAATTTCTTTCAAGTTGGGAAGGATGTGACAACCCGAGATTTCAAGATCTTCCTGTTAAGTGTCACCTATTTCACATCCACGTTTTATATTTTGTCGTACTTTGGATTATGTGTGTCATTGTGTATAATTGTGGGGTGACTTTAGTATAAGTAATTAATATTGAAGTTATTTTAATATTTGATTAATTGGTAAAACCTTGTTCGACGAAACACTCCTTGAGGAAACCGGAAGATTCGCTATCTCGTTGGCCGACGAACATTGGGTTTCGTCATTAGAGGCCGGCCCAAATGCTTTGAAAGCCCAAGTGAGGCCCGAGTCTAGTATATAAGTATAAACATATCTAGGGTGTTTCATTTTAATGCGTAACTGACATTGCAAACCCTAAACAATCATCACCCCATCATTATATTGCGACGGCAGATTCCCTTCTCCTTTATCGAAGCCTTTTCTCTTGAATATCATTCCCTGTGTTTTGTGCTAGACATCGACAGGTTAGTAGACAATGAATAAGTATTTCTTGTGATACTTGTTAGGATCGTAAGGTTTATGGCTGCTTGACATTAATGCGAACCTGTTCCTCTGCATGACGAATTGTAATGGAATTTGTGTAATGTAGGATTGATGTGAAATATTGTTATCATGATTGGGGTGAAAGATTTGATAACCTTGTATAAAAAATGGTGGCACATGTGGTTGTTTGTAGTCTTGAATTGATCAAACCATGTGCCTATCTTGTTAATAATGTCAGAATAGTCAAAGAGCATTAATGTTAGGTGAATAAAGTGGTGAGATGATGTTTTGTTTTGTTGAAATTGGAATCTGTGTATGTAGGTTATAGGATTGGTAATTCCTATGTTTTCATAAATGGTGGGTATAACAACTTGGACAATGGGTCATGATCATGACTTTAACGGTGGTATTATATTAACGAGGGTTTCGGGATCGATAACATGGCCTGGTTCATGAATTAGGGGATTATTTGATAAGCAATTGTTAGTAATGGTTGTGATATCTGATATATTAGGAATAATGAATTATGATAATGTACATACATTGATTATCAATCTTGGTTCGGTTTTAATCACAGTGCAAGTGATAAAATAGTTAAATGAAAACTCATGGGTATTCGTATTGGGCTCTCATTTTGGATCACACATTTAGTTGAATATGTTCTTGCATAGAATGTAACTAGGTATTAGTTGGATTATGATGTGAATGTCGAAGTATGAGTAACAGTAAAGGATTTGGTTGAAAACATAAATTGTGATGTATCAATAGAAGGCTTAAAGGTCTGCTACATGTTATATGATAACTCAACTTGTGTGTGCTACCTGTTTATCATGTGATTAGAACTAGCATAGACCTAATGATCGTTGATAATTATGTTAGGACTCGATTGACCAATTGTAAACGTAAACGAGTAACTCGTCTTACTGAGCAAACCAAAGGTGAGTTCATCTTTTGAGCATGCGTCCTGGTGGTTGGGACAGTCAGTGGGTATCCCGGGGATGGATAAGTCTTTTGGGTAAAACTGGGATGTTGGATAATAATCTCACCCTATCATTCTTAAGTCCCATATTTTGTTACCGGGGAGGTAACGGGGTATTAGTTGGTAGCGCTACTTAGGTTTGGCACTCTCACACCGTACCGGGGAGGACGGTTGTGAACTAATGACCCAGTCATGCCCAGTGTTTTGATAGGAGCACTGGGGAACGGGCAAAACATACATCAGGAGCCGTGTTGTTCAGTATCGAGATATTATCAACATTATTTTCGGAATTAAATTCAATGGATTAACTAAACACTCGGTAACTAACGTTTTCGTAAAACTATGAACTCACCAGCGTTGTCTGATACACTTGTTGCATGCTCGCAGGTCGTTAGATTTCCTGGATTTGGAACTTGCTATTTGGAGCAGCTAGAGTGGTCATGGGCCATTCTGATTGGATACACATATTGGTTCATTGATTTCGTACATTATTTTGAGAATATTTAAACTACGGTTTCGTTAATGCTTCCGCTGAACATGTTGGGTTTTATTTAAACTTATTGTTGATACTTTCATTAATAATTAGCAATTTCATTTTTAAACTTGTTATGAGTTCAACATGATTAGTGGCTCGTTATTGGTTTGTCACACGCCTAGCAGGGTTTCCATGGGTGGTATTTTGGGGGTGTGACAATAACAAACAACTATATGATAAAACCAAGATGTTCATCCATAGATAGTTTTCAAAATAATACAATCGTCATTGTTTAACATCAAACTAAGACTTTAAGTTTAGAACACATGACTACCAAAGCTTAAAGTTCCATACTGGACTTCACAAAAGACATAGCCAAACTAGGTTTCAAGCCATGTATCTTATCCAAGATACAATACATAACCCAAACCCTTCGACCTCGGATGACACCTTTTATTAGAGACTTGACTTGTAAACTCCAACGCCCGCCAGATCCATACTTAATTTCCTGAAATACATGTAGTTTGAAAACATCAACAAAAGTTGAGCGAGTTCATGTGTGTCTTTGTGAATAAACCTTTGAAACATTTGTAAGTATGTTTGTATGTACTTGAAAACCCGGTATGAAAGCGACAAGGAAACAGATCAATTAATGTGTAGCTAATACATTAATATTTGTGACGTGATGCAGGAAAGCTCAAACCTAGCAGACTTTGTCAATAAGACATAGTCACCACATGGTCCACTCGACGGACTCATGGGTGGGGCTCGCTACACCCAAATAGATCTATCACTCATGTCCATCGGTCTTACAACGAGGATTAATGGTCTTAAGCATCATACCCACCACTCACATGATCTAGAAGTACCCTTCCTTAGCTAACTATACAAAATAATAACGTTTGTAAACAGTAGTAACATGTACTTCACCCCCGAAGTTATAAAACCGAAAACAGTTAAAGAAAAAGGGGCTCATGAACTCACAGCTTTGCGTTCTTCGTATCCAATGTAACTTAAGCTTCCTCTAGGTCGCATGACTACCTACATGCTTGTATTTCCTTCCCAAGTGTCTTCAAAGTGTTAATTAGTGCCTTTGAGTTACGTTTCAAAGTGTCTTCATTATTATTCCAAGTATATAATTATTTGTTAAAATAATTAATATTTTAACTTAAATTATATTTATTAAATTTTGGAATAATTGTTAAAACAATATATATTAACGTAATACTTCCCAAGTATTTATGCTTGTATTTCCTTCCCAAGGATGGGGTATCTTATACTTGTATATTTTGCCATGTATTAGGGTCGTATTCTGGTGTGTATTTATATGTATAGGGATACGTATTTTATTGTATTCATTAAGTATTCTTTAACTTAATTTCGTATAAATTTTTCCGGAATATCATCTTTAATAAAAGTCCACCAATATATATTTCCAAAATATATATATTGTAATAAGTATCATTTAGAAAAAAATATTTATAATTTTTCTTTTGGCAAATATTTGTATCCTCTTATAAGTTCCAAAAATTATATATTTTCATGTCCAACATAGAAAATATATATAAACTCATTTTTCTTTCAAAAATGATATGTTTCATATTTATTTGAGAAAATATATTTTTCTCCCAAAAATATTGTATCTTATGTTTGTGTAAGAAATATATAGAGTTAATTACATAGTTAGTACTTGTGGTTTGCACAAAATAACATATTTAGGTACTAATAGTTTAAAATCACCTTCTAGGGTATTACCTTTTTATTTTGTAACGTTTGGAGGTATTAACTTCTAGTGTATTAACATAGTTAGTCCCTGTGGTTTGCATAAAATAACATACTTAGGTACTAATATAATATGATTTTAAACCTACAAATAATGTTAATACCTTCAAACGTTACAAAATGAAAAGTTAATACCCTAGAATATGATTTTAAACTATTAGTACCTTAGTATGTTACTTTGTGCAAACCACATGGATTAACTATGTAATTAACTCAAATATATATTTCTAAAAAAATAATATATCTTCTAAAAATTTCGAGAAAAGTATTTATTTCATACTTGTCAAAAATAATATATTTTTCCTTGTCAAATATATGATATATTCTTGTAGTAATTGTAAAAATCATATTTTTGTTTCCTTGGTATCCAAAATATTATTTACCAAAATATACTTTGTGAATAAATTCCGGAATATTTTTGTAAGTCTTATTTCATAGTTCAGTTTTCCAATATTTTTGTGTAAATGTGTATGTTTATTCTTTGGAATTTTGGAAATATTTTGGATTGTAATTCTTGCTATTTTGATGTGTTATATTATTTCAAGTCCTAAAATAATATAACTAATACACAAAATATACAAATAATCACACACATTGTGTCTTCTAAATATATATTTCCTAAATACATATTTAGTCACTTTTATTTATGAAAATCAACCTCCAATATTTGTATTTTTGTAACAAAAGATTATGGCAAAGTTTTTGTAGAAAACTCATGGTTAAAATTACACTTGTAAATATTTGTTTAAAAATATTTTTCTAAGTGTTTATATATTTAGAAAATTTTGCCATAGTTTCCCCTAAAAATGGAGGTTTCCATGCTTTCAAGCATATCATTTTCTTTTGTAAAAACCACACAATCAATTCACAATTATCAACAAACAACTTTTACTTACCAATTTGCCAAAAATCATGCATTTTCTACTACTTCATGAACTTGAATATTTGTAAAAATTTGTAGTAACTTACTAGTGTTCTTAGTAAGTCTTGTTACCCTTTAAAATGTGATTAGTTCTTTAAAAACTTCATTTTTAAAGAAGTTAGATGTTTACAACTTCTTGTCACATTTTCTAAAAATGTTTCTTTATAAAATTTTCTTGTTTTACAAGTGTTTCTACACTTGTTTAAACACTAAAAATAGAATTTGTTTATGTGAGAACCAAGTTTTAACAAAACTTATATTTTTAACTTGGTTTCTTTAGAAATCATCCATAAATCTTTAGATCTACAAGTGTTACTACTCACTTTTATTATTACTTTTCAAGAAATAATTATGTTCTTTCAAGTTCATGTTTCATGTGTGGATGATCTATCATCCTACAACATTTCTACTTTCTCATCTTGCTAGATTATGTTTTTAATCATGATCTAGCAAGATCCTATGATGATCAACATCATTTCTACAAACAATCAATGATCAACAAGCATAACAACTTATATTCATCAAGATTACTTCATTGAACAAGCTTATGTTCATGTTTACTTCTTATGTTCTTTAGTGTTCTTTAAGATTTTGATTATGATTCTTCTTTAACCACTTAAAAATAGAAGTAAACTAGCAAGATCAAGACTCTTACCACTAGCACAAGGCTAGGGATGATCAAGAGGATAAACGAAGTGGATAAAAGCAAACGGTGAAGGTTCTTCAACTTCCGAAAGCTCCTAGCTTCATCATATGTCTTCTAGCACCTTTGAGTAGTAATAGAATGAGTGGAAGAAGGTTGGATGAAGGTGGTGTTTGTGTTGTTGTTCACGGCCGAAGCCAAGGGAGAGAAGAAGAGAAAGAGTGGTGTTGAAGTGAAGAAAGATGGAATGAAAGATATGATCTTCAAGTCTTATTTATAAACCAATTTAACACCTTAACCCTTGGTTCTTATGCTCTTTATGGAGAAACATGATCTATTATTAAATTGTAATAAAATCTAATGTGGGCCCTTGGTCTTGGCCGATTATAGGTGGGGGGGGGGGGGGGTTGTAGGCTAGGGGTTAACTAGTTTAGTTACAATCTTGTTTAAATCTAAGTATTAGTTACATGTTCTAGTTATTAGATATTTTTAGGAGGTGTTATGATGTTCGGGGATCATAACTAGCTTGGTAATGTTAAAACAGTGCTTATAGTGTAAATTTGATGTTTCAGGTAGTGTCTGGTTGTTCGGTTGGTTACTGGTTCGTTAAGGTGCTAAACTTTGGAGTTTAGGGTGCTTTATGTATCTTTTTGTGACACTTTTGATTCCTAACACTTAGGAAAGCATTCAGGACCATTTACCATATTTCTGCATAATATTAGTGTGTTAAAATGCTGATTTTTGCTGAATTCAGCATTTTGGGTGAGTTTTAGGCACTTTCCGGCACTTAAACTATCTCTAGGAAGGCAGTTCTATGATCCTTAATTTCCTACACACTACACTAGTGTAATACTTAGCTTCTGGCTCATTCTGCTACCTAAATGCACTGTCTGTCTATGTGCTGAGTTCTGTCAGCATTTTCCTGTCTTATCATATAACTATGCTAACTGTACTTAATGCATTATTTAAGGCAATACACCTTTCATGCAATATTGGTATGACATTGAACAATGTATGATGCACATGTATGTAAATGGCAGAGATCAGAAAGCAGTTAATTGAAATTCAGCACAGTCATTAAACACTAATCATGATTAATTAATTATACAGATACCTGGATTTTTGACAGTTGTCACATTCTCCCCCTGTTAAGAGAATTTCGTCCTCGAAATTTATACTACCTTAACTCCGTAGGGTTACGTCATGCATGTATATATATGGATAACACTATAGTAACAAATCACAACACCGAATCAAGACCTATTGACTCAGGTGAATCCAAGGACATCTTTCTATACTAAGAATCCAATGGTTAAAATGTATGTCTCTCAGAATTTGACATCAAGGGATACGAGTTGTATAGACGTAACATCTGGTGTCACTTACATCACATGGGTCCAATAAAAGAGGAGTTCTGACCAATTGAATTTCAACAGATTGTTTACAAAATGAAAACGAATTTTAGAAACAATAACATCCGCTAGATGAACTCTAAATCAACAACTCGAATATGATAGTAACATGAAAATGATCCGTCAACCTTCGAACAAATGAATGAATTAAATTGGTGTGTTGACAATATTGAATTGCAATAATACACCGAAATGAAATACAATCGAAACTGGTGTACCACAGTCTTAATTCGTAGTCACACTAAGAATATTTAAAAGACAAGTTGAGTAAAAATATGGGTAGATGTGTGTGAAACGGTTGACCATGACTAGCACAAGCTACAAGTTTGTAACGATACCACAAGGTGTCGTAATTGACATAATTCAATAATAGCGGTGACCGAAAAAGTTCACCGTGTTTGAAATCAAATGAAAGCTTAATGAAGCGAATCTAAATATATGATTCGAACGGTATCGCAGAATTTTCAATTGAATATGGAACAGCAAAGAACTACTGTTTTCGATTGAAGATGAACAAGTAACAAATTCCGCAAGGCATTCGATTGATAATGAAAGAATCGTTAGGAGGTACACTGGAATATAAAATGAACTTATGTACCATTGTCTTAACACACGATTGTGTTAAAACTGCTTTAATCGTGATAAAACAAAACGGATTTAGAGTATGTCAATAAATAAAAATTAAATCTGTGTATGAGACGCATAAACGAGATTAGCGCAAGCTTCAATCTAGTGAAAACATCACCATAAGGTGTCGAAATCAACAAACGACTTAATGGTGCCGTAGACCAAACAAGTCTACTACGACTGGGAACAAATGAAATTCTCGGAAAAATGAATTCGAATATGATGCTCTCAATACGCGAAATGGACAAGTTCAAGCAATTGAACTTGATTTTAGCAAAATCTGACAACAAACGTATGTATCGATAAAGGAACTTCGGCATGGTTACCAAGATAAACCATGTATGTAACTTGGAAGAAAAGAAGTTTCAAGAAAGTGTGTTGACTTGAAAACGAAGGAGCCAACAGTTACAATAATGTAAGTCATTCGAATCTTAAATCAACAATTAGCTTTTAGCAGAATAACATTTGAACTTGGATGAGACGCTCATTCGAAACGAAACCACATGCATAATAAATGGTGCATGCGTAACAAACGAATTTCCAAGAAATGAAACAAGGAGCATTTGTTAAAACAAAGAAGCGATCAAGTGCCGAGACTAAAGAGTGTTTACTTTAATGAAGGGAATTGACGTGACGCAACTACCATTAAGAGGAGTAGAGACGCAAGAATCTACTCGCTAAAAGCAAAAGTGTAAATTTCAATGAAAGAAATTTGAGTACTTTACCCGTTTGGTAAACTAAAATAGCTTGCATGACGATATGATAGGGTTTGCCCGAGTTAATAGGCGTGGTTTCCTAAGCTATAACCTTTAACGAGTTCCGACTTACGCTTCTGGTAGTTGATGCACATACGAAAGCTATCGTCCTTCTTCTTGACGAGCAAAACTGCAGTTTCCCAAGATGAGAATCTTGGTCTGTTAACTTCCTTCTCTAGCAACTCCTGAAGCTACGCTGACAATCCTTGCATCTCCGAAGGTGTAAGTCATTAAGGTGTCTTAGCAACAGGCGCGGCGCCTGCAACCAAGGCAATGTGAAATTCGACTTGTTGCTGAGGGAATAGTCCTGGCAAGTCTTTGGGGAAGACTTCAGGATATTCCCTTCCACAAGGATATCTTCGAGCTTCGGTTCTTCGGCTTCCTTGTCCATGACATGAGCACGTTTTTGTTTGTCACTCGTCCTGCCTTGATAGTTGCTATTGTCGTCGTTTCCTTCGTGATTCTTGCTACCATCTTGGCCTTCATTTCCACGTTCAGTACCATGCCTACAAGTCTCCTTGGGATGTCCCCTCTTGCTACAGTTGTCACATTTTCCATATTTACATCGCCCGACATGATAACGTAGACAATTGTCACACTTAGGTAGGAGACCCATGTACTCTTTTCCCTTTTTGGCCTTCTTCTTGTTATTCTCCCGAGTACGCTTCTTGAAATTTGCGAGCTTCCTCTTGTTATCTCCAGATGGCTCCACAGGAATCTCCTTTTTCTCCTCCGAGGTGGAAAATTTTCCTAGTCTAACCGCTTCTTCAGTGAGCGCCACACTTAAGTCGATAGCATCGGTGATTGTTGGAGGTTTAGATGTTGTCACCAGGCTTAGAATCTGAGGTGCCAATCCCCCGATAAAGCGTTCGATCCTCTTAAACTCTGGTTCCACCAGGTATGGAATAACTTGCGATAAATCATGAAATCTCTGCACATACTCGTCTATCTTTGGACCTTCCATTTTCAAGTTCCAAAGTTCAGTCTCCATCTTCTGGACTTCTACCCTCGAGCAATATCTCTTACGCATCAGCTCTTTCAGTTCGTCCCACGTCAAAGCATACGTAGCAGTCTCGCCGAAGGTTCCACCATGACAGAGCCCCATCTTGAAACAGTCCAGCTATGTACGTGACCTGATGTTCTGGGGCGCATTTTCTCAATCGCAAAACATAATCCGTGTTCTCAACCCAACGCACGAAAGCTATGGCACCCCCAGTGCTGTCGAAATCTTGGGGCTTGCAGCTCAAGAACTGCTTGTAGGTGCAGTCCGCGACATAGGCAACATCATCCACATAAGGCATTAGCAAGCACTGTGACTCATAACCTCAAACTGTAGCTGATGTGACAGGAGCAACCCACTCCGTGTGTAGCTGATGCGTGTGTGGTGTGTATATAAGTTTAAGTATATTTTAACCCCTTTTTACACGTTAGCCAAGTTTTAAATTTACAAAACACGATATTTTACTAACACCAAACACACATATGGGCAAGTGCACCCATCGTGAGTGTAGTATAGTGTTGGCAAGATACCGTGGTCGTCCAAGGAACCAAGAGCGTTTAGTACCGGTTTATCCTCAACGTCTAATCAAATCAAAAAGTTAGAAAAAGGTTTTAAACTATAAAAATAAAAACTAACTAAATTGCTGAAAAATAAAATAAAAGTAAAAACAGATAGACAAGATGAATCACTTGGCTCCGACTCGTGTATAGTGTAACCTTTGATTATTTCCGCACTTTTGCACTTTTTAAGAGATTATCTTAGTTATTGTAGTAGGCCCCTCTTTTGAATGTGACTTTACCCTCAACCCAGTAGTTTGAGTCAGCAAGGATACAATCCTAAAGGGTCGGACTATTGAAAGATAATTAATTGAGTTATTAATGCATATTGTGGTAGCCCCCTCTTTTGAAGGTGACGTTACCCTCGGCTAAGTAGTCTGAGTCAGCAGGGATACAGTCCTAAATAACCGGATTAAAATATTAATAGTAGCTTACATATGAGGGGATCAAAGAGTTTGGACCCCCGCCATCCAATACCGGTGGGTATTGAAGGAGGTCCTACTAAATTTGACCCAGGTCCTTGCAGGATCTATACACTGAACAAGGCAAGACTCTTACCAAACCGTTCCCTTAACCCCCGACCAGGTAGCCAACATATCTCCATATAGACCGTGGAGATATGAATGGTGAAAATCTTTTATTTTATATAGACAGTAAAATAATGCCAAGACACCACGGACAAACGATAAGGAAGAATCACCTTCAACATAAGAAACTATTTATTAAAGTCATTAATACATAACCAAGTAAAAAGTGTGAAAAGATTAAAAATAAAAAGTATTACACTAGACACTTGTCTTCACCAAGTGATGTAAGAGACTTAGGCAAACATGGCCTTTGATTGTCAAGAACTCTTACGATCAATCTTGGATCCCGAGATGACTCACACACTCTATGATGGACAATGGATGATGGTGGTGGATGATGGTGTTGTGATGGTGGTGGGTGGTGGGTGAAGTGTGAGAGAGGTGGTGTGCCAAGGGATGGTTTACAAATGAGCAAAGCACCCCTATTTATAGCCTGAACAGCAGCCCGGGCACGGCCCCGTGTCCATTGGGAACGGCCCCGTGTCCATCCTCTTCTCTTCCTTCATTAATTGCAGTTTGTCTGCATTAGTTGACCACGCCCTCGTGTCCGCTGGGCACGCCCCCGTGTGCAGAAGCATATCTGTACTATCAAGATTTCCCCAGATTCTGCGAATCTTAGAGTTGACCACGGCCCCGTGTCCGCTGGGCACGCCCCCGTGGTGGGTGATAGAAGCTTCTATAGCTTTGTCTTTTATGCTGGCACTTGGGCACGCCCCCGTGTTCTCTGAGCACGAGGCGTGTTTAGCCTTCTGTTCTCTTGTTTTTGCTTGGGAAGATGGTGTCGGGGGGTCGGGCATGCTACGTTTGTTCCTTTTCTTGTATTCATGTTAGATTTAGCTGCCTTTTTGCTTCTTTTGTTAATTTGAGCTCATTTAATCCTGAAAATACAAAAGGAAGACAAAAACACACTTTTTCCAACATTAGTACTAAAAAGGGTTAGTTTTATGCCCCAATTGATGTAATTTATATGTTGCATTTTGTGCACATCAAATACCCCGACACTTGAATCTTTGCCTGTCCTCAAGCAAAACTCTTTATAATGTGGCTTTACACTCCCAAATGGAATGGGTAGAAGAGAAGGTTTTTTTGGGCTTGTCGTAGAGTGTCGGGATTTCCAAGATTCTTTATTTAGTTTTATTTTTATTTATTTACAATCCTATTCGTCATGATTTATTTAAAACATTACATAAGATAAATTACTTATTAGGGCATAACATGCCTTTTTAAAAATTCCATTTATATACAAGTTCACATACCTCACGGGGGGAATCACTCAACACTCGGCCGAAGATGTATTTTAGTGAATCACTCGAGAGCGGCATGGAACTTACTCCTACCATAAGCTTGCCAAGCAATTAATCCTCCTCCTTTTTAACTATACACCTTTGTAAATATCAAGAGGACTTTTGGGGTGAAGGGTTAGGCTTGGGTTAAAGGTAGGTGGTTGGGTTAGTGGTTAGTAAAAAGGGCGAAAGGCGTAAAAAGCGTCGGTTTTCGTAAGACTTTTTATTTTTGAAATTTTTATTTTTGATGAAGCTATTATTCAAACAAAGTTATTTTTGATAAACTTGTCTGTTTATTTCTCTTTTGCTTCATCATCATCATTTTTTTTTTGAAAGTCATTTGAGAAACCAAGCTTGTTACTAAAACAAAGGGTTAAAAATAAAAAAGGTTTTGGTGGGTAAAAGGGTTTTTGGGTTATGAAATGAAAAGGTTTAGGCTCAAAGGGGTTAACTAGGGGGATTTTGGGTAGGTGGTAAAAAAAGAAAAATAATAGTGTAGAAATAAAAAGGGTTAGTCCTAATGCCTCCGTCATTTACTTACTCGGGTTTAAGTTGGTAAGGACCGGGAATGTATCGTCGTGGCAAGCTCTAGAGTCGTCAGAACCAAGCGGCTATTCACACAAGAAACGAAAAATGAGCATTTAGTTTGAAGATATATATTTGTATGCTCAATAAAGGCTCAAAACTCACTTTTTGTGTGAATGGGTTTTTTATGTGATCAAGTATATATAATCAAATTTTAATTAAGCTTGTCATGCCGTTTCATAATTTTCTTATGTTGGTTCTTTTTATTACGACGTTGTCGGTTGTAAATTTGTAAAAATATAACCTTTTTAGAATTTGAAATTCCCAAGTTAAACCTAGACAAGTAAAAAAATGAAAAATTTTGAAAAAAAAAATTGGGGTGCTAGCGGTTCCAGTAGAGTTTTGTGTAAGGCTTGTGATTAGGACTTGCAAGATTCAAAGTTTTAGCATCCCCCCCCCCCCCCACACACACACACTTAAATTACACATTGTCTTCAATGTGTCCCAAAAATAAGTTTTTAGGTTGATTGAATGTGTAAAAAGGTGTGAAAAAGCAAAATTTATGTTACTAGGCGTCTGGACACGACCCCGTGATATCCGGGCACGGCCCCGTGTTCAGATCGCCAGTAACAGAAATAAATAAAGAGAAACAGAAGCCTGGGCTCGGGGGCGTGTTCACTGAGCACGACCCATGTCTAGTTACCTGAACTGGGCATTCTCTGCAGATTGTGCAGCACGGGGCCGTGTTGGGCGGGCACGACCCATGCTGAACTTGCTGTAATGAAGAAAAATTTTGTCAGATGGCCCTGTTTTCATGCATGGGGTGCTGGTTCAAGTTTCCCTTGTTATCCTTCACCATCCCGAGTGTGTTTTATTCCTAAAAATTAAAACTAAACTAGAAAACATAAAAATTAATCTAAACTAAGGATAGTTCCGCGGAATGCATCTGTGGTGCGCCACGTTTATAAGGGTCCTTGGCTAGACACAAAGCCTGGTCATATGTTACCCAAGTGGGATGTTTTGCATCCCATGCTACACCGTCGGAGAGCATCATCCAAACTTGAGTCAATGACCTTCATGTAGTTGACCGGGTCTTCGTCTTCTTCTCTTTTTCCGACTCCAAACTTTACTTCCTCGTCCCCAACCCTCAATGTTAGTGTTCCATCATTCATATCTACCACTACTTGGGCCGTAGCTAGGAATGGCCTCCCTAGGATGAGTGGTACTTCGGTATCTTCCTCCATATCTAGTATGACAAAATCGGCCGGAAAGACAAATTCGCCGACTTTGACCAATAGATTTTCAGCGACACCTTGTGGATATTTGACGGATCTATCGGCTAGTTGTATGCTTATTTTTGTAGGACTTGTTTTTCCTAAGCCGAGTCGATTGAACATTGATGATGGCATGAGGTTGATGCTTGCCCCGAGATCGGCTAGTGCATTACGAATGGCGGATTTCCCAATCGAGCAAGGAATTGTGAAGCTTCCGGGGTCAAGCTTCTTTTGCGGGAGTTTGTTGAGTAGTAAGGCGGAGCATTATTCGCCTAAGTTAACTAATTGCAATGATTCAATTTTCCTTTTATGAGTGAGGAAGTCCCTCATAAATTTTGAATATTTAGGCATTTGAGTTAGGACTTCGATAAATGGAATATTAACATGCAATTGTTTTAGTAAATTTTCGAACTTTGCGAATTGCTCATCGGTCTTTTGACGAATTAACCGACCGGGGTATGGAACCGGAGGAGTCTTAGTAGGCTCTTGAATTGGTGGAGAAGCCTTCTCTTGTTGGGGCGCGGGTGGAGTTGTGGTTTGGCTAGATTGGCTTCTTTCAGTTGGTGGAAGTGGAGCCTCTTTGGGACCCACGGTACGGTTTCTCAATGTTATGAGATGTACTTGCGCCTTTGGGTTGGTCTCGGTATTACTTGGTAACGTGCCTTGTGATCTCTCGGAGAAATTTTGAGCTATTTGATTTAATTGTTTTTCAATGTTTTGATTGCTAGCTTGTTGATTTCTAAAATTCGATTCCAATTGTTGAAATCGATTCGAGTTTTTCTTTTCGGTGTCGGAGATGAGGCGAGATACAGTATCTTCAAGCCTTTCTCGCCCACTTTGTTGTTGAGAGAAATTTTGTGGTTGTTGAAAGTTTGTTTGTTGGTTTAGATTTTGTTAGTTACTACTATTGTCGGGGTCTCTCCAACCAAGATTGGGGTGGTTACGCCATCCTTGGTTGTAGGTACCCGTTGGAGGACCCGACGGCCTAGGGCTATTATCAATGTAGTTAACCGTTTCCGTTTGATCATATAATTCTTTCATACAACTCCAATTTTCATGTGGCCTACCACACCCCTCACAAGCCATAACCGAGACCGTTTTTGCCATTTCTAACTTTTTGATTTTTGAAGAAAGGGCCTCGATTTGGGCTTGTAAAGAAGTGCTTTCATCAACCTTATGGGTTGACGTGATGTCGTGGTCACAATCAAATTTAATCCAAATACAACTAAATAGATAGCGGTAAGTGGGTATCGAACACAGGGAGTTTGTGGAAAATGTGTTATTTCAAAGATTATATCTAACTTAACTAAATTAATCTAATTGCAAAAGAAATAAGATTCAAAGAGTTGGATTGTTTGTTTTAAAACTAAGAATACTAATTAAATTGCGAATTGAGAATTGGTTTTGTAAACAATTTAGGGACAAATGACCATCCTAAGTTTTCGGTTTGCTTCAACAATTGTGCTATCATCCACTAGAAAGAACTACATAGACATAGTTCATGTGCAATTACTTATTGTGATAAAAGGGAACTAAGTACTCAGATTCCGAGAACGTGAGGTTGTTACCCGATGACCAATCAACCCTTACCCAATCCTAATTCTACCCATGATATCTCGATTGCCAACGGCACCAAGAACGTATGGTTTCAAACTAGAATATCATAAGAATCAACAATTTACAAATAAGTAATCACACACCATGATAAACAAAACATAGATAAAGTTTACCATTCTAGAAATATGGAATCCAAAACACAATTGTCTCATACAAACCTCCAACCTAGGATGACCATAAGAAAACTAGCCACTCATGGCTTGGACAAACATTGTAGCAAATATAGTTTTGATGTTCAAGTGAATCACACACATAAAACTCAAGATTAACAAGTTGTTCTTCAAGCTCCAAGTCACCAACAAGCTCCCAAAATTCGTGTCTAATGATTGATAACCGAAAACCCATGAAAAGCCTCCATAAAATCCATCAAATTCAGCATTAAATGAGGAGTTACAAGAAAAACATCAGACGGAGCCGTAAGCTACGGCTCCTTGCCGTAGCTTACGGCAGTCAATGAGTCCATAGTCAACAGCAGGAGCCGTAAGCTACGGCTGGGTGCCGTACCTTACGGCTCTCATCAATCTTTACGGCTGGAACTTCCTGTTTTACGGCATGCATTTTGGATGATTATGAGAGCCGTAACCTACGGCTGGGAGCCGTAGGTTACGGTGCTGAGCATGATAATTCTTCTTGTTCTTGGTCAAAACTTGATTTTTCCAACACTTTGATTCTTCAACCTCTAGCATCCATTCATGCCTCCTAAAACCTTCATCTTGAACACTTTAACACCTGCATCATCAATATCTTGTGATTACCTAATTCACGCAAATAACCGGATAAAATATGGGTGTTTATTCTATTTAAAGCACTTAAGGGTTGTCCTACGGACCACCCGTTTGTGGTTGTTGAAAGTTTGTTTGTTGGTTTAGATTTTGTTGGTTACTACTATTGTCGGGGTCTCTCCAACCAAGATTGGGGTGGTTACGCCATCCTTGGTTGTAGGTACCCGTTGGAGGACCCGACGGCCTAGGCCTATTATCAATGTAGTTAACCGTTTCCGTTTGATCATATAATTCTTTCATACAACTCCAATTTTCATGTGGCCTACCACACCCCTCACAAGCCATAACCGAGACCGTTTTTGCCATTTCTAACTTTTTGATTTTTGAAGAAAGGGCCTCGATTTGGGCTTGTAAAGAAGTGCTTTCATCAACCTTATGGGTCCCCAGGGCAATAGATTTATTGCCTCGGGGAGTGTGCCACTGAAAATTGGTTTGAACAATTTCCTCAATTTGATTATATATTTCATTTGGGCGACGATTACCTAGAAGTCCCCCGCAGCTAGAATCAAGTGTTTGTCTTGTGTGTGGCAACAACCCATTGTAGAAAGTGGATACTTGTTGCCATACTGCAAGACCGTGATGAGGACACTTTCTTAGTAGCTCCTTGAACCTTTCCCAAGTTTCATATAAGGATTCCCCATCTTCTTGTGAATATGTATTAATTTCAGTCATTAATTTAGCCGTTTTAGCAGGAGGGAAATACTTATATAGAAACTTTTGGGCTAGTTCATCCCAGGTGTTTACCAAACCAACTGCGAGGGTGTTAAGCCAAGCCTTAGCTCAGTCTTTTAGTGAGAATGGAAACATACGAAGGCGGATGGCATCGTTTGATGCTCCATTGATCCGAAAGGTATCACATATTTCTAAGAAATTAGTAATATGTAGATGAGGATCCTCGTCCGCAAGCCCATGGAAGGTTGCGGAGTTTTGAAGAATTTGTATCAAATGTGGCCGAAGTTCGAAGTTGTTGGCTTCGACATTCGGTGCATTGATAGCGGCGCCGAGATTACCTACGGTGGATCGTAGGTAATCCATGAGGGTACGTTGGTCTGCCATTGGAAGTGGGTCCCACGAAACTTTCTCTTGGTTTTTAGCTTTAAGTCTTTTTCTGAGAAAGCGTTCGGGTTCTTCTAGAGGTTCTTTTATGTCTCTACTAGAACTGGAGCTCATACACTACGTACAAAGTTCAGATGTGGCGCCTGGGTTCCTAGTCCTGCAATAAAAATAGAAAAGAACGTTGGTCAGAAGGTTCACCACGGCCCCGTGCTCAGGTGAACACGGCCCGTGGTCGGAGATACAGTGATTTCTTTTTCCGGATCCCTGTTCCTGGGGAGTTGGACACGGCCCCGTGTTGCACCGACACGGCCACGTGCTCAACTCTCTGTAACTCGGAAAATAAAAACTGCCAGTGACAATGCTGGGCACGGCCCGTGCTAAGCTCTGCAGAAACTGAAAAACTACGAAAATCCTAAAAAAAAGAAAAATTAGAAAAAACGATTAGGCCGTTGATTCCTAACTTTCTTAAAATCCTTGTGTCCCCGGCAACAGCACCAAAAACTTGATGCGTGCGTGGTGTGTATATAAGTTTAAGTATATTTTAACCCCTTTTTACACGTTAGCCAAGTTTTAAATATATAAAACACGATATTTTACTAACACCAAACACACATATGGGCAAGTGCACCCATCGTGAGCGTAGTATAGTGTTGGCAAGATACCGAGGTCGTCCAAGGACACAAGAGCTTTTAGTACCGGTTTATCCTCAACGTCTAATCAAATCAAAAAGTTAGAAAAAGGTTTTAAACTAGAAAAATAAAAACTAACTAAAATGCTGAAAAATAAAATAAAAGTAAAAACAGATAGACAAGATGAATCACTTGGCTCAGACTCGTGTATAGTGTAACCTTTGATTATTTCCGCACTTTTGCACTTTTTAAGAGATTATCTTAGTTAATGTAGTAGGCCCCTCTTTTGAAGGTGATGTTACCCTCAACCCAGTAGTTTGAGTCAGCAAGGATACAATCCTAAAGGATCGGATTATTGAAAGATAATTAATTAAGTTATTAATGCATATTGTGGTAGGCCCCTCTTTTGAAGGTGACGTTACCCTCGGCTAAGTAGTCTGAGTCAGCAGGGATACAGTCCTAAATAGCCGGATTAAAATATTAATAGTAGCTTACATATGAGGGGATCAAAGAGTTTGGACCCCCGCCATCCAATACCGGTGGGTATTGAAGGAGGTCCTACTAAATTTGACCCAGGTCCTTGCAGGATCTATACACTGAACAAGGCAAGACTCTTACCAAACTGTTCCCTTAACCCCCCACCCCACACACACACACACCAGGTAGCCAACATATCTCCATATAGACCGTGGAGATATGAATGGTGAAAATCTTTTATTTTATATAGACAGTATAATAATGCCAAGACACCACGGACAAACGATAAGGAAGAATCACCTTCAATATAAGAAACTAGTTATTAAAGTCATTAATACATAACCATGTAAAAAGTGCGAAAAGATTAAAAATAAAAAGTATTACACTAGACACTTGTCTTCACCAAGTGATGTAAGAGACTTAGGCAAACATGGCCTTTGATTATCAAGAACCCTTACGATCAATCTTGGATGCCGAGACGACTCACACACTCTATGGTGGACAATGGATTATGGTGGTGGATGATGGTGTTGTGATGGTGGTGGGTGGTGGGTGAAGTGTGAGAGAGGTGGTGTGCCAAAGGATGGTTTGCAAATGAGCCAAGCACCCCTATTTATAGCCTGAACAAAAGCCCGGGCACGGCCCCATGTCCATCCTCTTCTCTTCCTTCATTAATTGCAGTTTGTCTGCATTAGTTGACCATGCTCCCGTGTCCGTTGGGCACGCCCTCGTGTGCATAAGCATATCTGTACTATCAATATTTCCCCAGATTCTGCGAATCTTAGAGTTGACCACGGCCACGTGTCCGCTGGGCACGCCCCCGTGGTGGGTGATAGAAGCTTCTATAGCTTTGTCTTTTATGTTGGCACTTGGGCACGCCCCCGTGTTCTCTGAGCACGGGGGGTGTTCAGCCTTCTATTCTCTTGTTTTTGCTTGGGAAGATGCTGTCGGGGGGTCGGGCATGCCACGTTTGTTCCTTTTCTTGTATTCATGTTAGATTTAGCTGCCTTCTTGCTTCGTTTGTTAATTTGAGCTCATTTAATCCTGAAAATACAAAAGGAAGACAAAAACACACTTTTCTCCAACATTAGTACTAAAAAAGGGTTAGTTTTATACCACAATTGATGTAATTTATATGTTGCATTTTGTGCACATCAGTAGCCTCCATAATGTGAGGGATGGTAGGGGTCTGAAATCAGCATAGTGCATGATGGGAACTATCGAAATGGCTTGTCCAGCAGTGAAGAACTGAAAGGAGCAAACGATGCATCCTGGGGGATCTGTGGAAAGCTCTTGAAGCAAAGGGATCGTCGTGTGGGTGCTGACCAGAAGTACGTTCCCCTGGACGGGGTGCAGGTATATCCTGAAGGAAAATGATAGGCATGTCAGTGCGATGGACGTCGGTCTCCGTAGGGGGAAAATGAGCAACATCGACGGGTGTGGGTGCAAGAACAAATGTCTCAACAAAAGAGAAGATCATCTGGTGCAGGTACTGGGTCAGGTATAAGGGGTGCAATGTCTAGTAACCCAAAAGAAATAGGGTCATGATCAAGCAAGGGCTCAGGATCAGCAGGTACAACATCAGGCTGACCCAAAAGGAACAGGGGCTGGCTCAGGAGCAAGTATCGGCTCAAAGTCATGTGGAGGAATCGGTGCAGCTGACATGGCTATCTCCTCATCAGAATTTGTAGCATAACGTCGCAAACCAACTGCCTGTAAGGCGGAAGAAGTCACAGACTCAAAGGAATCTGAGACAGAGTATAAACTAGTGTCAGAGTAAATCTTGTTGGTGCATGCGTCTGTCGACTTCGTCTTGTATCGAGTCTAGGACTAAAAATGATAGATATGTTATACGTTTTAGAATGTGTTTAATGTAATTTAGCTTGAAAGTGGTGATTTACCTTGAAAGTGTCATGTGTTATTTCAAGCTAAATCAAGATTTACCTTGAAAGTGTCATGTGTCATTTCAAGCTAAATCAAGATTTACCTTGAAAGTGGCATGTCATTTCAAGCTAAATCTCCTCCACTATAAATAGCCTTCAAGCTAAATCATTTGTAACTTTTCAGAGATTCTTCCGGTGAGCAACGAAGTGCTGCCAAAGTGTTGTCAGGTTGTAAACGTCATCAAATTAATAGAAACAACAGTTTTATGTGTGAATCTAGCTGAATTGAACTCGGTTTGTTTGTTTCCGCCGCTCAAACTGAGATAAACTCTTCTGAACGACTCATTCGGGTCGGAATTCGATCCTACAAGTGGTATCAGAGCTCAGGAGGAAGAGTTCATACCAATTCAGCTTCATTTTTTCTAATTTTCTACACCTTCTTTCAAAATCAAACAAATTTTTACGGTTAAAATCGGTTCATATTCTCACATAATGTGCGTAAACATGTTTTAACAAACCCTTGAGAGTTTCAGATCTAAAATCGGCTTAAATCTTGTTCAATCAGACCAAAATCAGATCGTTATTTGCGGACATCATGTTGGATTTCGCTTGAAAAAAATGAGAGTTTGAAGCGAAATCGAGGATTTCGCTTGAAAACAGCAGTTTGTTTGAAATACGTGTAGATTTCGCTTGAAATGAGTGCTGAGTTTACTTGAGTGGATTTCGCTTGAATCTGACACACTGATTGAAATTACACTGTTTGAATACTTTGTTGATTTGCTTGAAAGTACATCGATTTATGTGAATCTCGTAAATTGAAAGTCAGATTGCATGTTGAATACCTCGGTTTAAACAAGTTGCATGTGATCACACTATTCAAAATTTTTGGAATCATATTCATTCGAAAATTGTAGTGTCAGCCATATAGAATTAAAAAAACTGATTAAAGGTATTAGGCCCATGTTCATCTATTATATTGGTAGGCCCAATGTCAGTAAATTGGAATAGGAATCACATGTTGGTCAGATGTGCATGTGATCATTAAATAGAGATTATTGATTTGCATATGAGTTGATAAGTGTTTGCAAATAAAGTTGTTGTCAGATCAAGTGAAATATTTCAAAAGGTTCAAGTTACAAGAATTTAGTTCACACAGTTTGTTGACCATTTTTTAATCTCTAAATCATTGTTGGTAAAATGTGAATACCGAAGTCCATATGAATCAATCACGTGTTGTTGGATAAGTTTGCATGTGAAAAGGTCAATTGGTTTTGTTCGAGATGAGCATGTGATATACTCATTTCATTTTTTTGATTTTGTCGGCTAGTATATGTTGTTGCATGTGACTTGGGATTGATTTTATTTTGTCGGCACGATCAATTTGAGACTACATGTGTTTTGATTAAAAATTCATTACACTTTGTGGTATCCATCTATCAATTAGTCACGTGTTTTGGATCCTGTTTGCTTGAAATCATATTATAAGTTCATCTGAATCTCAGTTCACAAAAGGTGGTTCAGTATCTTTGAATTCGATTTCGTTCCGAGGTTGTATGGTTGTGCCAGGTCATTGAAAAGTCGTCTGAATTTGATTCGGGTCAAAGCAGTCCACACAGTGTGTCAATCTTCAGTCCGCACAGTGTGTCAATCTTCAGTCGGCACAGTCTGTCTATCTTCAGTCTGCACAAAATAATCATCAGTTCGAGTACCCGACTTATTCTGTTAATTGTTAAAATTTTAAACTGGCCGTTTGTTTGTTTGTCAGGTATTTTCACAAGGTGATACAGTTCAGTTGAAAAACCGAAACATGGACGAAGATTTTTACAACGCATTCGCTACTCCGATTTCCTCAATCACTGTTGCACAAAACACAATGCTCGAAAACGAAACTGGAACGATGCAAAAACCGCCCAAACTAATGAACATCGAAGAATATAAGGGTTGGGAAGGTCGTTTCGAGAATTGGGTACAAGCTAACTACCTAGATGCTTGGGAATGTGTCGAGACAAAATATGTTCGACCGATGAATGATGATGAAGAAGTGGTTCCGATTAAAGATCTGAGTGCCGATGCTAGAAAGAAGTACAAAGATGAGAAAATGATGCTGAGTTTATTGCAACAAGCTGTGAAAGAAGATATTTTGGTTCTATTGCAACATAATGGAACTTCATATTAGATTTGGAAAGCTTTAAGGTCAAAGTTTCGCGGTAGTGAAGAAATGGTCAAAAGCAAGAAATCGCTTCTAAAGAAAGAATTTGATCTGTTTCGCGGATTAAAGAATGAAAGTACAAGAGAGATTATCGAAAGATACTGCAATTTGCTTGCTAACATGAAGAGATTGAGTATTGAGAAAAACAATGAAGAGTTGATCGAAAAACTTGCTGATGCTTTGCCATACGAGACTTGGGGCACATATCTCATGATGCTTAGAAACAAGAAAGGTTTTAGCAGTTTGACACTCAGCAAGTTCATTGAGAAGTTAGAAGCTCAAGAGATGGAGCAACGAAAGATTATTCGAATGAAAGACTTCGATGGTGAACAAGATATTGGGTTGTATTACAAAGCAGGGGTGAATGAGAAGTCTAAAAATTTATCTCCAAAAATAGAAACTGCTTACAATGTCAAGAATTCTTCTGAAAGTTCATCATCAGGATCAAACAGCAAAACAAGTTTTACATCATTTTTATCATTGATCCAAATGTGTCAACAACAAGAAATGGCAAAAAGATTCAATGCAACATTGTGTTGAACATTGAAAATGATCAGGAATTTTCTGAAGAGTTAGCAAAAAGTCATATGTCTTTATTGGGAACTGTTCTTGAATCTTATGGTAGTTTTGTTGCAGGTCAAATTGGGAATCCAATGTTGACAAAAGAAGATTACGACCAAATAGATGCTGAAGAGATGGAACTGATGGACATAAAATGGTGCTTAGCCAGCGTGTTGAGGAGAGCTGAGAAATTCAAGCAAATCACTGGAAGAGATGATCTTCGTGAGGCTGGTACTTCTACTTTAGGTTTTGACAAATCTAAAGTCACTTGTTTTCGTTGCAGGGAGAAAGGTCACTTCAAGAGGGAGTGCACCAATCGCAAAGCAAGTGGAGCTAAGAATCCTTTCAATAACAACAATGATTATTATCGAAAGGCCATCTACCATCAAGTTACTCAACAACCGTCTCAACAACATCAACATCAAGCACAAACTGCACATGGAATGCAAATTATTGAAGACTCTGGAAAGAGAGCTTGTGCAGTGAATCAAGATTCTTTAAAGAGAGTAAATGGTAGTGCCTTGATAATAGATCAAGATGACGAAAAGTTACCTGAGGGTTTTAGCTGGGAGAATTTTACTTGGGATAACTATATTCCTGATCAAGCTAAAGCTCACATAGCTTTTGTAGCTTGAGTTGAAGAGGACAGTGATGATGATACTGAATATTGGAAGAGAAAATTCGAAGCTGATATGAAACTGATTGCTGAAAGTGACAGTGAAGATGAAAAGGTTAAAAAGAAGAAGAAAAAGGTCAAGACTCCAGTGAGCAGTGATGACGAAGAAATTCCAGTGATCAAAAGGAAAGTAAAGGTTGAAGTTGCAAAGTTCAAAGTTGATGAAGAAGTTGATGCAAAGAAGATTCCAGTGAAGTGTGAAAACTGTGAAGCTGTAAAGAAGCAGAACAGTACACTGATCTATAACTTGAATAGTTTGAAGGAATCTTACGATGTACTAAACAAAGCAATGAATCAATACAATCAAACAAGTGAAGAACAAGCAACAGCGATGAAAACACTTCAGGGTGCTTTTATGACTAAGCAAAAAGTGGTGAACAACTACAATTAGAAGTGTGTTGTGCTAGAACAAAAGTTGGAATTGCAAAGAATTGAGACTGAAAGAGTTAATCGTTTGTTGAAAAGTTACTCATGTACTTCTTATGTCATTGACAGGATTTATCCAACTGTTGAAGGCATGAAGGCATTTGAAGAGGATGCAGTAACTGAAGAAAAGAATGTTGAAAAGTGGCTGAAGAAAAGACTCCAGAAAAGAAGAACAAGAAGAAGAATGACTCAAAGAAAAAGACTGAAAAGAAGGATTCTGGTAAGAAACAAGATGTCAGTTACAACAAGTGTCCACCCCCGTTAGAAAATGGATATTTGCCCAGGAATCCAAATCAGGAAAGAGTCGAAAAAGCAACAAATTTACAGTGGGAATCGGAGTCGTCAGTCAATTTGCCAGAAAATATTGATGTCGTGTTTACATCATCTGACACTGATCATGAGTCCGAGTTAATAAAGAAAGTCGTCGATCAGGTGTTGGATAAAGATGAAACTGAGGAGTCAAAGTTGGAGTCAAACTCAGAGTCAAAGTCAGTGTTAGAGTCAAAGTCTGGTTCTGAAAGTTCGAGTTCGACAGTCAACAGTCAAAAGTCTTCAGTTAAAAGGGTTTATAATAAAGAATTCATGTTATCAAAATCTAATTTGAATGATGAAACGTTTAAAGTTGCATATACTTTGAATGATTCTGACAAATTATATTCTGATGAGGAATTTCCAATAAGAGGTGTCAAAACTGAATTGATCAAAAAGGTTTTCAAACTAACAGAAATTAATATTTCTGAAATAAAAGATTTAAATCTTAATGGTAAACCTAAACTTTACACCTCAAGAGTACAACAAAGATTAAACAAGAAAAAAGGTTACAGTTCTGGTTCTGGTTTTCACAAGAAATCAAACCCTAACCGTAATTTTAAAAAGAAAGGTCTTGGATTTATTCCAACAGAAAAACAGAAAAATGAAAAATATGTTCGTAATTTTAAAGCAAAGATGACATTTGTTTCAGGTACATCAGCAGAAGAAGAAGAAGAAAAGAAAGAATTTTGGAAACAATCGAACAAAGAATTCCTTGAAAAAAAAGCAAGAAGAGATGAAAGAAATGAGAACTTGTTTCAAATGCAACAATGTTGGACATATTGCAAAAGATTGTTCAAAGGCAATACAGTCAAAACAGGGAGTTTCTCGTAACCCGAAAGACAAGGAAATTGTGTTTGAACCACTAATTGGCAGAACCAAACTTTTCAAAAATTCTACATTTGAAATTGGTGAATGTTCAAACAAGTTTTACAAGAAAAGAGCTAAATCTGATAACCAAAAATGGGTGGTTAAGAAGTCTGGAAGTAGTTCTAGCGATGATTCTGATAGGTCGAAATCAGAGGAGCTATCTTCTGGCGATGAATCTGATTCCACAAAATCAGATGAGCCACAGGTTGAGTTAAAATTGAAAACTTCAGTTCCTCCAATGGATGATGTTCATTTTCCACCATTGAAGGCTGAAAATTTTAAAAAGAAAATTGGTAAAGTTGAAATTTCAAACCAATTTTATGATGACAAGAAGGAATTTGATGTCGAAAAGGCCTTTAACCCCACTGTGAAACACATTTTTGGTAAAATGATTGATCAAAAAGTCAAAGGGGTTAAAGAGTTCTATGAGAAGAAGACGAAGAAAGATAAAGTTGAACCATCCCTGGTTTGTGACTGGGATGGTTCATACTATCAACAATGAGTCTGTGGACTTGCCGGAGATCCCAAGTTGGTAATCGTGGATCAGGAATCGGCATCTCTCTGTGTATTTGATTGTGTTTTTCGTACAAGTGGTAAATCAGGGACATTAATTTGTACTTGATTTTCTACAAATGGTTGAAGACAAAATGATGAACCATATCCTCAACTTTACAAGTGGTAAAAACAAACTTATTTTCCGGAAAAATGATTTTGATTAAAACAAACTTAAGTGTTTTGAAATCTTAATGAGAAAATGGTTTGTTGTGAGGGGGAGTTCTGATTGTTTATGCCAAGTGAATGGCGAATTGAGGTGATTCGATATTGGTTGTCATTTTATTGTATAGTTTGTTTTCAAATTTCCTAAAATGTGTTTGCATTTTAGGGGGAGTAAGAAATTTTAGAAAATCCAAAAACATTTAATTTTAGAAAATCCAAAAACATTTGAAAATTTGAAAAATTCAAAAACATGATAAAATCAAAAATGAGTTTTTGTTGCATAAAAGAGGAAATGATAGTACATCAGTGGACGATCACAGCATGCTAAAGAATTGGAAATTAAAAATGTGATAAACGGTCTTACTAATGATGTGCCAGTAGATTTTTGCACATTTAGTAGATTGTGACGAGATATAAACCTAAATTTCAAACTTGCTTATATCGTGGGGAACATCTCTCGGATATATGGGTAACCCCCGAAATCTCGTTTGAAAGGTCTCATATTCTGATATACTAGGTCTTTATACTCAATGATGTCTGGGGTATTATTCCGGGACTTCTGCTGAACGATGGTTCTGACCTAGTCCTTGGATAATACTTTCCACAAATGCTTGAAACATAGCATAAACCCTCAGCATGCAGATGAAACAATAAAATTGATAGTCGCTGCTGTTGTAGCTAAAAGATCCTCTAAAGGGGACATACCGAAAAGTCGAAGCTGATATCTCTCTGCGTATACGGAAGTATCGACCTGAGATCCCTCGGCCCTCGCATTACCTAATTTATGTACAGATATCATTGTAGTATACTCACCTGTAAGACTGGATATTGGGATCTGGATACGGGAGTATATTCTGAGGTGGGACACGCGATTGAGTTTAAGTGCTTAAAACATTAATTTCGTATCTCGGATCAGTTGAACTTTGTGTGAGAATTTAAGTGGACCAGTATACTGACAATCTAAGTGAATCGTTTAGAGCTTAAAATGAAATCAAGCTTAACGGTGTTAGTGATTTGTCTCAAAAACTGATATGATCCTCTTGCACAAACTCACAAAAAATATTGTCTGTAAATATTACTTCTCTGCATTTCATTACATTCAAAAATTTCAAAAAGATTTTAGTGTGTTTTAGCATAAATTTTGAAAAATACAAAAAGATTTTCGACAACTGGTGTTGGAGAGCTAATTTTCAAAATTCCAAGTGCTAGACATGATGAACAAATGGTTTGGGAGAGTGTGTGGTTTTGAACATAAAAAGTGATATATTTTCAAGTGGTTCATCAAATTTGATTGTAAAATTCATGCAAGTGGTTCATTAGATGGTAAGATTGTTCTTACAAGTTATCATCAGAAAATTTATTTTTGGGTAGAGAATGTGCAGGTTATTTGAATGATAGAAAGCTAGGTTCCGATACCTGAGGAGTTTATGATTTCAACATGCCAGGCTGCGATCCCAGCATATCGAAAGGGGGATTCTGAAGACATTCAAGTAAAGATTGTTCGTGGAAAGTTTGCTGGTGATAAAAAGTGAAAGAGAGAAGATTTGAGGATTCTTACAGCGTCAGACACTTCAAAGAGTTTGAGAGGACTGATGAAGACTGAAGATGCGAAGACTCGATACTTAAGACTCGTCAACATTCGAGGGGGAGTCTGTTGGTGCATGCGTCTGTCGACTTCGTCTTGTATCGAGTCTAGGACTAAAAATGTTAGATATGTTATACGTTTTAGAATGTGTTTAATGTAATTTAGCTTGAAAGTGGTGATTTACCTTGAAAGTGTCATGTGTTATTTCAAGCTATATCAAGATTTACCTTGAAAGTGGCATGTCATTTCAAGCTAAATCTCCTCCACTATAAATAGCCTTCAAGCTAAATCATTTGTAACTTTTCAGAGATTCTTCCGGTGAGCAACGAAGTGCTGCCGAAGTGTTGTCAGGTTGTAAACGTCATCAAATTAATAGAAACAACAGTTTTATGTGTGAATCTAGCTGAATTGAACTCGGTTTGTTTGTTTCCGCCGCTCAAACTGAGATAAACTCTTCTGAACGACTCATTCGGGTCCGAATTCGATCCTACAAATCTCAATAACAGGGATCTCAAAAAGTGGAATAGCAACAACCTCCTCGTCTAGCTCTTCAACACCATGGGCATCATCAAAAGGACCATCAACAAACCAATCAACGTCAATATCAATCAAATCGTCAAAAGGCAAATCATCGAGAGGAATGGCCACTAAAGGAACGGGAGCGAGGATCGGTGTCATGACATGCTCACCATCGGGATGATCGATGATAAGATGATCATGGACATTAATGGGACTAACCAAAGGATCCTAGTCTGGAATGCCATCAGTACTCGGTAAATCATCTCCCAAGTCGGATAACGCGAACGGCTGCAAGTCATCGTCGGACATCATCTCCGGGTCACTCTCTGAATCTGAGGTGCAGATCTGCAGCTCTGACATAATCTCGTCGTCGGAGACTACTGCCATGGGATCATGGTCATCGGGAAATCCGCTATCAGGTGAAGACATAGTGTCCGTAACAAAACATTAACAATATATGCACATATTTAACTACTATCATTATGAAATCAAAGATAATGAAATCATGTAATCAAGTATCCTTCCTAGTCTCCCAGACAAAACCACCCAGTCTCCCAGACTGAACTACCCAGTCTCCCAGACTAAATCAACCAGTCTCTCAGACTGAAACACCTAGTCTCCCAGACTAAACCACCCAGTCTCCCAGACTGAAACACCTAGTCTCCCAGACTAAACCACCCAGTCTCTCAGACTGGAACACCCAGTCTCTCAGACTGAAACACCCAATATCCCAGACTGAAACACCCAGTCTCCCAGACTGAAACACGCAGTCTCCCAGACTGAAACACCCAGTCTCCCAGACTGAAACACCCAGTCTCCCAGACTGAACCCCAAACATAGACCTTGAAATGTGTTTCGTGTATTTTCTTTAAAAAAATGTTTGTTTCTTGGATCTAGACGTTTCGTGTATGCAATGAAAACATGCTGTAAAACTATTTTCGTGAGAGCCCTAATGATTGTAGTCTAGACTCGAGAAGGAATCCTAGTTCGCTACAACCTGGCTCTGATACCAAACTGTCACACCCTGACTTTTGCAGAAGCGTGATTTGGTGTGACTTGCTTAATATCATTTCATTCAACCATAACATACAACTATATGAAAAAAACCAAGATGTTCATCCATAGATAGTTTTCAAAATAATACAATCGTCATTGTTTAACATCAAACTAATACTTTAAGTTTAGAACACATGACTACCAAAGCTTAAAGTTCCATACTGGACTTCACAAAAGACATAGCCAAACTAGGTTTCAAGCCATGTATCTTATCCAAGATAAAATACATAACCCAAACCCTTCGACCTCGGATGACACCTTTTATTAGAGACTTGACTTGTAAACTCCAACGCCCGTCAGATCCATACTTAATTTCCTGAAATACATGTAGTTTGAAAACATCAACAAAAGTTGAGCGAGTTCATGTGTGTGTTTGTGAATAAACCTTTGAAACATTTATAAGTATGTTTGTATGTACTTGAAAACCCGGTATGAAAGCGACAATGAAACAGATCAATTAATGTGTAGCTAATACATTAATATTTGTGACGTGATGCAAGAAAGCTCAAACCTAGCAGACTTTGTCAATAAGACATAGTCACCACATGGTCCACTCGACGGACTCATGGATGGGGCTCGCTACACCCAAATAGATCTATCACTCATGTCCCTCAGTACTACAATGAGGATTAATGGTCTTAAGCGTCATACCCACCACTCACATGATCTAGAAGTACCCTTCCTTAGCTAACCATACCAAATAATAACGTTTGTAAACAGTAGTAACATGTACTTCACCCCCTAAGTTATAAAACCGAAAACAGTTAAAGAAAAAGGGGGTCATGAACTCACAGCTTTGCGTTCTTCGTATCCAATGTAACTCAAGCTTCCTCTAGGTCGCATGACTACCTACATGCGTGCTACGGTTCATTAGACGGGTGGGTCGTGCCTTGACTTAGTATTAATTAGTGCCTTTGAGTTACGTTTCAAAGTGTCTTCATTATTATTCCAAGTATATAATTATTTCTTAAAATAATTAACATTTTAACTTAAATTATATTTATCAAATTTTGGAATAATTGTTAAAACAATATATATTAACGTAATACTTCCCAAGTATTTATGCTTGTATTTCCTTCCCAAGGATGGGGTATCTTATACTTGTATATTTTGCCATGTATTAGGGTCGTATTCTAGTGTGTATTTATACGTATAGGGATACGTATTTTATTGTATTCATTAAGTATTCTTTTACTTAATTTCGTATAAATTTTTCCGGAATATCATCTTTAATAAAAGTCCACCAATATATATTTCCAAAATATATATATTTTAATAAGTATTATTTAGAAAAATTATTTATAATTTTTATTTTGGCAAATATTTGTATCCTCTTATAAGTTCCAAAAATTATATATTTTCATGTCCAACATAGAAAATATATATAAACTCATTTTTCTTCCAAAAATGATATGTTTCATATTTATTTGAGAAAATATATTTTTCTCCCAAAAATATTGTATCTTATGTTTGTGTAAGAAATATATATTTCTAAAAAAAAAAAATATCTTCTATAAATATCGAGAAAAGTATTTATTTCATACTTGTCAAAAATAATATATTTTTCCTTGTCAAAAAATATGATATATTCTTGTAGTAATTGTAAAAATCATATTTTTGTTTCCTTGGTGTCCAAAATATTATTTAACAAAATATAATTTGTGAATAAATTCCGGAATATTTTTGTAAGTCTTATTCCATAGTTCGGTTTTCCAATATTTTTGTGTAAATGTGTATGTTTATTCTTTGAAATTTTGGTAATATTTTGGATTGTAATTCTTGGTATTTTGATGTGTTATATTATTTCAAGTCCTAAAATAATATAACTAATACACAAAATATACAAATAATCACACACACGGTGTCTTCTAAATATATATTTCCTAAATACATATTTAGTCACTTTTATTTATGAAAATCAACCTCCAATATTTGTATTTTTGTAACCAAAAATTATGGCAAAGTTTTTGTAGAAAACTCATGGTTAAAATTACACTTGTAAATATTTGTTTAAAAATATTTTTTTAAGTGTTTATTTTTTTAGAAAATTTTGTCATAGTCTCCCTACAAATGGAGGTTTCCATGCTTTCAAGCATATCATTTTCTTTTGTAAAAACCACACAATCAATTCACAATCATCAACAAACAACTTTTACTTACCAATTTGCCAAAAATCATGCATTTTCTATTACTTCATGAAATTGAATATTTGTAAAAATTTGTAATAACTTACTAGTGTTCTTAATAAGTCTTGTTACCCTTTAAAATGTGATTAGTTCTTTAAAAACTTCATTTTTAAAGAAGTTAGATGTTTATAACTTCTTGCCACATTTTCTAAAAATGTTTCTTTATAAAATTTTCTTGTTTCACAAGTGTTTCTACACTTGTTTAACCACTAAAAATAGAGTTTGTTTATGTGAGAACCAAGTTTTAACAAAACTTATATTTTTAACTTGGTTTCTTTAGAAATCATCCATAAATATTTAGATCTACAAGTGTTACTACTCACTTTGATTATTACTTTTCAAGAAATAATTATGTTCTTTCAAGTTCATGTTTCATGTGTGGATGATCTATCATCCTACAATATTTCTACTTTCTCATCTTGCTAGATTATGTTTTTAATCATGATCTAGCAAGATCTTATGATGATCAACATCATTTCTACAAACAATCAATGTTCAACAAGCATAACAACTTATATTCATCAAGATTACTTCATTAAACAAGCTTATGTTCATGTTTACTTCTTATGTTCTTTAGTGTTCTTTAAGATTTTGATTATGATTCTTCTTTAACCACTTAAAAATGAAGTAAACTAGCAAGATCAAGACTCTTACCACTAGCACAAGGCTAGGGATGATCAAGAGGATAAACGAAGTGGATAAAAGCAAACGGTGAAGGTTCTTCAACTTCCGAAAGATCCTAGCTTCATCATACGTCTTCTAGCACCTTTGAGTAGTAATAGAATGAGTGGAAGAAGGTTGGATGAAGGTGGTGTTGGTGTTGTTGTTCACAGCCAAAGCCAAGGGAGAGAAGAAGAGTAAGAGTGGTATTGAAGTGAAGAAAGATGGAATGAAAGTTATGATCCTCAAGTCTTATTTATAAACCAATTTAACACCTTAACCCTTGGTTCTTATGCTCTTTATGGAGAAACATGATCTATTATTAAATTGTAATAAAATCTAATATGGGCCCTTGGTGTTGGCCAATTATAGGTGGGGGGTAGTAGGCAAGGGGTTAACTAGTTTAGTTACAATCTTGTTTAAATCTAAGTATTAGTTACATGTTCTAGTTATTAGATACTTTTAGGAGGTGTTATGATGTTCAGGGATCATAACTAGCTTGGTAATGTTAAAACAGTGATTCTAGTGTAAATTTGATGTTTCGGGTAGTGTTCGGTTGTTCGGTTGGTTACAGGTTCGTTAAGGTGCTAAACTTTGCAGTTTAGGGTGCTTTATGTATCTTTTTGTGACACTTTTGATTCCTTAGACTTAGGAAAGCATTCAGGACCATTTAACCATATTTTTGCATAATATTAGTGTGTTAAAATGCTGAATTTTGCTGAATTCAGCACTTTGGGTGAGTTTTAGGCACTTTCCGGCACTTAAACTATCTCTAGGAAGGCAGTTTTATGATCCTTACTTTCCTACACACTACACTAGTGTAATACTTAGCTTTTGGCTCATTCTGCGTCTAAATGCACTGTCTGTCTATGTGCTGAGTTCTGTCCGCATTTTCCTGTCTTATCATATAACTATGCTAACTGTACTTAATGCATTATTTAAGGCAATACAGTTTTCATGCAATATTGGTATGGCATTAAACAATGTATGATGCACATGTATGTAAATAGCAGAGATCAGAAATCAGTTAATTGAAATTTAGCACAGTCATTAAACACTAATCATGATTAATTAATTATACAGATACCTGGATTTTTGACAGTTGTCACAACTACAACTTCTACAAAATATCAGGCATAAGGAAGAAGACTGCAGGAACAAAGCTAACATTAGAATATGCTACAATTGTGGAGAAGCTGGTCATATTAAACTTAACTGTCCGAAACTAGCTCTAGCGGCAAACAACAAAGCATAGGCAACAGAAGGACCCAAAAAGAATGCTAGAGCATTTGTTCTGACAGCCGAAGAAGCCAAGATGATTCCGGATGTGACTGTCGGTACGTTTTTAGTTAATGATGTTTATGCTAAAGTATTATTTGACTCTGGTGGAAATCAAAGTTTTATAAATACTTCTTTCTGCAAACTTCTCAATCAACCATTCACTAAACTTCACCAAGACTGTCTGGTGGAGACTGCAAATGGAAGTTCTGTCAAGATAAGTGAAATCCTGCAGGGAGCAGGGATAGAAATTTTAAACCATAACTTAACTGCTAAACTTTTTCCAATGGATATAGCCGGATTCGAGGTCATGTTAGGAATGGATTGGTTGGTAGCCAATCAGGCGTGAATTTTATGTGATCAAAAGTCTGTAGAAGTAAGTACGCCAACTAGTGAAATGATAATAATTAAAGGAGACAAACCAACAAGGTCAAGAAAATTCATCACTGTGATGAAAGCTGCAAGTTATGCACGGAAAGTCGGAATGGTATATATATGGTTTCAGTAACCATTAACACTAAAGGAAAGGAATTAAAAGATATTCCTGTAATATCTAAATTCTCAGATATTTTTCCAGAAGAGTTGCCTGGATTACCGCCAGATCGAGAGGTTGAATTTAGAATTCACCTGATCCCAGGAACGACCCTAATTGCCAAAGCACCTTATCGACTAGCGCCAACGGAGATGCAGGAATTGAAGAAACAGCTTGACGAACTACTTGAAAAAGGTTTTATACAACCTAGCTCATCACCATGGGGAGCACCGGTGTTATTTGTTAAGAAGAAAGACGGATCGATGTGTATATGCATTGATTACCATGAATTGAATAAGGTTACGATTAAAAATCGGTGCCCGCTACCGAGAATCGTTGATATGTTCGATCAACTTCAAGGAGCCCGATTCTTTTCTAAGATCGATTTACGCTCAGGATATCATCAAAATGAAAGTACAGGAAGAGGACATTCCTAAAACTGCTTTTAGAACGAGGTACATTCATTATGAATTTACTGCAATGTCATTTGGTTTAACCAATGCCCCAGCTGTATTTATGGACATGATGAAAAGGATATGTAAATCATACCTGGATAAATTCATAATTGTCTTTATAGATGATATTCTCATTTACTCTAAGAGTAAGGAGGAACATGCGGAGCATTTGCATATACTTTTGACATTGTTGAGAAAAGAAAAGCTTTATGCTAAATTCTCAAAATGTGAATTCTGGTTACAAGAAGTGCAATTCCTAGGACATCTTGTTAATCATGAAAGAATTCATGTGGATTCCACAAAGATCGAGGCGATTACTAAATGGAAGGTCCTTGAGTCACCAACAGAAGTTAGAAGTTTTATTGGACTGGCAAGATATTTATAGACATTTTATTCAAGATTTTTCTAGAATAGTCATTCCATTAACCAAACTAACTTGCAAGTCAGTTAAGTTTGAATGGGGAGCAAAACAAGAGGAAACATTCAGGATTTTAAAGCAAACGTTAACTAACACACCAATACTCGTGTTGCCTAAAGGAACTGAAGATTTTATAGTCTATTGTGACGCGTCTAAGTTAGGATTTGGATGTGTATTGATGCAACGTCAAAAGGTAATTGCTTATGCCTCTAGACAGCTTAAGAAACATGAAGAGAATTATACCACACATGATCTAGAATTAGGAGCAATAATTTTTGCCCTTAATATTTGGAGACACTATCTTTATGGTAGTAAGTTTGTTGTTTTCACGGATCATAAGAGTTTAAGATATGTCTTCGGACAAAAAGAATTAAACTTGAGGCAAAGACGTTGGATGGAAATCCTTAGTGATTATGATTATGATATCCAGTATCATGCAGGAAAGGCTAACGTAGTAGCTGATGCTTTAAGTAGAAAATACCATGAAAAACCAAAATGAGTACTAAAGGGGTATGGTCCCAAAAACCTTGCGCAGGCGCATAGGACCATACCACAACCTTATCCCAAAACATCTCGAAAAAAGACCCTGCGCGGCTGCGCAGCGATCCTAAACAGAATTTGGGAAGAAACAGTCCAATAACAAAGGAGTATGGTCCCAAAAACCTTGCGCAGGCACATAAGACCATTCCATTGCCCTACTTCTAGAACGTCTTTAACGAGACCAACGCGGCTATGCAGTGGTCCTAAACAAGTTATGAAAGAAAGTAGTCTTCAATAAACGCGCTCCAGAAGAAAGGAGAAACAAACATTCAACTAACACCCTTGCGCGGGCTCGCGCAAGAGAACAGTTAGACTTGAAGAATGTAATCCTAAACATCTCCGCGCGTCTAAAATCAAGACTTGAGTAAAAAGCATCTTTTCTGTTACAACAGAATAGACACGTGGCAAGGGCATAACAGTTTACAGCTGTAGATCTTCTAGAAGCCTTAAATGCTCATTGTGCATAACCATTCGGTTACAACTGAAAGATGAGGTGGCATAATCCTAGACGCTCATCTAAGTCACGATGATGGCACTTACTTGGAGAAGGATCTACCAAAAACTACTTTACACGTGGCACCTCCCCAACCGTTGATCAAGATCTACGATCCGTGTGCAAATATTAACGGAAGGAAATATAACCACCAAATGGAAAAGCACTTTCCGTTACTTTTTCCGTCGCACCATTTTCCCGCCAAAACCGGTTATAAATAAGACGTTGCAGGTATGATCTCACAAGTTACCTTCACTTCACTCTCACTTTACTATACGCCGTCTTCTTCATCGAGATCACTGTACTTATTCTCACGTCGAAGGGTGATCACGGAGAGAACCCCCATTCTCCCAGTGGCGAGTATAACGGCTTTCTATTTTGCAGTGATCAATGGAGAAGGAAGCTAGCCAAACCCCCAAATCAATGAGAGGATTAACCCTTTTATGCAGAGATTAAACCCCCGATCTGATTGATTCCGATCAATTCTGATCACTATTTCTTCAAGTACGCTTTCTTAGACTAAACCTGCAAGTAGATTTAAATGAACAAGTAAAACAAATACAGGAAACAACAATCAAGGATGATGCTGAAGGCTTAAAAGGAATGATTAAGGAATTAGAAAAAGGAATAGATGGAATTTGGAGATTCCATAAGAAAAGAATCTGGATACCTACCCAAGGAAACCTACGAACCCAAATTTTAGAAGAAGCCCATAAGTCTAAATATACGATGCATCCTGGAAGCAATAAGATGTATCAAGACTTAAGAAATAATTTCTGGTGGATAAGAATGAAAAAGGATATAGCAAATTACGTTGCTAAATGTCTAACTTGTTCACAGGTTAAAGTTGAACATCAGAAACCTTCAGGATTACTACAACAATTAGAAATGCCCATCTGGAAATGGGAATTGATAATGGACTTTGTTACCAAATTACTCAAGACACGAAAAGGTAATGATACAATCTTGGTGATTGTAGACAGATTAGCCAAATCTGCTCATTTCTTACCAATGAAAGAAACTTTCAGTATGGAACAGTTAGCTAAGTTGTATGTAAATGAAATAGTTTCATTACATGGAATTGCTTTAACTACTATATCTGACAGAGACAGTCATTTCACTTCTCATTTTTGGACAAGTTTCCAAAAAGCAATGGGAACCAGATTAAATCTAAGTACAACTTATCATCCTCAAACGGACAGACAAAGCGAAAGGACAATCCAAACAATGGAAGATATGCTTAGAGCATGTGTAATTGATTTTGGAGGAAATTGGGACGATCACTTACCTTTAATAGAATTTTCCTACAACAATAGCATCAATGTTGCACCGTTTGATGCCCTCTATGGAAGAAAATGCCGAACACCAGTATGTTGGGCAGAAATTGGAGAAAAGCAATTGTCAGGTCCTAAGATTGTACAAGAAACAACTGAAAAAGTTATTCAAGTTAAGGAAAGACTGAAAGCAGCATAAGATCGTCAAAAGAGTTATGCAGATAATAGACGAAAACCATTAGAATTTCAAGTTGGAGACAAGGTATTGTTAAAAGTTTCTCCATGGAAAGGAGTTGTCAAATTCGGGAAAAGAGGAAAGCTAAGCCCAAGGTATGTTGGACCTTTTGAAATTATCAAAATAATAGGACCAGTAGCTTATCAGCTACAATTACCAGAAGAAATGGCAGGAATACATGATGTATTTCATGTATGTAACCTCAAGAAGTGCTTAGCATACGAATCGTTATGATACCTCGTTCAAGATATAGAGGTAAATGAGAAACTTAAGTTTGTAGAAAAGCCTATTTAGATTGAAGATAGAAAGATCAAGAATCTCAAACACAAGAGATTAGTTCTGGTCAAAGTAAAATGGGATTCAAAGAGAGGACCAGAATACACATGGGAGATAGAATTTGAAATGCAAAGGAAGTATCCACACCTATTCCAGAGGTGGGTAGGATATAACAACCCTAGAAAATCATCCTAAAACGTTCCGTATATGAGAGACCAACCCCGCGTAACATTTATTTAATTAAATAAATGAAAAATCCAGAAAATCCACCTGTTGCGGGCCGCGGGAGGATTGAATGAGTCCGGTCGCGGGGCGCGACGGACCTTTGTGTGTCGGACACTCCTTTTTGCCACGTGTCGTGACGTGTGGTGAGCCTACGTGCCACCCGGCAACCCTAGTCGTAGAGAGGGTGCCCTCGCGGGGCGCGTCAGGCAGGGATAGGGGCTGTCGCAGGGCACGAGAGGCCTCGATTTCACCACGTAACATTTATTTAATTAAATAAATGAAAAATCCAGAAAATCCACCAGTCACGGGCCGCGACAAGAATAAAGGAGTCTGGTCGCGGGGAGCGACGGACCATTGTGTGTCGTATACTCCTCTTTGCCACGTGTCGTGACGTGTGGCAGGCCAACGTGCCACCTGCCAACCCTAGCCGTAGCAAGGGTGCCCTCGCGGGGCGCGACAAGCCTAGATTTCACCGCGTAACATTTATTTAATTAAATAAATGAAAAATCTATAAAATCCACCTGTCACGGACCGTGACAGGATTGAAGGAGTCCGGTCGTAGGGCGCGACGGACCTTTGTCTGTCGGACACTCCTTTTTGCCATGTCTCGTGATGTGTGGCGAGCCTACGTGCTACCCGGCAACCCTAGCCATAGCTAGGGTGCCCTCGTGCGGTGCGACAGGCAGGGATAGGGGCTGTTGTGGGGCGCGACAGGCCCTGATTTCACCGTGTAACATTTATTTAATTAAATAAATGAAAAATCCAGAAAATCCGCTTGTCGCGGGCCGCGACAGGATTGAATGAGTCTGGTCGCGCGGCGTGATGGACCTTTGTGTGCCGGACACTCCTTTTTGCCACGTGTCGTGACGTGTGGCGCGCCTGCGTGCCACCCGTAACCCTAGCCGTAGCTAAGGTGCCCTCGCGGGGCGTGATAGGCAGGGATAGGTGCTGTCGAGGGGCGCGACAGGCCTCGATTTCACTTATAAATTTGGTAGAGATGCAGCATTTCAAAATCGCTCATCTCTTTCTTTCTCTATGTCCCTATAGTGCGAAAATAATAGCTATTATACCCCCTAAAACACGAAGCTCTGCCCCGTTGTAAGTATTTTAACCTCTGATCACTAATTCATTACCCTACCCGATTGATCTAGGACCCACCAACGCATGTCAAGACTCTGCCTGACTTAATTCGTTGGAGTTCTGTCTCGTGTTGTATGGATAATGTGATTTAGTTTATTTTACTAACACGCGTGCATTGTATGTTTTTAATAGAACCTCAAGAAAATAATCAGGAATTGTCACCAGAAAACCCGTAGATATACCTAAGTTTACAATATGAGTCCATTCTCTTTTCTCACAGTTTGTGAGTCATTCTCTTTTTCTACCAAACTGTGTTACAAAATCTCAAATGTTTTCAGTTATACTTTCAGTGATTGAGTCTTTGTATTCTACAATGACTGGTATGTGGTGTTTTGTATACACTACTAATCAAGTGTTACTATTAGACAATGAGTTAGCCAATAGTAATATGATCACGGTCATTGTAACTGCCAACGTGACAAATATTGAATGAGTAATTGGGTAGATATAAACATTGTAATGTCTCTCAATACTGTAAAGTTATAAAAGTTCATTTTTATCAACTGGAATGTACTCGCCAATATTTCTTGCTGATAAAATATTTTAAAATGCATTTTAGGTAACTTGATGTGAAAGATATTAAAGCCAGCTAAGGAGCACTGAAGGCTTAGAGATAGTGGCTATAAAGTTACCTAAATAAAAAGTTTATGTTTTCAGCAACTAGGGTTTATCCCTATAAAGATATTATGAATGAAACATGGGTTTTATCCCATTTGTTAAATATAAAAGTGTGGTGTTTTCAAACTCTGAAATTTATTTGCTAACTACGATCCTGAAGTCTCATTTCCGCTGCCAAATTAATAAACACCGATAGCACCAGCTCATGTTCACGGCTCCCACTCCAGGGGTAGGGGTCAGGGGTTACGACAAATTATCGTTCACCGGCTGATTAACCACACTAACAATATTATGCCACACTCCACCAAGCACTTTTTTAACCGGGAGAAAATCCCAATTAGACGAACCTATATGCAAAGTCGAGATAACCTTGACCCAATGATTTTTTTTTTCGTTTAAACCACCATCCCCGCTTTGTAAGAAGATCCATGTTAATATTTCTAAGTTTACTAAAGTCAAGACCCCCAACTTTCTTCAGAGAAGCCACCCTATCCCAAGCAACCCCTTCCTCCGAGCCATCTTCTATTTCTTTACCTTTCGTCGAATGACCGATGACCTCCTGCCACTATTGATCTCCAGGTCTTCTCGCCGCCACCAATAGGGTTTTATAATTCCTTTACGACTGGTATTAGACAATCTGTAGGGTCGTTTTGTGACCCAAGCGAGTCAATCAGAAGAGTTCTTATCAATTCAAAAGGCGGAAACAGATGAATTGACTTGTAAAACAACTTGATTCACTTAAAAATGTCTTGTATATTGATTATTACAAGTTTTCACATCAGTAGACACATCGGCAGCACTTCAGTACCGGAAACATGAATGTTACAAATGATTTCGCATGAACCCTATATATAGTGAAGCTAATTCCGCTTGAAAGTGACAGTGTGCATTTCAAATGAAATCACCAATGATGATTTCGCTTGAAAGTGCATATGTCTATTTCAAACGAAATTAACCAATCACATCCAAATCCTATTTTCTCGTACAACGTGCCCTGATCTAACAACTCTAGTACAAGACTCGATACAAGATCAAGTCGACAGACGTAATGCAGCAACAGACTCCCCCTCGGATGTTGACGAGTCTTAAGTGTCGAGTTTTCAACGTCTTCAGTCTTTATCAGTCTTTGGGCTCTTTCAAAGTATCTGACAGAGTAAGCATCCTCAGTCTTTATCTTCTACTCTCTCTCTCTTATCATCAGGATTCGATTCTGGCTCTTGCATCTACAGACTCTTCTCTCCCTCGAATGTTGATCTACTAGCAGACTCCTCCTTGAATTGTGCTGGGATCGAAGTCTGGCTTTCTCAGATTTCAAAACCATAACCTGACTCACATTCCTTCCTACAGGATCAGGACCAATTCCTGGCTCTACTGATTCCTGCACAAATCTCTACCCAACAATAAATTTCATAAATTTAAAATTTGACAAAATTAAACTCTGCTAACCACTAGATAAACTCAGTTCAAAACATCAATTATTAATATATAACAATTTTAATCTTTGATGACCACATGTATGAATATCATTTTTCAAATCACACACTCCCAAACCTGTTCGTTATCTTTAGCACTCAGAATTTTGAAGATCAGCTTTCCAACATCAGTTGTCTAAAATCTTTTTGAATTTTTCAAAATTTATGCTAAAACACTACGAAAATCTTTTTGGTTTTTTTTATAAAACAGAAATGCAGTAAAGGCATAATTACATACAATATTTTTGTGAGTTTGTGTAAGAGGATCATATCAATTTTTGAGACAACTCACCAACACCGTTAAGCTTTAAACATTTTAAGTTCTAAACGATTCACTTAGATTGTCAATATACTGATCCACTTAAATTCTCACACAAAGTTCAACTGTTTCGCGATACGAGATTAATGTCTTAGACACTTAAACTTAATCATGTGTCCCACCTCTTGAATATACTCCCGTATCCAGATCCCAATATTTAGTCTTACAGGTGAATATACCTAGATGATATCTGTAAAGGGTTAAAATGCGAGGGCCGTGAGAGCTCAGGTCAGAACTTTCGTTCAGCAAAGAGATGACGGCTTCGACTTAAGGTGTGTTCCCCTTTAGAGAATCTTTTCTTCAACAGCACATGATTAGCATTTTGCAATGTTTCATCATTTTTTATGCTGAGGGTGATGCTATATTTCAAGCAAGCGTAATGTATTATACGGGGACTAGGCCATTGCTTCCGCAAAATCAGAAGTCTCGAGATAATACCCCAGATATCACTGAGTATAAAGACCTAGTATCTCAGAAAAAAGGGACCTTTCAAACAAGATTTCGGGGGTTACCCATATATCCGAGAGATGTTCCCCACGATATAAGTAAGTTTCAAATTTTGGTTTATATCTCGACACAATCTACTAAATTTGCAAAAACCTACTGGCACATCATCAATGAGACCGTTTATCACATTTTACTTTTCATTTCTTTAGCGTGCTGTGATAGTCCACTGATGTACTATCATTTCCCCTTTTTTACAACAAAACTCATTTTTTCTTTTATCATGTTTTTGACTTTTTCAAATTTTCTAATGTTTTTGGATTTTCTTAAAATTCTTACTCCCCCTAAAATTCAAACACATTTAAAGGAAATTTGAAAACAAACTGTACAAGTAAAGTGACAACTGATATCAAATCACTTCAAATCGCCATCCTCTTGGCATAAACAATCAGAACTCCCCCTCACAACAAACTATTTTCCCATTGTGATTTCAAAACACTTAAGTTTGTTTTAATCAAATGGTTTTTCCGGAAAATAAGTTTTGTTGATTTTATCACTTTGTAAAATCGGGGTTCAATTCGTCACATTGTCCTCATTTCAAATACCACTTGTAAGAATGATCAAATCAAGTTCAATCTAATGACCTTGATTAACCACTTGTAGGTTCACTTATCAACCAGAACCACTTGAAAATACGAAATATAACAATTTCAAGATAAACTACAACTTGTAGGTTTTCTACTTAACCATTTTCAAGAAAGATGCCGATTCCTGCTCCACTCTTACTGTTAGGGGTCATTTTCTTAACATACGTATCCTGACCAATATCCTGCCTTTGTTTGTTTATTTGTGATCAGGATGCTGGAAGAGGATATTGCTAACATCTTGGGCGATATCCTGAGGCTTATTGAATTAACCACGTGCAGGTTAAGGGCTGAGGCTTGCTAACGGTCAAGAGGACTTCTTCTCCTCAAGACTCGGACGAATTTGTTGAGAAAGAGACGTTGAGCCCGAAAGACCAGGTCTACAACGTTCCAAGAAGGAATATTCGGTGGATCCCGCAAGTTTAGGGTAGTTAGTTATTTTATCTTTACTATAAATAGATGAGGTCGGATCAGCTTAGAACACAACATTTCACACTTACACTCTCGAACACTATCACTCTCTAGCTAATTGCAAACACCACACTTGTATTCAAGTTTCGTTGTAACACTTAGTCGATCCGTACCACATCCTGCACTGTATCCTGATTTTTGAAGCAATTGAAGAACAAGGCAGCTGCGATTGTCAGCTCCCGAGGTTTTATGCCGGCGATCTAGATTGATCAAGGGCTTTCCTCGTACATCTCGTGTCGTTTATTTTATTTTTGCTCATTGTTTGATCATAGATACAGCTCTACATCTTAAGCCGTATCCTGAATACTGTTTTTCCAAATAACTTAACAAGTATATTTTCAATACACTTTCTAGCACACTACCTCACTTAACTAATTTGATCACTTAATTACTTCGGTAATTTTTGACCAAAACAATTTGGCGCCCACCGTGGGGCAAGTGGTGCTCTCTTTACTAAATTTTTTTGTCAAATCGCTAATCGGTTTTCTATTTTCAAAACTTTTTGCCACATTGTCCATAATGGCCTCAAGATCAAACATGAGTTCCTCTACTGTGTCTGCTATGACTTCTGCTACTACCGGTTCGGTGCTTCCACCACCTCCTCCAAGGATGCCAGCCTCTACACAATCTCAAGATGTTATCCCAACTCGGAGTGTCCAGGGATCTGCTCCCGTTTTAGCTTCTAATGATGAAATTTTAACCTTATTTGGAAGTGTGCAGGAACAAATGAGGCAGCAACAGGAAACAAACCAAATGCTTTTGAGGGAAATACAACTCCTGAAGGCTGGCTCGAGCAGATCTGCAGAGGACAATGTCACTCCGCTACACCCCAGAGCGTTGAACTTTAGTTCAGCTGTATATACCGAGGATAATAGGGGGAATATCGTGCCCAGTCTTCCCCAGAATCATACTCCTGAAGTACCCTCCTTGGTCAGGATGTCAACCATAAGGAGCTCAGGATATGCTTCAGGATATGGGCAGAATCCTCCAACTGGTAACGTGTCTAATAATAATAATACTCATGCTGCTAACACTGGTGGATCTTTGCAGGATACAGGTGTGACATCAGCACTTACCAGGGAACTTCAGAAGTCAAAAGATGAAATTATTCTTGATGCAATCAATACTGGTTGATAACCGAAGGTTTCATCCTGAAACCCAGGACCCATCCACCTTCGGCTATCAAATTGTTTAGATACAGAAATAAAAATTGTTCATAAAAACATAAAATTATTCAAATGATTTAAAGAAAATAAGCTCTAGGGGGTGTTTCCTTCTTGGTCCATAGCGGTTTCAGCGACATCCATCTTGGGACCCGTCTCAGCATTTTTCTCAGCATCGGTTGCCTTTTCAGCTGCTTTAGAAGGTTCATCGACAGTTGATTTGGAAGAGGTACCGCCAAGATTCTTCAGCTTGGTCTCCCAAGCACCAACGTCCCAAGAAGGGCATTCGAAGCCTAATGTTTTGGCTTCGTGAGCCATCTTCAACCTAGCCTGGAGAAGAGAAATGACGACGGAACTTTTGAGGCTTTCTCGGTAACTGACCATATCCCGTTCGTACTGCACATGGGCAGCTTCCAGATCGGCCTGGGCTTGAAGAGTAGCTTTGTTGAGAGCAACTTGGTGTTCCTGGGTCATAGTTTTGTATTTCTCCTCGTAATGACGAGACTTGGCGGCCGCGATCATACCTTGGTCAGAGATTGTGATCTCTGCTTCCTTTAGCTTAGATTCAAGTGTTTTGTTAAGCTTGCAGGATTCTTGATATAAGTGAACCAAACGCTCAAGACCCTACAAAGGTAAAAGGACAGGGATCAATATTATTAAGTCTTTGAAAATAGTCTAAATTGCAGGATATGATATAAAGATACTAACCTGGTTGAGAAAAGAAGTCATAAAACCACTAGCTTCAATGAATCCATGCTTTTCATAAGGAAATGTGTCAGAAATGACAGGGGAATCGGGTTCTTTCCTTTTGCGAGAACTTGAACTCCGAGGTTTGGTAGCCGGTGAAGGTTTAGGAATGATGATGGCTTTGGAGCTGCTGGGTTTGGATGTAGCAGTGGTCTTAGAGCCAGGTTCTTTCTTGACTTGGATCTGGTCAGAATAGTTATCCAGTTCGTCAAGATCAAAGACTTCAGGGATCTTAGCTGGTGTTGCGTAAAGGGAAAAGTTTTACTCTTTATCATTATATCGTTTTGACTAATTATTTTGAAAGGAATTCTTACCAGACATCTCGGATGATGAGTACTGACTTGAACTCGGAACGTGTGTGGTAAAAGTCCTGTCTGTTGTAGGTAACCGGTAAACGGTATTGATTCTCTCTTCTGACTCAGCGGTAGTAGGAGGAGCAACTTCCTTAAAGTTCACTGCATAAAGGTCAAAAAGAAGAATATTAATAGAGGATAACAATTAAATCGTCTATAAGGATATTTATGATCCTACCGGTGGTTAACCACTCCACCGGAAGGTTGGTACCCTCAGCAATGGAATCTCGTTTGACAAAGAAGAATTTGCGTTGCCATCCGTCTTCGTTTTTGGTGGCTTTGAGAATCAGGGGTTTGCTGGAGGTTGAAAAAAGCAAGAACCGGCTAGAGCCGTGGGATCGGAGGCGATAAGCAATAGGTAGATCCTCGATGCAGAGGTCAGAACAATGGAGGTTTTTGATTTGGTTGAGTACAATTAGTACTCTCCAAACCATGGGCATGGTTTGAGCAAAAGAGATACCAGTAATACGAAAGAATTGCATCATGAATTCAGGAAAAGGGTATCGAAGACCTAGTGAAAAAGGATATGCTGGAAAACAGATCCATTCGGTAGAAGAAACATCCGATCGGATTGACCGATCAAATGGCCTAAAGATTGTGCTGTCAGGGAAAGCGCCGGAGGCTCTTAAAGCTGCAATATCTGCGTTGTCAAAAGCGCAGATCTCCTTCTCGGGATTTTTGAGAAGATTCTGCTGGGTGAAGGTCTCGGCGGCCATTGCTAGAAAGATGAAGTAAATTGACAGGAAGAAAATCAAAAATGGAGAATTACCTGAAGGGTCTGTTGAAGATATCTGCTTTTCAAACAAGAAAAGAGAAGATATAGGGGCATCGTGGATCTCCATGGAGTAAAAAACGCGTTGGAAGTTATGATGTGATCTTGACCGTCGCTTCATTTTAAATGCCTTGAGTTGTGGGATAAGATTTTTGAAATATATCCGTTGGATTGGTATCCCAACTGATATATTTGGGGACAATTGTTAGGGGTCATTTTCTTAACATACGTATCCTGACCAATATCCTGCCTTTGCTTGTTTATTTGTGATCAGGATGCTGGAAGAGGTTATTGCTAACATCTTGGGCGATATCCTGAGGCTTATTGAATTAACCACGTGCAGGTTAAGGGCTGAGGCTTGCTAACGGTCAAGAGGACTTCTTCTCCTCAAGACTCGGACGAATTTGTTGAGAAAGAGACGTTGAGCCCGAAAGACCAGGTCTACAACGTTCCAAGAAGGAATATTCGGTGGATCGCGCAAGTTTAGGGTAGTTAGTTATTTTATCTTTACTATAAATAGATGAGGTCGGATCAGCTTAGAACACAACATTTCACACTTACACTCTCGAACACTATCACTCTCTAGCTAATTGCAAACACCACACTTGTATTCAAGTTTCGTTGTAACACTTAGTCGATCCGTACCACATCCTGCACTGTATCCTGATTTTTGAAGCAATTGAAGAACAAGGCAGCTGCGATTGTCAGCTCCCGAGGTTTTATGCCGGCGATCTAGATTGATCAAGGGCTTTCCTCGTACATCTCGTGTCGTTTATTTTATTTTTGCTCATTGTTTGATCATAGATACAGCTCTACATCTTGAGCCGTATCCTGAATACTGTTTTTCCAAATAACTTAACAAGTATATTTTCAATACACTTTCTAGCACACTACCTCACTTAACTAATTTGATCACTTAATTACTTCGGTAATTTTTTACCAAAACAATTTGGCGCCCACCGTGGGGCAAGTGGTGCTCTCTTTACTAAAATTTTTTGTCAAATCGCTAATCAGTTTTCTATTTTCAAAAATTTTTGCCACATTGTCCATAATGGCCTCAAGATCAAACATGAGTTCCTCTACTGTGTCTGCTATGACTTCTGCTACTACCGGTTCGGTGCTTCCACCACCTCCTCCAAGGATGCCAGCCTCTACACAATCTCAAGATGTTATCCCAACTCGGAGTGTCCAGGGATCTGCTCCCGTTTTAGCTTCTAATGATGAAATTTTAACCTTATTTGGAAGTGTGCAGGAACAAATGAGGCAGCAACAGGAAACAAACCAAATGCTTTTGAGGGAAATACAACTCCTGAAGGCTGGCTCGAGCAGATCTGCGGAGGACAATGTCACTCCGCTACACCCTAGAGCGTTGAACTTTAGTTCAGCTGTATATACCGAGGATAATAGGGGGAATATCGTGCCCAGTCTTCCTCAGAATCATACTCCTGAAGTACCCTCCTTGGTCAGGATGTCAACCATAAGGAGCTCAGGATATGCTTCAGGATATGGGCAGAATCCTCCAACTGGTAACGTGTCTAATAATAATAATACTCATGCTGCTAACACTGGTGGATCTTTACAGGATACAGGTGTGACATCAGCACTTACCAGGGAACTTCAGAAGTTAAAGGACATGATATCTAGTGTACCTGGGGTGGTCCAACCGATCCCGGAAGTGTCTCAAGACAGCCACAAGATATCTCGTTTCGCGTATCCTATCTGTGATGCTGAGATCCCAAAGAGATTCCAAACCCCCAACATGAAGCTTTATGATGGGACTACGGATCCTGAGGAGCATATTGCCCAGTATAGGGAAAGAATGGAGATTAACCCTATCCCTCCGGAGCTCAAGGAAGCGTGCTTGTGCAAGGGATTTGGTTCTACTCTAACAGGATCAGCCTTAAAATGGCTGTTAAACGTTCCTCCTCACTCAATTACTTCATTTGCTCACTTGGTTAATTTGTTTAACAGTCAATTTTCTTGTAGTCGGAGTTTGGAGAAACTAACCAGTGATCTTTACAGGGTAACTCAAGGGCCTCAGGAATCCTTGAGGGATTATGTGAACAAATTTAGTCGAGAATCCTTGGATATCCCACATCTTGATGTCGCAACAGCTGTGCAAGCTTTCAAGATGGGATTACAAAAGGATTCTCAGTTTTATCAGGATCTTGTAATGAATCCCTGCAGGAATCTCGACGAAGCTCGTAACAGGGCTTTGAGATATATCCGTCTGGAAGATGACAAGAAGATGCAAGAAAGGATGAACTCATCCAACACTTATGAATCGACTAATAGGAAGTCAGAATCCTCATTTAAGTCATATCGGCCTAAGCCATATGGTAGAAATGAAAACAAGAGAGTGAATGCTGTCGAAGATGAGGATCCTGAAGAGTATCCTGAGTTGTCTGAATATTGCTTTTCTGTTAATATTCCTGAATTGATGTATGCTATGCAGGGTCTAGGAGACAAGGCTAGATGGCCTCGAAAGAATCAACAAAAGGCTGACTGGAAATATAAGTCAAAATGGTGTGCTTTCCACGAAGATTTCGGACATATGACTGAGGATTGCATTGCTCTAAGGAAAGAAATAAGCTATCTTCTAAGCAAGGGATATCTGAAAGATCTCTTAGGAAAAAAGAAGAATAAGGGTCAGGATACTGAGAAGGATCCTGAACGAGCAGCATCACCTCCCGCGGATGCCAAGATAATCAACTTCATTTCGGGGGGATCCGACATTTGTGGGACTCGTATTTGGCAGCAAAGAGACATGCAAAGGAAGCTAAGGCCGAAAGGGGAGACAGACCTGTCAGGATGACTACCCTCACGACTGACAAAGTGATCACTTTTGATGCAGATGGCAGGGATACTGTCCAGGATCCTCACCATGATGCTCTGGTAATAACGTTATATGTGGCTAACCATTTTGTACGCAGGATATTGGTTGATAATGGCAGCTCCGTCAACATAATCCAACTAGAGACACTTAAAAGAATGAATGTATCTCCAATGGATATCACTTCGAAGTCTACCGTGCTTGTTGGGTTTAGTGGAGAGACCAGAAACACAGTGGGGGAGATAAAGTTGCCGGTGTACGTTGAAGGAGTCAACTCGATACAACGTTTCTGTGTGATGGACTCTCTATCCTGCTATAACATTATACTGGGAAGACCGTGGACTCACGATATGAAGGCCGTGCCATCAACATATCACCAATGCATCAAGATACCTACCCCCTAGGGAGTTGTTAAAGTTGATAGCGATCAGCAGGAGGCAAAAGAATGCTACTCATCCTCAATGAAATCCTCAACCAAACCTAGTGCAACATAGCAATTAAAGACGCGGGCCCAGGATATCGTGGAGGATCCGGAGCAGGATGTGAAGAAAATTATCCTAGACCAGGATAATCCCGATATTTCGGTGCTCGTGGGAACCAATATCCCTCAGGATATTGAAGAGCAGTTAATTAACTTTTTAAAATGCAGGATGTCGACGTTTGCATGGAAGCATGAGGATATGACAGGCATATCCAAAGATATTATCACTCACAAGCTTGGAATTGATAAATCATTCAAGCCTGTGCAACAAAAAAGAAGGAAGTTTGCTCCTGAGCGAAACACGATTATCCAGGAGGAAGTTGAAAGATTATTAAAGTCAAGAATGATCAGAGAGGTTAAGTTCCCAAGGTGGCTAGCAAACGTGGTTGTAGTACAGAAGAAGAATGGGAAATGGAGAGTTTGTGTAGACTACACAGACTTGAACAAAGCTTGTCCTAAAGACCCATTTCCTCTTCCCCATATTGATGCAATGGTAGATGCCACTGCCGGGCATGAAATGCTGACCTTCATGGACGCATCCTCAGGATTTCAACAGATCCAAATGGAGCCTTCTGACCAGGAGGATACCGCCTTCATGACACCAACAGGTATTTATTGTTATACAGCTATGCCTTTTGGTTTGAAAAATGCAGGTGCAACATACCAAAGATTGGTGAACATGATGTTCAAAGATAAACTAGGGGACACCATGGAGGTATATATCGATGACATGGTGGTGAAATCTAAAAAGTCTGAGGATCACCTCCGGGATATCAAGGGAGCATTTGATATCCTGGATCACTACAACATGAAGCTAAATCATGCTAAATGCCATTTCGGAGTGGGGGCAGGGAAGTTTCTTGGATATATGGTGACAAAAAGGGGGATAGAAGCAAGCCCAGAGCAGATCAAAGCTATCCTAGACATAAAATCACCCTCAAATATGAAGGACGTACAAAGATTAACAGGCCGGGTAGCAGCTCTAAACAGATTTATCTCAAGATCCTCAGAAAAATGCAAAGACTTCTATGATATCCTAAAGAAGAACAAAAGATTCGAATGGGGGGGAAAGCATGAAGCAGCCCTGCAGGATTTGAAACGGTATCTTTCAACCGCACCTCTATTGATGAAGCCCGAAAATGGTGAACCACTATCCCTGTACCTTGCTGTGTCAGGGAATGCTGTAAGTGTCGTTCTTATAAAAGACCATGAAGGTCAGCAGTATCCTGTTTATTATGTTAGCAAAAGTTTGTTAGATGCTGAAACTAGGTATTCTCATTTAGAAAAATTGATATTAGCTCTAGTCATGGCATCAACGAAACTTAGGCATTATTTCGAGACACATAGGATACATGTTAAAACAAATTATCCTGTCAAAAATGTGCTTAGGAAACCAGAGATGTCAGGCAGGATGGCCAAGTGGTCAGTAAAGTTGAGTGCTTATGATTTGGTATATGAACCTAGAAGTGCCATAAAATCTCAGGCTTTAGCTGACTTTGTGGCTGACTTTAGTAGTGACATTCAGGACGAGGTAGACCTAGAAGTTCAACAGTTAGGAGAATCCTCAGGATCCTGGACATTATATACTGACGGTGCATCTAATGTAAGAGGAGTAGGATTAGGAATACTACTAAAATCGCCACAGGGGGACATATTACCCCAGGCTATTAGGTGTGAATTTCCTGCTACTAATAATGAAGCAGAGTATGAGGCTTTAATTGCAAGATTAGAGTTGGCTAAGAGCATGAGTATCAAAAATTTGCAAGTATATGTTGACTCTTTGTTAATTACTAACCATTTTAACGGATCCTATGCAGTTAAGGGAGAGAAATTAATCGCATATCTCGATATTCTCAAAAAATTAGCAGGATATTTCGATGTTTTTATACTTGAACAGGTACCAAGGGAGGATAATGCTGAAGCGGATGCCCTAGAAAATTTGGGATCATCGATCAGGATACCTGAAGGGACGCAAATACCAATATTACATGTCTTATATCCTGCAACGAATCCTCAGGATAAAGAAGTAGCTAGTATACAGAATCCTGGAGCAGAACATCCTGAGGAGGATCCTAAATCCTGGACGGCTCCAATCATGAGATATCTCAAAGAAGGACACATCCCTGGAAATGAAAATCCTAAGGCATTTAGGATGAAGGTATCACGATTCACTATTATAAATAATATTTTATACAAGAAATCTCTTGCAGGACCGTATTTGAGATGCTTGGAGGATCCTGAAGCCAAAGAAGTACTTCAGGATATACATGAAGGGGATTGTGGTAACCATGCTGGGGGCAGATCGTTATTCTCAAAAGTATTAAGGACAGGATATTATTGGCCAACAATGAGGAAGGATGCAGCAGAACATGCTCGAAGATGTGACGCATGTCAAAGACATAGTAACATACTGCATCAACCGGCTGAACCATTATATCCTATTGTTTCCCCTTGGCCATTTATGAAGTGGGGTATGGATATAGTGGGAAAGCTACCAAAAGCACCGGGAGGAAAAGTCTTTATGCTAGCAATGACGGATTATTTCTCTAAATGGGTTGAAGCAGAAGCATTCGTTCAAGTAAGAGACCAAGAAGTAGTATCCTTCATCAAGAGAAATATCCTGACCAGATTCGGAGTACCAGCCGAGATAATTTGCGACAATGGTTCTCAGTTCATAAGTAAGAGGACTACAGACTTTTGCAAGAGTTGGGGAATCAAAACGATTACGTCTACTCCGGTACATCCTCAAGCAAATGGACAAGCAGAATCCTCAAACAAAATAATTGTCAATAACTTAAAGAAAAGGCTTGGAGCCAAAAAAGGAAGATGGGCAGAAGAATTACCCTTTGTTTTATGGGCTGATAGGACAACGGTAAAGAATGCAACAGGTCAAACCCCATTTTCGTTGGTGTTTGGAGCAGAAGCAGTGATTCCAACGGAGATGACAATACCTACTGCAAGATCTATCTTAAGTGATCCTGAGCAGAATCCCGAAGCCTTAGGTCAGGATTTAGACACTATAGATGAAAAGAGAGATGCGGAAAGGCTAAGGATGGCAGCATATCAACAGAGAATATCCAGGGCATATAACAAGAATATTAGAACCAGAAGATTTAAGATTGGAGATTGGGTGTTAAGAAAGGCTTTTCAGAATACTACTAATCCTGCCGATGGTAAGTTAGCCCCAAAATGGGAAGGACCATATGAAGTTGAATCCGAAGCAGGGAAAGGAGCATATAGACTCAAGAACATGGAGGGGGATATGCTACCGAGATCTTGGAATGCTATACACCTTAAGCTCTATTTCAAGTAAGTTAGAATTTAATTTCTAACTCAGGATGGTATGAATTCTACTTCTTTTAAATATGTTTGGTTTAATTTGTTCTTTGTAACCCAATACTGACTTAATCATCGGAGGGGTGTTAGCTAAGCTAACACCCACCTTAGTTTACAATTGTTTTGCAAGATATGTTTCAGGATATAGCTCCAGGATATGTGCTCAGGATAACTCGAAAGACTAGAGGATTGGCCCCCTCTCTCACGTTTAAGGGATACTGATCCCTTCACAGGTTTAAAGGTATTCACCTTTCTTCCGAATTGGGTTTAAACACCCCGCCTGGAGCGCAAGTTATTCAGGGATAGTTCAAGGTGGCGGGACCAGTCCATGTAAAAGTGGCTGACAATTTCGTCACTATTGGCTATATCCTGAATCCAAACGGTATATGAGGATTGATCACCCTCTCTCACGAAAGGGTATTTTCATACTCTCTAAGGTTTAAAGGTTTTCACCTTTCTAAGTCTTGGAGTTTATACACTCCCGCCTGTAGCGCATGAAAAATTGGGATTTTCCCCAGGATACAAAGGATTTATCTCCAGTACATCCTTGGGTTATACCCTCGGGACGTGAAAAATTGCTTATGCCATGGAAACTGACATTAAGTAGATTTCTAAGATACTTGAAGACATTGTACACAGGGGACATCCCTGCCAAGATGGTGGTGTAAAGCTAAAAGAATGAAGTTTGCGACTAATGCACTAAGTACCTTGCACTGGGGACATCTTCATTGGAAGAGTTGCAAAGGGATTGAAGTTCGGTAATAGGTTTATATCCTATGTCTGGTATGATCTTTCCTTTGTAAGCCTCATTTAAGTTTTTAGTAACACTATGTTAAGTATCCTGACATATATCCTCAAAGTCCTTTTAAGGATATTTGATTAGGATGTTTGAAACTAGTATTGGCTTGGAACTTTGATCATCATCAAAAGTTGGTTTTGAAGAGATAAACTATTTTTTACTTTCTAAAGAAATTTTTATAAAGTTAAAGGAACGTCTGAAAGATCTATTTAATAAAAGGCTTCTGCAGTATGTTTCTGAGCATACTGGTCAGGATATTTTGTAAAATAACAGTATGAAATTTTTACAAAGCTAAGACTTACACTAAACAATGCAAGGTAACAGAAAATAAGTCAAAAGATGAAATTATTCTTGATGCAATCAATACTGGTTGATAACCGAAGGTTTCATCCTGAAACCCAGGACCCATCCACCTTCGGCTATCAAATTGTTTAGATACAGAAATAAAAATTGTTCATAAAAACGTAAAATTGTTCAAATGATTTAAAGAAAATAAGCTCTAGGGGGTGTTGCCTTCTTGGTCCATAGCGGTTTCAGCGACATCCATCTTGGGACCCGTCTCAGCATTTTTCTCAGCATCGGTTGCCTTTTCAGCTGCTTTAGAAGGTTCATCGACAGTTGATTTGGAAGAGGTACCGCCAAGATTCTTCAGCTTGGTCTCCCAAGCACCAACGTCCCAAGAAGGGCATTCGAAGCCTAATGTTTTGGCTTCGTGAGCCATCTTCAACCTAGCCTGGAGAAGAGAAATGACGACGGAACTTTTGAGGCTTTCTCGGTAACTGACCATATCCCGTTCGTACTGCACATGGGCAGCTTCCAGATCGGCCTGGGCTTGAAGAGTAGCTTTGTTGAGAGCAACTTGGTGTTCCTGGGTCATAGGTTTGTATTTCTCCTCGTAATGACGAGACTTGGCGGCCGCGATCATACCTTGGTCAGAGATTGTGATCTCTGCTTCCTTTAGCTTAGATTCAAGTGTTTTGTTAAGCTTGCAGGATTCTTGATATAGGTGAACCAAACGCTCAAGACCCTACAAAGGTAAAAGGACAGGGATCAATATTATTAAGTCTTTGAAAATAGTCTAAATTGCAGGATATGATATAAAGATACTAACCTGGTTGAGAAAAGAAGTCATAAAACCACTGGCTTCAATGAATCCATGCTTTTCATAAGGAAATGTGTCAGAAATGACAGGGGAATCGAGTTCTTTCCTTTTGCGAGAACTTGAACTCCGAGGTTTGGTAGCCGGTGAAGGTTTAGGAATGATGATGGCTTTGGAGCTGCTGGGTTTGGATGTAGCAGTGGTCTTAGAGCCAGGTTCTTTCTTGACTTGGATCTGGTCAGAATAGCTATCCAGTTCGTCAAGATCAAAGACTTCAGGGATCTTAGCTGGTGTTGCGTAAAGGGAAAAGTTTTACTCTTTATCATTATATCGTTTTGACTAATTATTTTGAAAGGAATTCTTACCAGACATCTCGGATGATGAGTACTGACTTGAACTCGGAACGTGTGTGGTAAAAGTCCTGTCTGTTGTAGGTAACCGGTAAACGGTATTGATTCTCTCTTCTGACTCAGCGGTAGTAGGAGGAGCAACTTCCTTAAAGTTCACTGCATAAAGGTCAAAAAGAAGAATATTAATAGAGGATAACAATTAAATCGTCTATAAGGATATTTATGATCCTACCGGTGGTTAACCACTCCACCGGAAGGTTGGTACCCTCAGCAATGGAATCTCGTTTGACAAAGAAGAATTTGCGTTGCCATCCGTCTTCGTTTTTGGTGGCTTTGAGAATCAGGGGTTTGCTGGAGGTTGAAAAAATCAAGAACCGGCTAGAGCCGTGGGATCGGAGGCGATAAGCAATAGGTAGATCCTCGATGCAGAGGTCAGAACAATGGAGGTTTTTGATTTGGTTGAGTACAATTAGTACTCTCCAAACCATGGGCATGGTTTGAGCAAAAGAGATGCCAGTAATACGAAAGAATTGCATCATGAATTCAGGAAAAGGGTATCGAAGACCTAGTGAAAAAGGATATGCTGGAAAATAGATCCATTCGGTAGAAGAAACATCCGATCGGATTGACCGATCAAATGGCCTAAAGATTGTGCTGTCAGGGAAAGCGCCGGAGGCTCTTAAAGCTGCAATATCTGCGTTGTCAAAAGCGCAGATCTCCTTCTCGGGATTTTTGAGAAGATTCTGCTGGGTGAAGGTCTCGGCGGCCATTGCTAGAAAGATGAAGTAAATTGACAGGAAGAAAATCAAAAATGGAGAATTACCTGAAGGGTCTGTTGAAGATATCTGCTTTTCAAACAAGAAAAGAGAAGATATAGGGGCATCGTGGATCTCCATGGAGTAAAAAACGCGTTGGAAGTTATGATGTGATCTTGACCGTCGCTTCATTTTAAATGCCTTGAGTTGTGGGATAAGATTTTTGAAATATATCCGTTGGATTGGTATCCCAACTGATATATTTGGGGACAATTGTTAGGGGTCATTTTCTTAACATACGTATCCTGACCAATATCCTGCCTTTGTTTGTTTATTTGTGATCAGGATGCTGGAAGAGGATATTGCTAACATCTTGGGCGATATCCTGAGGCTTATTGAATTAACCACGTGCAGGTTAAGGGCTGAGGCTTGCTAACGGTCAAGAGGACTTCTTCTCCTCAAGACTCGGACGAATTTGTTGAGAAAGAGACGTTGAGCCCGAAAGACCAGGTCTACAACGTTCCAAGAAGGAATATTCGGTGGATCCCGCAAGTTTAGGGTAGTTAGTTATTTTATCTTTACTATAAATAGATGAGGTCGGATCAGCTTAGAACACAACATTTCACACTTACACTCTCGAACACTATCACTCTCTAGCTAATTGCAAACACCACACTTGTATTCAAGTTTCGTTGTAACACTTAGTCGATCCGTACCACATCCTGCACTGTATCCTGATTTTTGAAGCAATTGAAGAACAAGGCAGCTGCGATTGTCAGCTCCCGAGGTTTTATGCCGGCGATCTAGATTGATCAAGGGCTTTCCTCGTACATCTCGTGTCGTTTATTTTATTTTTGCTCATTGTTTGATCATAGATACAGCTCTACATCTTGAGCCGTATCCTGAATACTGTTATTCCAAATAACTTAACAAGTATATTTTCAATACACTTTCTAGCACACTACCTCACTTAACTAATTTGATCACTTAATTACTTCGGTAATTTTTGACCAAAACACTTACCAACCTGGAAGCTCCGGCAAGTCAGAATTTTAGTTTGTAAAAGCTATCACCCAGGCCTGACCAGCCTTGGGTGATTTTGGTACACATCTATCCCACCAACATTTTGATTTGTAAAATTCTTTTGCACTTTTAACCTTTCCATCAACCATCTTCCCAAAAATATGTTTGACTTTCCCATTAAAAGCCTTTTCAGCATCAAATTATCCTTTACCAGAGAAGAATTGATCTGAAATCTCAAACCTACCTTTTGATTTCAGATTTTCTTTTGACAGTGGCGGAAAGTTTTCATCGTTCAACTCTGGAACGGAATTTTCAATCTTTTTCTCAACAAATGACTCCTCTGATTTTATGGAATCAGATTCATTGTCAGAACTACTCTCAGATTTTACAACCCATCCCTGTTTGTTCAAATCAACTTTTCTTTTGTAAAAATGTTTTGAAACATCACCAGTTTCGAATGTTGAATTTTCAAACACATTAGATTTCTCAGTTGGTTGTTTCTTTTCATTAACATGTTTCTTGACCATTTCAGAGTTAAAAGAAACTTCTTGTTTTTTGTTATTGGACTGTTTGCAATTCCAAGCAATGTGTTCAATCTTGTGACATTTGAAACACGTTCTTCTTTCAATTCTTTGCTCAGTTCTCATCATCATATTCTTTTTCTTCTCAGCAAGAAACTCTTGATTTGACTGTTTCCAGAATGGTTTCTTCTGTTCTTCTTCTGAGCTTGTACCTGAAACAAATTTTGTGTTTGGTTTATAATTTCTCATTTTTATGATTTTTCGGGGGAATGAAACCAAGACCTTGCTTTTTGAAATTACCATTATGGTTTGGTTTCTTTTGATAACCTGAACAACTGTAACCCTTTTTCTTGTTCAATCTTTGTTGAACTCTTGAAGTGTACTTTTTAGATTTTTCATGAAAATTTAAATATTTTATTTCAGAAAAATTAATTTCTGTTAATTTGAAAACCTGTTTGATCATTTCAGATTTGACACTTCTTATTGGAAATTCCTCATCAGAATATAATTTTTCTGAATCATTCAAAGTATATCCCACTTTGATTGGTCCGTCATTCAAATTAGATTTTGATAACATGAATTCTTTATTGTAAACCCTCTTGACTGGTGAACTCGGACTCTTTTCTGATGAACTCGAACTTTTAGACTTAGACTCCGACTTTGACTCTTCATCCATATCCAACACTTGATGGACCACTTTCTTTAACAACTCAGACTCATGATCAGTTTCAGACGCTGTGAATGTGACATCAATATTGTCTTGTAACTCATCAATGATTTCAGACTTTAACTTGATGTTGAGAGCCTTATCTAAACGTTCCTCATTTGGTTTTCTGGGAGAATAACTATTCCAAATTGGGGGCGGACACTTGTTATATTTGACACTTTGTTTCTTACCAGTATCCGTATCTTCCTTTTCTTTGTCTTGGAAAGCTTCAAGACCTGCAACAGTAGCATAAACACTATCAATCAAATAATCACATGTTGTATAACTCAACAACAAACGTTTGATTCTTTCGCTCTTAATCTTTTCAAATTCTAAATCCTGCTTCAGCTTAGCACAGTCTTCAATATACTCATTGATGACTTTCTGCTTTGTCATTAATGTTGAGCTCATCATTGTCATTGCAGCATCTACTTCTCGATTTGTTTTGTTCAGCCCATCAACCGTTTTGTTCAGCACATCGTATGACTCTTTCACATACTTCACATCAGACAACAAATTCTCTTTCATCTCTTCCAATTCATTAATCTTTTTATCTTTCTCCCTACAATCTTTGCATGACTCTAAACATTTCTGACAAGGTTTAATGATCTCAACTATCTTTTCAACCTCGACAATCTTCTCAATTTCAACATTGTTTTCTACCTCTATGATTTTTTCAACTTCGACAAGTTTTTCAACTTCAACAATTTTCTCTACCACTTTCTCCACTTCAACAATTTTTTCTATTACTTTCTCAATTACTGGTTCAAGATTTACTCCTTCAGCTTCCATCTTTACCTTTTCATCGGCTATTTTTCTTATTGCTTCCAGCTCGCTCTTCAATCTGGCAATCTTCTTCTCATTCAGCATCTCAACTTTATTTGTAAAAAACAAATTAAAACTATCAGTATCTACACATTTTCTGGTTCTTTTAATGTATTCTTCTTCATCATCAGTATCTACATCACTTCCAAGATCTGAAAAAATCGGTATTCTTTTTGGTCTCGATTGACTTCATCTTTTTCCAGAATTCTAGCAACAAGACCTGAACCAGGTGGGATGTATTTGTCCCAACTAAATCCCTTTGCAACTTTTTCATCATCTAGATGAATAAGTAAAGCTTTCTTCTTTCCATCTTCCAGAGTATGAGATGATGATGGTTGTTATTCAATCTGATGAAAAATGGATTTCTGATAACAATCATTCTTTTCTGATCCTCTTGTTGCTTCTTGATTTTTACACTCTCGTTTAAAGTGTCCTTTTCCTTTGCAACGAAAACAGGTAACTTTTGACTTGTCAAATCCTAACGGAGAAGTAGCCAATACCCGAAACTCATCTCTACCTGTGATCTGTTGAAATTTTTCTGCCCTTCTAACAGCACTAGCCACACACCATTTGACATCCATCAATTCAAGTTCCTCTGCATCAATTTGATCATAATCTTCTTTTGTAAGCATCGGATTTCCAATTTTGCCAGCAATCAAACTTTCATATGATTCCAACATAGCAACGAGTGATGCCATGTGTTGCTTAGCTATTTCTAGAGATAAATTTTGACCATTTTGAATATTTAAAGTAACATTGCACTGCGGATTTGTAGAATTCTGCTGTTGAGAACTTGGAGTTGTATGATTTGGATCAAAACTTGAATACGAAGACGAATGTCCACCACTCTAAGTCACAGTACTACCTTTCGTTCCAGAAGAACTATCAACACTGAGACCTGTTTAGATCTTTGGGCTGGGAGTAGCTTCAAATTTGTTTCCTCTGTAGTATAAACTGACATCTTGTTGAGCATTTGGATTCTTCATGATTGTTGTTTTCTGAATATCCAACTCGTGCTCTTCAATCTTCTGTATAAACTGTGCCAGATTCATATTTTCATATTTTCTCATGTGTTTAAGGATCAACAAATAAGTTCCCCATTTTTGTTGTGGTAATGCATCAGCAAGTTTATCAACCCATTCATCATCACCTTTCTTTATGTCCAATCTTCCCATTTCCAAAACAAGATGACAATATCTATCAATGGTCATTTTTGTTGTTTCATGGTCAAAGGCTACAAACATGTCAAATGATTTCTTAAGTAAAGCCTTTTTGTTCTTGATCATATCTGCACTTCCTTTAAACTTTTGAATCAAAGCATTCCAAATTGACCTAGCAGTACCCTCATGTTGGAGTAAAACAAGGATATCTTCTTTAATCGCTTGTTGAAGAATACTGATCATCATTTTCTCACTTGTATTTTTCAATTTATCATTCTCTAAAAAGTCACAAAAAGCTTTTTCAAGCCCGCGTTCATTTTTCGGTTTCTCGTAATCTTTATCTAATGAACACCATGCATCAAACTTATAAGCTTGTACCCAGTTCTCAAATTGATTTTTCCATCCTTGAAAATCTTCAATGTACATAAGCTTTGGCGGTTTCTGATAAGTTCATGTCTCATTCTCATTATACAATGTTTCAGCAGCTGTAACTGGTGCAACTGGAGTAGCAAATGCATTGTAGAATTCCTCTTCCATGTTTTGGAAAATTGTTTCACAAAAACTCAAATACACAATTTCACACGAAATACCAAACTCAAACGGAATTAACTCTCAAACGAAATCACTTTTGAAGCGAAATACCACTTTCAAACGAGATACCTTTCACACGGAATATCTGATTTCGTGTGAACCAGATGAAGTTTCAAACGAAATCACAATTTGGAGCGAAATTAACTAATTTCGCTTGAAGCTTCTCAAACGGAATTACACCCTGAAACGAAATAAGCTATTTCAAGCGGAATTAGATGTACTTTTCAAACGAAATAACGAATTCAAACGGAATCAAATGCTAATTTCGTGTGAAATGCTGCTGACGTCACTTAATCCGAGATTATTTTCAAACGAAATTACATATTTTATAAAGTTTTAGGCTGAATAAAGGTCCAATACTATCAAGGATTCATTAAAACACTGTTTCGCATGACATGTGTGAAATTCAGACCATTTTAACCGTAAAAACTTGTAAATTTTGAAAAAGAAGATGTAGAAATCAGAAATTATGGCTGTTTTGGCAAGAACTCTTCCTCCTGAGCTCTGATACCACTTGTAGGATCGTTTTGTGACCCAAACGAGTCAATCAGAAGAGTTCTTATCAATTCAAAAGGCGGAAACAGATGAATTGACTTGTAAAACAACTTGATTCACTTAAAAATGTCTTGTATATTGATTATAACAAGTTTTCAGAACAATCGTGTTACTCTTCTTAAGTATACATTCAAACTCCATATTCGTTAGTTATATATGACGATAAGAAAACCAAAGCCTTGTTTACAAACTAAGATAACATGTTTACATACAAAATTTGTAGTGTTTGTTTCCTAATTGAATAAACAGCGTTACTTTCTTCACTTAGATTTTTTAAAACGTGAATATGTTACATAACCCGTTATTAAGAAGTAATTAGAGCAATTACAAGAAAATTTAAATAATATATACGGATAGCTTAGGACACCACCTGTAACATCTAACCTTTCAAACCATCAATATTGTCCACTTTGCCCACGGAAAGTTTACGGATTTATTTCTTGTTTTTCAAGAGAAGACTACTTAGGAGATCACTCATCTTGATACTACTCTCACCTAAACACTCTTAACTGTGGAATTCTCCCTTAATCCATTAGTATTTCTGGGATCAATTGGATCAAGAAATTAGATATTTAAAAATTAACAAATACTACACATGAATAATGAGAGAAAAAGGAATGAACTGTAGGAACTAGGTTCACTTTTTATTAAATTATATTACAAAATAAATAATAAATTATATTACAATACCGGTTACAAAAAATAAATAAAAGAATATAAAATACAATAATTGTACCAATCTTGATTCAAGCAAGCGTCTCTAGAAACTTCAACCGCACCTTCCAGATCGAAACTCCGCTGCAAGACAAGCAAAATTGTTGACGGTTTTGGTTGAGGCACGTGTTCAACACGTTTCCCTTAAAACAGATTCCGCGCCTCCTCTCAGACGGTTCTGTCTCCCAGGGTACAACAACTAGAACAGTATGTGTACTACCGGAGATGGCTCTCATGCCCAAGATTCCATCGGGGTATAATGGTGTTCTAATTTAGTGGAAAATTTAAGTTGTGTAACACAATTTAGAGATAGCTCTTCTCTAAATTTCCATGGAACAAAGATGAATTTGTTGTAGTGTGTATATCGATGAAATCCCATATATATATATATATATATATGTATGTATATATATACACACATATAGAGATTAATCTCATTAAACTAGTCATAAACAAGACATTAATCTTTTCATAACTAAAGCCATTAATCTTGTAATAAACAAGATACTTAATAGTTTTAATCTCTAATTAAAGGGATTTAAGTGGTTAGTCAAAACTGTCATTTTCATTTATGACACGAATTAAACAAGTTGTAACAGCTAGTTTGACCAGGTCCAACTAATTGCTCTGTTACCGTTGTAGACATGCACGCGCGCCTGAAGTGGCTCATTAGTCTGTGCGCCACACTGTATGGAACCCGCGTATGCGCACGGTATGCAGACCAGTGCGCCTAGTTACTACTGCAAACCTGCGCGCGCTTGAACTGGCCTGCCAGTTCGCGCGCCACGCCATATAGAGTCGCACGCCACACATATGCCACTGCGCATACCAAGACGCCACCTGGTCATGCGCCATCTATACTCACGCGCCACTTGCAGTCTTCGCCATAACCAATGACGTGCGCCATGTGCCTAAGGAGCTTGCACCACATCGACATGAGCCATGCCATGGCATCCGCCTACGCCACCCAAGGGTGCGCCATACGCGGACCCGCCATGTATCTGACCATGCGCTCATGGGCAAAAATACAAAGGCGGTGTGCGAAGTTCAAAGCGCACCACATTGGGCTTATAGCCCACGTCACGCGCGCATATTTGCACGTGCGATGCACCCTTTGGGTCCCCACTAGTGTTTGCCTTCAAGGAGTGCTCCTCCTTATATACCACTTTAAGTTTTGTCATTCCACCTATGTGGGACAAGGTGACAAATCTCAATCCATTTTTCTCATCTTTGTTTGTTCCAAACATACAACTTCAAGCTTCGATATCTCATTCATCTTAGCTCTATTTGGACATAGTTTGAATACAAACCCATAAATAATTATTTATACAACACATATATAAATATTATTAATCTCCAAATATTTAGTGAAAAACTCATTTTCACTAAATTTCCAACAATCCCCCACATGATTGGAGATCGATTAAAACACACAAAATTCCCCGATGAAAACTCGATAGTCGAGTATTGTAGGATAGGTAGGTGTAGCCTTTAAACCTTCCTTTGTGAAGCATACTTAGCTTACTAGGGTTTTGTAGACGTGATGTCCTTGAACAATCCCCCATTTATGTAAACGACAATATACATTCACATAATACTTTCCCTAGCCAGGCATCCCCTCACTATCATGTCCTATTATGGTCCTGGAACACTAGCCTGGTTCTGCGAGAGCTCTAGGATTGCGCACCCCACAATGCCATATGAAGCGACCCTACTTCTCTTTCACATAGGTGATTCCTTTGAATCATTAAAAGCATTATGGCTTACTATTCCACAAATCAATTAGCCATATATTATGCTTAGCCTCACAACAATGTCACTGAATATTATAGGAATGGACTAGGACGTATTTAAACACCCTTTTATAGTTTTAGGGGGTATATGAACATATACACTAGCTTATATATAAACATATATATTAGCTATGCCCCCACAATGACTACCATTCGATTCATGATTAAGTTGTCCTATTGAACCTAGATCTTGGGATCTCCAGTCAACTAGGTTAGGTTTCCCTCATGTCCCTTTTTCCATGGGCTTTAGTCTCATTCCACAACTTGATCTCTTATCAACCCACTGGTTGTTGGATCCAAAATTATTTGTTGACTTCGCTAAGTCAACAACAATAATTTTCAGTTTAGATCAGTTGTTCTAACGTGTTCTTGACTCGCTAGTCCCTTTTGCCTTTTAGTCGATTCATAAGACTTATAACTCATGATCTCAACCTGGATCCAGTTATGTTCCTTGTCTTTAGAATGACATGAAACTCAATTCATGGCTAGACACGTTTTCACCATGCCTTTGGTGTGTCATGTCTGACATCTTACTAGATTTTGAATCTAACCAATTGGCATTCGAGTCCAATATATTCAATTGACTCCATATAACCATTGTGTACTCCACTTGGTCATGCATTTGCAATCTATGCAAGTCACCCCCACATTTAAGTGTAATTGGATAGCATCCAAATGGGGCAATGAAAGGTTCTCCCTTTCATTTCGAGTTTGAGAAAACTTCTCAACTCCCATTTCCACATTCAAATGCAAGTCACCTCCACATTTAAGTGTAATTGGATAACATCCAAATGGGGTGATGAAAGGTTCTCCCTTTCATTTCGAGTTTGAAAAAACTTCTCAACTACCATTTCTACATACCCTAAAGGGTTTGTTTCTTAAATGGTTCCTCCCCACATTGCTTGCATTTTAATCTTGATGACTTTATCATCCAACTATATTACTCTACTCAGATTAATATTGCTCATAAGAGCTTCTGAGCTATATGAGTTCTTCACATATGAAACCGGATAGAAGCATTTTCAATGATCTATTTATTCGGTTCTCCCAAGTTATCCCTTTGGACAAAAATGAAGTTATTTATAGTTTTGTTTTAGCAAAAAATTCTTTATTATGTCATCATATATTTTGAATGTTTAAAGTTAATTTAATCTCCGTCGAGCATATAAATTAACAAGTATTAGTCTAGCATGCTTTAGACCACAATACTCTAGCATGTGAACGGAAGATGCATCATTCCGATTCTTCACAGCCTTAAGAGATAACGCACTATCTCTTCCAAACATTCGTTTCTTAGTTTAGACATAATAATGAAATTTTATTTCGCCATTCCAAAACCATCAGTTTTAGGAAGGTCTCAAAACCATAGTTAACTCCATCCATTAGGATCATAACTCGTTTGCCTTTTTATCTCCAAGGCTTCACCATTGACTTACTAAGGACTTAAACAAAAGTCTTAATCCAAGTCACTTTAATAAAAGTTCTTTGTATAAAATCACTCGAGTCTTGAGATATAGTCAATTAGATTGACTCTCAACAACAAGGCATTTACGTATGCCTATAGTGATATATAGATTTACATTGTTGTTTCGTTTAAACCATGTATTAGGATACTCTCCTAAATTGAGGACCAACCCTCAACATAGTTTAAATAACATTGATGGTGGTAGAAGCATCTACAAGTCCATCACTATTGTAAATTTCCCTTAATAAATTTGCTAAATTTATTAAAATCATTTACAATAATAACATATATTTCTTTCATATGTTATACTTTTTTGAAAAATTACAAGTGCATTTCCATATTGATGCTCTCAACATTAAATGACATATCTTGTTTTCGTGCATTTCATCTCAAACCATTCACCACATTTCTCACGAAGTCGTTATGTGTTTGATGTTTGATTTATGACTTACGACATAAGTCATGATCACAACCCGCTCATTGTGTTTGTGTAAATTATTTTTTACACTTTGTATCAAAATGTGTATCCTTTTGACAACTTATTAGTCGTCTAAAAAATAATTATATTTTGTTTAGATAAAAATAAACCCAAATGGTAGTCCACCATTTTAAATAAAATAAAAGTGAACATATATAATAACGGATACACCAATGATATCTAAACATCAAATCCCAAAGTGTTATTATCTTCAACACTTTCGACCGAAATAAACGCAATTATATCGTTTCGTGTCATGTTTTGAGGTACTCCCTTAATGGAACACATATGACTTGTTTCATCTTGAAACTCAAACCTTGAATAATCACAAGTTATCCAAAATATAAAGTTGTTTACAATTAACTACTCGCAAGTAGTTGAACAACTTATTATAACAACATTGAGTTGTTTTTCACCAAATATTCTTTCCAAGACTATTATATGGTTCAAGATGCTATACTTCTTGTAGAAGTATCGAAACACTTATAATTCGCAAGGACATGTTTTATTCGTTCAAAACATTTCTCGTTTTTGCAAGTGTTTTAAAAATAAACTATATATTTTTATATTTTGATTACAAATCAATACAATAAACCTTATAATAGTTTATTTAATAAAACAGTGTCAAACTCGCTCGTTTGAAAGATAAAACGAATACACATCGTTTGAAAGATAAAACTATATATATTTATATTTCGCTAGAAGATGGGACGTCTATTACCTGTAAAACTGATAAAAACTGATCAACACAGTAAATGCAAAAACAGTAATTGAAAAGACAGTTACTTTATTACTATCATTTATTACAATAAAAAAAAGTCTCGCCTAAACTACGCGCCAAAAAACTCCTATAAGAGAGTGGTCTATACACAATGAAATTGTTCACACCCAGAAAACACAAACGCCATATCCTCTAGAAACCACTCACTTTAAAACGCCAAAAAATGTTAGTTAAAAAAACACATCTATAAGCTGGTTTAGATCACTAAGATCTAAACCAAGCTTTCTCTCACTAACACATAGTCTCTCTCTCTCTAGGATGTGCACACCAGGAGGAACAAGAAGTTAGGAGAGGTGCACGAAGCTTTCTCAAGCCCTAATCTACCCTAAACAACACATATATAGGGACAAAACATATTGTCCGGGATACAAAACAAATAATTCAGGCAACAATAATAAACAATATATTCCGACTTTAACATCATAAACTCGGAACTGATAAAACTTCTGAATCCTTGACTTGGCTTTGACTTTGTTGACCTTTGACCACAACTGATAATGCACAGTTACCCTGCAGGAACTGCACTTACAGACTCCCCCTTAACTGTTGCTATCAGTTCTGTCTGACACTGATATCTTCTGTCTCCGGATACTACACTTACAGACTCCCCCTTAACTGATGATATCATGGCTGCTTTCGACTTTGACTGAGACTTGATCTTTCTGGTAGACCACAGTGATCTTCAACTCTTCTAATAAAAGACTTGCTGACGATCACTTAAGGCCGCTTTGAGAAACCCGAAGAATCCAACATCAAACACTGTAGATCCTCCCCCTCAAACTACTCCCAAATCAAGTTAACGCGAACCGACCTACAACCACATGTAAGAATTTCGCTCGATACATTAATCTTCAAACCTAATCGGCACCAAAAGGAAGCATTGGATTTCCAATGTCCAACCTTGAACACTTCAAACTTCACTAAGACATGAAGTTCAGTTCGATAACTTAATAAAAAACTGAACTTCGTAAAAGTACATCCACCATATTAATCAAAAGTCTTCAACTCTTCATGTATGATCTCATCTCGCCATGTATCCTCATGATCAATCTCCTATCTTCACAAATCCGCTGAATCCCCGATGGCTTTATCTCCGACCTTCCCCTCAAATCAAGAAGCCCCACATTATTTCGAGACCAGAACTAATCTTCTCTACTCAAAACAGCAACTTAATAAGGCTCAATCTTCAACTAGTCGTCAACCGAGAATTCAGCTTCATCACGTCAACACTTGATTAATAACAGAAATGTTGGGATTGAACCCTACCAGAGGAACAGATAATGAAAGCCAAAACCAGGTCACGGCAGTGGATTCACAATAAGCAGTTGATTACACTAAGTCTTCTCCCTTGAAAATGATTAAAACTGCTGAAGGTCTTATATCCACTGCCCGCCTACAACTGCTGCTATTTTGCCTAATTACTGATGAAGCCTAGAAGACTGCTGGATACTAAGCACTGCTGGTACAAACTGCTGATGACAATGCACTGCCCAATCAAGGACTGATCAACCTTGAGGAAAGCACTGATGATTAGGAAGAGCAGTAGTTTAGTATATCATCTGATTCATGTATAGTCAGTTGTTAGGTTTAGCAGTGATTGTATGAAGACAGTAGATACAGGTTGTTAGTTTGTTAAACGTCACTTTCATGGTGACGTCAGCTGAGATGCCTCAGCGGTTTGGTTTGTCTATAAATGGAGCAGTACTCTGTACTGTTACATTTGATTCGTTTTGAGGGAGTTCTTCTCCTCAATTCAATCCTTTCATCTTGTGCAATCCAACCTTGGGGCATCTGGCTGAGGGGGAGCTTAGTATGTAAGCATATCTGTAATCATTTGATTCTTATTATAAATCTTTTGACTAAATGAATTGCATATGCTTTCTCAAAACTATTTTCTCCTTTGATTGTGTTTACAAAGTGTGTTATTCATTTCCGTTGTACTTTACATTGTTTCATATTTATTCATTGTTCAATTTACACAAACAAACACTATCATGAGGGCCTCCGATTCTAACAAGAAACAAACGTGTCAAAACTCCATCACACACGAGCTATTTCACGCACAAGCTTTATATTTACGAAGAAAATAGGAAATTTTTACTCCCCCTTTTTCTTTGTAAACAATACAAAAATCCAAGCAAGTATTATTCTCTTCACCTCCTCACTTGATCCGGACAACATAAGTACCATAAAACTTTTAGATCATTCGAAACCGACTTCAAGTTTCCAAACTACACATAATTTTGACTCTTACTTAGTTATCCGGTACCCCAGGTAACCCGGAATAACTAGAAAAACTCGGAACATGCACAACTCGAAACTTCTAAACAACACAAACTTCTAAATTTAGCTAAAAATCCGGTACCCCAGGTAACCCGGAATTCTAGAAAATTCGAAACTCGTAAAACCCGAAAGCTCTTGAAACCTTGGATCAGATCAGAACAGTATGTAAAATACAAAGGAATTCGAAACAAACAAAGAAATAAAGGAAGCTCTGAAGAAACCCGGGGGCTGCTATCCGAAAGACTAATCTCGGAACAATCGAACTACTTGTTTCAAACCTCCGGAGACACATAGAAACCCGGAGCTTGAAACGGAAACTCAGACCAATTGAAGTGATAAACTCGGAGTAGATGAAAGGCTTAAAACTCGGCCCGAGCACTCAAAAATTAAACTCAGACCAAAGATCAATTGACTAAACTCGGACAAGGTACTGAAGATATAAAACTCGTTCTAAATAAAGTATAGGTAAAACTTGGACTTAAATCTTGGAACTTAAACCTTGGACTTAAACCTTGGAAGTTAAACCTTGGACTCAATCCTTGGAGCTCAAACCTTGGAATCAAACCTTGGAAGTTAAACCTTGGACTCAATCCTTGGAACTTAAACCTTGGAATCAAACCTTGGAAGTTAAACCTTGGACTCAATCCTTGGAACTTAAACCTTGGAATCAAACGTTTGGAAGTTAAACCTTGGACTCAATCCTTGGAGGTTAAACCTTGGAATCAATCCTTGGAGCTTAAACCTTGGACTCAAAACATAACAAGTTCTAAACCTCGGACTAGCTAGAACTTGGTTAAACTCGGACCAATTGACAATTTTAGAAAACTCGGACCTTGGAACTAAAAGAAACTCGGACTTCTTATACTTATCAAGTCAAACTTGGACCAAGTAATGAAGTGTAAAACTCGGACAAGCATCAGTAACCAGTCTCCGGACTATCTCCCCAGTGTGACTTCACACTGGTTCACCAAAACCCCGGAAACACAAACACAAAGTTTTAAACTCGGACAATATTTTTTGGATCAAAACTCTAGAACTGCAACAAGAAAAACCATCACAGCCGACGAACAGCTTCATTTTCTTCATGTTTTATGCAGAATCTTCACGTCTTCAAGATGTTTGGCGGAAACAAACATCAAATCAAGAGCAATGGTGACACAAAAACAATTAATTAAACGCCAAAAAGTTTAATAAATACAATTAGAGCCAAAAAAAACTTAGACGCCAGAAAACAATATACCGCGTTGGAAAATAAAAGAAGACTGAAAAGACAAAAAAACCCCTAGGACCTTGATCATGTCCCGCGCCACGTGTTGGGCCAGGATGCGTTCTCACCGTTCTCACACTTTTGAGCGTTTTCTCCTGATCCCGTTTATATATATAGAGAGAGAGAGAAAGAGAGAGAGGGAGAGAGTGAGAGAGAAAGTATAATGTACAAAACTGCTTAACGTACATTAACATACGCGACAAATACATAACGTGTGTGATTATTTTTTTTACCATTATAACGTGCGTGATTAATATACCCATGCGTGATTATCACCAAATAACTGCTCCCATGCGTGATTAACTGATCCATGCGTGATTATGGCCCTGATCTGATGTTACGCTTGTCGCGTACGTGAAGTATGATAAGTCTTTTTGTATGTTAACCTTTCTCTCTCTCTCTCTCTCTCTCTATATATATATATATATATATATATAGTGAAAGTGTAAAATACAATATCTCTTAACGTACAATACGTACGATATTCTGAAATCGCACGTTGGTTTTTTGTAGCAATTTCGCATGTTGATATTTTTTTTATGAAATCGCATGTTGGTTTTTTTTGTAGCAATTTCGCATGTTGGTAAATATGATGAAATCGTATATTGGTATATAAAGCAATTTCGCATGTTGGTTGTTCAGCATCGTAGGTCCCTCGGAGGTTGAGGTTAAACCTTATCCTTGTTATGTTTAACACACTAGCAAGTGCGGAATCCAAGCTAGAATGCAAACCGGTAGTTTATATGAGAACACAAGCTACAAAGAGAAAGGTAGACACACGAGATATCAAAGTTTTCTCTTGTATTTCAGTGGACACGGTTACAGCCCTTGACCAAACTGAAAATACGCTCTCTACAAGACTAAGTTCACTCCCACTCTCTAGTGAACACATTACATGACTATATATATACCAATCACAGATCGTCTGGTCGAAGGATCAGATAGACTGATCGAAAGATCATCTATCGATCTGAAACCTACCGAAGGATCACATATACCTCGAAGGATGATATCCTTCGAGGTCCATCTATATCCATCGAAGGTTTATCCTTCGAGCTCATCGAAGGATATAAACAATCCTTCGATGACTCATCCTTCGACACAAACATCTTACAAACCATGTTCTAACTGTTTGGTCAAGTCAAACCAGGAGGATGGTTGACTTGGTCAAACTTACATCAAAACACATATTAACAAACATAAGACGTAAACAAGACTAACAAAAGACATCGTTTTATATCATAACAAAATACAGACAAAGTACAGACACAAGTGCACCAACAAACTCCCCCTTGGCTGTAGCTTTGTCTTGATCTTCGTGTCTTCAAGTCTCTGACGTCCTTTCAACCGTTAAGTGATGCGTTGACCATGCACTTCCCGCATTCACAAGTAGGTTGAAGCAATACAAGGCCATCTTCTGAAACTTCATTGCTTGTGCACGATCCCTAACCAAGTAGTTGATCTCGTGATCCTTAAGAATAATAATATCCGACCTGGACATATTAGTAATCCACATTGGATCTATCATTCGAAAGTTCTCCTAACTGTCTTGGAATAAGATCACCGCTTCTCCAGTATCTGCATCATAAACCCAGCAACGAAAGTTACCCAGAAAATCTGTCCTCATCTTCAACAACGGTATTTTCTTCATCAACTTCGGAGGATCATAAACCAATCGATAACGAGCAGTATTTGTATCTGGATCAAGCGTGAACCTGATCTGCTCGTATCGAGGAAACTGCGGCCTGTATAGCGGATCCTTCCAACCTCTTCTTCGTTCCAACCTGATCTTCTTGGTGAACAGATTCACCATCTTGTCTTCGACTCGGTTAATAACCCTCAGCTGAGCCAAAACCGCAACATCATAATAAGGAAGTGAAAGAATGCTGAGAAGAGACCTGAAGTACTGAAGGCCGCATTCTCGCTTCACAACCATGCAGTGAAGCTCCTTGATGAACATCCAGCTGATAATACAACCCCGAGCCTGATTCCTTTCCAGAATCATGTAGTTGGCCTGAACCAACGGAGGGAGCGGAGGAGGATTCCTAGCTAGGAAATCCGCTCGCCATTCGTTCACGGTCTTCTCACGGCTTTCTTGAGCTGTAGGAGAATCTGAAGAAAGATTAGTAAAATCTGTTGTCTTTGCCGCCACAAACTCATCATCAAGCGCATTAAACTCCAAATTATCTTGACCAACATAAATAGAACGTTCCGGATCCGAACCGATGAAGATTTCTTCAATCGTAGAGAAATCGGTTTCGTCCGGAACTAACGGAGTAGCATCGATCGTTGTCAAATCAACTTCATCCAATTCCTTCAGAGCTAATACACGTTCATCAGACATTTCTGTAACGTGTTCTCCCTCTTCTAATAGTTCACCCGTGACTGGATGATACTGTTGAACAATTGAAGATTCAGGGAGATCGGTAAACGCTTCCGGTTCAAGACTAACATGTTCAAACCCTTCAAATTCTTAAAAGTTTTCAGAAACGACCATTTTGAAAAATTGCCCGTTATGAAGTTCTGCAAAGGTCAGTTTTATGAAGTATCTCGGCTTGCCAGGTATCTGATCGAGCACCAACATCGGTTAATCAAAAATAATATTAAATTGAAAATCTTTTTGGATTTTGATAAAATAAAAGACAACAATTCTAATATCCTTTGAATGTTATCAAACGACATCACCGCTAATGTCGTGCTGCTATGCACCAAACGACAAAACTGTTTAAAATAAGACAATAAAGGTTAAACAGTAAATAAATATGTACAAACACAACAATATTTTTGCGAGTTTTCTGGCGAAGAGAATCATATCAGTTTGCGGTCTTTTGTCAAAACACATTTCCTTTTAATATTCTTTTACATAAGTGGATAAGTAATCTACCACAATTACCGATATTGTTATCCACTTAAACTCAGCGATCAAGTGTAATCATAATACATTGAGATACATTTAAGGTATGATTTATACTTACCGACCGGTGGTCATCCACTCACGACACATTCCCGTATCAAGGTATGCACGAGAGTTCATCTTACTGGAGAGTATACCATTTATCATCCGTTTTTAACGTATATAAAATGTGAACAAGTCACTTATTTGAGTTTGAAAACCAAGCCCTATGTGATGAAATCACTTATTGATGAGGAACTTGATTTTCATATGCATGAGGGCACAGGAGCAAGTCCGTGAACAGGTCAGTACTTCCGTACAGCAGAGAGACGAACTTGACTCCCGGATAAATGTGATATTTTATCACTTATTTGTTTGGACATGTGATTGTTTATCACTTATTGAGGTCGAATGCAGTATGTACACGTATGTATAGTATCATGGAAGATCTAGACTTACGTCCTTTATAGAAACAACCATGATACCCAGATGATAAACAGCATAAACCCCGAATATCTCAGAACCTCGGCAATCTATCAAACGAAATTTCGGTACCAAGACCATATGCCAATGAGCGGTTCCCACACGGTTTTCAGTTCGTTATGTTTATATCTCCTGCATACTTTAAAATGATCGTGAGTCTACCGGTACATCATTAGTAGAGCTACTTATCATTTTCTTTTCTTTTGATTTCTAGAAACATGTTTTGACCGACCTCTGATGTAATATCATTTTCTCTTATATTACCAAGAAACTCATTTTTGTTTTTCTATTGTTTTTGTGTTTTCCTTGAAACTTTCTCCCCCTAAAATTCAAAAATAAAATAAAGTAAAAACATATTTTTGGAATTTTTTTTTTTTAGAAAAAAATTTACAAAAACGATTTCCCGATGTCGGTTACTCTTGCTTCACCTTTATGCCGTTTACCAAAAGTAAATAATCGAATCTTGATTTATCAAATGCTTTGGTAAAAAGGTCGGCACGTTGGTGATCGGTATGAATGTGAACCACATCGATAAGTCTCTTTTCAAAGCAATCACGTATGAAGTGATATTTAGTATCGATGTGCTTCGTTTTTTAGTGCTGTACAGGATTTCTAGTGATCTGTAAAGCAGCTTCATTATCAACATAAATAGGAGTAGTTAGGAATTCAAAACCGTAGTCCCGCATCTGTTGTTGGATCCATAGAACCTGGGAGCAGCAACTAGACGCAGCAATGTATTCCGCTTCACATGTAGACGTAGCCACACATGTCTGCTTCTTGCACTGCCAAGTGACTAGGCGATTGCCTAAGAACTGACATCCTGCTGTAGTTGATTTGCCATCTTTCTTGCAGCCGCCGAAATCAGAATCACTGTAAGCCTTGAGATCGAAGTTATCATCCTTAGGGTACCATAACCCGGTGTCAGGGCAACCCTTCAGATAACGAAAAATCCTTTTGACAGCAGCATAGTGAAAGACCTTCGGATTCGCTTGGTATCTGGCGAGAAGGCACGTTGGATACATAATGTCGGGTCTTGATGCGGTGAGATACATTAAAGATCCAATCATAGCACGATAAAGTGAAGAGTCCACAGCTTCCCCTTTTTCATCCGGAGTAATCCCGTGATTCTGCGGAAGAGGAGTACAAATTGGCTTTGAATCGGACATCTGGAACCGGCTCAAGATGTCTCCGACGTATTTGGTTTGATGGATAAAAATTCCAGATTCGGACTGATTAACTTGCAAACCCAAGAAGAACGTCATTTCACCCATCGCACTCATCTCGAATCGATCTTGCATCACCTTCTCAAATTCCTTGCATAACTTATCATCGGTAGAACCAAAGATAATGTCATCGACGTATACCTGTACCAACAGAAGATCTTCACCTTTTTCTTTGATGAAGAGGGTACAATCGATCAAACCCCGTCTAAAACCGTTATTCAGCAGGTAGGTAGACAGTGTCTCATACCAGGCTCGAGGTGCTTGATGAAGACCATATAACGCTTTGTTAAGTAGTAAAACTCTGTCAGGATGTAATGGATCTTCAAACCCCGGTGGTTGCTCGACATATACTTCCTCTTCGACTACTCCGTGAAGAAAGGCACTTTTAACATCCATCTGGTACACCTTGAATTTCTTGAAGGATGCGTAGGCTAGAAAGATTCTAATAGCCTCCAGATGTGCAACAGGTGCATACACTTCATTGTAGTCAATACCTTCTATCTGACTGAAGCCTTGAACAACTAACCTTGCTTTGTTTCGGACAACAATCCCACGGTCGTCCTTCTTGCACTTAAACACCCAACGAGTTCCGATCTTCTTGTAGTGGTCGGGCCTATCAACCAATTTCCATACGCCCAACTTCTCGAACTGCTGAAGTTCTTCTTGCATGGCTTCCACCCAGGAATCATCTTTCAATGCCTCCTTCCAAGATCTAGGCTCTTCTTGGCTAACATAGCAGGCGAAAGACCAATCATTTTGTTGTCCCGATTCTCGTATCTCAGCATACAAGCCAGCATTTTCGTTATTTCTGATTTGATTCCTTGTCCTTACACCACTGAGAACATCACCTATAATATTCTGCTGAGGATGAATGTTATGAATTCGGGTTTCAGGAACTAGAGGAATGTCAACATTGGTCCTTAAGTTATTGATATTTAAATTCCCGATATCATTCTGAAGCTGTTGAGTTGTAGAAGATGATGCATTTTCTTCTTGAACAATTGGCGCAGACACTGGATCCATTGCTTCTGAAGTACCTTGAACTGGACCCCGTGCTTCACCATCATTTGCATCAACATACTCCTCATCTTCCGATGACAAATTGTAGTCGACAGCATCATTAAACACCTCATTTGAAACGAGATTGTTGACAGAAGAAGATGCTTGTGAGTCAACAATGATTGGGCGAACTAACTGAGAGCCAGTCGCATTCTCGCTTTCAGACAACATTTGAGCAATTGCATTGTCATCATCAAATGTCGGCAGATTGAATGAGTCGAAAAGACCATCATAATCGAACATCCATGGATCTCCAGAAGGCTTCGGTTGATTAGAATATCTTTGAACTTTTACTTCACCCCACTCTTCAATCTTCTTGGTAGTCAGGTTCCATACTCGCAGATTAGGAGTAGCATACCCAAGGAAGAAACCTTCGATAGCTTTGGCACCAAACTTCCCGTCAGGCTCAATCATGGTACATGGTGCACCAAAAGGTTCTAGATATTCCAAGTCAGGAGTCTTCTTGTGTAGGAGTTCGAAGCACGTTTTGCCATGTCTTTTCACTGTGAGAACCCTGTTTAACGTGTAGCAAGCCGAGGCAACAGCTTCAGTCCAGAATCGAACTGGAAGCTGAGACTCAACCAACATGGTTCTTGCAGTCTCAATTAAGGTTTTGTTCTTTCTTTCAGCGAATCCGTTTTGTTGTGGCGTGTACCGAGAGCTGTATTCATGAAGGATTCCTTTTGCAGTGCAAAATTCATCCATAACCCTGTTTTTGAACTCGGTTCCGTTGTCGCTTCGAATTCGCCTCACCTTTAGATTATAAAGATTTTCCAACAAGGTGATCAAATTCTTTAGAATTTCTGGAGTCTCGCTCTTGTGGACCATGAAAGCAACCCATGAAAATCTTGAATAGTCATCAGTGACTACCAAGCAGAAAACTTCCCCGTGCACACTCTTGTGTTTGACTGGGCCGAAAAGGTCCATATGCAGACGTTCGAGTGGCATGTTTACAGTGTTAACCTTCTTCAATGGATGTGATTTCTTGATCTGCTTCCCTTTCTGACACGGCACACAGACATCTTGAAGTTGAAAATTCTTCAAATTGACACCTCTCACCAGATTGTTTTTGACAAGGTGATTCATTTTTCTGAGGTGAATATGACCCATCCGTCTGTGCCAAGAGATCGTCTCCTTTTCAGTGGCTTTTGAAATAAAGCAAGTAACTTGTTTGGACTTGGTTATTGCTTGGCTCATATCGAGGACATACAAATCATTAACTCTTGGTGCTGATAAGAGAATCCATTCTTCGGGAATCTTGAATCCTGGCTTCAGCACATAACAACCGGCATCATCAAAATGCACGGTGAACTTCTTGTCGCAGATCTGAGAAACACTCAGGAGATTGTGATCCAACTGTTGCACATAATTGATTTTGTTGAAACTCACAACTCCATTTGAGATCATTCCCTCGCCAGTGATATACCCTCCTTTGTCTCCAGCAAACGCAACATATCCTCCTCTTATACTTCGCACATCGAAAAGAAGACGATAGTCGCCCGTCATGTGCCTGGAAGCCCCACTATCAACAATCCAATGACTATTAATAGTTCCTCCTAGAGCCGCCTGCACATGCAATTAACTTATCAGTTTGAGAGGGGGACCCAAGCCTTTGTGGACTTGGGTCGTCCTTGATCATCAAGGAAAGTGATTTCAATCACTTGATGATTAGGAAAAAGAACCTGTGGTGCTCCCCCTGATTGAATTACCTGCTTTTTCTTCCAATCTGTTTGTCCTTTACCAGTATTTGAATTTATTGTTTTAGCATTTACTGGTTTTACAGTTTCAGATTTTGCTTGTACAGGTTTTTCTTCTTTGACCTCTGATTTTAAGGCCTTTTCAATTACCTTTTGATTCTTTTGCTTTAACTTCTTTTCCCTTTCTTTCAAGACACGTGGGTCTTGTTTCGGGGAAACTGATCGTTTTCGGTAATCGATTTCTTGGGGAGCACTCGTTTTTTACTTCAGCTTTTGCACGTGTGGGCAATATCTTACAATATGCCCAACTGTCACACATTCAAAACATGTTCTCCGCTCTACAAACTTCGGAGAAACATGTTGATGACCAGACGGAAAACCAGACAATGAACTTTGTGATCTAGACGTGCTTGGACCTAAATCACATCCGTTGGTGTGTTGGGTGTAATTATTCTGATCATTTCGTTTTAAAATTCTAACTTGTTTTACAAAATCAACGTTAGATTTATCCTGAAATGTTTCAAGTTTGTCTGAACCCGTGGATCCAACAAAGTTCATTTTCGGTTCTCGTTTCTTAACAGGAGCTCTTTTGTTTTGCACCTTTTGTTGTTGAACCTTAAGTTGCTCAACCTTTAATTGTTGAATTTTAGGTTGTGCAGCCTTAGACTGTTCAACTTTAGGTTGTTGAACCTTTGGTTGTTCAGTCTTAGGCTGCTGAACTTTAGGTGCTTGAACATTCTTGTTCTGAGCCTTCTTTCCCTGTACCTTACCCTTTCCGGAGTTGACTTGTTGTTTTCGCTCAATTGGTAGTTTTTGGTTTCCGTATTGTTTTCTAATTTGTTCACACGGAATTGGATCACATTGAGTGACGGTAACTTTGCCACTTTTGTTCCCCAAAAACTTATCAGTGCATCCTTCAAAATTTTGCTCAATTAGATCTTGATTTACATTTTTAATTGGAAAATCTTTGTTAGAGTAGATTTTGCTATCTCCTTTGAGCGTGTACAACAAGTTATTCCCTTCACGGCTAGATACAAGGGACTCCATTGCTTTTGACATTTCAGTCTTACTCGGTTTCACTGGTGGATCACACAGGATGTGATTCTCGATTGGAATATCTGTTGTAACCGAGTTAGACTATTGTTTCACAATTTCTTCAGATTCATCATCCGAAGAATCAGCATCCTCAACAATGGGAGGACTCTGTTCCTTAACACACGATGAATCTGTCACATTCTCCAATTCTGATTGACCCGAGGATGATGTACCAGTTGTGAACCCGAGGCCTGCTGCAAAGTCATCTAGACCGAGTGGCACAGTAGGTTCAAAATGGGGCATATCCTCGTCATCAGGCAATTTGGAGTAATTGTGATTCATTGGGGGAGGACATGATTTGAATCCAATACATATTGCATCCCCCTTTTTCTTTTGAACGTCAATGATGTGATCCAATACATAGCGGGAATTGGAATAGCTTTCCAGTTTCTGCTTAATTGTCTCACATTCACATCGAGCTGTTGCCAACTCTACCATTTGCTTTTCAATTGTGTCAATAAGATTATTGTTAGCATGTTGTTTTCGCAAAACAGCCTTTTGTAATTCTGAAACATCATGTCTTAATGACGCAATTGTTGCTTTAAATTCCTTTTCATTTCTGGTTAAAAACAAGTTAGCTTCAGTTGCTTTAGAAAGATCTACAATCAATTCTTGATTGTGTTTGTATGTGATTTCAAACTGACTTTCCTTTTCAGCATATTTTAAACACTTTGCACATTCAATAGGAACAGAAATAGAGTCAGAATTAGTATCACATACCTGAGAAGTCTGACCTTCTACGTGAGCCATAAAGGCTGTATGAAAAGAAAAAGATCCATCTTCAGAGAAGAACTGAGCAAGCTTCTCGGAAGTTCCAGCAGATTTCTGGCAAAGAATAGATCTCCTCTTGTATAATGCTTCAGCTTCAGCCAAAAGCTCATCAACTTCCAAATCTAAAGCATCACTTGATAAATCACCAGCATCAAGTGATTCCCCATCCATGCTCCCACTATAACCCGAACTATCTTCATCTTCTGAAGATTCACCAGCAGACACGGGTTCTACTACCTTCCAATCACTTTAGCATAACATGTTGTTCCACCATTTCCTCCTTCTCCAAGCTGAAGGTTCCAATTGCAGATGTCATCAGCTTGAACAACCAATCCTCTGTGGGGATTAGTGTTTGTGGATCCAGATGCATTTCCTCCAACGGGAACTATTGATCTGTCAGAATTGTTGTTCAGTTGCTGTTGTGGCTGTCCTTGATTCCTGAAGGGATTCTGATTTCCTTGCTTAGGTGGCTTCTGACACTCCCGCTTGAAGTGACCCTTTTCACCACAATTGAAGCAAGTGACAGCATTCTTATCAAAACCATACTTGGTGTTGTTGTTGCTATTCAAGTTGGTTCTCCCCGTCCTTTCTATAAACTCCTTTTCTCTTCGAATTGCACTAGCAAGAGCCCATTTGATATCCATCATTTCAAACTCTTCTCTATCCACTTGCTGATAATCTTCATTGGTTAGATTGATATTCCCAATCTGACCTGCGACCAATCCACAATAAGCACTAACCAAGGTGTTCAACATCTCCATATGCTCCTTGGCTATTTCGACACTGACTTTGGAAAAGTTGGAAGTGTCTAATCTGACTGTGTTCGGATTGGAAGTGGCTTGAAAGTTTGAAGAGCTTCCATAAAACCCTTGCTGTTGCGGTTGTTGCTGCTGAGCTCTGCTTGGGTCTAAGAAAGGCGGTGGTGTGAATTGTTGAGCTGTCGGTTGCACATCCTGTTGTAGAGAAGAAGAATCTGGTCTTGAATACATCGTGTATGCTGAAGGATCAAACTGATTTGTTGTGGAAGGTCCGGTGTTTGAGATGAAGGCTGTTTGAAGCTTCGCATGTTGAGAGGCTGGTTTTTCTCCACTGATACCTCCTGCAATCCCATAGTACATCTCTGGATTTTGAGGTGTTAGTGTTCTTTTTGCCTTAAGCTTTTCTTCTACATCCTTGTTCTCCAATTTTTGAATTAACTCATAAACGGTGATTGTGTCTAGAACACCATTTTCTTTGAGAATTTCAAGATAACTGCTCCACTTTGCTGGTAAGCTATCAGCGAATCTCTTCACCATTTCTTGTGGAGTGGCAGTGACTCTAAAAGCAAACATCTCGCTCAACAAGTGATGGAACCTTGTAGATAACTCTGCCAAAGTCTCATTCTCCATACACGTGAATCCTTCAAACTCTTTCTTCAGTAATTCTTGCTTGATCTTTCTAGATTGAGCATTTCCTTCACATCGTAACGTGAGCATATCCCACAAGCTTTTAGTAGTCGTGCAGTAAACAAACTGGTGGTAAATGTCTCTGTGAAGAGCTTGTGTGAGAATCATGAATGCTTTCTTTTCTAACTCAAATTTCTTCTTATCATCCTCAGACATAGTGCTGTAAGTTTGTGGATTAGATCCTGCAACTTCCAAATCATTGTCAAATGCGGTGAAGAAGCACATCCATAGATCTTGACCTTGCCCCTGAACATAAGTTCTCAGCCTTTCTTTCCACCATCCCCAATCATTGATGTGATTTAGCTTTGGCGGTTTTGTGCTTATACCAGTTTCACTGTCGTTCTGCATCATAGCTTGAATGCTGTTGCTTTGATTTGTGACCAATGCCCATTGATTTGCAGTTATCATTGCAGCTTGAGGTGGGGCAATAGCCTGCATCCATGCAGTTTTGTTGAAATCTGACGCATATTGCGTAGCTGATGATTGCGTAGCTGATGATTGTGGAGTCAAAGTTGTTTGAGTCCACGCGGTTGGATCCCACTGACTGTTTGTTCCCATTTTGTAAAGAAAATTAATATATTAAGTGAAAATTGATTTAAAATTTGAAAACAAGTTTTTCCTTTTTAAAAATTTAATTTTCACAAACTATGTTAATATCTCGAATGATAACAACCAGCCGAAGGATCCTTGATCGAAAGACCTAAAAAACACAAACTTGTTAAACTTAAACGGACTAGAATCGAAGGAACAGAACTTGTTCGAAGGATCAACAGTGTTCGAAAGATCACTGTTGAGTTTCGAACAATGATTTCGAAAGACTCTCCAATCGTAGGATCCTTATCTTTCGAATAAGAGCTGTAGATCGAAAGATATATCCTTCGAAAAGATTCCTTGGATCGAAGGATAAGTCACAGACTTCGAATGATGTTCGAAGGATGATTATCTATCGAACCTCCTTTGATCGAAAGATGATCTTTCGACTTCGAAGGATATCCTTCGATCTGTACTGACACAGTTGACAAAAGTGACAGGTTGGTGAAAAGGTGATTGGTTGGTAGAAAGCTTTCGGCAGAAGGTATGTTCAGACCATACTTTCTACCAAACCAGATTTGACCAATAAAATATTACCTAAAAAGAAGGTTCTTATCCAGAAAACCGGTCACCGGAGTAAGCCAGAATTTGGCCGAAAATTACCAAACTTCTTAAAAACAAGTTTTTAAGTTACCCAACCCGTCCTTTAACACACCCGGTTAGTTTAGAACACGTTTTTACGTCTAGAACTGCGAAAAAAACACTAAAAACGGGTGCTAAACCATGTGAGTTTTTGTCCAAACACTCCAAAGTCTTGTATAAACTCGGTTTTTTAACAAGGAAAAGAGCCAAAGCTCTGATACCACTTGTAGGTCCCTCGGAGGTTGAGGTTAAACCTTATCCTTGTTATGTTTAACACACTAGCAAGTGCGGAATCCAAGCTAGAATGCAAACCGGTAGTTTATATGAGAACACAAGCTACAAAGAGAAAGGTAGACACACGAGATATCAAAGTTTTCTCTTGTATTTCAGTGGACACGGTTACAGCCCTTGACTAAACTGAAAATACGCTCTCTACAAGACTAAGTTCACTCCCACTCTCTAGTGAACACATTACATGACTATATATATACCAATCACAGATCGTCTGGTCGAAGGATCAGATAGACTGATCGAAAGATCATCTATCGATCTGAAACCTACCGAAGGATCACATATACCTCGAAGGATGATATCCTTTGATGTACTGTAAAGTACATATGTTTATAGTGTATAATTTTTTATAGTTTTTATTTGTTTTCATTTATTTTTAGTACTATATTTTAGTATTTTATATTTTGCTAGGTCCTGGCGGGAAAAAGAATTATAAATGAGCTTAAACAGATAAATAAATGCAGAACCGGGAGTTAATATATTCGAGGGACCAAAAGTGTGATATTTAGAAAAGCTATTTAAAAATAACTCATGAAACTTGGGGGGGCAAAAGTGACACAGGGATGAAAGTTAATTAATTCATGTCACTAGGTGACAAAAGAAAAAGCAAAAGACTTCAGTTGTTGAACGAGGATATTGTTGACTGAATTCTATTATGTTGACATGTTCTTGTTTTATTTATTTATTTATTTTTTTAGGGTCGTGAAAGGCTATTAAAGCCCAGCAGTTTACGCATAATTGGGCCTTGGACGAAAAGCTATTAACTTGGACGAATTCAAGCCCAATGGGGGAGGACTGAAAAGAAAAGAAGGAGCCGCACATCAGGTTGGCGGCAAGATCGAACATCAGAGGGACGAATTAGAGATTATTGGAGGCGATTTTGGAGCTATCTTGGAGGTGAATCGGAGATCGTGAAGCATTCGAATCAGTGGATCAAGTTCAGGACGAAGAATCGAAGATTTCTCGGGTTTTCTAATCCCTTGTTTTGTTGATTTCTTCCTTGAAACTTGTTACCATGAATTCTAGTTTGATTATCTTTGATTTGTTTTCGTTTATAGATATGCTTGGCTAAACATTTAAACCACCTAGACTATGATGAATGGATTGATATAAAGATTTTACCTTTTTCGTTATTTGCACGTTGTTTATGGATTGATTGTGTATTGTAAAAGGTTTGATTTAATGATTTGATGTGTATGCATGCTTTGATTTGGTTTGTTATTGTTACTTGCTTCATATGATTCTTAGTGACGGTCTATATCACAAAATAGAGTCATATTAGGGTTTAGGGTTTCGGTGAGTGTCTATATCACATAAGAAAACCTTCACTCTTTAGGGAGAATCGCGCGATAACCTCTAGAAGTAATTGATAATAATTTTCTAGGTCTTAGTGTTCTACTAGTCCTAATAACTGGGAAGTGAGGGGCTATTGGTAGGTCTTACCCGGCGAATTGCTTTAGATAGGCCTTGGGAAAGGTTATGTCTTGGTTTACCTGTCGGTCTTATTAGTCTATCAAGTCAAATCTATTACTTCAAACTACCCTAGATCTAGGATTGGGAATGAATAGGTCAATATTAGGGTACTTACACAATAATTAGAGGACTGGGAAGAAATCTAATAACCGGTAGGATTAACGGCCTAGGTAGTACCACAGGTTTCTCCTTGAGAAGGGTCGAGGGGCCTCGATGGTTCTTAATAGGTTTAGTATTTTAAGATCCCGGTTCCATAACTCGTGCATTTAACTTAATTGGTAATCTCTTAAAAACAATCCAGGATTCTTGTCTAGGAGGTCTTGTTCTCACATAAGAAAAGTTCACAGCCTTTATTTGTCTTTAGTCTAGTTCTAGTTTAATTAAGTAGTTTAACATAGATTTCTTAGTTTTCCGTAACCCCCCCCCCCCCCAAACAATTAAACATAGTTTGAGTCGTGTCTGTCAGAGTCTAGTCAAAGTCTAGTATACGTGATAAATAGAGTCTCGTGGTTCGATATCCGGACTTCCTAGGTTATACTACATTGATCGGTACACCTGCCGATTGTGTGGTTTAGGTCGAGTCTAGAATTAAAGCTTTATAGTGTCTAGAATAGAGAGTCTAATTTAGTTTGTTTTTAATAGTCTGTTTAGCACACATCAAGTTTTTGGCGCCGTTGCCGGGGACTCTTGGTAATTGCGTTCATTAGCTTTGATAGATTTACTTGACAAATACGTGCTACGTGTTTACTTTGTTTTGTGTCTTTTCTTTTTATCTTGAGTCGTAGTAACTACTGTTTGCTTTTCTTGTGTTCAGGTTTTTGCTCGTAGTGGATGCCACATCTGCGCTCGCACGGACCACCACCACCAGTCAAGCAGTCATCATCTCAACTGGGCGAAGGCCCACAGGTTACTTCTACATCTTCATCTCGTTTCCCCGAGTTCGATTCCACCCCGTTACCCACCCCACCTCCTACACCACCACCTTCACCAAACCACTCGCCTAAGGTCACCCCACCCGATAGCCCTACTTCTAGTACTTCTAGTAACCTAGAAAACTTAGAACACATGGCTAACCCTAGGCAAACCGTCCATCAGCAGTCCACTCAGAATTTCACCGGCCTAGCTTCACCCATCACCGTTCCACCCATAGTTAATGACAATTCATGGCAGATTCCATCTTATGCCATGCAGGCCATCACCAATAGTATTCAATTCCATGGCCGAGACGATGAGGACGCCCCGGCCCACATTAACCGTTTCTCTAGGATGCTAGCTACCTTTAGCCTTAGCGGTGCACCCAACGATGCTACATACCTACAGCTTTTCCCGTTTTCACTAGCTGGCCGTGCGGCTACTTGGTTGGACTCTCAACCAACCGGTACTTTTACCACTTGGGCGGGGCTTCGTCAAGCCTTTCTGAATAAGTATTTCCCGCCCGCTAAAGCTTCACGGCTTAGAGACGAAATCCATTCCTTTCGCATGGGGCCCGACGAGCCCTACTACCTTGCTTGGGAGCGTTTCCAAACCCTTTGTGCTCGTTGCTCCCAGCATGGTCTTTCTGATTGGGCTTTATGTGAGAAATTTTATAACGGTCTTACCCAAGAGACTAGAGATAGGTTCGATACGAATGCGGGGGGGGCATATGATGGGTATTCTTACAGTTCCTGAGTGTCTAGAGCGTTTTGAGGCGTTTGCTCAGTCTCAATCCCAATCACGATCCGATCAGAGGTATCAAAGTGGTAATTCAAATACCACTACTAGTGCACCCGCCCGAGGGGTGAACCATGTCACCATGGACCCTACTTTAGCCTCTGTTTTGGAAAACATCACTCGAGAGCTTAAGGAGATTAGAGCTAAGGTTGATAAGTGTGAGTTTTGTCGAGGTGGTCATGATACGAGTGCATGTCCTGTACTAGCTGGTGAGGAGCAATGTGATTATTTAGGAGGAGGGTTTGGTAGAGGTCAGTCTAGCGGTTTTGGGAGTAATAATGTTGGTTCGAGTTGGCGAAATAATAATAATAACTTTACAAATAATAATAATTTTCGCTCAAGTGGACCTCCTGGTTTTCAAATAGCTCAAAATCCGAATAGAGGTCTAGGTTCACTTTTTAGTGGGAGTTCGAATGGGCATGTTAAGGATGGGGGGTCAAGTAATCAGGTTCAAACAGGTCAAGGTTCGAGTTTCGATTTAGGGGGTAGCATGGAAAGAATGGAGTCCATGATGAGTCAACTAATTTCTAGGGATCAAAGTACCCAAAAGAGACTTAGTGAACATGACCTCATGCTTAAGAATCACCAAGCTGCGGTCCAAGACCTTTCTAGGGTTGTGAGTGATATGTCTAGGAAGTTAGATGAAAGATTACCCGGTCAGTTTGCAGCTAACACCCAACCTAACCCGAATGCTCATGTAAAGGCCATTACCACTCGTAGTGGCAGAATAGTAGGGAACCCTAGTGTTGAGGAGAGAGAGGTTGATGAGGATGGTGATATTATAGATGAAGTGATAGAGATGGAGGCTCCCGGCAAAGTGCAAAAGAGGCTAGTCCCAGCAAGTACCGCACAGCCCGGTGAGTCTCAGGGTGAGAAGAAAATTGAGAGAAAGCCCATAGACGTTAGACCTTCACCCTATGTGAATCATGAGTATGTTCCGTTTCCCTCACGCCTTAAGAATCAGAAATACTCGAGGGAATACGGGCAATTCTTAGATATCTTCAAGCAATTGAAGATTAATCTTCCGTTTATAGAGGCACTCCAGTCCATGCCAAAATATGCAAAATTTTTGAAGGACCTTCTTAGGAATAAGGAGAAGTTAGGGGAGTTGTCGAATGTCCCGTTGCATGGAGGGTGTTCGGCCATTGTTTCAAATAAGCTTCCTGAAAAGCTTACCGACCCCGGTGTTTTCACTATTCCTTGTCTATTCGGTAGTAATACCAACACTAGAGCTTTAGCCGACCTAGGTGCTAGTATCAATTTAATGCCCTTTTCGCTTTACGAGAAGCTAGACTTAGGCGAGCTTTCACCTACCCGAATGACATTGTCGTTAGCTGATAGGTCCGTGAAACACCCGAGGGGAATAGTTGAGAATTTGCTTGTTAAGGTAGATAAGTTTGTTTTTCCGGCCGATTTCGTTGTTCTAGACATGGAAGCCGATGAAAACATACCGCTAATTTTAGGTCGTCCATTCTTAAACACCGCTAAAGCTCTTATAGATGTCTCTTTAGGCACCATCACACTTAGAGCAGGCGAGGAAGCGGTAGTTTTTAACATTATGGATTCGAGAGGGCCTAGTGATAGAGTGCAGTCGGTTTCGTTAGTGGGGGAAAGCGAGAAGGACGAGAGAGATGAGAAGAAGGATGTGAGTGATGCGAGTTTAGAGAAAGTGACAGGATTTAAGTGTGGGGACCCACCGGATAGGAGAGTAGAAGAATTAGAGGAGAGAGTGGAGCGCTTAGAATCTAGGATTGAGACACTAAGCAAACCTCAGTGTGGGGATAGATTTCGGTATGGAGAGTTTAGATTCAAAACGCTAGATGAGGAGTTGAGAGGTTTTGAGAGAGATAAGGGTGTTCAGGTTGATTTGGGCGATACATATAGTGGTGCTACAGGCCGTGATAGTATGTTTGGAGGTGAGCTGCATCTCCATGATCCTCCATAAGTTTGTGAGAAGTTGATACTAGTTTGTAGAGTTTGTACCTTTTGTATCTTCGTTTATTTTTCGTATTTGATAGTAGTTAGTGGTCGTTCTTGTTAGTTTTTCGGGTCTTTGGTTGTGGTTTGAGTCGTTTGCAGGAGTGCATCGCTAAAGATTTGCAGGGAATCGTGAGAAAAATAAGCTTCCAGGTACGTTTGATGCTTATAAAAACTTGTGGGAGTGATGGATGGTTGAGAAAAATTTTGAAAAATTTCTAAGGCATGAACAACAAAAATACTCGAAACATTCTGTGAAAAACAGCCCCTGGCGTGACGCCAGGGGGCTTAGCGTCGCGCGACCAGCAACAGTTCAAAAACAATTAAGATGTACGGCGCCGCGTGACGCGAGTGGGTTCTTAGCGTCGCGCGAGGCCTCACTGAACCGGCTCATCCTTGTTTTGACCCTTTATTTTGTGTCTTGAACCCTTAGTTTTGTATTTTGAGTCTTTTATTTTGTATATTGAGTCTAAGTAGTAGTTTTTGAGTCGTTTTTAGAGTCGGTACTGCGTTGGGTTTTGTTTTGCTTTGATTGTGCAGGTTTGGATTGTACCACCCGTACCCAATTGCCATTCGGGTGATTCTGGACTTGCTATTTTGATAAACTCAAGCAGACTAGGTAACGATCGCGAATGGAATGCTATACGATCGTTCGGGGGATTCAAGATTCGTACGGCTGGCACTGACTTTTGTCCTAACCAGCTAAGTCGTTTCCCTTTTTGTTGTTGTTGTTTATTTTTATTTATTTCGTTTGCAGTTTTTATTTTTAGGTAGTTTTGAGTCGTATTTTCGTTCTTGCATTAGGGACAATGCAATCTCTAAGTGTGGGGATGGGATACTTGTAAATATTTGAGTCATAAAAATTTGAAAAACACAAAAAAATTAAAAATTTTGAAAACTCCAAAAAAATTAAAAAATCAGAAAATGTCTTTCGAATAAAAAAGAAGTTTGCATATTAAAGCGGAAAGTGATAGAAAAAACGAATTTTTGCTCGGGTTCAAATAATAATAATATGAGACTATAATAAACCGAGTTTGCGTCTAGTTTGGGATATGTGGATAGGCCCGGGTTTGGTTTTAAGTCCCTTTGAGTTAATATACTTTAATTGTCGGTCCGCTAGTGGGTTTTCGCCTGGGAAATATGGGAAACTAAAACCGCCAAAAATAGTATAAGGGATGCCGTTATAAGCTAAGATAGTTAGAGTTTTTTATCATATCTCGCTGAAAAAATAGAATAAAAGTGAGCTAGAAACTAAATGAAAGTAACACAGGCCTACGTAATCCGAGTTGGGGATAGCGACTCTACAGCCGGAATGCCTCTGGGATGTGTGAAATCGACTTGCCGAATAAAAGTACCGAAACCTATGTAATCTGTGATTGGGGATAGCGACTCTACAGTCGGAATACCGCTGGGTTAGGGAAAGCATCGTCTAGCTTCACGAATGAATGAAAAAAAAAAAAGCAAAAAGAAAAAAAAATGGAAAAAATAGATTTGATTTTTAACTCTCTTTATCTTGGTATAAAACGGTTAGGAAATAACCCAATGGTTGTTCCTTTTGTCCTATAAGCTTGAGGTGGGAGTAGGTGGACCGTAGATTCTAGTGTGAGACCCTAGGTGGACTGACCGCACTTAAACTAAATTCACATGATAAGGGCTTAGATTTGATTCGGGTTTAAGTGGACAAGTATATTCGCAATCGCGGCTAACGCAAATCTTGGTTTTAATTAATTATACCTAATCTTTTGACCCGGGTAATTGTTTGTTTCTGATTCCGTTGCATAATTCTTTTTCGAGGACGAAAAAAGAGTAAGTGTGGGGATGTTTGATGTACTGTAAAGTACATATGTTTATAGTGTATAATTTTTTATAGTTTTTATTTGTTTTCATTTATTTTTAGTACTATATTTTAGTATTTTATATTTTGCTAGGTCCTGGCGGGAAAAAGAATTATAAATGAGCTTAAACAGATAAATAAATGCAGAACCGGGAGTTAATATATTCGAGGGACCAAAAGTGTGATATTTAGAAAAGCTATTTAAAAATAACTCATGAAACTTGGGGGGGGCAAAAGTGACACAGGGATGAAAGTTAATTAATTCATGTCACTAGGTGACAAAAGAAAAAGCAAAAGACTTCAGTTGTTGAACGAGGATATTGTTGACTGAATTCTATTATGTTGACATGTTCTTGTTTTATTTATTTATTTTTTTTTAGGGTCGTGAAAGGCTATTAAAGCCCAGCAGTTTACGCATAATTGGGCCTTGGACGAAAAGCTATTAACTTGGACGAATTCAAGCCCAATGGGGGAGGACTGAAAAGAAAAGAAGGAGCCGCACATCAGGTTGGCGGCAAGATCGAACATCAGAGGGACGAATTAGAGATTATTGGAGGCGATTTTGGAGCTATCTTGGAGGTGAATCGGAGATCGTGAAGCATTCGAATCAGTGGATCAAGTTCAGGACGAAGAATCGAAGATTTCTCGGGTTTTCTAATCCCTTGTTTTGTTGATTTCTTCCTTGAAACTTGTTACCATGAATTCTAGTTTGATTATCTTTGATTTGTTTTCGTTTATAGATATGCTTGGCTAAACATTTAAACCACCTAGACTATGATGAATGGATTGATATAAAGATTTTACCTTTTTCGTTATTTGCACGTTGTTTATGGATTGATTGTGTATTGTAAAAGGTTTGATTTAATGATTTGATGTGTATGCATGCTTTGATTTGGTTTGTTATTGTTACTTGCTTCATATGATTCTTAGTGACGGTCTATATCACAACATAGAGTCATATTAGGGTTTAGGGTTTCGGTGAGTGTCTATATCACATAAGAAAACATTCACTCTTTAGGGAGAATCGCGCGATAACCTCTAGAAGTAATTGATAATAATTTTCTAGGTCTTAGTGTTCTACTAGTCCTAATAACTGGGAAGTGAGGGGCTATTGGTAGGTCTTACCCGGCGAATTGCTTTAGATAGGCCTTGGGAAAGGTTATGTCTTGGTTTACCTGTCGGTCTTATTAGTCTATCAAGTCAAATCTATTACTTCAAACTACCCTAGATCTAGGATTGGGAATGAATAGGTCAATATTAGGGTACTTACACAATAATTAGAGGACTGGGAAGAAATCTAATAACCGGTAGGATTAACGGCCTAGGTAGTACCACAGGTTTCTCCTTGAGAAGGGTCGAGGGGCCTCGATGGTTCTTAATAGGTTTAGTATTTTAAGATCCCGGTTCCATAACTCGTGCATTTAACTTAATTGGTAATCTCTTAAAAACAATCCAGGATTCTTGTCTAGGTGGTCTTGTTCTCACATAAGAAAAGTTCACAGCCTTTATTTGTCTTTAGTCTAGTTCTAGTTTAATTAAGTAGTTTAACATAGATTTCTTAGTTTTCCGTAACCCCCCCCCCCCCCAAACAATTAAACATAGTTTGAGTCGTGTCTGTCAGAGTCTAGTCAAAGTCTAGTATACGTGATAAATAGAGTCTCGTGGTTCGATATCCGGACTTCCTAGGTTATACTACATTGATCGGTACACTTGCCGATTGTGTGGTTTAGGTCGAGTCTAGAATTAAAGCTTTATAGTGTCTAGAATAGAGAGTCTAATTTAGTTTGTTTTTAATAGTCTGCTTAGCACACATCATCCTTCGAGGTCCATCTATATCCATCGAAGGTTTATCCTTCGAGCTCATCGAAGGATATAAACAATCCTTCGATGACTCATCCTTCGACACAAACATCTTACAAACCATGTTCTAACTGTTTGGTCAAGTCAAACCAGGAGGATGGTTGACTTGGTCAAACTTACATCAAAACACATATTAACAAACATAAGACGTAAACAAGACTAACAAAAGACATCGTTTTATATCATAACAAAATACAGACAAAGTACAGACACAAGTGCACCAACAAGCATAAATCGCATGTTCAAAATTGAATTCGCACCAGATCGGACGGCTGAGATGAGCGCGTACATATTGTACGATAAGGGCTATTGTACGTTAACCTAACCATATATATATGGTAATAATGTGTGCTTCATCGGTACACTTGTGTGATTCTTTATTCTTTATTAATAAAATTCACCGGGGTAACCATTTACCAAAAAAAAAATAACTTACTATTTATGGCTCTAAACAAACAATCCCAATGCAATGTATACAAATGGTATAAAAGGTATGGTGAGTTCATGATCAAAAATGATACTTAAAAGAGTAGTTATGATAGTTGTGTCTTCAATTTGGGTAATTGCTCATTAATCAATTTGGCATGATACGACGGAGAACACAACACATGATACACCGTAAAGCGCATGATCACGTATTATTTAAATTAAAAAAATCATAGCAATACCATACTCAAATTATATATTTATAAGTTGTTTAGTTTTATACATAATTATTTTTTACGTGTGCGTAATTATTGTTTGTAATTATATTTATAAGGTGAGTAACTATATTACCTTAAGTGTAATATATATATACACATAGGTAGAGGATCCTGTAAAAAAGGCCTAAAGTGTGAGAAAGGTAAGAAAGAATCTCAGCCATTAGATCTTTGATCTAATGGTTGAGATAATAGGGACCAAATTATAAAATATTTTTATTAATTTGGACTGAATTGAAATATCTAGGGGCAATTGCGTCTTTTTATACCCATTTTGTAAATCAAAATCCCTACAATTTCTCTCTCTCTCTCCAGATCTCTCTCTATCATCTATCATACGTTCAGAATTTCTCTCTCCAAGACCAACTCCAAGAACACCACGAATCGGAAGATCAAACATCAATCGGAAGCCGGTGTCGGAAGCGGTTGTTGAAGACGATCGTTGTTGATAAATTAATGTGTCGGACGGTGGCGGAAGCCGGTGGCGGGAGCGGTTGTTGAAGACGATTGTGTCAGACGGTGGCGGAATAAAAATTTCGATCTACAATGCGCCATTGATTATATTAGGGTCCTGATTCAGAAATTATTGGAGATAATCACACTGTTATCATGAATATTGTGGAATCTTAATATCCGATTGGGGCAACGATGGAGTTTATACTATAGCAGAGACATTGAAGTAGAGGATTTGCTACGTGGAACTGTGAAGAAGATGATACAGATGTGTAAGGATTTTGAATGGTGTTATTTTTCTTTTCATTAATGGTGTTATTTTCTTCTCTGAATGGTGTTATTTTTTTCTTTTCTAAATGGTGTTATTTTCTTATCTGAATGGTGTTATTTTTTTTCTTTTCATTAATGGTGTTTTTTTCCTTTCTTAATGGTGTTATTTTCTTTTCTGAATGGTGTTTTTTACTTTTCTGAATGGTGTTATTTTGTTTCTGAATGGTGTTATTTTCTTTTTCGAATGGTGTTATATTTATTTACTGAATGGTGTTATATTCTTGTACTGAATGGTGTTATTTTTATTGTCTGAATGGTGTTATACTGTTTATTGAATGATGTTATTTTTTTTTACTGGATGGTTTTTTTTTTGTTTCTGAATGGTGTTATTTTTGTTTCTGAATGGTGTTATTTTGTATCTGTATGGTGTTATTTTGTGTACTGAATGGTGTTATATTTTTGTTTACTTAATGGTGTTATATTTTTTTCATAAAAACACCATGAATTGAACTATGAATTTTTTTAAAACACCATGTCATGAACATGGATCTGATTCTGTGAATGATGCAAAAAAAAAAATTAAAATGAATGATGTTATGGACGGTTATATTCCTTAAATCAAGGATTTTCTCTCTCCAAATCCTTAAATCAAGGATTACCATATTTGAATTTGTTAATGCATTTACAATCTTACCCTTTTCTATTAATTTAGATCTAATGGTTGAGATTCTTTCTTACCTTTCTCACACTTTTGGTCTTTTTTACAATAACTCCACCCTATACACATATATACGTATATACACATATAATTTTAAACATCAAACGTTAAACAATTTTAAATATATATAATATTTTTATATATAAGAATTGACTTCAATTTCGGTATCTGATGGTATTCTGGTTAATTAGCCAAAACTTAACAGAAAAACAAATCAAGTTAACCATTTGGATGAAAAACGTTAAAAAATGCAAACCTAAGAGTTGGATTTGTTATAAGTTAGATTTTTGAAGCGGACTAATTAACATAGACAAACCACAAGAATGAAAATAAAAATTTAAGCTATATATTAATATAACTTATATTATTTACTCTATATATTAATATTAATATAACTTATATTATTTTGTTTTTCAAAAATTAATTTTAGATGGTGATCGAGCCTTTGCCCACGTGACAGTGTGGTTTAATTCGAATATAGTCACCTAAAAATAATTGATGGGCCATGCACGTACGGATATGATATTATCCGCTTGACATTTTCTTTTGCTAATATGAACATTGAATGTGAGCTTCTTTCACATGTATCATCGTCTCATTGATGCCCCTTTACAATATTTTATTTGATTCTTTTTGGTTTATTAAAAAATCCAAGATATAATCAATGAAGTGAATGCGTATACCATAAACAAGCTAATAAAGTGGCTTCATAACCATCTAACAAAATATTGTAAAGGGGAAGATGAATCAGTGCAGCACGTTTTCACTTCTTGTTTTGTCGCTACGGTTTTATGGCAACAGGTTAGTTGTTGGTGCTCGATCCCGAATATTTTGGCGCTCTCTGTGAAAGATTTGCTGGAAGCCCATGACTTCTGTAGGCTCAACGGTGGGAAGAAAGAGGTGGTCAAGGTGTTATTAGAATTGCTTGTTGGAGTTTATGAAGAGCCAGAAATGAGGCGAAGTTCAATAACAAGCCGATAAGCATAGGAGGTATCATTAGCGAAATAAAGACGGTAGGTTTTTTTATGGTTAAATAGTAGATCGAAATCGATGAGGGTTTCTTGGTTAGATTGGTGTAAATTTGTAATTATGTAGTTTTGTAGTTGTGGTGGCCGCCTCGGTTTGAGATTTGGCGTTTGGTTTAATGAAGTTTACATTTAAAAAAAATAAAAGTGGCTTCATAACATGCTTGTTAACTTTTCTGATATAAATTACATCCCAATATTTTAATTGTGTTTAATACGTTAATGTGTTCCAAAAAAACCATTACAAAATTGTTGTATTATTTAAATAAAGAGTAAATTACAAGTTTTGTCCTTTATGTTTACATCAAATTACAGGCGATGTCCTTTTGGCCAAAAGTTGACAGGCGGTGTCCTTAACGTTTCAAAATCTTGCACGTTTTGTCCTTTAGGCCAAACCTAGTTAGAAATCTCAGTTAAAAACTGTCATGTGCATTGCACATGAGGGTAAAATGGTAATTTCCCTCTCAACCCTTTAAAAACAAAAATATTTTAAATGCATTAAAATCCAATGGTTACAAATGTGCACGTGGCATAACTTCTGAGAAAAAAAAACCTCCCCTCTTAAATTCCAACGGTCAGGCGGTATGCTTGTGAATGTCGAATTGGATTCGAGGAGATGTAAGGGTAGAGTATATACTCATGAACATGAAAGTATATACTCATGAACACAGTTGGAATAATCACAAATAATATTATAATTGTTCTAAAATCAAGACTTTGAATCATGTTCCTGCACACAAACAAATAATTAAATTAAATTAATAATTAAAGGTTAAACCTTTTCACAGATAATCATACTAAAAATCCCAAATTTGGGGAAAAGTTCTTATAACCCTAGAAAACAGAGATGCGGAAAAATGCAAAATTAACAAACTTGGTGAATCAAAACGGTTCTAGGATTAAAGGGGTTTCGATTTTAGCACCAAATCGAAGCGCATTCTCATCAATTCGTCAAAATTCCCAAAATGAAAAGAAAATTATTATGAACACTAGAAAACCCTAATTGGATAAATTACATACCTGACCACAAACATCTTCACATATATCATCTCGCTTCTTGTAAGTAGAATAAACATTAGCCATCACGAACACTAAATTCACCAATCGAAGAACAATCACAGCTTAAATCAACATAAAAAATTCAAGATTCAAAAACCCCCAAATTCAGGGGTTTAATCCTCTGTTTAAATTAGCAAAAACCAAGATAGAAACCCATGAATTAAACGAAAAAAAAACTGAATTCTTCCATAATAACTCTGGGTTTTCGAATTCTAGCCGTTTAGTTGTTTCAATGGCTTTGTATCTGAAACAGAGGAATGGTGTGTAGATAACGATTGTGTATGTATATATACATGCTGAGGTTTATCTATATGGAGAAATTGAAAAGCCGAGGTTAATCCTGCTTTTCTCATCATATCTTTTTATCATAAAAATTGGAACACAAAGTTTAAATTTTCAAGAGTAACTGAAGAATCTTTAAAGGGGAGGTTTTTTTTCCTTATGCCGGTGCATTTAAAATATCTTTGTTTTTAAAGGGTTCAAAGGGAAATTACCATTTTACCCTCATGTGTATTGCACATGACAGTTTTCAACTGAGATTTCTAACTAGGTTTGGCCTAAAGGACAAAACGTGCAAGATTTTGAAACGTTAAGGACACCGCCTGTCAACTTTTGGCCAAAAGGACAGCGCCTGCAATTTGATGTAAACATAAAGGACAAAACTTGTAATTTACTCTTAAATAAATCATGAAATAAAAGAATATTGAAAAAATAGAGTTGTAGATAGGAAGGTTATTAAATATTTTGTGGGATTTGTGTTAGTTGATTTAATAGAGTTAATTATATGAATATTCCGTATGGCTTGTTAAACTCAAGCCAAATTAAAAAATAATAATCTCATCTTTCTGAAATTGGCCGATAATAATCCTAAGTCAGTTATTACCCAATAATAACTCGACCTCGTCCAATTTTTTGGTAAAATAGTCCGCCGTTAAAATAACTTAACGGAGTTAAGTGTTTTTCCGAATTACAAACCGATGTTTTAGGGCTTTTGATCAGAACGATGATACGAGTCGATTAATGTAAAACTTACCTCGAAATATTGCCCCAAACCCACGAAAACGGTGCTTCAATTCGGGTGTTTAACTTCCAATTAACAAAATTCAAGACATTTCGAACACAATTTCGAGGTAAGTTTTACATCAATCGACTTGTATCCTCGTTCTAATCAAAAGCCCTAAAACATCGGTTTGTAATTCGGAAAAACACTTAACTCCGTTAAGCTTATTTTAACGGCATACTATTTTACAAAAAAATTGAACGGGGTCGGATTATTATTGGCTAATAACTTACTTGGGATTATTATCGGTTAATTTCAGAAATATGGGATTATTTTTTTCCAATTTGCCTAAACTCAATACCATTGAGGTTAGCTAGACTTTAAATTAAGGGTTATATATTTGAGGTCTAACATAAATTGCTATTTTGTATATTTTCAGGGTCTAACATTAAATTCAGTTGAAAATTGTATATAACTTTTTAGAAGAGTAAATTGTCATTTTAGTCCCTGAGGTTTGTTCAAATTTGTCATTTTAGTTCAAATAGTTTTTTTTCCTCTGGGTCCCTGACTTTTCCCTTTTGTTGCCATTTTGATCGCATTGCCTAACTCCGTCAAAAAACCTCATTTTTAACCAGGGGTATTTTTGGGGATTTTCAATTTAAATCTTTTAGATTGCCATTTTGATCCATTCTTTTTTTTTAAATTGAAAAAATAAAAGAAAAAGAGAAAATTATGTTGATCACATTCCCCCCTCTCTCACTCTCTCTCCGACCAAGATCTCCGGCTACCAGTCCACCCTTACCGCCTCAAATATAATTTCCGGCCACTCATATATAATTCTCAAACTTTATCAACTCAAGAAATAACCTTTCATTAACCCACTCACTTTTTAATACTTTATCTTTTCACACAAAACCCTAATATCATCAGACTACCGTCGCAAACAACTCTAAATCATCAAATCATTTAAATCGTTTCAAACAAAATCACTTTCAGAAATAGTAGAGTGGCTGCTGAAGGCGGTTTCTACAAATTGGTTAGGCTTTGATCAGCCGAGGAGGCGTACCCGGTAACTCTCGGAACTCTATCTCTTGCCGTCGGATCTGGACAGCTTGGTCCGGATCTGTGTATTTTTTCGTCGGATCTGCACAACTATTTTGGTGGGAATGATGGTGGATTGAGGGGACGATGGTGGGGATGGTCGTGCGATGGTGAGGATGATGGTGGTGTGGTGGTGTTGATGATACGGTAGGGATGATGGTGGTGTAGTGGTGGGGTGGTGGTGGTGGTGGTGAGGTGGTGGTGGTGCGGTGATGGTGGTAGAGAGAGAATTTACAGTGTGTGAGTGAATGTGTGAATTAAACATTCTTTTATTTTTTTCAATATAAAAAAGAGTGGATCAAAATGGCAATTTGAAAGATTTAAATTGAAAATCCCCAAAATACCCCTAGTTAAAAATGGGGTTTTGGATGGAGTTGGGCAATGTGATCAAAATGGCAACAAAAGGGAAAAGTCAGGGACCCGGAGGAGAAAAAAAACTATTTGGACTAAAATCGCAAATTTGGACAAACCTTAGGGACTAAAATGACAATTTACTCTTTTTAGAATAATAATTTTACCTTTTTCACAAACCATATATATATATAGGGTAAGGTTATTGTAAAAAAGGTTAAAAGTGTGAGAAGTGTGAGAAATATTGTGGAGATGACATGTGTCTTCAATCTAAATTAATTCAAAAGGGTAAATAAGTAATTTTATCATTGATTCAATTAATTCAAAACCTTCCATAACCGCCACCTTATTTATTGGAACATGATTTTTTTAAAAGATCTCTATAAAAACACTACGAATAACACTGCAACCACCATTCAATAAGTATATAACATCATTCAATAAGTATATAAAACCCTTTTAAAGATGTTTATAAAAACACTGCGAATAACACTGCAAAATCACCATTCAGCACATATATAACAACATTCAATAATTGTATAACATCATTCAATAAGTATATAACACCATTCAATAATTATAGAGTAAATTTCAAAGTTCGTCCTTTATGTATGTCTAAAATATCAAAGTATGTCCTTTGTCTTTAATAACCTCAGAAAACATACTTAATGTTTGAAAAACCAATCAGGTTATGTCCTTTACCCTAAACCTAGTTTGTTTTCCCAGTTAATTCAGGTCATGTGAGAAGCACATGAGGGTATATTGGTCATTTTACCCTAAATACTCCTTTTATGTTGTAAACCCTACAATACCCCCTGCTCTCCTTCTTCTTCGATTTCAAACACAGAACCAGACATAAGCAGCCGACACCCTCAAGCACACCACATCACCTGCCACTCTCTCTCTCTCTCAATAATTCCGGTGACCGGAATTAATTCCAGCGTGCACCGGTTGCTGCTCGTTCGCCGAGAGCCGCACACACACTCCTTCTAACCACCACCACTTCCCCCACCACCGCGCGACCAACACGCTTCCGATTCATATCAGCGATTGAAACCCTAACCATCGCGGTTGTGATTGAAACCCTAACCATCGCGGTTGTGGTTCTGAACCACCTGCAATCGAGCCTCAACCACCATCGCAACCACCCACCCCACTAAAATCGAGCCCCAACCAAGAGACGAACAGATCTAGGAATCTGAGATCTGAAAGTGAAGGTGGATAGGGTTGTAGACGACGAATGAATGGGGGTTCTGTTGCGACGGTGGTGTTCGGAGGTTGGAGTTCTGTTGCGACGGAGATGCAGAGAGATAGGGTTCAGATTTGATGGTGAGGTGTATGATTCTTGTCGACTGTTTGGAGTTGTTCGGAGTGTGAATCTCCGATGAAGATGGGCTGTTGCTGATGTCTGATGTAGCTGACCTGGGGTTTGGATGTGTAGCATCGGAAGAAACGGAATCCGGTGGTGAATGACATCGGAGAAGTGGTGGAGGGTAGAAGCAGATTGGACTGAATGTTAAATTTGAATTTGGGGTTTTTGAGTTTGTTCATCGCAGAAAAATGAAGAGAGACAGAATTGTTTTTGAAGTTTTGAAGATCTGAATTTTTTTTCGAATTGTTTTTTTCTTTGTCTTTTGAAGTTTCGAATTGTTTTTTTATTTGTGTTTTGATGTTTTGAAGATCTGGGTTTTGAAGATATGGGTTATTGATGATAATGTGTTTTGAAGTTTTGAAGATCTGAATTTTTTATAATTTTTTTAGTGTTTAGGGTAAAATGACTAATATACCCTCATGTGCTTCTCACATGACCTGATTTAACTGGGAAAACAAACAAGGTTTAGGGTAAAGGACATAACCTGATTGGTTTTTCAAACATTAAGTATGTTTTCTGAGGTTATTAAAGACAAAGGACATACTTTGATATTTTAGACATACATAAAGGACGAACTTTGAAATTTACTCATAATTATATAACACCATTCAATAAGTATATAACACTATTAAAGACACTACCTACATTTCTAGAATGTGTTCTTAGTGTAATCTTCATAGTATGGTTATTGTACATGGTGTTTTAAACCTACATGCATAGTGTTTTACATCTGCATGCTAGTAGATGTTTCAGATTCCATATGTTAATACACCATGGTGTTTTAAAACCTACATTCCATTAGATAAAAAGCCACCACGCTTTCCAGTATGTTTTAAAACACCACGTTTTGAATCACAATACAATTAAAACACCACTATATGAACGTAGACAAAACATCATGGACTAAACATCTGATCGAAACATATTTTTTTCTCTATATAAGTATAGCAATATGGTACTCATATTAAAGATAAAAAACGCTCGTTATTATGATGTATTTTTTTTAAAAGTTACGTATAAAAAGTTATTGACGTTTAAAAAAGACGGGGGGAAGTTGCATGTGCATTAATGTTAGTTTCTTAATTTAAAAATATTAAATTTACCTGCATACCCTTAATCTAGAAAATTAATATGTTTAATAGTAAACATTATTTATAATTTTGCCATTATGATCTCAACCATTAGATCAAAGATCTAATGGTGTAGATTCTTTCTTACATTTCTCACAAAAAAACCTTTTTTTTACAGGAACCTCTACCTATATATATATATATATATATAATATAGATGATTTATGTAATTCATAACCAAGATAATAAGAAAAAGAGTACAAAGACACCCAACCCATCCCATCCCTTCTTTGTCCCACCCCACCCACACCTTTGAAAACTCTTAAAGACTATCACGAGCTACAATAAAAGAACAATAAAAAGGTCACACCCCAAAAACCGATCGTGTGACTTTTGTTGAATTTACACACTACATCCACAACAGAAGATATTTAAAACATTTTATTAACTGATTACATTTAAAAATTTGAGTTAATTACTATTTTCGTTCATGTGGTTTGTCAAAAATCACTATTTCAGTCCATTAGTTTAAAAATTGCGATTTTAGTCCCTGTGGTTTCACTTTCGTAACCATTTCAGTCCACCTCCGCTACCCCCATCCATTTATTTTGTTAAGTACACGTTAATTGACCATAATGCCCTTATTCATAAAAACAAAAAGATATCTAAATGAGTTAATTACTGTTTTCGTCCCTATGGTTTGTCAAAAATCACTATTTCAGTCCATTAGTTTAAAATTTGCGATTTCAGTCCCTGTGATTTCACTTTCGTAAACATTTTAGTCCAGTCTCCCAACACCGTCTATTTTACTGTTAAGTTTTTAATAAAATACCTAAATTACCCTTGTGTTTAGGGCTACAAACGAACCGAACGAACACGAACAAGACCTTGTTCATGTTCGTTTGTTAAGAAATATGTGTGTTCGCGAACACTTATCGAACGAGATTCTATGTTCGTGTTCGTTTGTTAAGTAAATGAACTTGTTCGTGTTCGTTTGTGTTTGTTTGTTAATTTTAGGCAACGAACGTTGACGAACACAAATGAGCACAAACTAATGTTCATGAACACAAATGCAAACAAATGAACACAAACAATCGTTCATGAACATAATATATAATACACCGACACTTATTAGATATTTAATTTGTCAGAATTTTGAAGTATTTAAATAAATATAAAAACTAAAAACACTAATGAAGTATGGAACACAAACGAACACGATACCGAACGTTCACGAACATAAACGAACGAACACGACATCTGTTCATGTTTTTTTCATTTAACTAAACGAACGAAATTTCTTGTTCGTGTTCGTTTGTTTAATAAACGAACGAACACAAACGAACTTCCCGCCGAACGGTTCACGAACTGTTCGCCGAACGTTTGGTTCGTTTACAACCCTACTTGTGTTAATTAAATATGGATTTATATGATTTTATTATTGGATTTATATGATTTTATTGTTGTATGACATATGGATTTAAATTGGATTGTAGGGTACCCACCATGGCTTCAGTAGAAGTAGAAGTCTGGCACTATTTTTTACATATATGGTTCCAAAATTTTAATTTTGGATTTTAGAATGAGAAAATGTCCAGGTAAGCATTATTTTTCAAAGTTATTATGTTAACTGATGTTGCTAGGAAGATATTAATTGGGGTGGGGTAATGGGTCGCCAGACATAAGAGGGTGGGGTTGTGACACCGAAGAAGATGACCGGAAACTTTTGCCGGAAATGAGAGCAAGGATGGAGTGGGGTGGGGTAGCGTGGGGTTGTGTTTTAACAAGTGGGTCCTAGAATACATTCTTTTAAATTTCCATGGTTTTTTATTTAATTAACACAAAGGTAATTTAGGTATTTTCATTAAAAACTTAACGGTAAAATAGACGGTATTAGGAGACTGGACTGAAATGGTTACGAAAGTGAAACCACAGGGACTGAAATAGTGATTTTTGACAAACCATATGGACGAAAACAGTAATTAACTCATTTAGATATCTTTTTGATTTTTTATTAATAAGGGCATTATGGTCAATTCACGTGTACTTAACAGAATAAATGGATGGGGTTAACGGAGGTGTACTGAAATGGTTACGAAAGTGAAACCACAAGGACTGAAGTCGCAATTTTTAAACTAATGGACTGAAATAATGATTTTTGATAAACTACATGGACGAAAATAGTAATTAACTCTAAAAATTTTAACAAAAACAACACTAATCATATTCTAGACGGAGATCGGTTTTTGCATAAATAATTTTCAAAGTTAATTATATAGTTTGAAAATTATTTATGTTAAAACCGATCTCCGTCTAGAAACTTACTCATTTACGTGTGTTTGTTTATTTTGAACTTAGTATTGAACTCAGCAGCAAATGGTGTACATCTGTTCCTCTTTTAAGTCCCATGATAAACAAAAACTATAAATTTAAGAATAGGCTAAAAATTTGACACTTGTTATCCACCTTCATACCCATTGAGCCCATCCCACCAACCCAGCAATATGTAATTAAATGCATCGATCCATTGGATCATGAATCATGATCAGTGAGTTATATCTTTTTGATAGACTTGAACCTAAACGGGCCAAACGTAGATTTGGACCCAAATCCAATTTATTGACGGTTGACAATTCTAGCCCGGACTGCAAATTTAAGGTGCACCTCATCATCTATAAACGGTGTTTGGGGTTATTGATTTTTATACTTTAAATCACAAAACGAATTGTAATGATTTGGATAAAAATTGATAGCTAATTACTAAAAAATAAATTGTTTTATAAGATTAGTTTATATTAATAATTTCAAAACAATCTTAAACACACTTTCTCATCGTTGTTCATGAGCCGAGCTAGCTAGGACCAAACTTGAACTTAGATTGTCTACAAACTAAGCCGAGCCGAGTTTACAATCAAGTTGGCTTCTAGCTAGCTATTGTGTTGGTTCACTGATTTAAATCGCTGATGTCTTCTTATATTGTGCTTAAATCATTACGTGAAAAATAAAAAATCAAAGGATTTGTAACCTGATGGTATCAGTGTGTATACTGTACACATAAGTGTGTTTCTCCATAAGCGTGAAAGAAAAAAAATCTAAGTTGTTTTTAAGGTATGTAAATGTGCCTGTATAACTATGTTTCTCCTTAAGTGGTTGGAAGTTATATTCTTATGTAATTAGTGGGTGGCTGGGTGCATAAGTTTGCCATTAAACAAACCCTTAAAAATGAAAAGTCTGATACTAGTCTAACGGGCTCATTCATAACGGTCTTGGGATGATTGGACTCAAATCGGTGTGAACTTCAAAGCCCAACACATGATAGCAACTCCACACATCAGTTGTAGTGGTCATCATCCAATGTAGGATAAGCATTTGGTACTTGGTACTATTATCGACCTTTCTACACCAAGTTATTTTCGGACCGGTAAAATATCGATTTTTACCTTCAAATACAGTTATCGTACTGGTACCGGTACTGATACCAAGTTTTGACGATTCTCGATACCGGTATTTTCGATACTGGTATCATGCTCATTCCTACTATAAACAAATCGACTCGACTCTCAATCATCTTAAAGAATAAGCTAAATCAACATTTCAAAATTAAAATAAAAACTACATTATCCATTCTGTAACAATATTAAAAATAAGATTAAAATAAAGTTAAACATAATACAAAATAGGGTAAATTACTTTTTGAGTCCCTGTGTTTTAGGGGTTTTAACCACTTAAGTCCAACATCAAAATGTTTAACGTCCTGAGTTCCTATAGCCACTTTTCTTAACCATTTGAGTCTAAATTTCTAACACTGTTAGAATCTTTTCGTTAAGTATTGTTAAATGCCCAAAATACCCTGATAGTTAAAAAAATATTATTAATTCCTCTCTCTCTCTCTCTCGTATATCTTTCTCCCCTTATCTCTTTCTCTCTTTAAACATTATGCACATTCATCTCTCTCTAATCTTTCTTTCTCTCTCTAGACCACCTGGATCCCCCACCACCATCAACACCACCACCACACCACCATCGTCACCACCACCGTCACCACCATAGCCATAACTTATCACGTTCCAACACAATATGTTCATGTTCATCCCTGTGTTTTAGGGGTTTTAACCAGTTAAGTCCAACATCAAAATGTTTAACGTCCTGAGTTTCTATAGCCACTTTTCTTAACCATTTGAGTCTAAATTTCTAACACTGTTAGAATTTTTTCGTTAAGTATTGTTAAATGCCCAAAATACCCTGATAGTTAAAAAAATATTATTAATTCCTCTCTCTCTCTTATATATCTCTCTCCCCCTTATCTTTTTCTCTCTTTAAACATTATGCACATTCATCTCTCTCTAATCTTTCTTTTTCTCTCTAGACCACCTGCATCCCCCACCACCATCAACACCACCACCACACCACCATCGTCACCACCACCGTCACCACCATAGCCATAACTTATCACGTTCCAACACAATATGTTCATGTTCATCCTCCGACTGGCGAAGTGGAGTATACCGACTTCCCAAAACTACCTTCTCTTCACCCCTTCACTCTTCACTTCCCCTAATTCCAACAAACCATCATCAACCAAATTAACAAGTCTATCACCATCATTAACTTTATCTTCAACCTCAATTCGACTCCCATTAGTCGCCTCAAAATCAAAACTTGCATCTCTCCCAACAACTTTAGTATGACCCACAACCTTACTTTCCAACTTTTGAATCTCACTCCGATTCGGGTTCCTTTTCTATATCAGGTATGTTAAGCTGACCAAAACTCAACAGAGTTCCAAGCAAAACAAAAGTGGACACAATAACAGGAGAAGCAAATACCAAAACCGAAAACAATACAGGAAACAATCGATACATCGAAAACACAAAAACAATCATACCCACAAGAACCGGATGTCTAACAGCTAATCTGAAGCAAACTATGATCGAACTGCTAACATACTTTTTGAACAATTCATCACCCATTTCAACTTATTATGAACTCACTGCACAAAGAACAAATCGGCATAACAGATCGGTCAATTTGTAAGACATTATGATCAAACAGTTGGTACCTTAAAAGGGTAAGATTAACAGAGGATCAAGATTGTTGAAGACCCAAAATGATGTGCACAGTAATCGCGGGTTGTGGCTGTGGTGGTGACGGTGGTGGTATGGTGGTGGTGAGGATGCAGGTGGTCTAGAGAGAGAAAGAAAGATGAGAGAGAGATGAAGGTGCAGAATGTTTAGAGAGAGAAAAAGAGATAAGGGGGAGAGAGATATATAAGAGAGAGAGAAATCTAATAATAATTTATTTTTTATTCTTTCACTATAAGGGTATTTTGGTCATTTAACAACACTTAACCAAAAAATTCTAACAGTGTTAGAAATTTGGACTCAAATGGTTAAGAAAAGTGGCTATAGGGACTCAGGGTGTTAACCATTTTGACTTTTGACTCAAGTGGGGTTAAAACCCCAAAACACGGGGACTCAAAAAGTAATTTACCCTACAAAATACATACATTGCAAAAATTCAATAAATTACCAAAAAATAAATGAAAAACTGAAAGGTTTGTAGCGTAATGAAACCACCAGAAACCACCAAATCCGAAAACCACCGCACCACCCTCACCCCCACCACCATTAGCATCGTCTTCTTCTTTTTTCTAAAACCCTAATTCCCAAATCTTCAACAAACCCTATGTCACACCCCTTTCTAAGGTGGTAGCACGATGTGTGATCCTGAAAGGTTCTCATTGCATACAAATGGTAAACATTCTACATGATTAAAAATAAGAGTAAACTTCCGTTTTGCTCCCTGTGGTTTGGTCATTTTAACGGTTTTGCTCCAATAGTTTAAAAATAGCAATTTTCCTCCCTGATTTTTCTAACTTATCTTCATTTTGCTCCCAGCCTCTAACTCCATCAGGGAGGAAACTGGCGACAAACTCGAAAGATTAAGGAGCAAACTGGCGACAAACTCGAAAGATCAGGGAGGAAAATGGCTATTTTTAAACTATTGGAGCAAAACCGTTAAAATGACCAAACCACAGAGAGCAAAATGGAAGTTTACTCTAAAAATAAACTCCATTTGCCATTCATAGTTTAATCATCCCAAAATAAAAGTTAAGTTTAAAGTTTACATCACACAAAAGATAATTGTTTGAATACTTTACAACTTTATTTCAAAAGCGAATATCAAGGCTTTGATCGTTATATCTCCGCATGAGGAGGGATATAACAAACAAATCCTACAAAAGTGGCTGCGAAGCATCGACACGAAATAACTTGACACATAAACAACCATCCTGAACAAGGAGACCATGATTACATCCACTTAGTTACCTGAAATACATGAAAGTTTTGGAAAATCGTCAACATAAGTTGGTGTGAATTCATGCAGTTTTGTGTAAAACATTTAAGTATTCGTTGTAAGAATCATGGTATGTCATTGTGCTTGAAAACTTGTATTCAGTAAATATAAGGAAATCGAGATCGCTAATGGTTTGCAAGGCCATTAACATGTGTAACGACATAGGAAGCATCCAAAGCATAGGCATTTCACTTGTCGGTTCACGACTAGACACACAAAAGCACTCTCGGCAACAAAGTGGCCAAGAGTGTAGCTGTCTGAAACCCATTAGATCTAACCTTTTGCTCCGCGGTCTAAGTATCATGTTGATTAATGGTGCTTAAGTCTCACCCTATTCGTGACATGATCTATAATATCATTCCTTAGTTTGGTTTCTACATACCATAGTACATGTATTTTCCCCAAGTTTAGGAAACAAGAAAATGTTTAAAAGTAGTGATATGAACTCACAGTATTGCATATCTTGCGTCATAAACTTCACCGACTTTTTCGTGTAGGCGTCGCAACCTATAAGTATTCTATGTGCATTAATCACTAGACTTGTAACACACTATGTACAAGTCACCATCTTAAGCTAAATATTTGTTTTGTGTATGTTCATCGTTGGTGAGGGTCGTGCCCTTTTTTGTCGGGTCTCGCCCGTTTGTCGTGTTCATGTATTTTGAATTTGTATTGTTCTCTCGTAAATATATATTTTACTTCTAAAAATATATATTTGTTTATGTAGTATTTGACAAAGGATAGATGTTAAATATAATTATATTTTTAACTTTTCCAAATATATTACTTATATTATTTTCCGAAAATAAATATAAGTATTTTGTTAAATAATATTTTCAACATTATTTTTGTGCAAGTATACTTAGGAAAGTATGCTTGTATTTTAATGTAAATACTTGTATATTTTACATTATTTTTCAAAAATCAATACTTTGATTTTTATTACTTTCCGGAATAATATTTCTTAAAAATAATACATTTTTAAGACTTGTGTGAAATATATATATTTTGTTATGCTTGAAAATATATATATATATATATATATATATATATTAATTTTTATCATTCACCTGATTTTGTATAATTTTTATTGCTTGGTAATAGTTATATATATTTTTCTGATGTGTGTAAAATGCAACATATAAATTACATCAAATGAGGCATAAAACTAACCTTTTTTTAGTACTAATGTTGGAAAAAGTGTGCTTTTGTCTTCCTTTTGTATTTTCAGGACTAAATGAGCGTAAATGAACAAAAGAAGCAAATATGCAACAAAATCTAACATAATTACAAGAAAAGGAACAAACGTGGCATGCCCAACCCCTCGACAGCATCTTCCCAAGCAAAAACAAGCAAACAGAAGGATGAACACGCCTTGTGCCCAGTGGACACGGGGGCGTGCTCAGGTGTCTGCAGAAAAGACAAAGCTATAGAAGCTTCTATTTCCCGACACGGGGGCATGCCCAGCTCAACACGGCAGTGGTCTGTCACACCCTGACTTTTGCGGAAGCTTGATTATGTGTGACTTGCTTAATATCATTACATTCAACCATAACAAAGAACTATATGATAAACTACAGATGATCATCCATTAATAATTTTAAAATATCACAAACATCATTGTTTTAGAAATCCAACACCGACCTTGAATCCACATTACAAACCATGCAAATAGTTTTAGAGTTCCATAAGGACTCAACAAAAGACATTAATGAAAACCAGGTTTTGAACTATACATCTTATCTAGGATAAGATGCACAACCCAAACCCCTGGACTACGGATGACATCTTTTATTCTCAACATAGCTTGAAACATCCAAACGCCCGCCAGATCCACATTTAATTCCCTGAAATACATGTAGTTTGAAAACATCAACAAAAGTTGAGCGAGTTTATGTGTTTGTTTGTGTGTATGAATAAACCTTTGTAATCATTGAAAGTATGTATGTATGTTTGTAAACCCTGGTATGAAAGCAAACAAAGAAATAGATCATTAATGGTTTGCAAGGCCATTAATATGTGTGACGTGATGCAGGAAGGCTCAAACCTAGCAGACTTTGCACCGGGCGTCCGGCTGTAAGACATAGTCATCCCATGGGCCAAACCCTGGTCCACATGGGCGGGGCTCGCTACACCCAAATAGATCTATCACTCATGTCCCTCGGTCCTACAACGAGGATTAATGGTATTAAGCGTTATACCCACCACTCACATGATCTAGCAGTACCTTTCCTTAGCTAACCATACCACATATAAACGTTTGTAAACAGTTTGTAACATGTACTTCACCCTCGAAGTTATAAAAATGAAAACAGTTAAAAGAAAAGGGGGACATGAACTCATAGTCTTGCGTTCTTCGTAATCACAGTAACTCAAAGCTTCTTCAGGTGTACACGGCTACCTAAAACGTACTATGATCTATTAGACGGGCGGGTCTGCCTTGAGTAGTATAAATTAGTGTCTTTGACTTACGTTTCATAGTGTCCTCATTATTATTCCAAATTATATAATTATTTGTTAAAATAATAAATATTTTAACTTAAATCATATTTACTAAATTTTTGGAATAATAGTTAAAATAATATATTTTAACTTGTTACCTTCTAAGTATTCAATCATGTGTATCCTTCCCAAGGATGGGTGTATTTGTATTCGGATGCTTATACTTAATGTTGTATTATCTTTTCCGGAATAATATCTTTAATAAAAATCCATTAATATATATTTCCAAAATATATATTTTAAGAAATACTTACTTAGAAAAATTATTTATAATTTTTCCTTTGGCAAAAATATTTATGAAATTCATACAAGTCTCAAAAATAAAATATTTCCAAGTCTAACTTAGAAAATATATATGTAAATCCATTTTTCTTCCAAAAATAATATACTTTATGTTTGTTTGAGAAAATATATACATTTCTTCCAAAAATAATATATCTTCTATTAATTCCAAGAAAAATATATATTGTTATTCACCCAAAAATAATATATTTTCTTCTTGTCGAAAATATGATATAATTTTGTAATAATTGTAAAAATCATATTTTTATTCACTTGGTGTCCAAAATATTATTTACCAAAATATACTTATGAATAATATTTCTGGAATATTTTTGTGAGTTATATTCCTTTGTTCGGTTCCACCATTATTTTGGGTATTCTTTGTATAATTATCCCTTGGAATTTTTGGTAATATTTTGGATTGTAATTTTTGGTATTTTGATGAGTTATATTATTTCAAGTCCTAAAATAATATAACTAATACACATAATATACGAATAATCACACACTTGGTGACTTCTAAATATATATTTAGTCACTTATATTTATAAAAATCAACCTCCAATATTTATAATTTTAGTAACAAAAATTATGGCAAAGTTTATGTAAAAATTCATGTTTTGAAATACTCTTGTAAATATTTGTTTAGAAATCTTTTTCTAAGTGTTTAATTTTTAGAAAAATTTTGCCATAGTTTCCCTTAAAAATGGAGGTTTCCATACCTTGAAGGCATATCATTTTCTTTTGTAAATCAACACAACCAATCAACAATCAACAATAAACAATCTACACTTACCAATTTTGCCAAAAACAAGCATAAACTACCACTTCATGAACTTGAAAATTAACAAAGATTTGTAGTAACTTGCTAGTATATTTAGTAAGTCTTGTTACCCGTTAAAGTGTGGTTGATTCTTTAAAAACATCATTTTTAAAGAAGTTAGTTCTTCACAACTTGTAATCACATTTTCTAAAAATGTTTCTTCTTGGATTTTTCTTGTTACAGATATGTTTCTATACTTGTTTAACCTCTAAAAACATGGTTGATTTATTTAAGAACCAAGATTAAGTAAAACTTGTATTTTTAACTTGGTTTCTTGAAAAATCTTATTTGAAATTTTAGATCTACAAGACTTACAACTCACTTGAATCATCATTTTACAAGAAATCAATATATTCTTTCAAGTTCATGTCTTTCATGAGGATGATCTATTAATCTTTAACACTTTCATCCTCTCATCTTGCTAGATTATGTTTCTAATCATGATCTAGCAAGATCATATGATGATCTACATCATTTACATAAGTAACAACAATCAACAAGTATAACAACACATAAATAACATGATTTCTTCAAGATTTAAGCTTATGTTCATGTTTTATTCTTTTGATTCTTAGTGTTCTTCAAACTTAACATTATGTATCATTCTTTATCCACTTAAACAAGATGTAAAATGGAAAGATTAGTGTTCTTACCACTAGCTCAAGGCTAGGGATGATCAAGAGAAGAAAAGAAGAGGAGAAAAGCAAATGGTGAAGGTCCTTGAACTTTCGAAAGCTCCTAGCTTCCTTATGCACCTTCGAACACCTTGGTATATGCTTGGAATGTATGGAAGATGAATGATAATGGTGGTGATGCTTGTGCTTGATCTCGACTGAACCCAAAGAAGGAGGAAGAGAAGAAGTGTGGTGTTGTGTGATGAATGAGAAATGAAGGGTCATGTGCTTGTGGTTATACTTATAATCCAACTTATGTCTTTATCTCATGGGTTTAGTGTTCTTAAAGGGGCCAACAAGATCAAATATTTAATCAAAATAAAATCAAAGTGTAGGGGCCATCTTGGGCCGTCCCATAGGTGGGTGGGGGGGGGGGGTATAGGTGTAGGTTGTAACTAAGTTAGATTACATAGTTAGAAATCAAGTAATCTAGTTAGGGATTTAGTTATTAGATATTTATATAGTGTGTTATGATGTTCGGGGACCATAACTAGCTTGGTAGTATTAAAACAGTGCTTCTAGTGAAAAATTGGTGTTTCGGGTAGTGTCCGGTTGGTTACCGGTTCGTTAAGATGCTAAACTATGCAGTTTAGTGAGCTTTATGTACCCTTTTGTGACGCTTTTGATTCCCGACACTTAGGAAAGTATTCAGGACCATTTAACCATATTTCAGCATGATATAAGTGTGTTTAAATGCTGAATTTGCTTATTTTCTGCAGAATTCTGCAGTTTATGTGAGTTTTAGGCACTTTCCGGCACTTAAACTATCTCTAGGAAGGCAGTTTTGTGATCCTTACTTTCCTACACACTATACTAGTGTAATACTTGGTTTCTGGCTTATTTTGTGTCTCAACACAATGTCTGTCTATGTACTGAACTCCGTCAGCATTTTCCTGATTTGTCTGATAACTGTGCTAACTGTATTTCGTGCATCATTTGAGTCAATATAGTTTGCATGCAATAATGATATGACATTATGCAATATGTGATGCACATGTATGTATAAAGCAGTAATCAGAAAGCAATTCAAATCATTAATTGAAATGCAACACAATCATTAAGCACTAATCATGGTTTAATAGTTGTACGAATACTTTGAATTTTGACAGTTGTTACATTCTCCCCCTGTTAAGAAAATTTCGTCCCAAAATTTTAAGCCTTACTACTAGCAGCAGGGGAGTTGGGGAACAAATGCGGGTATTTAGCTTTCATGCGATCTTCACGCTCCCAAGTAAACTCTAGGCCGTAACGCGCATTCCATCGAACCTTGACGAGTTTAACACTACTCCTCCGAGTCTTGTTAACCTTCCAATCAGTAACCTCAACGGGTTCTTCAGTAAAGTGGAGTGTGTCGTCAATGTGAACTTCATCAACAGGAATAACCACGGTTTCTTGTGTTGGACTTTTCTTTAGATTAGATACATGAAATGTATCATGAACACCATTAAGTTCTGCTGGCAATTCCAACTTGTACGCTACAGTAGCAACTCTTTCCAGAATTCTGAATGGTCCGATAAATCGTGGGTTTAACTTACCACGCTTCCCAAAGCGTGCCACACCTTTCCAAGGTGAAACTTTCAACAAAACCGTATCACCCACTTCAAATTCCAAGGGTTTTCGTCTTTGGTCCGCATAGCTCTTCTGTCGATCACGAGCCGCCTTGATGCGTTCTCGGATCTGTATGATCTTATCTGTCGTCTCTTGGACCAGTTCGGGACCAACCAACTGTCTATCGCCAGCATCTGCCCAGCATAACGGCGATCGACACATGCGTCCGTAGAGAGCCTCGAATGGTGCAGCTTGAATGCTTGTATGGTAGCTGTTATTATAGGAGAACTCAACCAAAGGTAGGTGAGTATCCCAACTGCCACCCAAGTCCATTACGCAAGCACGCAGCATATCTTCTAATGTTTGAATCGTTCTTTTATTCTGGCCGTCGGTTAGTGGGTGGAAGGTTGTACTCAGATTCAACTGAGAACCAAACGCTTCTTGGAAGGATTGCTAAATCCTTGACACAAATCTCCCATCTCTATCAGATATAATCGAGATAGGCACTCCATGACGTGCGACTATCTCCCTCAGGTACAGCTCAACTAGCTTACCTGTGTTATCTTTTTCCCTAATCGGCAAGAAGTGCGCAGACTTTGTCAAACGGTCGACGATTACCCAAACCGTATGATGACCTCTGGGAGTCTTGGGCAACTTGGTTATGAAGTCCATAGAGATCTGCTCCCATTTCCACATGGGTATCTCAGGTTACTTTAGGAGACCTGAAGGCTTCTGATACTCGGCCTTCACTTTGGCGCAGGTTAAACAATTCCCAACATAAGTAGCTGCATCGCCCTTAAGTCTCGGCCACCAGTAATAATCCTTCAAATCTTGGTACATCTTGTCTGATCCTGGATGGATTGAGTACCTCGATTTATGAGCTTCATCAAAAATAACATTTCTAAAACCACCAAAAAGAGGAACCCAAATCCGTCCCATAATATACAAGGTTCCTTCCTTGTTGGGTAACAACTTTTTCTCCATCCCACGGAGATATTCAGCCTTAATGTTTTCTTTCTTGAGAGCTTCTTTATGTGCAGCACGAATACGCAACGAGATGTATGTCTGAATGATCATTTCTAAAGCCCTAACCCTTATGGGCTTAATCCTTTCTTTCCGGCTTAAGGCATCTACCACCACATTCGCCTTTCCTGGATGATATGTGATTTCGCAATCATAATCATTTAACAACTCAACCCATCGTCGCTGTCTCATATTAATCTCTTTCAGATCAAATATGTGCTGAAGGCTCTTATGATCTGTAAAGATCATACATTGGGTACGATAAAGGTAGTGCCGCGAAATCTTCAAAGCAAACACCACTGCGCCTAATTCCAAATCATGCGTGGTGTAGCTCTTTTCATGAATCTTTAATTGGCGCGAAGCATAACCGATAACCTTTTGTCGCTGCATTAGCACACAGCCCAATCGCTGACGCGAAGCGTCACAGTAGACCACGAAGTCATCGGTGCCTTTGGGTAGGGATAAAATAGGTGCGTCGCAAAGCTTATTCTTTAGCAGCTGAAAAGCTTCTTCTTGTTTATCTCCCCATTCATACTTCTTATCCTTTTGAGTAAGGGAGGTTAGTGGTTGAGCGATTTTTGAAAAATCCTCAATGAATCTGCGATAATACCCTGCTAAGCCCGAAAACTGTCGGATCTCGGTTGGCGTCTTTGGAGTTTCCCAATCCTTAATCGCCTCGATCTTGGTGGGATCCACATGGATTCCATCCTTGTTCACCACTTGACCAAGGAACTGTACCTCACGCAACCAGAACTCGCACTTCGAAAACTTAGCATAGAGCTTCTCCTTCTTAAGCAGCTCTAAGATGGCTCTAAGGTGTTGCTCATGCTCTTCCTTCGACCGTGAATAGATAAAAATATCGTCGATAGACACAATCACGAATTTATCAAGATATGGCTTGCAAACTCGGTTCATCAAGTCCATAAATACTGATGGTGCATCTGTCAAACCAAATAGCATCACTAGAAACTCGTAATGTCCATAACGAGTTCTAAAGGCAGTTTTCGGTATACTCTCTTCTTGAATCCGCAGCTGGTGATAACCTGATCGAAGATCGATCTTGGAGTAGTAACTCGAACCTTGAAGTTGATCGAATAAATCATCAATCCTAGGCAAAGGATACCGATTCTTGATGGTTAACTTGTTCAGCTCTCGGTAGTCAATGCATATACGAAAACTACCGCCCTTCTTCTTGACAAACAAAACTGGAGCTCCCCAAGGCGAGAAGCTTGGTCTAATGAATCCCTTATCTAGTAGCTCCTAAAGCTGCGTCGACAACTCTTGCATCTCTGAAGGCGCAAGTTGATAAGGTGCCTTGGCTACAGGCGCGACACCTGGAACCAAGTCAATATGGAATTCGACTTGTCGTTGGGGTGGTAATCCTGGCAAGTATTTGGGGAAGACTTCAGGATATTCCCTTACCACAGGGATATCTTCCAGCTTCGGCTCTTCGGCTTCTTTATCAACAATGTGAGCCAAGAAGGCAACACATCCTTTCCGCATAAACTTCCGTGCCTTCAAACAACTGATAATCCGTAGAGGTGTATCATGCTTTTCTCCGTGTACCACAATCATTTCTTCATTCGCCATCGGAATGCGGATAATCTTCTCATGGCATACGATCTCAACTCGATTACTTGACAACCAATCCATTTCAACCACTACGTCGAAACTTCCCAATTCTACTGGCAGCAAATCAAGCGTAAACTCACACTCTCCCAGCTCTATCACACAGCCTCTAATCACTTCGCTAGCTTCCACTAGCTTTCCATTAACTAGTTCTATCGAGTACGGGATATCTAACTTACTTGCAACTAACCCAAGTATATTCTTAAATTCTAGGGATACGAAGCTATAGTCGGCACCAGTATCAAATAGCACAGATGCAAAATGTTGATTGATAGGGAACGTACCAGTGACTATGTTCGGATCTTGACGAGCTTCCCTAGCTCCAATGTTGAATACTCTCCCCTGGGCTTGGTTGTTCTTTGGGAAATCTCGCTTGAAGTGCTCTATATCACCACAACTAAAACAACCTTGGCCGCGACCATTTCCATTTCGATTTCCACCCTGGTTGTTGTTTACTTCACGGTTTCTGTTACCAGCTTGATTCCCATTTCCGTGGCGGTTTCCATTACCACCCTGGTTACTTTTATTCCCATAATCGTTTCCACCACGGTTACCATTGCCGTAACCATTTCCATTCCCTCTTTGACCGCCGTTCCCACGACCATTACCAGCCCAGCACGTTTCCTTCCAATGACCATTCTTTCCACAGGATTCACATTTCCTAAACCTACACTGGCCGACATGATGAAACTGACATACATCACATTTGGGCAGGGTGCCCATGTATCCTTTCCCTTTGTTCTCAGCAGTAGCAGCACCAGTCCTGACCTCGGCTGGTGGGTTAGCATCTCTCCGCTTATTAGTACCGCTGTTGTTTCCTTGGGTACCCTTCTTGAAATTCGAGAACTTCCTCTTGTTCTCTCCTGACGATTCTACATGAGTCTCCTTCTTCTTTCCCTCATAAATCAAGAACTTGTTCAATCTAATCGCTTCTTCAGTTAAGGCCACACTCAAGTCAATGGATTCAGTGATCGTCGGAGGCTTGGATGTCGTCACCATGCTCAGTATGTGGGGTGCCAATCCCCAAATGAAACGTTCAACTCGCTTGAACTCTGGTTCTACCATGTAGGGGACAACACGAGACAAATCATGGAATATTTGCACATACTCAGCTATCTTAGGGCCATCCATTTTCAGATTCCAAAACTCGGTTTCCAACTTTTGAATTTCAGCCCTTGAACAATACTTTTTGTGCATTAGCTCCTTCATCTCATCCCACGTCATAGCATACGCTGCAGCCTCACCTAGAGTCTGAATCTGAAGGTTCCACCACGACAGAGCTCCATCTAGGAATAGTCCAGAAATGTAAGTGACTTGGTGCTCTGGCGCACACTTGCTCATCCGCAGCATAGAATCCGTCTTCTCAGCCCATCTTACAAAAGTGACAGAACCTCTCGTGCCATCAAAGTTCAGAGGCTTGCAGTCTAGGAACCGCTTGTAAGTACAGCCTGTACAAGCAACATCATTCACGGAAAGCATTAGCAAAACGCACATGGAAATGTCCAAACGTATTGTAATGTGTCTTAAGTGACTTAAACATTACCGTGAGGTGGGTTATTTCCTGAGGTACCTTCGCTGTGTTCAGAGCGTAGGGCCTCATGTTGTGCGATTGCCTGTGAAATCCGTTCATGCAGTTCTGCCTCTGTTGTAGGTAACTGAGTGTTCCTTCGAGGAGGCATCTTCTAAAAGAAGATTGGACAGGTCAGGTCTTATTCGTATAATGATTATATAGTACGTATATAATAGCATTTATCATAGCAAGCAAACATATAACATCCCAATCATAGCATAACATAACATGTAATTCAACAACGTATTTAATGAGAACATGACGATTGAGCTTTCATTAATCATCGACCACAAATATTGTTACATGTTTTACAAAATGTATCATGTCAAAAGGAACACAGGGTCACACTACCCTTGTCCAACAAGTCTATCAGTTTACAAAAGTCGTACAATCAAAAGGTGGTCTCCAAAAGGCTTCACAAGCTAGGCTCAATAGTGGTGCTCTCATCAAAAGCAATGCAACCTACATAAAACCAAAAACCAACTATGCTGATGGTGGTGGCGGAGGAGGTGGATGAAAGAAAAACAAGCTACACACATGCGCAAGCTCCTCCTCGAGCTCATAGACATGATGCAGCAGATAACTGATCTGCTGCTCGACTGTAAGAAATCGAGCATCAAACTCTGGAAATGGAGTGAGAGGTGCAGATGGATGTGAAAACAGAGACGGTGATGAATGAGGGGGAACAAAAGCAGGCTGACATGGACATGGCAAAGGGCACGGTGTCATCTCAAGCTCCAAAATCCTGCGACTCATAATCTCGTACTAGAGCTGAAGGGATAGTGGTAACTCATCCCGTGTATAACCAACAAACTGTGAGGGATGGTAAGGATCCGAAATCGGCATGGTGTACAGTGGGAACCATCTGAGTGGCTCATTAAGTGGTGAAGTGGTAAAAGTAGCAGAAGGTGCAGACTGGGGTATGTGTGGAAAAGCTGCTGAAACATGAGGGTCATGACTAGGCTGCTGGCCTAAAGTGCCTTCCTCTGGACAGGGTGCGGGTATGTCCTACAAGCAAAGAATATGTAGATCAACACGATGAGCATCAGACTCCACTGGGTGAAAAGGAGCAACATCAACGGGTGCGGGTGTAGGTGGGGGAATGAATGGCTCAATAACAGGAGGGTCAGCTGGTGCAGGGACTGGATCAGGTATGAGGGGTGCAATGTCAGGTAAGCCAAATGGAATAGGGTCATGATCAAGCAAAGGCTCAGGATCAGCAGGTGCAACATCAGGCTGATCAACATGAACAAAATCTAGCTCAAGATCAAACTCGGGATCGTGTGGAGGGGATGGTGCAGCTGACATGGCTGTATCATCATCAGAATCAGTGGCATAGCGTCGCAATCCAACTGCCTGCAAGGCTGAAGATGTCACAGACTCAAAGGAATCTGAGATAGAGTGTAAACTAGTGTCAGAGGAAATCTCAATAACAGGGATCTCAGGAAGTGGACTAGCAACAACGTCCTCATCTAGCTCTCCATCGCCATGGGCATCATCAGGAGGACCATCAACAAACAGATCAAAGTCATCATCAAATAGATCATCAAAAGGCCAATCCTCAGGAAGGATGACCACTAAAGGAACAGGAGCGAGGAACGGTGCCACAATATGCTCACCATCGGGATGCCCGATGATAAGATGATCTTGGACTGGAATGGGAATAACAAAAGGATCCTTGTCTGGGATACCATCAGCAAGCGGTAAGTCAACTCCAAAATCAGGCAACGCAAACGGCTGAAAGTCATCGCCATCGTCTGATAACATATCTGGGTCACTCTCAGTATCGGATGTAAAGATCTCTGGCTCTGGGACAATCTCGTCGTCAGAAACAATAGCCATGGAGTCATTGGCGTCGGATAATCCACTCTCAGATGAAGACATAGTGTCTGTAACAGAACAATCACAACAATATGCACATATGTTAACCACTATCATTTAGCATGCAATCAAAGACAATGTATCATGAAATCATGTATCCTTACAAATCCTTTCCATTCTTTCTAGTCTCCCAGACTAAACCACCAAGTCTCCCAGACTAAACCACCTAGTCTCCTAGACTAAACCATAATTGTAACCTTGCATTGTGTTCCGTGTCATTCCGTTTAAAAAAATGTTTGTTTCCCTGGATCTGGGCGTTTCGTGTATGCAATGAAAACATGTTGTAAAAAATTTTTCGTGAGAGCCCTAATGATTGTAGTCTAGACTCGAGAAGGAATCCTAGTTCGCTACAATCGAAGCTCTGATACCAAACTATCAAACCCTGACTTTTGCGGAAGCGTGATTATGTGTGACTTGCTTAATATCATTGCATTCAACCATAACAAAGAACTATATGATAAACTAAAGATGATCATCCATTAATAAGTTTAAAATATCACAAACATCATTGTTTTAGAAATCCAACACCGACCTTGAATCCACATTACAAACCATGCAAATAGTTTTAGAGTTCCATAAGGACTCAACAAAAGACATTAATGAAAACCAGGTTTTGAACTATGCATCTTATCTAGGATAAGATGCACAACCCAAACCCCTGGACTACGGAAGACATCTTTTATTCTCAACATAGCTTGAAACATCCAAACGCCCGCCAGATCCACATTTAATTCCCTGAAATACATGTAGTTTGAAAACATCAACAAAAGTTGAGCGAGTTCATGTGTTTGTTTGTGTGTATGAATAAACCTTTGTAATCATTGAAAGTATGTATGTATGTATGTTTGTAAACCCTGGTATGAAAGCAAACAAAGAAACAGATCATTAATGTTTTGCAAGGCCATTAATATGTGTGACGTGATGCGGGAAGGCTCAAACCTAGCAGACTTTGCACCGGGCTTCCGGCTGTAAGACATAGTCATCTCATGGGCCAAACCCTGGTTCACATGGGCGGGGCTCGCTACACCCAAATAGATCTATCACTCATGTCCCTCGGTCCTACAACGAGGATTAATGGTATTAAGCGTTATACCCACGACTCACATGATCTAGCAGTACCTTTCCTTAGCTAACCATACCACATATAAACGTTTTTTAAACAGTTTGTAACATGTACTTCACCCTCGAAGTTATAAAACTGAAAACAGTTAAAAGAAAAAAGGGGGACATGAACTCACAGTCTTGCGTTCTTCGTAATCACAGTAACTCAAAGCTTCTTCCGGTGTACCCGACTACCTACAACGTACTATGATCTATTAGACGGGCGGGTCGTGCCTTGACTTAGTATAAATTAGTGTCTTTGACTTACGTTTCATAGTGTCCTCATTATTATTCCAAATTATATAATTATTTTTTAAAATAATAAATATTTTAACTTAAATCATATTTTTAAAATTTTTGGAATAATAGTTAAAATAATATATTTTAACTTGTTACCTTCTAAGTATTCAATCATGTGTATCATTCCCAAGGATGGGTGTATTTGTATTCGGATGCTTATACTTAATGTTGTATTATCTTTTCCGGAATAATATCTTTAATAAAAATCCATCAATATATATTTCCAAAATATATATTTTAAAAAATACTTACTTAGAAAAATTATTTATAATTTTTTCTTTGGCAAAAATATTTATGAAATTCATACAAGTCTAAAAAATAATATATTTCCAATTCTAACTTAGAAAATATATATGTAAATCCATTTTTCTTCCAAAAATAATATACTTTAGGTTTGTTTGAGAAAATATATATATATTTCTTCCAAAAATAATATATCTTCTATTAATTCCAAGAAAAATATATATTGTTATTCACCCAAAAATAATATATTTTCTTCTTGTCGAAAATATGATATAATTTTGTAATAATTGTAAAAATCATATTTTTATTCACTTGGTGTCCAAAATATTATTTACCAAAATATACTTATGAATAATATTTCCGGAATATTTTTGTGAGTTATATTCCTTTGTTCGGTTCCACCATTATTTTGGGTATTCTTTGTATAATTATCCCTTGGAATTTTTGGTAATATTTTGGATTGTAATTTTTGGTATTTTGATAAGTTATATTATTTCAAGTCCTAAAATAATATAACTAATACACATAATATACGAATAATCACACACTTGGTGACTTCTAAATATATATTTAGTCACTTATATTTATAAAAATCAGCCTCCAATATTTATAATTTTTTAACAAAAATTATGGCAAAGTTTATGTAAAAATTCATGGTTTGAAATACTCTTGTAAATATTTGTTTAGAAATATTTTTCTAAGTGTTTAATTTTTAGAAAATTTTTGCCATAGTTTCCCTTAAAAATAGAGGTTTCCATACCTTGAAGGCATATCATTTTCTTTTGTAAATCAACACAATCAATCAACAATCAACAATAAACAATCTACACTTACCAATTTTGCCAAAAACAAGCATAAACTACCACTTCATGAACTTGAAAATTCACAAAGATTTGTAGTAACTTACTAGTGTATTTAGTAAGTCTTGTTACCCGTTAAAGTGTGGTTGATTCTTTAAAAACATCATTTTTAAAGAAGTTAGTTCTTCACAACTTGTAATCACATTTTCTAAAAATGTTTCTTCTTGGATTTTTCTTGTTACATATATGTTTCTATACTTGTTTAACCTCTAAAAACATGGTTGATTTCTTTAAGAACCAAGATTAAGTAAAACTTGTATTTTTAACTTGGTTTCTTGAAAAATCTTATTTGAAATTTTAGATCTACAAGACTTACAACTCACTTGAATCATCATTTTACATGAAATCAATATATTCTTTCAAGTTCATGTCTTTCATGAGATTGATCGATTAATCTTTAACACTTTCATCCTCTCATCTTGCTAGATTATGTTTTTAATCATGATCTAGCAAGATCATATGATGATCTACATCATTTACATAAGTAACAACAATCAACAAGTATAACAACACATAAATAACATGATTTCTTCATGATTTAAGCTTATGTTCATGTTTTATTCTTTTGATTCTTAGTGTTCTTCAAACTTAACATTATGTATCATTCTTTATCCACTTAAACAAGATGTAAAATGGAAAGATTAGTGTTCTTACCACTAACTCAAGGCTAGGGATGATCAAGAGAAGAAAAGAAGAGGATAAAAGCAAATGGTGAAGGTCCTTGAACTTCAGAAAGCTCCTAGCTTCCTTATGCACCTTCTAACACCTTGGTATATGCTTGGAATGTATGGAGGATGAATGATAATGGTGGCGGTGCTTGTGCTTGATCTCGGTCGAACCCAAAGTAGGAGGAAGAGAAGAAGTGTGGTGTTGTGTGATGAATGAGAAATGAAGGGTCATGTGCTTATGGTTATACTTATAATCCAACTTATGTCTTTATCTCATGGGTTTAGTGTTCTTAAAGGGGCCAACAAGATCAAATATTTAATCAAAATAAAATCAAAGTGTGGGGGCCATGTTGGGCCGTCCCATAGGTGGGGGGGGGCGGGTATAGGTGTAGGTTGTAACTAAGTTAGATTACATAGTTAGAAATCAAGTAATCTAGTTGGGGATTTAGTTATTAGATATTTATATAGTGTGTTATGATGTTCGGGGACTATAACTAGCTTGGTAGTATTAAAACAGTGCTTCTAGTGAGAAATTGGTGTTTTGGGTAGTGTTCGGTTGTTCAGTTGGTTACCGGTTCGTTAAGGTGCTAAACTATGCAGTTTAGTGAGCTTTATGTACCCTTTTGTGACGCTTTTTATTCTCGACACTTAGGAAAGCTTTCGGGACCATTTAACCACATTTATGCATGATATAGGTGTGTTAAAATGCTGAATATGCTATTTTCTGCAGAATTCTGTAGTTTATGTGAGTTTTAAGCACTTTCCGGCACTTAAACTATTTCTAGGAAGGCAGTTTTGTGATCCTTAATTTCCTACACACTATACTAGTGTAATACTTGGTTTATGGCTCATTCTATGTCTCAAAACATTGTCTGTTTATGTACTGAACTACGTCAACATTTTCCTGATTTGTTTGATAACTGTGCTAACTGTGTTTCGTGCATCATTTGAGTCAATATAGTTTGCATGCAGTAGTGATATGACATTAAGCAATATGTGATGCACATGTATGTATAAAGCAGTAATCAGAAAGCAATTCAAATCATTAATTGAAATGCAACACAGTCATTAATCACTAATCATGGTTTAATAGTTGTACGGATACCTGGAATTTTGACAGTTCTCACATGGTCAACGCTAAGATTCGCAGAATCCAAGCAAATCTTGATAGTACAAATACGCTTCTGCATACGGGGTCGTGCCCAGTGGACACGGGGGCGTGTGGAGCTAATGCAGACAAATTGCAATTAATGAAGAAAGAGAAAGTGGATGGACACGGGGCCGGCCGTGTCTAGTGGACACGTGGCCGTGTCCGAGCTTCTGTGCAGGCAATAAATAGAGGTGCTTGGTTCACTTCAAAGGCATCCCTTGGCAAACCACCTCTCTCCCACTTCACCCACACACCACCACCACTACAACCCACATCCACCACCATCATCCATCAGCCATCATAGAGTGTGTGTAGTAGTCTCGGGGTCTAAGATTGATAGTAAGAGTTCTTAATAATCAAATGCCATGTTTGCTTAAGTCTTTTACATCACTTGATGAAGAGACTACTTGGGATTGTATCCTTGCTGACTCACACCTCTTAGCCGAGGGTAACATCACCTTCAAAAGAGGGGCCTACCACATTACGCATTAATAACTTAATTAATTATCTTTCAATATTCCGACCCTTTAGGATTGTATCCTTGCTGACTCAAACTACTGGGTTGAGGGTAACGTCACCTTCAAAAGAGGGGCCTACTACTATAACTAAGATAATCTCTTAAAAAGTGCAAAAGTGCGGAAATCATCAAAGGTTACACTAAAGGCGAGTCGGATCCAAGCGATTCATTTTGTCTATCTGTTTTTGTTTTTATTTTATTTTATTTTTATTTTTTAGCATTTTTAGTTTTTATTTTCATATTTAAACCTTTTTCTAAAATTTTGATTTGATTAGATGTTGAGGATAAAACGGTACTTAAAGCTCTTGTGTCCTTGGACGACCTCGGTATCTTACCAACGCTATACTACGCTCACGATGGGTACACTTGCCCATATGTGTGTTTATTGTTAGTAAAATATCATGTTTTATAAATTTAAAACTTGATTAAAGTGTTAAAAAGGGCTTAAAATATACATAAAAATATATTCATACCGACACACATCAAGTTTTTGGTGCTGTTGCCGGGGACAGAAGGATTTTAAGAAAGCTTAAAATCGACGGCCTAATCATTTTTTCAAAACCTTTTAAAACCACGCGCATTTTTCTGCATTTTAGTTAGTTTTTGCATTTACAGTAGACTGAACACGGGGCCGTGTTCATTGAACATGGGGCCGTGCTGCACATTTTTTTCAAAACTCCCAGATACAAAGTCTGAACACGGGGTCGTGGTCGCTGAACACGCCCCCGTGCTGCACAAAACCAGTCACTTTTATTAAAACGCCCAGATACAGAATCTGAACACAGGCCGTGCTCACTGAACACGGGGCCGTGTCCAGCCTCTTTTTCCATTTTCATTTTTGTTTTCTGGTCCCGAGACTCTGTTGTGGTCTGCTGAGTGATTCTTATGGATCAATACTCAGGAGATTACAACTACCACTATGAGGAGGATGATTATAGGGAAGACTATTGCACCATTTTTGGTTACCCTCATTCGGTACAATATTGTGATCTTTTTCAACCATCCACTTCATACAACCACATGAGGAGCCCAAGTACGAGCCATTAACTTCATACACACCCTATGAAGACCTAAGGTATGAACCTTCTCCCTCATACTCATATTTTGATGAACCAAGGTATGAGCCTTCATACTCATACTTTGATGAACCAAGGTATGAGCCTTCTCCTTCATATGCTTACTATGAGGAACCATGGCGTGAACAACCCACCTCATATGAGTATTATGAAGAACAAAGTTACGACCCTTATCCATCATATACTTACAAGGAGGAACAATGGTGTGAACCATCTACCTCATATGAGTATCATGAGGAACCAAGGATCGAACTTCCGAATTCAAGCTTTGAAGATCCTTATTCTATCACACCCATAGCCGATAAGATAATAGAACACCTTAAAACTATTGAGCGCTACATAAAAGAAGCCCGCGCAAGGGAAGAGGAATCCCGCACAAGGGAAGAATTAACTTGTTATAAAGAAGAGATAGTTGAAGAGGTAAAAATGGAAGAACAAGTAAGTGAAAAGCCGACACATGAGTTAAACAACGAAAAAGGTGAGTCCGAAAACATTAAAATTCAAGAAGAGAATAATTTTAAAGAAATTAATCTCTTGTCACCTTCTTTCGAAAATCATTGTTTAGTACCCACTCATGCTAAGTTTTTAAAAGAGTTAAACACTAACACTAAAATTGACGAAATGATAAGCATTAAGTTAACAAATGATCAAACTACGCTAATAGAAGAAGATCCATTTGAAATTAACATTACACCGGTTCCGTTTTTTTTTTCAAAACTCCTTTATTAGTAATATTACAATTGATAAAGATCTTTGTGTTAATATAATGCCAAACTACATTTTCGAAAAATTAAGTATTGGTGATTTTTCTCCACTTCAAATATCCATTTTTCTATCTAATCGGAAAACAATAAAATCAATTGGGATAGTTGAGGATGTATTGGTCCAAACCAATCAAATGGTAATCCCAACCGATAGTTGAGGATGTGTTGCTCCACTAGTGTTGGGACGACCTTTTGTAAGGACCCACGAAGCTTTGAAAAATCTGAAGTTTAACAATCTACCCATTCAATTAGGGGCATTAAAAAAAAGTGTCGATCTTGAGCGTTCAATGAAATATCCATTCGGCAATAATGACCCCCTAATTGAAGATGAAGATGAACCACCCGATACAAGAGAAGAAATTGACCACTTTGTTGAAGAAGAGGTCGCCATAGAACAAACCTTTGTGGTTCTTGACCGAAGTGAGTAACCAAATAATGAGTCTCCTAAAGACCTACCTCTTGAGCTCAAAGAACTTCCAAAACGTTTGGAATATGCTTTTCTTGACAAAGATGGTAAATCACATGTAATTATCTCATCAAAATTAACTAGTTTAGAAAAAGAAAAATTAATCATGTTTTTGAAAAAACACAAAAACTCGATCGCTTGGAAACTTGTAGATATTAAAGGAATATGTCCTTCCATGTGCACGCATAAAATTTTAATCAATGATGACTACAAATCGGTAATACAACCACAACGTAGAGTAAATCCAAACGTCCAAGAAGTGGTTAAAAACAAAGTCATCAAATTACTTGACGCCGGACTCATTTACCCAATCTCCGATAGTCCTTGGGTAAGTCTCGTCCAAGTAGTTCCTAAGAAATTAGGTATGATAGTAGTAACTAACGAGAAAAATGAATTAATACCAACAAGAACCGTCACAGGATGGAGAGTATGTATAGATTATCGTCGATTAAATGAGGCAACAAGGAAAGATCACTTTCCTTTACCTTTTATTGATCAAATGTTAGAAAGATTATCCAGTTACAAATTTTATTGTTTCTTAGATGGTTTTTAAGGTTACTTTCAAATACCGATAGCACCCGAAGACCAAGAAAAGGCAACATTCACATGTCCCTATGGAACTTTTGCTTATCGACGCATGCCTTTTGGTCTATGTAACGCCCCCGCAACCTTTTAACGTTGCATGGTAACCATCTTCCAAGACATGATAGAAAAGACAATGGAAGTCTTCATGGATGACTTTTCTATCTTTGGAGATTCATACGACCAATGCCTCGATAACCTTGAATGAATGCTATCCCGATGTGAGGAAACTAACATCGCCCTTAATTGGGAAAAATGCCATTTCAAGGTAACGGAGGGAATAGTACTCGGTCATAAAATCTCAAGCGAAGGAATGGAGGTTGATCGAGCAAAAACAGACACTATTTCTAGATTACCACCCCCATCCTTCGTTAGAGCTATCACAAGTTTCCTTGGGCATGCCGGATTTATAGGCGATTTATCAAAGACTTTTCAAAAGTCTCAAGACCTCTAACAAAATTACTTGAAAAAGATGCTCATTTCATCTTTGACAAGGATTGTAACCAATCATTTCAAGCACTAAAGGAAATGCTAGTCAATGCACCTATCATGATAGCACCTGATTGGAAATTACCCTTCGAAATCATGTGTGATGCAAGTGACTTTGCAGTTGGAGCCGTCTTGGGACAAAGAAAAGATAACCATTTTCACCCAATTTATTACGCTTGTAAAACATTTAATGATGCACAAGAAAATTACACAACAACAGAAAAAGAATTACTAGCTATGGTATTTGCTTTTGATAAATTTCGTTCTTATCTTGTTCTTTCTAAAACAATAGTTTATACAGACCATGCAGCCATTCGATATCTCTTTAAGAAACAGGATGCTAAACCACGTTTGATTCGGTGGATTCTACTGCTCGAAGAATTCGACATTGAAATAAAAGACAAAAGAGGATCAGAAAACACCACGGCAGATCATCTTTCACGCTTGGAAGATCCAGCTTTAGAGGCAACTAGGGACGAGCTAATCAATGAGAAATTCCCAACGGAGTCCCTAGAAATGGTGGAATACCGAGAAGAGCCATGGTATGCCGACTATGCTAACTACTTAGCTAGCGGTATAGTCGCAAAAGGATGGTCACATCATCAAAGAAAAAAATTCTTTGCCGATGTAAAGCATTATTTTTGGGAAGATCCTTATCTTTTCAAAATGTGTGCCGACCAACTCATCCGGCGATGCGTACATGGTAGTGAAGCAAGGAGAATTCTCCGCCATTGTCATGAAGGTCCATACAGAGGACATCATGGTGCCGTTAGTACCGCATGAAAGGTATTTGATTCAGGATTTTAATGGCCAACTGTTGGATCTGAGTTTCTTTTTGATTGTATTTTCGTTTGAAATTAAGATGAAAATGAAAGAGTTGTGCAGCGGAATTAAGATGAAAAACAAACTTTGCATACAATCAAACGAGAGTAATACTTTAATCAAACATCTTTACACAATGAATCGAAAGATTGAATTTGTTTCAACACCGATTACAATGATTGATGAATGAATGCAAACTCCCCCTCAGCCAGAGCTCAGTAGTTTGTTCGTGCAAAGAAGACAATGTTGTAAAAGAGCTAATAGAACAGTACAAAGTACTGAACTATTTATAGGCACTTGCAAACTACTGAGCATCTTAGCTAACGTCACCATGAAAGTGACATCTAACCTCCTAACAAACTCTAACCTCTGATCTATACAAACTCTGATATACTAACTACTGCTATTACATTTCTTTACATAAAAGACACTTAAACAGCTGCTGCATCCTTCCACTGCTGTGAACCCAGCAGTGCCTGTCCGGATCAGCAGTACTTGACTCAAGGCAGTAGATTGAGTCAGCAGAGCTTTGGTCTTCCATCAGTCTTTGACATTTGTCAGTAGATGCAAAGCAGCAGTTGTAGGACAGCACTTAGTAAGATCAGCAGATAGGAGGTCAGCAGATATAAAACCACTTTCAAGGGGAGAGATTTGCATGAACTAACTGTAATCGTCTGCTTATTCTGGATCCACTGCTCTGATCCAGTTTTGGCTTTAATTATCTGTTCCTCTGATAGGGTTCAATCCCAACAATCTCCCCCTGGAACAGATAATGCCAAAACTCTTCATTATTTGTGGAATTCTTTATTGCCTCATCAACAGCTCCCTTATCTGACCTTTAAATTGTAATTCAAAGTCTAGGGCATCTGTATCTTCATCATCCCTGCTAAGTGGAAGATCAAGGAGATCCTGCAAATCTTCAAGACTCAGGCCAAGAGCTTGTTCCCTTGATATTTTCTCCACTTCTCCACCAGGCCTGAGCAAAGTCAATACGCAGGTCTGTTTATCAGTTTCCCACTTTTGTATTTTTGAGCCTGGTGGGTTTCTTGGGAGATGTTTATTTGCAGAAGTATTTGGTGAGGCTGGCCTGTTCATAGCTGGCTGAGTAGCACTTGCAGATTGTTCCAATTCAAGATCTTCTTTTATCATTACTTCCGTGCCTGCTTTTACAATGGCATATCCAGCTAATAGATCTTGAATTGTTTCCATGCTAAACTGGTTTTTGCTCCTTCTTTTGTAGATGGTAGCACCAGCTGGAGCAGTGGTTCTTTTGGCTTGCAGCTTTGGTGGTCTTTTTGAGACCTCTGCTTTGGAGTAGTCAGGCTTTTGTGGAACATTTGGGTCTTTCTTTCTTAGTTCCTCCAACCTTTTGTAGGTGGCCCTGACTCTATCTTCTCCCCACTTTGTCACAGAGTTCTTTGACCCATAATCAGCTGCAATCAGCTCCTCTTTCATTCTCCTCAACTCTAACATCTTCTCAGCTTCAAATTGTTTGAATTTTTCAGGAGGAGTCTGCTTGACCTTATTTTTGATCATGTCTTGAATCCTGGCTGCTTCTTTTTCAAGCTCAGGAATGGTCCAGTTCTTGTACATGTGTTTCTCCCCCTTGTATTTCTTGTAGGTCATGATGTTTTCAATGTAGTCTTTTCTCAAGGACTCATCTGCCCTTTCTGAAATTTGCTGACATACATTTTTAGCAAAACGCTCCATAGCATTGACCTGTGAAAGTAAAAACTGATAGTTTTGTTGAAACTCTCTATCAGATTTCCCTTTTCTGTTTTTGATTGCAGTATCCTCTGCTTGTTTGGCCTTGAGTTTCAAGTATTCTTCAATATTGTTAGGCCTGGGATATTCTGCAATTGATGGCAAACTCCTTTTGGCTGGGTCATCCTCATAATAAAAGGATTTTATTTCTTCTCTAACTGCAATGAGTTCTAGAGGAAATGAGACACCAGCAGGAGGTAATGGCTTTAAAATTTGAGCTGAAGAGAGAGGTATGGGTTTTGGAATAGTGACAAGTGACAAGGATTTTGAAGATGTTGGTGATGGAGATGTGTCATCATCTTTTAAAATTAGCCTTCTCCTTTTTGTAGGAGGGACTGATGATGTTTTGGATGGAACAGTGGTGGTAGATGTAGTGGCAGTGGATTGTGATTGACTAACAGCTGTTGAAACAACTGGTGTTTCAACCACTGTTGTCATTACAACAGATGTTATAACATCTGCTGTCTTCTGCTGTATGTCAGCAGGTGTTGTTTTTGGTGGTGATGATGGTAAAGCAGTGGATGTTGTGTGTGTTGAAGTGGTGTGTGTTGATGGAACAACTGTTTGGCAAGCAGTAGTTTTTGTAACTCCTGTTGCATCAGCTGTTTTGTATGGTGGTTTTTGAGCAGACTTTGAATGTCTGGTTGGAATGGATTTGGGTTGCCTCACTTTTCTAGTAGGCTTCTTCTTTTCCTCAACAGGATTTTCATTATCCTTTGACCCAGAAGTACCCTGATCTGGATGATCCATTCTGTCCACCCTGGCTTTCCTTTTGGCCTCTCTATCCCTTTTTACACTTGCAACTGCTTCTGCTAGTGCATTTGTTGTCACATCAATTTTCTTGCTGCCATCTGGCAAAGGGATCTTTTTGGTCATGTTTGAATTTTCTGGTTCAAGATAGAGACCATCCTCTATACCCTTCTGTTTCCACTCCTTAATTTTCTCCCCCTTTTTGGCATTATCTTCGGGGATTTGATAAATGTAGCGGACTTTTGGAGGAGCATTGCCAGTGGTGTGCAAGATCTGAGTTTTGAGAGCCTTTAAATCAGCCTGAGTGTTCTTGAACCTTGACTCCATTGCATTTCTCAGCTGTTGTACATGTTTTTCATGTTGCTGATATGCTAATTGTGCTTGTTGTTGGAGAAAAGATTGAAATAGATTCCAGAGCTCATTTGTAGCAGGTGCCCTTTGTGGAGCAGGTGCTTGAGGTGGAACAGCAGTTGATTGTACCTTCTGAACTTGTAACACCTGTTGTAGCATATCTTTGAGTTCTGCAACATAGTTATCAAGCTTTGCAATACGATCCGTCAATTTCTGGTACTTTAAACCATCACCCAAGTTAATGAGATCATCTGATTTCCCACTAGTAGTGGTTTTATCAGTGGTAAATGTAGGGAGTATACTCCAAACATTAACCACTGATGCCCCTTTTTCTTGGTACTGGGGTCTTCTTCCTTCAACACTTGACAACCTTTTGATGTTGCCAGTAGGATAAATAAATCCACTGGTGGTTGGCAGAGGTGCTATAAAAGGAATTGCCTCCAAGGAAGTCTTATTAATGTAACCACTGTCCAACTGTAAACCTGTAGGTTCAACAGTTGTAGTGGCTGCTTCACTTGGATTTCCACCAAGAGTTACCTGTAACTCATGGGGTGTAACCTCCTCAGGTTGTGTTGGTGGGTTAGCAAAGATTGATACATCAGACCCAGTCAGTTGTTGAGGTATATTCTCATTAGTAGGTGATGGAAAAGGACTGGTTAATGCCTGGTTCAAATCAATTGCATCCAACAGTGGTTTTATTGGTGAGGGAATTGTGGATGTGATGATTGGTGTAGAAATAGGATGTGTCCCGGGCATTGGACTGTGGATGATAGAAACAAGTGTTTCTAGAGCATCATGATGTGGAGACCCTATTTGTACAACCTGTTCTTTTTTTTGAAGAAATAGGAGGAGTTTCGGTTATGGGTTGAGATATTTGTACCAACTGCTGTGAGGAAGTAGCAGCAGTGGTTTCTTGTGACTTTTGTGTTGTCACTGGCAGGTGCTCTGGTATCTCATCCTCCAGAGATGCCTTTTTGATGGTTTTGGGGGGTTTTTGTGTTTTTCTTTTTGTTGGCTTTTTGGTGATTTTAGGTGTGGGTTTCAAAACAGTTGTGTTGCTGCTTTGATCACCTTGAGCAGTGGGCTCAGCAGCAGATACCTGAGGAGCAGTTGTAACTGCTAAAATCTGCCCAGGTACCTCTGCTTGTGTTTTGCAAGGTGCTAACATTCTTGAAAAAGTTTCAGTTGTTAAACTGTTTATTTGAGTAGAATCACCTTGGTTTATTACAGCTAAATCATCCTTACTGAATTTCTGTGAAAAATAGTAACTTAAAAACCTTGGAAATAGTAAGAATGATTTTGTTTCAACATTATTAACCAAATCTTTAAAAATTTCCCAAGAATAGTTAAAATTTTCTCCTTGAAGAATTGCATATCCCAGATTTTGAATCTTTAAAGGGATTTCATTGAAAGAAGTGGTTTTGTTTGAAACACATAGTAGGAGGGTATGAAATAAAAATCTGGTTGCAGACAGAAAATAACCTTTTTCTAAGGTAATTTTCTTCATCATTGTGGCTTCATACCCTCTCTCAATGAAGTCAGTTTGTAACTCGTTTTTAGTGAAAGAAATTTTACCTTCCTGATCACCGAGTTGAAAGACCTCTGAAATGGATTGTGGCATGATTTGGACAACTTTACCCTTTATCGAAGAGTTTATGGTGGTTGCAGTGTCTCCTTGTTTTTCAAGGGTTGCATTTTTCCAGAACTCCCTTTGGGTCTCCAAATAGATTGGTGCATCGGCAGTGAACAAAGTTTTGTACTTTGATTTTGCCATGAGATCAATGATGGAATCGAAAACTTTGGTGGTTCCCAGGTTTTGTGAGAAGACCCAGGAGATTGTGAGATGGTTTATGTGGAATTTCAGTGGAGATTGCCTTTTGAGAGGCTGTTTTCGATGATGATTTGGATGAGGGTTTTGAGGATGACTTCGATTTTGTCATTTTGAAGATGAATGATCGAAGAAAGTTGTGAAAGATGAGAAGAAAAACTGCTTTGAGAAGAGAATTTTTAAGAATTCAATTTGACAGTAAAACCCTGTTTTGGTGGTGAGTGGGGGATTTTATAGGGAAGAACGTGAATGCTGAGGTGGCAGCCGTTACAAAAGGTCTGACCAATATGTACTGTCCACGTGACAACCCCTGTTGAAAGTGAAGGACAGTACTTGTGTGATAGGGATAGATGAAAGCAGTGGTATGAAAGCAGTGGATGATTTTTACTATCAGTGGATAGCATATCAGTGGATAAGACACTGCTTTTGAACAACAGAGTTTATCAAAGTAATTAGAGAGCAGGGGTTGACTTTCAGCAGTGGACAGACTTTTGAAGTAGAGCAGACTTTTGAACAATCAGTGGGTAATGGCAGACTTTTAAGGATGTTAATGAAAAATATCATTTTTAGCTATTTTTAAGGATGGAGTTTTGATTTTCTGAAAACATTTTGTTGCTTTTATTCATAGAAAAAACAAGATGTTGCTTGTTATTCCATGTTCAGCATCCCAATCCTAGAGACCAAACTTTCAAAAGTGGCTGTATCAAGTGCTTTTGTGAGCACATCAGCTAGCTGGTCTTTAGTTGGGACATGATGCAGAGAAATCAAACCTTTTTCATAGCAATCCCTCACAAAGTGATGTCTGATGTCGATGTGTTTGGTGGTTGAGTGGGAAACTGGATTTTTGATGATATTTTCTGCTGCCTGACTGTCCAACATGAGTGGTGTCTTTAAGGCAGTGATACCAAAATCCAGCAACTGATTTTGAAGCCACAGGAGTTGGGCTGTACAGCTTGCAGCAGCAATGTATTCAGCTTCAGCAGTGGATGTTGAAACAGCTGCTTGCTTTTTGCTTTGCCATGAAACTAAGCAATCACCTAGAAACTGGCACCCTCCTGATGTGGACTTCCTTGTGGTGTGACATCCAGCAAAGTCACTGTCTGAGAAACCAGGCCCTTGGTGCTTGTTTCAAGCCATACAAGGCTTTGTTTAGCCTGTAGACATGATCTGGATAAAATGGATCCTCAAAACCTGGAGGTTGACAAACATACACCTCTTCTTGAATTGTACCATAGAGGAAAGCACTTTTGATATCCATTTGAAACACCTTCATATTGTGGTTGACAGCAAAGGCCAGGAACAGTCTAATGGCTTCCAATCTTGCAACAGGGGCAAATGTTTCATCATAATCAATCCCCTCTTCCTGTCTGTAACCTTGAACCACAAGCCTGGCTTTATTCTTCACAACAATACCCCTTTCATCAGTTTTGTTCTTGAAGACCCACTTTGTGCCAATGGGACTAACCTCTTCTGGCAGTGGTACAAGCTCCCATACTTGTTGTCTTTTAAACTGTTGGAGCTCCTCTTGCATGGCTTCTACCCAGCTGTTGTCTTTTAGTGCCTCTTGGTACTTGACTGGCTGATGGAGTGATAGAAAACCAGCAAAAAGACAAATGTTTTGGGTTTGACTTCTTGTGAGCACCCCTTCATTTATGTTGCCAATGATTTGATCAGGTGGATGAGATCTCAAGAAGATTAAATCTCCTTGGTATGGTATGATGGCATTGGTTGGTGAAGGCTGCAAATGTGTATCATCTGAGCTAACCACTGCTGGGGACTTTGATGATCCAGCAATGGCTTCAAAAGGTGGTGGTATAGGAGGTAATGAAGTGGACAACTGCTGACTTTTATCCACTGTTTGAGGACTTTTGTCAGCAGTGTTTGAGGATGTGGAAGCAGTGGTTGATGGGCTACTTTGGTCAACAACTATTGAGGTAGCAGTGGTTGAGCTTTGACAACTGTTTTGAACAGCTGGTGCTTTTCCCTTTGTGGCAGACCTTTGAGGGATGATGATTTCATACCCATAGTCTGGTGTAGTATCTTCTGATGGACCTGCACTGTTAGTCTTGACAGCAGTATTTTCAAAAGTGAATTTTTCAAGATCAAACAGATCTGCAGGGTTTGCTGGGATTTTCATTGATGAGAGTTCATTGAACTTAACATTCAAAGTCTCCTCCACTGCCTTGGTCCGTGTATTGAACACTTTGTAGGCCTTGGCAGTGGTTGAATATCCCAGATGATAACCACAATCAATTTTGGCTGCAAATTTTGAAATGGAATCTTTTAAGTTCAAAATAAAGCATGGTCAGCCAAACACTTTGAAATATGAGATCAGTGGTTTAATTTTATACAGAATTTCATAGGCAGTCTTTTTATGCCTGGGGTTTATTAAAACTCTGTTCTGAACATAGCAAGCAGTGTTTACTGCCTCTGCCCAGAAAGTTAATGGTAAACCTGAATCTGCAAGCATGGTTCTGGCAGCCTCAATCAGAGTTCTGTTCTTCCTTTCCACTACCCCATTCTGCTCTGGTGTTCTTGGGATGCTGTACTGCCTTACAATCCCTTTCTTCACACAGAAGGCATCCAACTCCCTATTTTTGAATTCTGTGCCATTGTCACTCCTGAAGCTTTTCACTGGAAGGTCAAATTGCTTTTCAACCTGTATTACAAAGTCTTGCAAAATGCCTGCAGTTTCATCTTTTGAGTGCAAAAAGAAAGTCCATGTGAACCTAGAAAAGTCATCAACAATAACCAAACAATATCTTTCTTTTTGAGGCTCATGACTTGAACTGGGCCAAACAAATCCATGTGTAGCATTTGCAAACACTGGGTTGTTTTGGACTCTTCAATGGACTTGTAAGAACTTTTATGCTGTTTTCCTTTTAAACAGGAAATGCAATGTTCAGGACATGAAAACAATTTTTGTGGTAGGCCTCTCACCAAACCATTTTTTGAAATTTCTGTGATTGTCTTAAGATTTGTGTGTCCCAGCCTTCTGTGCCAAAGTTCTGTCTCTTTGTTAGAGGCAGCTGAGAACAGACAGGCATCAGCTCTGGGACACTCTTTTGACATGTCAACAACATAAACATTGCCACTTCTTTGAGAAACAAGTTTAGTTTGACCAATTTTGATTATTGCTTCAATATTTTTGACCATTTCTGGTCCAACAATCCTACAACAATCTTTTGTGAAGAGTGACCCAAAACCCTTGTCACTCATTTGGGACACACTTAGAAGGTTTAATTTTAGATTGTCTATTAGATTGACATTTTCAAATTTTACTTTTCCAGACTCCACTGTACCCGACCCCAGAACTTTTCCTTTACTATTATTCCCAAAGGATATATCACCCCCTCCATGGATTTTAAAGTCTTTGAGGAGGGCTTTACATCCTGTCATGTGCCTGGAGCCTCCACTATCTACATACCAAAGACTATCAAAGCATCCAGAAGCTCCCTGCACATGAAGTAAAAAGATTAGTTCATTAAGGTCTCCAAAGCCAACAAGGCTTTGGATGGGGTCTCAACAGTGTCTGGGATGGATGCAGAATGATGGACAGTGGTTAGGTCAGGAGTTTGAACTGTTTTAGGACAGTGTTTCTCTAACCACTGTTGTGGGTCCTGACCAATCATCTGCTGGTAACCAAAAGGATGCTTGTTCACTTTGGGTTTAGAGGGCCTTTTGTAGGCCTTATAAACGTGAGGGATCCTTTGGTAAGACTGTTTTTCTCTGCCTTTTCTGAACTGATTGGCAGGGGGTGCATCAGTAACCTGAACATCTCTTTTAACAGATGTTTGGTTCAGCTGTTTTGTAACAGCTGTTTGTACTGGCACAAACAGTGGTTGTTTCTTGGTGAATTTGACAGTTGTTGATGATGATGATGGACTCAAGGATGTTTTAGCAATGTACTCATTCTTTTTCACATCAAAGTTTTTGAGATACAGACATGCTTGAGTTTTTTGGTTAGTTTTACCACAGACAATGCAACCTTTAGCTGAAACAATGACACTTGTTCTGTTTAAATCATATGCTTTTAAGTGGAAACAATCTTTTGTAAGATGATTCCTTTTCTCACAGAATTCACAAAACAAGTTATCATTTTTTTCTTTCTTCTTTCTCTTTTCAGACTCCTTTGCAGCAGAGGTTTTAACCACTGCTGGGATGTCCTTGAGAGGTATGACTTTAGCTTTTGGAGCCTTGACACCATCAGTTGATGTAAAGTCCATTGGCTTGAAATTTTCAAGAATGTCACACTCATCAGACCATTTTGGTTTAAACTGGTATTCTTCAAGCTCCTCAAAAGTAGAGGATTCCATTGGTCTGTCAAGTGTGATTTTGTTACCAAGTTTGTCAGTGATTTTCACTTCTTGGCCATTCTTGTTTGTGGGGATGAACTCAGTGGTTACATCAGTGGTTTGAACAGATTTTTCAAAAGCAGTGTTTTCATCATCATGTTTTCTATAGCCAACCCCAAATTTCACATTGCTTTTTCTCTGTTTTTCAAGCATAACCTCATATCCTTTGCAAGATTCCACCCATCTTTCACAAGTAATCTGGGCGGACTCCAACTCCTTTTTGCAAACTTGGTATTTTTCTACCATAGTTTGAAGTTGGGTTTTGGTTATACTTTGCTCTTCTTTTAGACAGTTGTTTTCTTTTTCTTTTTCAGTCAATTTGTTTTTAAGTTCTTTTAAAGACCTTTCAAATTTGACCTCATCAGACAAGATTTTATCCCGAAGGTTTTCATTCACCTCTGTAATGTTAGCAAAAGCAATTATGCAATTGACAGAACACAGTTTTTCAAGAACTTGAGGAGATACCTTGGCAGCTGCCATCATTGCACAATCACATTGATGATCTTCCTCATCATCAGCTTTCACCTTCTTTTCACCAGCCTTTTCTTCCTTCTCTTCTTGTTTGTCCTCTTCGGACCATGGATCTATCAGTGGTTCAATCAGGGAACCTGAACTTTCTTCCAACAGTAATTCACCAGCCACAGCAGTAACCACTGCTTCAGTCACCTCTTCCACTGTTTCAAAGCTCTGCTGTTCCTCCTCAGTTTCAACGCCCTCCTGTATTGACTCTAATGCCATCAAACAAAACTCATCATGAGAAGAATCATTAGAAGCATAGAGTGCAAAATTTTCATCATTAAGGTCTTCTGGCATACTGCTCCAGTCAACAAACCCTTGAGTGAAAAAACTTTGTTGATCTGGTTGTGCTGCTGCTGGAGCAGTGGTTTGAGGTGCAACAGGTTGCACTTGTACCTGTGGAGCAGGGGTTTGAACATATTGGGTTTGTGGAACAGTAGTTTGGACATAATGTACTAGCACAGGGGCAGCATCATAGTGAGCAGTGTTCACTTGAGCTGCTGGGGCATATTGGACATAGTGCACAGTGTTTTGGTTTTGAGGTCTAGGATTTGAACTAGGATGAGTAATTATGGGACCAGTAGTTTGACTCCTACATTCCCTAGCGAAATGTCCCAACCTATTACACTTGTAGCACTTGATTTTCGATTTATCCAACCCAACCCTTAGATTCCCATGCAAACCTGGGAATTTTCGCCCTGTTCTTTTGTAGAACTTGCTAGTTCTAACACTTAGCAAAGCCAGTTGGTGCAGGATGTCCATTTCCTCTAAATCAGTGGGATCAAAATGTTGCAAATCATTTAGTTCAAAACTTAAATTGTCTGACATCTGGTTTTCATTTGCAGTGAATGCATAACTAGCAGAGTGAGGATCAGGGTTGTTAAAATTTGCACCAGCAGTTATGTCAATGAAGTGATCATAACCCTGATCCTTACCACTGCTCCCAGATTCTTCTTGACCCAGAAGAGCAGTATTACCGAAAGTGTAATCATCGGTAACTTTTCCTGACTCTTGTAACCTCCTTTTCTGGTTCAACTCCCTTTCATAGGTCAGGAGTCGACTGTGGAGTTGGGTCAAGGTCAGATCCTTGAATTCAGGTGAGTTTCGGGTGACAAAAGCTATGGTGTCCCATTTTTCTGGCAGTGACCTGAGGAACCTGCTATTTTGAGTTGAGTTTGTAAAAGTGGTGTTAACAAGCCTCAGTTCACTGATGAGACAACTGAAACGCTCAAATTGTTGCGTTAGTGATTCGCCTTTAACGTAGCAAAATGTTTCATACTGTTGGTTCAGGATTTCCCTATTGTTTTCTATGACTTCTTCAGTTCCCCCAAACTGTTCCTTAAGAGCATCCCATAACTCTTTGGCACTGTTACAATGTAACAGTCCAGCATATATCTCATTGGGTAGCGCTGATGCTACGATGCTAAACGCTTTAGCATCTAGTTCGATCTTTTGAAAATCGGTTTCGGTATAATTTTCAACTGGTTTTGGAACGAACTTTTTAGCATCTTCAGCACTTAGCACTGAAGGAATATGGGGACCATAAATGACAGACTTCCAACAACATGTGCTTTGTTGAGCGAGGATGTGACCCATCCTCCTCTGCCAGATGTTGTACTCATTTCTTTTTAGCATAGGTGGTTTAAAAAGCGAGCCGATGTTGTTTTTATCATCCTGAGATTGTGACGTTATTCTTGTTGTTTTACAGACACTGAGAAATCAACTTTAATGGTGACTAATCCTTGCTCTGTTTTTCAACGGACGAACAAACGATCAGTATCAACTATTATGAGCTGAACTATTTACGTCAAAATGATTGTTAAATCAAATTTGACTGTCCAAGCTCTGATACCAATTGTTGGATCTGAGTTTCTTTTTGATTGTATTTTCGTTTGAAATTAAGATGAAAATGAAAGAGTTGTGCAGCGGAATTAAGATGAAAAACAAACTTTGCATACAATCAAACGAGAGTAATACTTTAATCAAACATCTTTACACAATGAATCGAAAGATTGAATTTGTTTCAACACCGATTACAATGATTGATGAATGAATGCAAACTCCCCCTCAGCCAGAGCTCAGTAGTTTGTTCGTGCAAAGAAGACAATGTTGTAAAAGAGCTAATAGAACAGTACAAAGTACTGAACTATTTATAGGCACTTGCAAACTACTGAGCATCTTAGCTGACGTCACCATGAAAGTGACATCTAACCTCCTAACAAACTCTAACCTCTGATCTATACAAACTCTGATATACTAACTACTGCTATTACATTTCTTTACATAAAAGACACTTAAACAGCTGCTGCATCCTTCCACTGCTGTGAACCCAGCAGTGCCTGTCCGGATCAGCAGTACTTGACTCAAGGCAGTAGATTGAGTCAGCAGAGCTTTGGTCTTCCATCAGTCTTTGACATTTGTCAGTAGATGCAAAGCAGCGGTTGTAGGACAGCACTTAGTAAGATCAGCAGATAGGAGGTCAGCAGATATAAAACCACTTTCAAGGGGAGAGATTTGCATGAACTAACTGTAATCGTCTGCTTATTCTGGATCCACTGCTCTGATCCAGTTTTGGCTTTAATTATCGGTTCCTCTGATAGGGTTCAATCCCAACACCAACCATTTACAAGGACGCCCAAAATCTTATCAAGACATGTGACGCTTGCCAAAGATCAGGTAATATTTCTTCCAAAAATGAAATGCCACAAAATGGCATTCTTGTTTGTGAAATTTTTGATGTGTGGGGACTCGACTTTATGGGACCTTTCCCACTGTCAAAAGGAAACAAATATATACTTCTGGCGGTAGATTACTTGTCTAAATGGGCCGAGGCCGAAGCACTTCCAACAAACGATGGAAGGGTTGTGGTAAGATTTCTGAAACGCTTATTCTCTCGTTTTGGAACTCCAAAAGCATTGATAAGTGATAGAGGTACCCATTTTTGTAACCATCAACTTAAATTTTTTTTAACAAGGTATGGGGTCTATCCCTGGGTCTCAACGACATATCACCCTCAAACAAACGGACAAGCCGAAGTTACTAATCGAGGTTTAAAAAGAATACTTGTTGGTACATACGTCTGTCAACTTCGTCTTGTATCAAGTCTTGTAATAGAAATGTTAGATCAGGGCACGTTGTACGAGAAAATAGGGTTTTAGGGTTGAAAGCTGGTTTCGCGCGAAATGAACTTGTGCTATTTCGTACGAAATATCCTCCCCTATAAATAGCTGTCATACTGATTCATTTGTAACGTTCGTGATTCCGGTACCGAAGTGCCGCCGATGTGTCTACTGATCTGTAAACGTGTTATATCAATAAAACAAGACAATTAAGTGTGAATCAAGCTGTTACAAAGTCTAATCAATGAATTCCGCCTCTGATTAGATCGAGAACTCTTCTGATAGACTCATTTTGATCGTCTCACGATCCTACATGTGGTATCAGAGCTCAGGAGGAAGAGTTCTTACCAATTCAGCTTAAAATTCTGACTTCTACACCTTCTTTTCAAATTTAAACAAAATTTGACGGTTAAAATGGATTGAATTTCACATATAATAAGCGAAACATTGTTTTGATGAATCCTTGAAAGAATTAGAACTTAATTCAGCTTAAAACTTGGTCAATTTTACAAAAATCAGATCGACATGATGACGTCAGCAGTATTTCGCACGAAATAGGCAATTGATTTCGCTTGAAATTGCTATTTCGGTTGAAAAATACACTTGATTTCGCACGAAATCACTGTATTTGGTTTATTTCGCACGGAATCACTTCAGGTTTGTTATTTCGCACGAAATCAACTTGTCATTTCGTACGAAATCACTGTATTTCGCACGAAACCAGTACTCATTTCGTTTGAAAACAGTATTTCATGTGAAAGCTGATATCGTTTGAAAAGGCTATTTCGCACAAAAGTTTGATTTCGTTTGAAGAAGCTATTTCGCTCCAATTCGTTTCGTTTAAATTCTCATTTCGTGTGAAATTTCATTATTGTTTGAACTTTGTGAATTTTTGAAACAGGTTATTGAAACACGGAAGAGGAATTTTACAATGCGTTTGCTACACCAGTTGCTCCTGTTACAGCTGCTGAAACTGTTTATAGTGAAAATGAGACGGGAACTTATCAAAAACCGCCGAAGCTTATGTACATTGAGGATTTTAGAGGATGGCAAAATCGGTTTGAAAATTGGGTGCAAGCTTATAAATTTGATGCATGGTGTTCATTAGAGGTAGATTACGAGAAACCAAAAAATGAACGTGGTCTTGAAAAGGCTTTTAGTGAATATTCAGATGGTGAGAAATTGAAATATACAAGTGAAAAAATGATGATAAGTATTCTCCAACAAGCAGTTAAAGAAGATATCTTTGTTTTGCTTCAACATGAGGGTACTGCTAGATCAATCTGGACAGCGTTGATTAACAAGTTTAAGGGAAGTACTGATATGATAAAGAACAAAAAAGCTTTATTGAAAAAATCATTTGATATGTTTACAGCTTTTGAAAAAGAAACAACAAAAATGACTATTGACAGATATTGTCATTTGGTTCTGGAAATGGGAAGATTGGATATAAAGAAAGACGACGATGAATGGGTTGATAAGCTAGCCGATGCATTACCGCAGAATAAATGGGGAACATATTTGTTGATCTTGAAACACATGAGAAAATCTGAAAATATGAATCTGGCAAAGTTTATTCAGAAGATTGAAGAACATGAATTGGATATTCAGAAAAGTGCAATCATGAATAATCCAAATGCGCAACAAGATGTCAGTTTATATTATAGAGGAAATAAGTTTGAAACTACTTCAAGTCCGAAGATTAAAACTGCTTTCAATGCTGATAGTTCGTCTGGATCAAACAATAGCATAGTAACTCAGAGTGGTGGATATTCTTCATCGTTTTCAAGTTTTGATCCGAATTGCGCAACGCCAAGTCCTCAAAAACAAAATTCAACAAATTTGCAATGCAATATTACTTTGAACATTCAAAATGGTCAAAATATTTCTCCAGAAATAGCTAAGCAACACATGGCATCACTTGTGGCTATGTTAGAGTCGTATGAAAGCTTAATTGCTGGTCGTATTGGAAATCCGATGCTCACCAAAGAGGATTATGATCAGATTGATGCTGAAGAACTTGAATTGATGGACATCAAGTGGTGTCTAGCTAGTGCAGTAAGAAGAGCAGAAAAATTCACACAAATCACTGGAAGAGATGAGTTTCGTGAAATGGGTGCATCTCCAATAGGGTTTGATAAATCAAAGGTTACCTGTTTTCGTTGTAGAGAAAAGGAACATTTTAAGCGAGAATGTAAAAATAAAGAAGCAACTGGAAGACAAGATGGAAAGAATGATTTTTTTTATCAAAAATCAATTTTTCATCAGATCACACAACAACCATCATCATCTCGTTCAATTGAAGTTGAGAAAAAGAAAGCTTATCTTGTTAATCAAGATGATGAAAAAGTAGCAGAGGGTTTTAGCTGGGACAAATACATTCCTGCTAATTCAGGCCTGGTTGCTCGAATCTTGGAAGAACAAGAAATCAAATCTAAGCCAAAAAGAACAAAGATTTTCAAATCATCAGAAAGTGATGATGACACTGATGATGAGGAAGAATACATCAATACAGCTCGGAAAAATTTGGACTCACTCAGTTTTAATTTGTTTTTTGCAGATAAAATTGAATTGTTGAAAGAGAAAAGAGCAGCTCGACTGAAGAGAGAGTTGGAGGAATTGGAAGCAATAAAGATTGCTAAAGAAAAGGAAAAAATGGAAGTTGAAAAAGTAGAAGTTGAAGAAAATTCGACAGAGAAAGTTGATGATGAAAAATGTGAAATAAAAACAGTGTTTGATGAAGTACCAGGTATATTTGAAAAGGTTGTAGAGAAAGTAGTTGAGAAAATCGTTGAAGTTGAAAAGATTGTTGAAGTTGAGAAAATCATCGAAGTTGAAAAGATTATTGAAGTTACTAAACCTTGTCCGAAGTGTTTAACCTCTTGCAAAGACTGTACTGAGAAGGATAAGAAGATTGCTGAACTTGAAGAGATGAAAGAAAATTTACTGTTTGATGTGAAGTATGTGAAGGAGTCATATGATGTGTTGAACAAAACAGTAAATGGTCTAAAAAAGACAAATTCAGAAGTTGAGATTGTTATGACAAAAATGAGCTCAACATTAATGTCAAAGCAGAAGGTCATCAATGAGTATATTGAGGATTGTGCAAAACTGAAGCATGATTTGGAACTCGAATAGACTGAAAGTGAAAGAATCAAAAGATTGCTATTGAGTTATACAACTTGTGATTATTTGATTGATCGAGTTTATCCTGATGTTGCAGGTCTTGAAGCTTTTAAAGAACAAAAGAAGGAAGAAACGGATACTGGTAAGAAACAAAGTGTCAAGTATAACAAGTGTCTGCCCCCCGATCTATGAAAGTTATTCTCCCAGAAAGCCAAACGAGGAACGTTTAAATAAGGCTCTCAACATCAAATTAAAGTCTGAAACCATTGATGAGTTACCAGATAACATTGATGTTACATTCACAGCGTCTGACACTGATCATGAATCTGAGTTATTAAAGAAAGTGGTCGATCAGGTGTTGGATATGGATGAAGAGTCAAAGTCGGAGTCTAAATCTGAAAGTTCGAGTTCATCAGAAAAGAGTCCAAGTTCACCAGTCAAAAGGGTTTACAATAAAGAATTAATGTTATCAAAATCTAATTTGAATGACGGACCAATCAAATGGCATATACTTTGAATGATTCAGACAATTTATATTCTGATAAGGAATTTCCAATAAGAAGTGTCAAATCTGAAATGATCAAACAGGTTTTCAAACTAACAGAAATTAATATTTATGAAATAAAAGAATTTATTCTTCATGAAAAACCTAAAAAATACACTTCAAGGGTTCAATAGCGAGTAAACAAGAAAATGGGTTACGGTTGTGGTTATGTTTTTCAAAATAAACCAAACCATTACAGTAATTTCAAAAAGAAAGTTTTAGGATTTATTGTTCCAAAAAATTATAAAAATGAGAAACATTATAAACCAAAAACAAAATTTGTTGCAGGAGGAAGTTCTGAAGAAGAGCAGAAGAAACCATTCTTGAGCCAGTCAAATCAAGAATTTTGTGCTGAAAGAAAGAAGAATTTGAATAAATTTTCACCAAGAGTTGACAGAAGAAAATGTTTCAAATGTCACAAGATTGGACATATTGCTTGGAACTGTCAACAGTTCAACAACACAAAACAGGGAGTTTCTTTTAACTCAAAATTGAAAGAAAAATGTGTTGATGAAAAAAAAAACAACCAACTGAGAAATCTAAAGTGTTTGAAAATTCGACTTTTGAAACTGGTGAAAGTTCAAAACGTTTTTACAAAATAAAAGTTGATTTGAACAAACAAAGATGGGTTGTTAAAACAGAAAGTAGTTCTGACAATGAATCTGATTCCATAAAATCAGAGGAGTCATTTGTTGAGAAAAGTGAGAAGAATTCCGTTCCAGAGATGAATGATGAAAATTTTCCGCAATTGTCAAGAGAAAATTTGAAGTCAAATGGTAAGATTGAGATTTCAGATCAATTCTTTGCTGGTAAGAAAGAATTTGATGCTGGAAAAGTGTTTAATGGAAAAGTTAAACATATTTTCGAAAATATGTTTGATGGGAAAGTGAAGGGTGCAAAAGAATTTTACCAATAAAAAAGATGGTGGGATAGATGTGAGTCAAAATCACCCAAGGCCGGTCATGCTTGGGTGACAAGTTTTTCAAACTAAAATTTTGACTTGCCGGAGCTCTCAGGTTGGTAAGTGTGGAGCAGGTATCAGCATCTTTCTAGAATTTTGTTTGTTTGTAATAACTTACAAGTGGTAAATCAGGGACATTAAGTTGTACTTGATTTTCTACAAGTGGTATTTGTTGATTGAACTTAAAACTGTTATAGTTTTCAAAAGGTTGATAATAAAAGAACAAGGTGATGAAACCCCAACGAAACTAATTTTCCGAAAAAACCATTTGATTAAAACAAACTTAAGTGTTTTGAAATCACAATGGGAAAATAGTTTGATGTCAGGGGAAGTTCTGATTGTTTACGCCAAGTGGATGACGAATTGAAGTAATTCGAATCAGTTGTCACTTTATCTTGTATAGTTTGTTTTCAAATTTCCTTTAAATGATTTTGAATTTTAGGGGGAGTAAGAAATTTCAGAAAATCCAAAAACATTAGAAAATTTGAAAAAGCCAAAAACATGATAAAATGAAAAATAAGTTTTGTTGTGGAAAAGAGGAAATGATAGTACATCAGTGGACTATCACAACACGCTAAAGAATTGGAAAGTCAAAATGTGATAAACGATCTCACTGATGATATGCCAGTAGGTTTTTACACATTTAGTAGATTGTGTCGAGATATAAACCTAAATTTCAAACTTACTTATATCGTGGGGAACATCTCTCGGATATATGGGTAACCCCCGAAATCTTGTTTGAAAGATCCCTCTTTCTGAGATACTAGGTCTTTATGCTCAGTGATATCTGGGGTATTATCCCGGGACTTCTGATTTTGCGGAAGCAATGGCCTAGTCCCCGTATAATACTTTTCGCTTGCTTGAAATATAGCACCACCCTCAGCATAAAAAATGATGAAACATTGCAAAATGCTAATCATGTGTTGTTGAAGAAAAGATTCTCTAAATGGAACACACCTAAAGTCGAAGCCATCATCTCTCTGATTTTGCGGAAGCAATAGCCTGAGCTCTCATGGCCGTCGCATTTAACCCTTTACAGATATCATCTAGGTATACTCACCTGTAAGACTGAATATTGGGATCTGGATACAGGAGTATATTCTGAGGTGGGACACACGAATAAGTTTTAAGTCTCTAAAACACTAATCTCGTATCTCGAAACAGTTGAACTTTGTGTGAAAATTTAAGTGGATCAGTATACTGACAATCTAAGTGAATCGTTTAGAACTTAAAATGTTTAAAGCTTAACGGTGCTGGTGATGTGTCTCAGAAAATGATATGATCCTCTTACACAAACTCACAAAAATATTGTTTGTAAATATTTCTTTACTACATTTCTTTAATATAAAAAATCCAAAAAGATGTTCAGAGTGTTTTAGCATAAAATTTGAAAAATACAAAAAGATTTTCGACAACTGATATTGAAAAGCAGATTTTCAAAATTCCAAGTGCTAAACATGATGAACAACAAGGTTGGGAGAGTCTGTTGAAATGAAAAATGTTTTTGAAACGATTAAATGGTTCATTCAGTTGAAACCAAATTTGAATGTGTCGTATACAAGTGGTTAAGAGAATTTGTGAAATGTCATATTATTACAAGATGATGTTTTGAATTTATTTATACAAGTGGTAAGCAGAAAAGTTTAAATTTGTCAAATTTTAAATTTGTGAAATTTACTTTGAGGTAGAGAATATGCAGGTTATGGCTATGAGAGAGCCAGGTTGAGATTTTAAAATATGTGAAAGCCAGACTGCGATCCTAATCATTCTTTAAGGGGGAGTCTGATGATGAAGAGCTTAAGGACTCAAGAGATCTGATCAAGAGAATTAGAGTGAGATAATAGCCAGGTGGAGATCCTGGAGTCGAAAAGAAGAGAGGATGAAGGATGCTTACTCTGTCAGATAATTTAAAAGAGCCCGAAGACTGATAAAGACAGAAGATTGTGAAGACTCGACACCGAAGACTTCGTCAACATTCGAGCGGGAGTCTGTTGGTACATACGTCTGTCGACTTCGTCTTGTATCGAGTCTTGTAATAGAAATTTTAGATCAGGGCACGTTGTACGAGAAAACAGGGTTTTAGGGTTGAAAGTTGGTTTCGCACGAAATGAACTTGTGCTATTTCGCACGAAATACCTGTTGTCTATTTCGTACGAAATATCCTCCCCTATAAATAGCTATCATACTGATTCATTTGTAACGTTCGTGATTCCGGTACCTAAGTGCTGCCGACGTGTCTACTGATCTGTAAACGTGTTATATCAATAAAACAAGACAATTAAGTGTGAATCAAGCTGTTACAAAGTCTAATCAATGAATTCCGCCTCTGTTTAGATCGAGAACTCTTCTGATCGACTCATTTTGATCGTCTCACAATCCTACAATACTTGAAAAAACCGTAGGGTTAAACAAAAAAGAGTGGGCCGATAAATTAGACGATGCTTTATGGGCTTTTCGAACTGCATATAAAACAACAATAGGATCAACCCCATATAAGCTTGTCTATGGAAAAAGTTGTCATTTGCCGGTAGAAATAGCGCACAAAGCCTACTGGGCAATTAAAAACGTAAACTTAGACTTAGAAATAGCCGGTAAAAATCGATTTTGTCAATTAAATGAATTAGACGAACTAAGGAACCACACATATTCTAACTCCGAAATTTATAAGGAAAGAATGAAAAATCTGCATGATAAACACATTAAACCTAATGAATTTCGGGTAGGAGATCAAGTTGTATTGTTTAATTCACGACTTCGGTTATTTCCTGGTAAATTAAACTCTAGGTGGTCGGGACCTTTTTCCATCACCCACATTTTTCCACACGGTGCAATCGAAATTAAATCTCGGAATGGAATCCCATTCAAAGTCAATGGCTAAAGCTTTACAAAGGGTTTATGTAACACCCCGAAAAATATAAAACTTTATATTAGGATTATAAAGTATAAATAAACGAGAATTTACTAACTAGGAATTTTTAACCTAGTTAGTTACAAGTCTAGAAATAACTTAAAGTAGGGTTAAAAGCAACCAATTTAAATGTTGATCAAAGTGGAGGGGCTTAAGTTGTAACAATTGAAACTTAATTGTTATTAAACAAATAAAACAAACCAAACACCCCCAAAAGGAGGTGTCTGGTCGATTAGAACAAGCATGGGCGACACCCCCACCTTCAAACCCTAAAATCCTACTTAAACTCTCAAATTGGAGGTGCAAATCTGGTCCAAACGAAAATCCAAGCTTAGAATCGTGATCCTCATCGCAAGAGGATTACAAGGTATGTAAAATTTAAGAAAAACTCTTAACTTGAAATTCTCATGAATTGGGAAAAATCTGAAATTCTAGTTGCATGTGTGTATTATGATGATTAGGAACAACTATAGTGTCTAGGGACAAAACCCTAGACAAATTGAAGTTGAAATCATAAGAAAATTTGGTGAATCCATGAACACCATTGTAGGTGATTAGTGGGTTATGTGTAATTTGATGAACACTAGGAAATAGATTGTTAATCTAGTGTAATTTGACAATTTTGAAGTGATTCCAGAAAATTTGAAGTTATCAATCATGTAAAAAGGTTGAATGATGTGAAATTAGGGCTAAATAATAAACTAGAGATTTGATGTTTAAACATGTAAAAATCTGCCCATGAAGTGTTTGTAGAAATGCCTCTATGAAGGCTTAAAACTGAAATTTCAAGTTAAAACGCATAATCATGATGTTTGGTGTATTATGCGAATTATGATTTAAAGAGAGTTCTAAACACTTCATAAATGAACTCTATAGGAACGGGCGCAGGAGCGTCAAGCGGACAAGCGGGTGGCGAAGCACGTTTGAAGGGCATACTTTGAAGGTACGTAAGTTTATTGGTTACATTAAGCGAGTTGTTGATAAGTTTCGTAAATCTTATTGTTGAATCTAAATCTGCGTTGAGTTTATATTGATTATGGTTGGATGTGAATTAATAGACTTAGTATAGTAAACGAACCAATTGGTAGTCATCATAAGTGGATGGTTCCACAAGATGAGCCAACGGGTCTATTAGTTGTGAAAATGGTAGTTTTAAACGTTTTAGTAATCGATAATGGCGAAAATAATCAAAAAGGCATTAAACCATGAAATTGGTAAGAAATGCGGGTGATAATAAGCCCCGGAGGTTGGGCATAAGGCGCCATAGGTTTATTAGTTAAATGGTAGTAAAATGTGTAAGGTTAGAATGGGTCGAATAATTACATAGTGACATATGGACTTTCGGTCTGTAAATTAAATTTTGGGTATCAAATTTATAATAGTTATGTCGGTAATGAATTTACAGACATATAGGAAGAAAAATCACTTAAAACGGACTTACGAGTCAAAAGATATGCACATTTTAAGTTAAAATCTGAGTTTTCCGGAGCTGGCAGAAAGTGCAGCTCACAAAACATGAGCTGCTGGAAAACCTGATCCCCCGCGCCACACGGAAGACGACCAGAATTATGCCGCGACACGCGGGAGGTTCTCGCGGCCCGCGTAAGACCTCTCGCGGGGCGCGAGCGGCCCGGATCCGAATTTTTCATTTGTTTTCAATAGTTTTGACCCTAGATTTCAATTATACATGTTTTAATATTGTCAAAACTAACCTTTGATGTGGTTTTGACATTAGGTCATGTTGGGGAACTTACGGATGGCGATCAAGCATATGATGAAGAACCGAACACTGCATTTTGAAGCTTCCGCAATGTTATTAAATCTTTACTAGTCTTTGTGTATGGGTTGTAAACAATTGTTAAACAACTTTTGAAATGTTTTTAACTTAGTGTAGTAGACTATGGTTATGCTACATGTGAACTTTTTGTACAAAATTTATGTTAAGTAAGGAACTTTTATTTACAAACGGTATAATCTATTATTAAAATCAAGTGAAAATTTAAGGGTGTTACAGTTTATTGAGGATGAAGAGGAAGAAATCTCGCTATAAGCTGCCGAAGAATGAAACGAAGGTTCAAGCATCAACATCATATCTTGCAAGATACGAACATCGGAAAAGCATCTAAATCGGTAAGATTTCTAAAACCAAGCTTCGGTAAACAGGGCATTCACACGTGCATTTATGTTAAAAAAAATTCTTAAACTTTTGCCCGCCTAAGGGGTCGTGACCAGCCGACACGGGGCCGTGTCCGCGCAACTATCAGGGATAAAACCCCTTTTTCTTTCATTTTCTCATTTCAACACGCCCCGTTTCCCCAAGAACTCTCTAGTTCCGGTGAAATTTTCTGCAGCTTTCAACGTTCCCCAGACTTCTAACAACGTCAAGGTATGATTCTATCACTTTAATTAGTTAGATTAATCACTTGCATGTAGTTTAACATAAAAAATTTGGGAAAAATCTAGAGTTCTTCAACTTGAACCGAATCAAACCTCAAATTTTTGCTTAGATCTGTTAGTATTAGTATAGATGCATCTTATAGGAAGTAAATCAACTTGTATTGTTTGTAGATTTGCCCGATTTCTCACAAAAACCTCAAACCCTTGTTTTTTTTAATCGAAAAAGATGAAATTGAAGGGGTAAACGGTTTGTTTTGGGAAAAACGGCACTTGGAGTTTCATTTTCAGGGAAAACCGCCCCTACTGGACCAAAAAATTTCAAGTTTTCGGGACCGGGTCGAAAAATCAAATTTTTGGGAAACAGACGCCTGAGCACGGGGGCGTGTCCAGCTATTTTTCAGCGAACATGGGGCGTGTCCATGCTTAAACTTGTTAGATCTAAGCTTCTAACAAGCTATTTCTCAAGTTCACATAAAGGTTTTTCAAGTTCATTTTCAAGTTTAACCATGGATCTTTCAAGATCCATGCTTAAACTTGTTAGATCTAAGCTTCTAACAAGCTTTAACATGATGGATCTAAACATAAACACAAGATTCAACAACAACAACTTCATCACATACATCAAACATCACTAAAATCACTTGTTTTTCTTTAGATTATGTTAGATCTTCATATCTTCATCATTTAAAGTTTAGTTTCTTAGATGGTGTAACTTGTACATAACACTAACATGAAGTAAAATAGAGTTTAGTATGCTTACTACTAGCTCTAGTGGCTAGGGAGGTGGCACAACAAAGAAGATGATGATGATGATGATGATGATAGAAGAGTATGAGAGGTTAAAATCTCCACAAGGTGGTCCTTCAACTTATAGCACTTCAAGCCTTCTTAGATAACCTTCTAACACCTTAATATAACCTTGGATTGCTTGGTTGATGATTGAAAATGGTGGATGTATACGTATGTATGTAGGGCCCAGACGTAGAAGAAGAGAGGAGAGAAAGATGAGTTTGAATATGAGAATGATGGTAATGAGTGAAGTCTTATAGTTCTAGGTCTTTTATCCCCCAACACTTCTTTATCCATAAGGTTATATGTTTAATATCTTGGAACAATTGAAATATTATAATCAAAAGTTGTGGGGCCATGTTTGGGGCCGGTTACATAAGGGGTGGGGGGGGGGGGGTAAATTGTAAGAATTTGGAAGTTGAGGGTTATAAGTGTAAGTTAGAAGGTTTATGTAATATTAAGTGTGTTTATGTGTTTTTATGATTTTTAAGGTGTTTTATTGTGACAACCCGTATTTCCAAGGTTAGTGTCGCTTAAATTCCACAAATCTTCAGCGTGTGTTTTTACGTTAAAATACTTGTCTTGTACTGTTTAGATTAGTTAGGTGTGCATGTTTACACGAAACCAACAAACACTTCTACGTGTCGCGTATCTAAACACTTAATGGGCCGCAATCTCGCTTAACATACATACGTTTGGGTCCGCGGTCGCATATTGCTGACCGGACCTTAGGTCCACGAAACCAGGGCCCAATCTGATTCCGCACACCCACTACATCACGTTAGAGTTAAGGTAATTGGGCCGATCATTTTGTGTTTATCAATTGTTATTCTTGGCCTTCTATGTGGCCACAAGCCCAAATCGAACTACTGCCTATCCCTTATTTACGTAGAATAACACATGATTCCACAACTTTTATACAAACCCTATTCTTCCTAAACCAACCATCGACGGCAGCAGATACCTTCCAAGCATCATTCCTTCTGGCCGAAACCCCCTCTTGGTTAGTGGATTCATGTCACATTACTTTTAATTGTAAATTGTTATCATGCTAATTCTTATCGGTGGATTTGATTTGTGTGCAATTATAATTAACATCAAACGAATATATAGATGTATACGCCCTATCGAAATATAACCAAATATCATGTGCATGATCTATATTGTTTATATGTTGAGTGTGATATGTTGGATTATGCTTAACAGGAATTGCATGCAATATGTGATATGTTGAATTATACCCAATATGTGAACAGTTTGTTTAGCAACTAGGTTTGGTTTTGATTATTTGTGATCTTGAACAAATAACTCGAGTTAGTGAACTTCAATCAACTATTGCGCCGAGTTGTCATTTGATCCATCTGGTCGAAGACACGGTCGTGATTAGGGCCATACATCAGCCTGTTTATAAGTTGCAAGGTTATTAACTTGTGTGTATGTTTTGATGTGATATAATTAATAATCGTGATGTGGTATTAGTGACATAAGATAGGAGCGATGAATGGTATGTTGTGTGACTTGATTGGGCATATAAATCTCGAACAAAAGGGAAGATGCTACACTTGTGATTATGATTCGGTAAGGGTAACAAGGTATTGGACTTGGGCCACATACATCAATGAACTTAGTTTGGGCTGCTTCATATGATAAACAAATAATCTAGCTAGTGGGCTTCGTGAATCAAATAACTGGGCCAGGGTAAGTATGGGCTCGGAAACACTATCGATACACTGATCTTGGGCTGTTTCTGTTTGGGCCACACCTGGAAACTGGACTCAGTTACAAGCAACCGAGGCCACCTCGTTCGGATGGGCTGTAAGTTAACCAGTGCGTTTGGGCCGCACCAATATATAGGGGTATGTTGGGCCGGCTGGACTATTGGGTGATTTGCATACAATAAGCATAAACTACAAATATTTGACAACATGAAATCGTGACAAGTAATAATTGGGTCTTGTGGATATATGCATAAACCTCATGGAAATTGTAGCGTTTTTTTTTTGTTGTGAACGTACTATAATTCAGATGCTTGCTATGACATGCGTGATGAAATGTGCTTGATTATTTATTGCTTGAATATTACGTGTATCTGGATACGCGAATTGTGAATTCATGAAATTGACTGACTCTGTTAACCACGATAGGATTTGATTAATCAACTGTAACATGAGCTTTTAGTCTAACCGAGCCAACCGAAGGTGAGTTCACTACTTTTGAGCATGCGTCCCAGTGGTTGGGACAGTCAGTGGGTATCCCGGGGAGGGATAAATCTTTTGGGTAAAACTGGTATATTGAATAATATTCTCATCCTATCACTCTTAAGTCCCATCTTTTGTTACCGGGGTGGTAACGGGGTATTAGTTGGTAGCGCTACTTAGGTTCGGCACCCTCACGCCGTACCGGGGAGGACGGTTATGAACTAATTACCCAGTCGGGCCCAGTGCTTTGATAGGAGCACTGGGGAAAGGGCAAAACATACATCAGGAGCCGTCTTGTTTATCATCGAGATATTATCAATATTACTTTGCTTTTGTTAATGAACTGGAATAAACACTTGGTAACAACGTTTTCATAAACTGTGAACTCGCCAGCTTTGTCTGATACACTTGTTGCATGCTCGTAGGTTGATAGGCTTCTTGGTCTTGGATACTTGCTGTCTGGAGTAGCAGAGGTAGTCATGGGTCGATTGGAGAAATTGATTTGATTGAATTCTTGTTACTATACCTTAGTTTTAAACAGTTTAACTTTAGTTGTTATTTGCTTCCGCTGAACGTCTTGGTTTTCGTATAAACTTGATGATGGTATTTTAATAATGATTGAGAACTTTATTTCGAAACTTGTGTGGGTTCAATGTAATTAGTGGCTCAGTGTCGGCACGTCACACGCCCATCAGGGACACTCTCTAGGTGGTATTTTGGGGGTGTGACAGTTTGGTATCAGAGCCACTTGTTATAGTGAACTTGGTTTTAAAACGTTTTTATAAAACCAGACTATAACCGAACAGATCCGAAATCGACCATGACACTCATCTCCGGACTGCAAGGTTCGTTTCTCGTTTACTATTGCATAGTATATCTAGTGTTTGCTTATGAATAACATCACACGTGAATGCACACTTAGCACTCCAGTATGAACTTCTATGTTACCAACCCATGTTACGTGTTCTAAGAGTGCGACTCTTCTTGAACTTTCATGATCTATGTTGTGGCGTCATCTGTCTTATTGCTCGAATTCGGGGAACCTTTTAGCGTGAGTTAAAAGGCACTGAGATAAGCATGCAAATTGCCTTATTATTATGGGTGCACACATAATAATAATGTGGGGTGCATGTGAGTCCCAGTGAGGCTTAACGAGTGTGAGAGGGGTTCCGCTCTGTTAATTGATGTTATATTAGAACTCAACAGTCTATAGGAGTCATAGCAGTGATTGTCTCCTACTCGAACATGATCTTTTCACCCCTTTCTGAATCCTTACGAATCTTGATGTTATCGAGTATCACCTGATCACACATCTGAACGCCTAGCGAACTGTGTAGAATGTTAGGTGCTAGTACGAATGTCCCTGAGTTGGATGGCTCAGCGTCAACTGATTGGACTATACTTTCCTCACTTATCTTTGTTTGCTGGAACTTGACGTATTGACGCTTAGATCCTGAAGTGCGACCACTTCTGTAACACTCTAACAACATACCGTGTATCACTTCATCAACTTGCAAGATCGATGGACAAGAGGATGAGCGTAGTGCCTTACCAACCTCAGTATTGGGACGACCCCGATTACCGATAACGAACACCAGCAAATTGACTTTAAACGAACTCTTAACCCTGGCCAGCGAATCATGGGAGTCAACTCCTACGAATCAATCGGGACATAAGCGATGACAAATGACTATAGAGTGGAATGTGTAACTTCCCACACAGTGAGTAGTGCCTTAGTACGTGACACGGAACGTGAAAGATGTACCCTGTTGGTGAAATGTCACAAGACCCCGTTACAAGCAGCGGCATTAAGGGCAACAATCACGGCGACATTGAGGCGCTCGTAACCATAGCTTATAGTATGAAAACGAAGGTGCCTACGACATGGATTGGTCGTTGTTAAATCAAGACGACATACAACCAAGGGAACGACGACGATACTGGAAATTCTTGTAACGAAAACAACAACCACTGGGAACGATACTCGTGGAAGGGCATTTAGGAATGGCGTGGGTGACGCCAGGATAATAGCAACATGGTAGCTGGTATGGGTAGCAAATCGCTTCGTCTCTGTTTTGTTCAACCCTGACGCTTCTTGAAGTCGAACCTGTTGTGGAATTGACTAAGGGCAAGATAATCGAAACCTCATAGGTTTGTTGGGATGCAAACTCGACCTTGTGGGACAAGCGTTCAACATCGGCCTACCTTCTACTACCCCTAATGGTTACAATGCAGTAGTTAGTGTGGATTGGTTATTCAGAAATCGCACAGACATACCTTGTGAGGAGAAAATTTTGTGTGGAGAATCGTTATTTGTTCTAAAGCGTCAGGGTGGTGCAAAGGTTAGCGCCATTTCAGCTATGAAGGCCAGAAGTGTCTACGGAGGGATTACTCCGCTATAATAGCAACCGTTACTGATGTTTGGGCTAAGGAAAAGGGATCGAGGATCCACCAATTGTTCGTGATTTCACTCAACTTGCTACTTGATGAACTTTCAGGTTTACTTCCACCACTGATTAGGTAGAGTCTCAGATTGATCTCACGACCAGAGGCAGCCTTGGTTACTCGTACTCCTTATTTTCTGGAGTCTGGGAAGTTGCAAGAACTGTCCAACCAACTACAGGATGGGAGCTCTATTGATATAGCTCCTCATTTTGGGGAAACACGCTCTATTGTGGAAACAAAGGACGAGTTCTTTTGTACGTGTACTGATCATCCAGAACTCAGCAAGGTGGCAGTCAAGAACCGTTTGCTTCGGTCATATATTGGCAACCTGTCGACTAGTGCAAGGGACAAGCTTCATTCTAGGATTGGCTAACGAACGAGCTATCGTCAGAAGGAAGTCCAAGGGGAGGATGTTCATAAAACGGTATATCAAACGCAATGCGGTCATTGCGACCTTGTATTCCATGACCTTTGGGATTAACCAACACACTGGCAGCTATATGGATCACATGAATCGGCCGTGCTTATTGAGGACGTTTTGAATCATTACCAGGAGAAAGGAACAACATGGACGACATATGTATCTTATTTTAGAGCTCCTGAGGGAGGAGCCACTCCGCACAGAGTCTTGAAAAATGTGACTCCTGGATTCGAGGAGTACATTTTTGGTCATGTAATCAACGATGTGGAGAAGTACACGTGGACCTCGCTAAGACCCGTTTTGGTTAGAAACTGATCGATACCAGAGATCCCTTCGAGGATGCAGCAATTTCTTGGTATCACTAGATGCTATCGCAGATTCATCACAGGATTCTCGAAGATCGCGCAACTTAGATCTCTTCAGCACAGTGAGGTGTTGTGTTCGTGGAAGACAAAACAGGAGGACGTCTTTTCAGCTTCTGAAACCCAACCCTGCAACGCACTAAGCATCATTTCTATCTGAGGGAACCGATGATTTGGCGGTGTAACATGATGGTTCGAATCAGAGTCCCAGTTACACATCGATGCAACATGAGAAGGAGATGGCCCAGGTGGTGGATTTACAGGAAGAACTGCACGAGTCACGACCTGCGGTGGAAGCCATAGTCTTTGAATTTGAATTGGAGGCATTACTTGGACGGTACCGAATGCACCGCTTAGACCGATCACAAGGGCCTCCCGTGTACCCTGGCTACGAGAGAGTTAAATCAGTTAACGGCATCGCTGGATGGAACTTTTGAACGAATACGACCGTGAAACCTGGACGCGCACGAGCTTTGCAACTCGATATCCACTCTAACATACCTGATCAGACTCGCCTTGCTCAAATTGAAGAACTGGAGGAAGAGAGTTCTCAAGATTGACCCATGTGGGGCATAGGGAAGAACCTTTGGCAGGTCGGACGATATTCGCTACCTCGTGGAACGAATGTGTATCTCGTTATACGACGACTGGAGGAAACTTGTGCTGAGCAAGCACACCGACCTCGGCATTCCACTAGTCTGGGTTTGATAGGAAATATTAGAATCTTAAGCTTTGTATTGATGACCGGGCAGGAAGGCCCACATAGCGATATTGGTGAACGATGTTTGACTTGTGCGAGAGTCAAGGTGGAATAGCAGGAACCCTCTGGGTTGTGCCAGCAACCAAAAACTCCCATTTGGAAATGGGAGCAGACTGCCACGGATTTTGCTACTGGCCTACCAAAAACTCGAAACGGAAACAATATCACCTAGGTGATCGTTGATTGTCTCATGCTACCAGCACACTTCCTTGCAATCAAGAAAACTGACAAGTCTTCACAGTTGTGAATGTTCCTCTGAGAGAGGAGGCTTTTAGGCATGAGGTACCAACTCCTGTTACCGCTGAATTTGATCTATGCAGGCAATACACAACACCCTTGACTCACGTCTAGACATGAGTATTGCTTATCACTGAAGGATAACCGGACAAAGTAATAAACCATCCTGGCACACGAAGACATGCTGCGAGCATGTGCATGACTGACTTGGTGAAATTGGGAGGACTCATACCCTTGGCTGAGGTCTACCGTAACTGTCACCATTCTAGTATTCAAACAGCTCTGTTTAAGGCATTACATGAGCAGTAACGTTAAGCTTTTGTTGGATTAGAGTAGGGTGACAACCTAATCACAGGTCTAGGACCTGTACTCAACACCCCTGGAAAGATTGACCGGATCTGAAATCGTTGGCGGCAACGCATGTCTGTCGGAATAGCCGATAAGCTTAGGAAATACTGGGAGTTCGCTGTAGGCGATCGTGTCGTGTTGAAAATCACGCCCTAGGAAGGTCTGGTACACTTGGGAAGCGTGGCAAGCTTAATTCATGTTACGTTGAGTTATTAAGAATTCTGGAAAGAAGAGGTCATATCGTTTACAAACTCCAGTTACCTGACGAATTGAGTAATGTACATGATATCCTTTATGCCTCGAATCTATGGCAGTGTTTGTTCGATGGAACGTTTGTGATACCTTTTACTACAATCTAGGGTTGACGACAAGTTGCAGTTGTCGAGTAATCTACCTAAAACATGGACCAAGAGGTCAAGGTGTGTAAACATAGTCGTATTCCGATTGTGAGAGTTCGTTGGAACTCACGACGTGGGCCGGAGTCCACGTGGGAGCGTGAAGATCAGATGAAAATCAAGTATCCTCATCTCTTTCCTGTTGACCAATCTAATTCTGGTACTACTGGTGAATTTCGGGGCGAAATTCCATTTCAAGTTGGGGATGATGTGGCACCTGAGTAAAATCCGCAGTAACCTTGATTTTCTCACTTCATTCCTTTGTACTACTTGTCAAATTTCGGGACGAAATTTCTTTCAAGTTGGGGATGATGTGACAACCCATATTTCCAAGGTTAGTGTCGCTTAAATTCTACAAATCTTCAGCGTGTGTTTTTACGTTAAAATACTTGTCTTGTACTGTTTAGATTAGTTAGGTGTGCATGTTTACACGAAACCACTAAACACTTCTACGTGTCGCATATCTAAACACTTAATGGGCCGTAATCTCGCTTAACATACACACGTTTGGGTCTGCGGTCGCATATTGCATACAATAAGCATAAACTACAAATATTTGACAACATGAAATCGTGACAAGTAATAATTGGGTCTTGTGGATATATGCATAAACCTCATGGAAATTGTAGCGTTTTTTTTTTTTTGTTGTGAACGTACTATAATTCAGATGCTTGCTATGACATGCGTGATGAAATGTGCTTGATTAATTATTGCTTGAATATTACGTGTATCTGGATACGCGAATTGTGAATTCATGAAATTGACTGACTCTGTTAACCACGATAGGATTTGATTAATCAACTTTAACACGAGCTTTTAGTCTAGCCGAGCCAACCGAAGGTGAGTTCACTACTTTTGAGCATGCATCCCGGTGGTTGGGACAGTCAGTGGGTATCCCGGGGAGGGATAAATCTTTTGGGTAAAACTGGTATATTGAATAATATTCTCATCCTATCACTCTTAAGTCCCATCTTTTGTTACCGGGGTGGTAACGGGGTATTAGTTGGTAGCGCTACTTAGGTTCGGCACCCTCACGCCGTACCGGGGAGGACGGTTGTGAACTAATTACCCAGTCGGGCCCAGTGCTTTGATAGGAGCACTGGGGAAAGGGCAAAACATACATCAGGAGCCGTCTTGTTTATCATCGAGATACTATCAATATTACTTTGCTTTTGTTAAAGAACTAGAATAAACACTTGGTAACAACGTTTTCATAAACTGTGAACTCACCAGCTTTGTCTGATACACTTGTTGCATACTCGCAGGTTGATAGGCTTCTTGGTCTTGGATACTTGCTGTCTGGATTAGCAGAGGTAGTCATGGGTCGATTGGAGAAATTGATTTGATTGGATTCTTGTTACTATACCTTAGTTTTAAACAGTTTAACTTTAGTTGTTATTTGCTTCCGCTGAACGTCTTGGTTTTCATATAAACTTGATGATGGTATTTTAATAATGATTGAGAACTATATTTCGAAACTTGTGTGGGTTCAATGTAATTAGTGGCTCAGTTTCGGCACGTCACACGCCCATCAGGGACACTCTCTAGGTGGTATTTTGGGAGTGTGACATTTATCACCATAACTAGCTTTATATCATAAAAACAATGCTTCTATTCTAGTTTTGATGTTTTGGGTAATGTTCGGTTATTCGTTCGGTTATCGGTTCGTTAAAGTGCTAAATTGCGCAATTTTACTAGGTATGAAGTACCTTTTGTGACAGTTTTCATTCCTGACACTTTACAAGTTATTCTGGACACTAAAACATCAATTTTGCATATTATTTCAATGTTTAAATGCTATTTTATTGTTGAATTATGCTGAATTCTGCAGAATTCAGCATTTAAAGTGAGTTTCGGGTGCCTTTTAGTTCTTGTTTTAGCTTCCGGAAAGTGTATATGTTAATCCTTGTACCCACACTTGGGTTTTAATGTATTTTTAATGCTGGACCTACTCCTAGGCCCTAACTCTATTGTCTGATTGTGTTCTACAGAAAAGCTGACACAACTTGTCTTACCGGTGAGTTTACTAGTCTTTCTGACTCAACGCTTTATGTAACGCACTATGCATTATTTGAAGTATAAAACATGCATGAATTCATATGGGAAGCAAGTAAGCACATAATGTTGACATTTAAGCACATAATTGCAGGAAATAAATAATGAATAAAATAGTACGGAAATTACCGGGTTTTGTGCCAGTTGTCACAGTCTCCCCCGTTAATAGAATTTCGTCCCGAAATTCAAGCTGAGTTATCTCTCACGGGAGCTTTCTCGAATAAATGGGGGTACTTGGCTTTAAACTGGTCCTCACATTCCCAAGTGTACTCAGGCCCATGTTTAGAGTTCCAACATACTTTAACAAGTTTAATGCGACTCCTCCTTGTTTTCTGGATCTTCCAGTCCATGACCTCAACAGGCTCTTCTGTAAATCGGAGTTTGTCGTTGATATGTACCTCATCCGTAGGGATGATAACTGTTTCCTGGGTTGGACTCTTTTTGAGGTTTGACACATGGAACGTATCATGTACGTCATTCAGTTCCTCCGGTAACTCCAATTTGTACTCTACGGTACCAATCTTTTCCAAGATCTTGAATGGTCCAATGTATCGTGGATTCAACTTTCCACGTTTCCCGAACCTTTCTACACCTTTCCAAGGTGAGACCTTCAACAACACTTTGTCTCCCACCTCAAAGGCTAACGGCTTCTGTCTACGATCAGCGTAGCTCTTTTGTCGATCACGAGCCGCCTTGATACGGTCTCGGATTTGAACGATTTTGTCAGTTGTTTCTTGAACAAGTTCGGAACCAATCAATTGTCTACCTCCAGCTTCTGCCCAACACAACAGTGAGCGACACTTGCGGCCATATAGAGGTTTGAACGATGCGGATTTTATGCTCGTATGATAACTGTTATTATAAGAAAACTCTACCAAAGGTATGTGAGTATCCCAGCTGCCGCCTAGATCCATTACACATGCGAGAAGCATGTCTTCCAGAGTTTGTATGGTTCGCTCGCTCTGGCCGTCTGTTTGCGGATGGAAGGTCGTGCTTAGATCCAATTGAGATCCAAAGGCCTCTTGGAAGGATTGCCAGATCCTTGATACAAAACGTCCATCTCTGTCTGATATTATCGAAATCTGCACTCCATGACGTGCCACAATTTCTTTAAGATACAGCTCAGCAAAGTTTCCCATGCTATCTTTCTCCCGAATTGGTAGGAAGTGTGCAGACTTTGTTAATCGATCAACTCTTACCCATATCATATCATGCCCTCTGGGGGTCCTGGGTAATTTTGTTATAAAATCCATCGAAATTTGCTCCCACTTCCGTATGGGAATTTCAGGTTGTTGCAGTAGACCTGATGGTTTTTGATACTCGGCCTTAACCTTAGCGCAGGTTAGGCACTTTCCACCGTAAGTAGCAACGTCGTTCTTGAATTTGGCCCACCAATAGTATTCCTTCAAGTCTTGATACATTTTGTCCGATCCTGGGTGGATCGAGTATCTTGACTTGTGAGCTTCATCAAAGATCATCTCTCGAATACCGCCATAGAGCGGAACCCAAATGCGTCCCATAAAGTACAAGGTTCCCTCTTCATTTGGCACCAATTGTTTCTCCATACCTCAGAGATATTCAGCTTTAAAATTCTCCTCCTTAAGGGCTTCTTGTTGTGCATTATGAATGTGTGATGTAAGATTTGTCCGAATCGTCATCTCCAAGGCTAAAACCCTTAAGGTCTTAACCCTTTCTTTTTGGCTCAAGGCGTCCGCTACCACGTTCACCTTTCCAGGGTGGTACTTGATTTCACAGTCGTAATCATTTAGCAACTCAACCCATTGTCGCTGACGCATATTTAATTTTTTCTGATCAAATATGTGCTGCAAACTCTTGTGGTCTGTGAAGATAGTACATCGAGTACCGTACAAATAATGCTGCCAAATCTTCAAAGCAAATATCACCCCGCCTAGCTCAAGGTCATGGGTGGTATAATTCTTCTCATGAACCTTCAATTGTCGTGATGCGTAAGCGATAACCTTGTGGCGTTGCATGAGTACGCAACCCAAACCTTGATGCGAAGCATCAAAGTATACCACGAAGTCTTCAGTGCCTTCGGGTAGCGATAGTATCGGTGCATCGCATAGCTTGTCCTTGAGGAGTTGGAAGGCTTCTTCCTGCTTGTCTCCCCAATCATACTTCTTGTCTTCTGCATAAGGGAAGTTAGCGGTTGGACAATTTTTGAGAAATTCTCAATAAATCTTCGGTAATAGCCCGCTAATCCCAAAAACTGTTGAACTTCAGTCGGTGTCTTGGGGGCTTCCCAATTCTTGATAGCTTCGATTTTTTTGACGGATCTACATGGATATCATTCTCATTTACAACATGACAAACAAACTGTACCTCGCGAATCCAAAATTCGCATTTTGAGAACTCCGCGTAAAGCTTCACTTTCTTCAAAAGTTCCAGAATGGTTCTCAGGTGTTGTTCATGCTCTTCCTTCGTTCGTGAATAGATCAAGATATCGTCGATAAATACAATCACAATTTTATCATGATATGGCTTGTAAACGCAATTCATCAGATCCATAAATACAGCCTGTGTGTTCGTCAATCCAAATGGCATCACAAGGAACTTGTAGTGCCCATAACGAGTTCTGAACGCAGTCTTGGGTATGCTCTCCTCTTGAATCCTCAACTGATGATAGCCAGACCGAAGGTCAATCTTGGAGTAATAGGTCGATCCTTGTAACTGGTCGAATAAGTCGTCAATCCTCGGTAACGGATACCGATTCTTAACAGTGAGCTTATTTAATTCTCTATAGTCAATGCACATCCGTAAGGTTCCATCCTTTTTCTTCACGAACAAAACTGGAGCTCCCCAAGGCGAGAAGCTCGGCCTTATAAATCCTTTATCCAACAACTCCTGGAGTTGTGTAGATAATTCTTGCATTTCGGATGGCGCAAGTCGATACGGTGCCTTGGCTACAGGAGCGGCGCCTGGAACCAAGTCAATATGGAACTCTACTTATCTTTGCGGAGGTAATCCCGGTAAGTCTTCGGGGAAGACTTTAGGAAAATCCTTTACCACGGGAATGTCTTCAAGCATTAGCTCCTCAACCTTCTTATCTACCACATGCGCCAGGAACGCAACGCATCCTTTTCGCAAGCATTTCTGCGCTTTCATACAGTTGATGATCCGCAGGGGCGTGTTTCTTTTCTCTCCATGGACTATGAGTGTCTCATAATTCGCAAGAGGGATGCGAATAATCTTCTCATGACAAATGACTTCGGCTCTATTCTTGGATAGCCAGTCCATGCCGACCACAACATCAAAGCTACCTAATTAGACAGGCAGAAGATCAATGCTAAATTCTCGTTCACGAATTTCCAATGTACACCCTCTAACAACTTCGCCCGATTCAACGAGTTTACCATCAGCTAATTCTATGGAATAAGGAATATCTAATCTACTAGACTCAATCCCAAGCATACGTTTAAATTCAACAGACATGAAACTATAATCGGCACCAGTGTCAAATAATATGGATGCAAAATGATTGTTAATGAGAAACGTATCGGTGACCACATTAGGGTCTTCGCGCGCGTTCCTTGCTCCTATAACAAATGCTCGAGCTTGAGCATTGTTTTCCTTCGGGTAGTCTTTCTTGAAGTGCTCTTTACTACCACAACCAAACATCCTAGGTTTTGCCCGTTTCCATTTCCATTTCTATTACCAGTACCATTGCCATTTCCATTACCGTTCCCATTACCAGCACCATTTCGGTTTCCATTCCCATTCCTATTACCGCCTCTATTTCCACTTCCCCAACAGTCTTCGGTACGGTGACCCAATTTTCCACACTTATCGCATTTTGAAATATTACCAGCTCCCTCATGGTGACGCTTGCACTTGTTACATTTGGGCAGGGTGCCCTGGTATCCTCTAGTCGCAGTGTCATTCGCAGTTGCAAATGTTTTCGTCTCCTTAGGTGGATTGGGGTCACGTTTCTTGTTGTTGGAGCCCTTGTTGTTATTACGGGTCGCTTGATTCAGATTCGAATGTTTCCTTTTCTTGTCACCAGACGATTCAGCATGTGTCTTGGTTTTCTCAGTGGTTTTCAGTGATAACTTTTTCATACGAACAACATCCTCAGTAAGGTTGACAGCCTGAGTTATCGTTGCAGGTTCTGCCGATGTCACCATACTACAAATCTCCGAAGCCAATTCCCAGATGTAGCGCTCAATGCGCTTAAATTCAGGAGTCACAAGATAAGGGATCACTCTCGAGAGATCATGGAGCCTCTGAGTATAACCTACAATGTCCGCACCAACCATGGACATATTCCAAAACTCAGTCTCCAGTTTTTGAAGTTCAGCACGCGAACAATACTTCTCTTCTCATTTGTTCCTTCAAATCATCCCATGACATACCATAAGCTGAATCGTCACCTAGAGTCTGGACTTGTAAGTTCCACCAAGTCAAAGCTTCATCGACGAACAATCCAGGAACAAAAGTGACTTATTGATCCACGGTGCGCTAGCTCATTCGTAATTCAATGGTTTGCAGTCTAGAAACTACTTGTAGGTGCAGCCTGGAATTATTCAACCGATTCGCACATGAGCAATCAATGAAACAATGAAACAAAGACCGTTCATAAGTTTCATCAAATTATAGCAAATCAACTTAATGTTACCTTAGTTAGGGTTTCCTCCAGATGAATCTCCATGTCCATTGCATCCAGTACCTCCTGAGCCTCCACTGTGCTCAGCACGGTTCGCCTCGTACTGGGCAATAACTTCAGAAATCTGTTCTTCCAGAAGAGAGTTCAATTCTTCAGCAGTCCTCGGCATCGGTGGAGGTGTAGGTTGATCAGAACCTCAGGTGTTCACCATTCTCCTAGGTGCCATGTTCTTTCAAAACACAACACAATAGAGTTAGGCATTTATCTGATACCACCATACTAGATAATAAAAGAATATATATATATATATATACACAAATGCAACATCAAACAATCCACCAAACATATAAATCAATTCATACAGCAACAAGCATGCCCAAACAGATAAATACGGATGTGTCACAAAGACAATCACCGAGTTTTTATATATATCAGGACAACTTGTTATATAATTGTTTGTGAAGAAAACAAAAATGCATAAGGGTTACATCACCCAATTAGTACAAGTTTAATACATATAAAAGGCAAAATATCTTTCTTCACATTGGCGATCATTCGTCTTCAAGTTGTACCCAAAACTTGGCTGTAGTCTTCATATCCAAAAATACTGCTCTAATTGGACAGGAATATATTTACATAAATATTTCCTTGTATTTGTCCATATACCCCTTTCATGGGTTATTTGTATGAATATTCATAGGTATTTATTATGTATTTTTATGTGTATTTTGTTGGTGATGGGCAAATATTGTATGATAAAGCACTCTCTCTCCTTTCTTTCCCTGGCTCGTTCGCTTCTTTCTCTCCTCATTCGTGCATCTAGGAGAACGGAACGACTACCTCTTGACTTTCAACCTACGACCGAAGTCAAGGACTTGACTGGACTGATCGCACTGGGAGTATTTAGTGTATTTTCATATTCCTAATACACTACTACATATAATACACATAATATACATTTAGCACGAAATTTGGTGATCACTAAATATATATATTTTTCCTAAAAATATACATACTTAATATTGATTTTAACTTGAAGAAATCCTTATTTCTTAACTTGTAATTTTGTAAAAAATTAGTAAACCTTGATAAATATTTTTAGGTGAATTTTTGGGGAGTAAGTTTCACCAAAACTTTTCTAAGTGTCAAAATTTTATAAAAATTTTGACACAGTTTCCCCAAAAAATGGAGGTTTCCAAGTTTTCAAAACATGTGTTTATTTTCTTTTCATCACCAACAACAATTTCCAACAATTTCCACAAGTAACATACACTAATTACATCATGTAAAATCTTATGATGAACTTGATTTTTGTTAAAAATGTGTAGTCTTTTAGATCAACACTTTACACACAAAGATCTTTCAAAAACAAGTGTTCTTGTTAACTTTAAACAACTTTTTTTATGAAACTTTAACCTACTAACTAAACCATCCATGAGTTTTAGGGTTTCAAAGTCTTGAAACACATGTTCTAAAACTATTCTTAAGCTCATTTAAAAGATCTTTATGTTCATCATCAAGTTTCATCATGGATCTTTCAAGATCCATGCTTAACATACTTAAATCTTTCTCACGTAGGCTTCTTGATGAACTTTTTACAAACTTTTTAGGAAGTTTAGTTTCATAAGTTAACTTTACATAAACTTAGTCACTTCAAGAACACAAGATCATGCTTTAAAAATCATTTCTCAAGTTCACATAAAGGTTTTTCAAGTTCATCTTCAAGTTTAACCATGGATCTATCAAGATCCATGCTTAAACTTGTTAGATCTAAGCTTCTAACAAGCTTTAACATGATGATCTAAACATAAACACAAGATTCAACAACAACAACTTCATCACATACATCAAACATCACTAAAATCACTTTTTTTTCTTTAGATAATGTTAGATCTTTATATCTTCATCATTTAAAGTTTAGTTTCTTAGATGGTGTAACTTGTACATAACACTAACATGAAGTAAAATAGAGTTTAGCATGCTTAGTACTAGCTCTAGTGGCTAGGGAAGTGGCACAACAAAGAAGATGATGAAGATAGAAGAGTATGAGAGGTTAAAAGCTCCACAAGGTGGTTCTTCAACTTCTAACACTTCAAGCCTTCTTAGATAACCTTCTTACACCTTAATATAACCTTGGATTGCTTGGTTGATGATTGAAAATAGTGGATGTATATGTATGTATGTAGGGCCCAGAGGTAGAAGAAGAGAGGAGAGAAAGATGAGTTTGAATATGAGAATGATGGTAATGAGTGAAGTCTTATGGTTCTTGGTCTTTTATCCCCCAACACTTCTTAATCCATAAGGTTATATGTTTAATATCTTGGCAACAATTGAAATATTATAATCAAAAGTTATGGGGCCATGTTTGGGGCCGGTTACATAAGGGGGGGGGGGGTAAATTGTAAGAATTTGGAAGTTGAGGGTTATAAGTGTAAGTTAGAAGGTTTATGTAATATTAAGTGTGTTTATGTGTTTTTATGATTTTTAAGGTGTTTTATCACCATAACTAGCTTTATATCATAAAAACAATGCTTCTAGTCTAGTTTTGATGTTTTGGGTAGTGTCCGGTTATTCGTTCGGTTATCGGTTCATTAAAGTGCTAAATTGCGCAGTTTTACTAGGTATGAAGTACCTTTTGTGGCAGTTTTCATTCCCGGCACTTTACAAGTTATTATAGACACTAAAACATCAATTCTGCATATTATTTCAGTGTTTAAATGCTGTTTTATTGCTAAATTATGCTGAATTCTGTAGAATTCAGCATTTAAAGTGAGTTTCGGGTACCTTTTAGTGCTTGTTTTAGCTTCCGGAAAGTGTATATGTTAATCCTTGTACCCACACTTGGGTTTTAATGTATTTTTAATGTTGGACCTACTCCTAGGCCGTAACTCTGTTGTCTGATTGTGTTCTGTGGAAATGCTGACACAACTTGTCTTACTAGTGAGTTTACTAGTCTTTCTGACGCAACGCTTTATGTAATGCACTATGCAATATTTGAAGTATAAAACATGCATGAATTCATATGGAATGCAAGTAAGCACATAATGTTGACGTTTAAGCACATAATTGCAGGAAATAAATAATAAATAACATAGTACAGAAATTACCGGTTTTGTGCCAGTTGTCACACCCTAGCCCCATCTATTTTACAACCAAAAACTCTAGTGTTCTAATCAATCAATCAATCAATCAATACAACAATCAAGTATTGGATTTAGATAACTAGCACTCTAGCAAACTAATGCAATGATAATGCAGAAAAACCGACTACGTTTCATTTGAGGTCTGGTAGTATTTAGATAAGTGAATTGAGATCTTGAATGGCGTCGTCTTGAGAGAAATTGTCGGAATCTGGTAGCGGAGATGACATCAGACACTTCCTTCTCGACAACATGGTGGTTTGCACAGATCGTCATCTTTTAGCGTTCGAATGGGACTCTAAGAAACTGGTGTTCTAATTTTAAGGACCCTATGAGTTTTATGAGTTTGGAAAAAGGAGCTCCAGCATGAGGTGATGCGAGGGACTTGTCGGTCGCACCAACCTTTGTGGCAGAGGTGACGGTGAAATTACCTTCCGAAAGGGTAAAAATATTAAACTACTCTTATGTGACCAGATTTAACATTAAAAATTAATTGGATTAGAACCAAAAGATATAACGTGTAAAATTTAAAAACATTAAGTATTATCCGTGTCAATTTTAAAGGCAAAGGACAAGGATTGAAATTTAGTATAAACATAAAGGACGATATTTGTAATTTACTCAAAATCAAAGAGCTTGTAATCTAATGATATTAATCTATGTATATAATTGTATTTCACTCTAAGTGGTTGAAAGTTTAAGTCTTATAATGAAACTGTGGTTTACAAATTTTGTACAGTTGGTTCTCAACTTTTAATAAGGTCATAACTGATCCTAATGGTTGTAAAAGTAACTCGGGTGGTCCTTAGTAGCTAATGTCATTAAATTTTCAGTTAAATACGACTGAAATTACATATTTACTCTTGAAGATAAAAACAAAAGAATATAAAAAAAACCATGAATCAAAAAATTAATGCTACCACCACCACCTTCACAAACCACCACTACTACCACCTTCACAAATCACTGGCATAACGACTTTCACAAATTACTATCACCACCTCTGCCACCACCACTTGTAGCCCACCTGTAAACGCCGCCACCACCACCGCCTCCGCCACCACCCCTGCATAGGCGTTTCCCCACCCGGTTTTATCCCAGATAAGCTTCGGGTAAGTTGGCCGCATTGGATCAGAATAACATCCACTCGTTTCCTTCAAAGAAGTTGACATCCTCACCGTCGCACCTACTACTTTCCCTAATTCACCACTCGACACGACTGTTTTGGAAATGTCGGAGATGATGACGTAGTTGTATGAGATGTTTTAAGCTGATTAGTTAGGGTTAGGTTTGGATTTGAGTTCAGCTGCGGTAGGCATAGAAGGAATTGTTGGAGATGATGGTGGTGGCGGTCGTTGGGTAGAATAAGGGTCGGAGATAATGATTGTGGTTGTTGATGGTTTCTTTAAGATGTTGGTAGGAATGGGACCTACAAGATTATTATTAAGTTTTTTGTTTTCTTAATATCAAGGGTAGTTTGGTCATTTAACACAGACTTAAATGAAAATTTTAACGGTATTAGCTGGTAAGGACCATCGTAGTTACAAAACCATACCACAAGGAATAGGTCAGTAACAATAGTACGACCATTAAAATCACATATGTACTTATTCAACGTTGAAAACCAACTTTAAAAAAATGTAAAACATATAGACCAACAAAGCATTTAACTCTAACAAGAAAAATAATGTAAAACATATAGACGAACAAAGCAACAAAGTATTTAACTCTAACAAGAAAAATAATCTAAAACATATAGCAAGAAAAATGTAGATTTAATTAGTGAGTGTGTAAGGTTTGGCTAAAATAACCTAAAAAATGAGAAGTCTCTTATGACTCATACTAGTACAATGGGCTCACTCATAACGGTCTTGGCCCAAACCGGTCTAAACTCCAAAGCCCAACACACGACAGCAACTCCACATATCATTTGTGGTCATCCTCATCCAATCCACTCAACACTCAACCATCTCCACCAATAATACCTGAACTGAAAATCCCCCCAAAAACAACCTTCATTCTCTTCATCATAAGTGTTACCAATCAAAATTCAAGCAACCCAGTTGAAACAGAGCATATGCAAATGAAACATGCATGTACATAAAGTAACACGCATGACACCTTTATCACCATCATCATCATTAGGGATAGGATCCATAAACCCACTCTCACCATCTCTCTTCTTAGGAAAAAGGGTAAAGTTGAAACCTTTACAAGAACCCACTTCACAAAAGTCAAGATTCACAATCTTGAAACCAAATTCCCACTCAACTGTTGTTGCTGCAGTTGAATTGGTGGATCTTGTTCACAATGTTTTTGTGGGTGTGGGAGTTGGGCTTCCTTGTACAGTTATGGAGTGTGGGGATATTATTTATAGAAGCACATTGCCCAGATCAAATTCTTTGACACTTACTATCCCTGGTGCTGTTTTGGCTTTGGGTACACTTTCTTACCTTTGGGCTACTCCTGGTGTGGCCCCTGGGTTCTGGGATATGTTTGTTCTTGCCTTTGCTGAAAGATTGTTCAGACCAACATACAAAAAGGTTGTTTATTTTTTTTTATATGAATTTGTTGAAGTTGTTTGGTTATGTTGGTGTGTTGTTGTGGTTGGTTTGTTTTAACATGTTTTATGAGGTTACATACAGGATGATTTTGTGTTGGGAAAGAAGTTGGGTGAGGGGGCTTTTGGTGTTGTGTATAAAGTTTCTTTGGCTAAGAAGACATCAGGAAAGGTACCTTTCAAAGTGTTTAGAGAACTTTGTGTTGTTTATTTAGAGAGTATAATATGAATAACTATATGATCATCACTTGCGTGCGTATATGTTAACGAGTTATGGTACTTTATAGGTTAGTAAACGAACCGAAGGAACATGAACAGGGGTTTTTGGTGTTCGTTGGTTTAAGTTTAACCTGAAAAATGGACGAACACGAATGTTTAAATGAACGGATTTTCTTGTTAATGTTTGTTTGGGAAGAAAATGAGCATGTTTGTGTTTGATTATGTTTGTTTGTTTATATATTAAACAAACATAAATGAACGTAAATGATTGAACATAAACGAACGCAAATGAAGGTAAGTGAATGAAGATAATGAATGTGCTCTTGTACGTCCGTTTATATGGTTAGTCAATTTCCCAAGGCATGACGGGATAATTAGTTTTGCTAATAAATAATGAATAAATATGTAAACGAACGACGTAAATGAAAAAAGCATAAACGAACGTTTAAGAACATAGATGAACAGACAAGACATGCCTTCATGTTCATTCATTTAACAAAGGGAACAATTTTTTTTCTGTTCATTTTAGTTCGTTTATTAAATAAACGAGAAAAAACGAAATAAACGAGCAAAAACAAAATAAATGAGCAAAAACGTACTTCACGCTGAACGGTTCACTAAACATTCGGTTTGTTTACAGGCCTAGACTACTTTATTTAGAGAAATTATCATATTAGTAGCCAATGCCTCTAAATTCCAAAACAATCATAACGTAATGTAGTGACTATGGTTTTTCTGGTGTTTGCTAAAAGGAAGGCGATTTAGTACTTAAAAAAGCTACAGAATACGGGGCTGTAGAGATATGGATGAACGAGCGTGTGAGAAGGGCTTGTGCAAATAGTTGTGCTGATTTCGTGTATGGGTTTCTCGAGGTACGCTCTAGTAGAGTGATAGAGTCTATACATTATAGAACTTTTAACTTCAAAATTATAATATTGATAAAAATTACTTTTGACTGTATTTTGTAGAGCTCTTCAAAGAAAGGAGCAGAGTATTGGCTCATCTGGAGGTTTGAAGGGGAATCCACACTTGCAGATTTGATTCAGAGTAAAGAGTTTCCTTATAATGTTGGTAACCTGTCTCAAGATTAAGTTTCGGTTTCTCGATATTGGATTCTATTAAGATTGAATTTCAAGTTTCAACCCTCTTGACCCATTCAACCCATTCCCTTTATAGCTACATTTGTTGTTTGACCCGTTTGAGATAAAGCAGAATCCAAAGCGACCCGTTAAAAACAAACGGGTCAAAATTGACACCTCTACTTATGATGGGTGCATTGCGCTTTAGATCGGCCCAAAGTGCTAGTTTTAAACCCAAAAAATGTGTACAGGTTGAATCAATGATTCTCGGGGAGGGGCAAGACTTACCAAAGGGATTAGAACGAGAAAATAAAATCATTCAAACGATTCTCAGGCAACTCTTGTTTGCATTAGACGGTCTTCACTCAACAGGGATTGTTCACTGAGACATCAAACCACAGAATATTATTTTCTCTGAAGGTATATGTGACATCTTTTTTATTAATTCGCCAAATTTCTACTCCGAATGTTATGTATTAATCCGTTTTTTAATATCAGGGTCTCGAACATTCAAGATTATCGATCTTGGAGCTGCTACAGATTTAAGAGTTGGCATCAATTATATCCCAAAAGAGTTTCTTTTGGACCCAAGGTGTTAAAGATTAAAATTTTAAACCTTTTAATTTGTGGGTCTCGTCTATGCGAACTGAAGACAGGATCCACGAATCTCCATAAATGTTTTATGGTTGTTCTTGAACCCTAAATATTCAAAATGTTTTCAGATATGCAGCACCTGAGCAATATATTATGAGCACACAAACTCCATCTGCACCATCGGCTCCTGTTGCAGCTGCACTGTCTCCGGTTCTATGGCAGGTACGATAGCCTACATTCAGTGTGTCCATTACAACTACAAATTTTTCAAATAAAATGATTTGAAACGTTTTGTGCATTAATATACGGAGGCTTTCGACCCATTTGGCTCAATTCCTTTTTAGATAATCCTTTTTTATTATATCTGTTTGACAGTTGAACCTTCCGGATCGTTTCGACATTTACAGCACAGGTCTCATACTACTTCAAATGGTAAGTAGCCGAACTGAACCATTTCGTTTTGAAAAAAGTTACAAACAAGAATTTACAATTTACGGTATCTGTTTACTTTAGGCATTCCCTTCATTCCGCTCAGACAGCGGTCTCATACAATTTAACCGTCAACTAAAAAGATGTGATTATGACCTCAATGCATGGAGAAAAAGTGTCGAGCCACGTGCAAATGCCGACCTCCGAAGAGGGTTCGAGTTACTAGATTTAGATGGTGGAATTGGATGGGAGCTTTTGACTTCTATGGTTCGGTACAAGGCCCGACAAAGGACCAGTGCTAAAGCCGCTTTAGCCCACCCATATTTTGACAAAGAAGGTCTTCTAGCTTTATCCATCATGCAGAATCTTAGGCTTCAGTTTTTCCGGGCCACACAGCAGGATTATAGCGAAGCCGTTATATGGATCATTCAGCTCATGGCGCGGTCCGGAACTAAGAAAGACGGTGGATTCACTGAAGCTCAGCTTCAGGAACTCAGAGTAAGTTCAAGCACCTTATAGGCCTTAGTAGGGGTGGAAACTGTGTCGGGTTGGCAGGTTTAAGTTGGTGGGTTGAATCCATGAACCCGAACAAACCTATGTATTTATTCGTATCAGAGGCATCAATACTAACCCGGACTGACTTAACGGGTTGGTGAGTTGTAATTAAGTTGTGAATTGCAGGGGAGGTTCGTAGTTGTGTGTGTGCGGGGGGGGGGGGGGGGGGGGGTCGCTTCGAAGTGTAAATTTTACCGAAAAGTTTATATGTATTTGACTCCCCCCCCACCCCCCCAAAAAAAAATAAATAATAAAAGTTCAAGATCCGCCGTCGGGTTAAATACTTAAATGGGTCATAAGTTGGTTGACGTATGAAACACGTCAACCCCGAACACGACCCATTTAATTAAATTGGTAAAACAGATTAACCAAAACACAACCTGTGTATTAAAAAGGTTCTTAACTATTTTCGTGTCTATGGTCGTTACATGTTTCGGGTAATGTCAAATAATTACCACCACCATTACTTTTAGCATTTTAAAGAATTTAATCAAGCTATAAAAGGATATTTCCATTGACAATGGGCTTATCTTCATGCAATCACGGGTTGTTTACACGTTTTCTTTTTGTTATTTGTTTGTAGGAAATTCGGCCTCAAAAGAAGTCAAGTGCACAGAGAAACGCTCTAGCCTCAGTTCTTCGGTTCCAGAGGAAGATCTTGAAGACGCTGAACGAGAGCATGGACGAGCTTAACCAGCGAAGGAAGAGTATGTGGTGGAGTAGATGGATTCCAAGGGAGGAATGAAGGAGATCTATCTGTGTATATACGATACTAATATATCATACGATATTTGTAAATTTGATGATGACAAATGTTATGAACTAAATGGGATTAAATTGTATGTCAATATTTGTTATCATAAAACCGACCAGAGTGCTCAACTAGTCACGTTTGCGGAATAGATGGGTGGGTTAAACCTGACACGAACCTGAAAATCGTGTCTGGAAATAATAAGCGGGTCAACAGGTTAGGTTGACATGCACCCTATGGTTGTGAAACTGTAATCTTTTAACAAGAGGGTCTGAAAAGACTTTTATTTTACATACCAAGTGTACGTTGGTTATGCCTTTCCAACCATCAAGTGAAATAAACAGTTAGTTAAAGAAATGTTTGAAGTTGATTCATACATGTTAGTTGTGACTTGGGCTTTATTGTCACCGCTAATTCGCTAAAGAAGAAAATATACGGGGCTTTAATTAATAAAAGGCCCACTATCGTTTACAAGAGAAACATAAATTAGATTTATCGTTTACAAAGAGAAACATACCGGTAAATATGTTAGGATAAAGGTTGTGGTCATGACTCTTATGATTATCATGACCCTTTATAGAGGCGTCATGTCACCAGGCTCTAATTCATCATCCAAAACCACTACCATAAGGGTGTGGTCATAACCCAAACCACCATCCACTTTATTATTTTAATGAATTTTTTCTCAAAGTCATCAAATGGAGGGCTGTGGTAATCGTGGTTTAATCTACGCTAACCATCATCAATAAAGGAGGGGGTGGTGTAACCTTCCATTCATGGTCCTACGTGACAAATCATGTTCCAACCATGACCCTCACACCAGTCAACCTGAAGAACCATGCGGGTAAGAGTATGTTCCTTGTCTTTATCACCATAATTTAACTAAAATTTATTTTTCCTCTAAACTTTATTTATTTTTTAGAAAACTTCTCATATTAGATTATCTTTATATATTTCTATATTACTCACAAACATTTATTTTATTGTTTTTCTCAGTTTTATGCACTCACACAATTTTATTTTGAGATGAATAATGAATCTCAATATTTAGAGAACTAGTGTAGGTTCTTTAAACCTTATCCCTATTTTAGAGATGCTAATGGAGATGATAATAGATGGATAACTTTATTTTTTCTCTATAAATTAGTGATATGAATGAAATAGAGAACCTCATACGAATACTCAAAGTTTCCTTTCATCGGCTAAAAATTTTCTAATTTTCCCTAAATTGCTATTCGCTTTTCATCTAAACTCCTCTCAAACTAAAGATAGGCGTCGAAGTTATATATAAACACTACAGAGAGTTTGACAGGCCGGAGGGTCAGCGGACCCCCTTGATTGCCCTCCCGTGGTTCTGCAGATGAGAACCTACCGTTTAGCTAAACATGCCCAGAATTGATCTTGACCGGTTTAGACTAAAACCCAAAATCACGAATTTTGTTAGGTTTTTATTATGGCTCAAACTATCCAAACACCCTATTTGCCTATTTAGACACCATTTGCCTCGTATATGCCTCGTATAGGCCTATACGAGGCGTATAGGGTTACATCAAACTCAGTGTCTGACTCATGTCATTTCTGGTTTGGCTGCTCCTATATGCCTGGTATAGGCCTATAAGGGGCGTATAGGACCCCTCGTATAGGTCCCATATATGACCCATGCCTCATATATGCCACATATAGGTCTATATGGGGCGTATATAAGTTTTTTTTTTGTTTTTTACAAACATTTTATACAATATTAATCGTTTTAGCAAACTTTTATACAAAAACAAGTTTTCTATTTTAAATAAATAAAAATAACAAGTACATGATATGATACAACACCTGTATAGGCTTATACGAGACCTAAACCACACCTATAGTCCTATGCGAGACCTATACTACACCTACAGGCCTATACGAGTTATTATAATTAATATGAGTTTTTTTATAATTAATATTAGAGTTATTATAATTAATATGAGTTTTTTTATAATTAATATTCGAGTTATTATAATTAATATGAGTTTTTTCATAATTAATATTAGTGTTATTGATATTAATATGAGTTTTTTTTATAATTAATATTAGTGTTATGGATATTAAAAAAGAGAAAACAAAAAAAATTAAAAATATATGCCCCATATAGGGCTAGACTGGGCGTATAGTGGGGTCCAAAAGACCATTATAGCCCTGTTATGCCCCCATTCTAGGCCTAATTCAGGGATAAAATGGTAATTTGCATTATATACATACGACTCATACAGGCCTATACTAGGCATATAAGAGAGGCAAAAAAGACCAATTTCCCCCAGTCTAGGCCTAATTCAGGGGTAAAATGGTCTTTTTCGTCTATACGTCCCATATAGGCCTATACGAGGCATATAAGACAAAATATGACATAATCAGATATTCCCTTGGAAATTGAAAAAGGTTATATGCTACGTATAGACCTGTACAAGGCGTATACGAGGGTGTGTAAATAGGGACTAGGATGTGAATATGTAGACCCTTTATTATATGTTCATATGGTATTAGATATTGACACCTCTAAAACTTACTATTATTAGATGTTAATATGTGAAAAATAATGTGATCGGTACATCACATTTCGCTAGTTGGCTTTGTGTGTGTATATTGATCTAATAAGATGCTAAAGTTACCAATGGGGTGGTGGCCCATTAGCAAAATCAAAGTCTTTCAAACACCTTAGAAGTAGGAGGTTTTGGGTTCAAGTCTCATAGACGACAGGAATTAAAAAGAAATTTGCCATTAAAAAAATGCTTAAGTCATAAAAAATTAATGTTGGGATTAGTGGAATATTAATGAGTAATTAATAGGCTAATCATGCTTATAAAAAATGATATACCTGTAATTAGCTCATAGTCTAGTGGGCAGCATTCGTGCGGTGCTTCCTCCAAGTCAAATGAGTCATTATATTAAGTGTTATAACTCTTGACTTATAGACAATTAATAAGAAGTATATAAACAATTATTTGTGAAAATTCGTTCCACAAGCAAATATTGAATTAGTTCAAGATAACTTGTATGATAATGAAATATAATTTTATCATTAACAATGAAAATTATTCTTATAATCACACACATGATTTATAGGTTGTTGTAGTTGGTTTATTACGATGTTACATTTTAATTTTTAAGTGTCAAAAATCTATGTGTTCAACGAAATTTAAAAATAATAAAAGGAAGATGAATAAATTTAATAAAAGACTATGATCATGAGATAATCAGTAAAGCAAGAAATTGTTAAATTTAATAAAAGACTATGATCATGAGATAATCAGTAAAGCAATGGAGATGTTAGAACTTTTTGATGATATTAAACAAGTAAGAATTGAAGCAATAAAGGAAGAAAAAAAAAAAAAAAAAAAAACGAGAGTTAAATGCTAGATTCACAATATAAAAGATCACAGTCACGTATTGAAGACTCATTTTGGTTGAATGTGGGTGTCCCAACACTTGCGATCTTTCAAAGTTGTTAGTAGATGAAGCTCATAAAAAATATTCTATTCATCTTGATGCAACAATGATATATCAAGATTAATGTGCAAACCTGGATAGTCATTCACTCCAAGTAGACAGTTTGAGTGAAAATGATTCAAACATTGTAAGATATATTATCATATGCTAATGATTTTGGGCATAATTGGGACACTCGCTTACCATTTGGTAATTCTTACATTAACACGACACTACGACAGGTAGGATAACCATGTGTCGGGGTGAAGTTGTCGATTGGGAGCTTGGTAAGATAGGCATCGTGTAACAAACCATATAGAAGCTTGATCAAATAACAAAAAAAATGGAGAACATCTTAAAGCAGATAAAAGACCTATGTTACTCAAAGAAGAAGCTACGAGATTTATTTGAATATGGACTTCTACACAACAAATTATATGTTTTCATCCAAGATGTCATGATAGATCCCGTGAAAAGGACCAGGATGGCAAAACATGCAGGTTGGGCCGGGTCGGGTAACATGTTAAAACGTGTTTCGGGCAGTGGCGGACCCAGGAATTTTTTCATGGGGGTGCAGAATATTTTCAAAGATTTTAGGCCCCTAGCTGCATAAAAATATCTGTTCATAGCTGGTCGGATCGGATCATGTAAGACAAAAGAACATACAACAACAACAACAACAACAACAACTATACCCAGTAAATCCCACAAATAGCAAAGCTACTTATAGGGTCTGGGGAGGGTGGGATGTAGACAGATCTTGCCTCTATCCATAGGGATAGAGAGACTGCTTCCAGAGAGACCCTCGACTCGAAAACGAATAGCAAACCAACACACCAAGTCACAGAATATAGAAATAAAAAGTCGCCCATACCAAGAAAGTGAACAGAGTGGCACAATATATTGTAAATCATGTAAAATAGCATACAACATCATTTGTGCATAAACATAAGAAGGCAATCACTGGAAAAGTCACTTAAAGAATAAGAAAAACCTACGACCCTGAAATACACCTAAGGGCTTACTGCCATATCCTCTAGAGGTCCTTAACCCTAATCCTACGCCTCCACGAAGTCCTATCTTGGACCATGTCCTCAGAAAGATGCAACTCTAGTAAATCATGCCTGAGCTGCTCATCCCATGTCAGTTTGGGTCTGCCTCTTCCTCTCCTCCCCTCCACAGTAAGAGTTTCCACTACTCTAACTGGTGCCGTCGTTTCCCTCCGCTTCACATGCCCAAACCATCTCAATCTCCCCTCCTTAATCTTCTCCGATATACTAGCTACTCCTAATCTTTCCCTAAAAACCACATTTCTTATCTGATCTAACCTCGTGTGTCCACACATCCACCTCAGCATCCTCATCTCTGCTACCTCCATCTTGTGCGCTTGTGTCTTCTTGATAGCCCAACAGTCTGTTCCATAAAGCATAGCTGGCCTAACTGCTACCCTGTAAAATTTCCCTTTTAGTTTAGTTGGGAACCTCCTATCGCATAAAACCCCACTGGCTGCCCTCCATCTACACCAGCCAGCCTGTATGCGATGGGTTGCATCACTATCTATGTCACCATCTCTTTGTACAAACGACCCCAGATACTTAAATCTAGTTACCTGCGGGACCAATTGATCCTCAATGGTGATTTGGGTGTCATCGTCCACGGCTACACCGCTGAAATCACAGTGTAGATACTCAGTCTTAGATCGACTAATCCTTAGGCCCTTGCCCTCTAAAGCTACTCGCCACTCCTCTACCCTCGCGTTCAGGCACTGTTTAGTCTCTGCAATCAACACAATATCGTCTGCAAAAAGCATGCACCACGGAACTGTCTCCTGAATCAACTTGGACAACTCATTCAAGACAACCGCAAAAAGAAAAGGGCTCAACGCTGACCCCTGGTGGAGTCCTACCTCCACAGGAAAGAACATCAAACTAAAATTTATTAATCATCAAAAACACGTCAAACGTCATTACAAATTACAAACGTATTTAAAATTGTGCCCTACATGTTTTTTTTTTTTTTTTTGAAATATATCTAAAATATCATCTAAAGATACTAAACACGCCATAAGTTCATTGCATCCTTACTCATTGTTCCTAACACATATAATTTGCTCCATAAGTTCATAAAACAACACTAAACACTTAAACAAAATAAACAATCATGTTCAACCATAGCCCATAACTTTCAATTATATTTTTAAACATTCAAGCCCTAATATTAAATGTTGATTATTTGTAACTAATCGTTTAAACAAACAAAGTTATAAATAAAACAACAAAATCATTTAACTACAAGTCTAGAACAACAAAAAAATCAAAAAAATATAAAAAGATTAAACCCTTACACATCGATATTTTCTCCTAATCATCACATAAAACAAAATAAATAAATAAACCATACTAGTTCTATATTGGAATTCTGAAGTAATATGGGTCCGTCCAACCGGAATTTTGGTTTTTCGGGTAAAAAAAGCCTCCAAGTCGTGAGCAGTGGCGTCAAGTCGTTGGGAGTTTTTTTGGGGGCGGGATTTGGAAATGGAATGAGTGGATGGGTTTGGGTTATTTTATTTAGTTCAAATTTCTTTAGGTTGGGTTTGGGTTTGTGTTAATAAAAATTGATTGCAGATTGGACTTTGATTGGATTAAATAATTAAGTGAATAAGTGGTTAATAATTTTTTTTTTCTAAGTGGGGCGGTTGAAAATTTTCAAGGGGTGCGGGTGAAAAATTCCAAGGGATGCGGTCGGGATTTCCGACGAAAAATAACACTTAAATTTTTTTTTCATGGGGTGCGCCCGCCCACCCTTGGTTTAGGGTGGGTACGCCCCTGGTTTCGGGTTAGATTGGGTTCGGGTCAAACTAGTCATTTTAATAAAGTACCCATTTGGTTCGGGTTAGAATGGGTCGTTATCAAAATGGCTCGGGTTGAAATGAGTTGCTATACTAAAAAAAGTTATTGATACAAGTTCGGGTCAAAACGGGTATTGCTTTTTATATTTTTCATGTTTCTAATTGGAAATTGGAATGTGGAAGTTAAAATAATAATAATAATAATAATTCCAGACCTTGTTTTAGCCATTTTGGTAAAAACAACCATCAACTAAAACAAGCGGGTTACATAAAAACTAAAATGCAACCATCGATATTGCAAATCAATTTTGGTGATGGTGATTGTGGCGATGGTGGTGACGGAATCACTGGCGTTGATGAAGGCGGCGACGAAGGTGGCGGGTGGCGTTGAGGCTGGTATTGGCGGTGGTATAGATGGCGGAAAATGGTGGTAGTGTCGCTGGTGTCAACGGGGAAATGGCAAGAGTGGAAGTGGAGGTGGTAGTGATGGTGCTACTAATGAGTATGTGGCAGCGATAAATACTAGTCGTGTTGGTGTTGACTCATTTGTATCCGTTTAACGTTAACAAACTTTATGTAATGCCTCGCTTTTCCGAACTTTCCTTATTTAGAAAGTATATTCGAAACTCTATTTTTAGAAACTACTATCCGTATTTCTTTCCAACATTTTAATCCAAGGCTTCGATCATAATAAAACTCCATTATTTTATACATACTTATACTTACACATTACACTTTTATGCTTGAAATACTTAAAACCGACTGAAATACACAAAAAAAATTGGCCAAACTTAACCCTTTCATGCGACTAGACTCCCTTCGTGCGAATGGATCTCCCATTCGTGCGAAGAGATCAGTTTCCATCTGCACCAAACCTCCGTTCGCCCTATAAATACGAGACCACTACCACACTTGACACTTTCCAACACTCCAGACTCACTCCAAACTCACTGAACCTGTGCATTTCGGACAAAGCATTCCAACAACTTCTAAGTGAGTTTTAGCCCGCTTCCTTAACCATTTTCTACTATTTGTTCTACTTTTTCTACATTTCATCAAATCTTCATATTTGGAAAACCTCTAGGATGGTTTTCAGAGACTTGCCATGGCAAGTCTCTGAAAACCATACAATAAGGTGTTCGTACCTCCATGCTTGACGTTCATGAACTCTGTGACTATACTGGACTGATAAGACTATATAATATAATATATAAATCCTATCCGAAATCAGAACGTTAACCGGTTTATGGTTAAGTGTATAAAACAGGTCCCTTTCGCACGAATGGATCTTCCATTCGCATGAACTGGACCATTCGCACGAACAGACACATGTTCGCACGAATGGATCTTCCATTCGCACAGACAGTGTTGTGAGCTTCGGTTATTTTCTTATATTCGTTCTGAGTTCCTCGTTGACAATTCTAATGGGCAAGTAGGACCCATGAAATCACATAAACTTAGTGTCACAACGAGTGCTTAGACGGGATATACTTTCTGTACATAAATTCTGAACCGAATGAATCAGGACTCACTGATATTTGCCAAAATACGCATACTTTATTCCCCCATTTTGTCCCCATTTTACGCATTTTTGGCCGTAAAACCGAGAATTGGATACTTAATCGGGTATATTTTTGTTTACAGGCCTAAAACAACGTACCAAACAAGAAGATGATGAAAACGAGGATTTTCCGGGCGAAACGGAAGAGTTGCGAAGATTCTGTGGAAAATTCTGACCTGGGCGAGTTGCACGGTCGTGCGACTCATCGCACCACCGTGCGGATCCGACGACCAAGCTCACCTCGGCATTGCACAGCCAGTGCGATCAGGAGTGCAAGCCCATATCGGAACCGAACGTCCGTGCATTTGGAGGCATTCCCGTGCACTTCCGACATCAACCCCAACCCCGGATATGCACTGCCGGTGCAGTAGCTCGTGCCATCCCAACCTCGGAGATGCACGCTCGTTAAACCAATGGCACGACCGTGCGAATGCGAAGACCGGCCCAAGACTTGCTGATGTCACACGATATGGTGAATAGTGATTTAAAGTGAACGGTTGTGCACTTTAATTGCACGACCGTGCGATCTGAAAAAGTTATAAAAATCAGAAGGCAATTTTCATTTCGACATTCTAGACTTTTCAGAGCTTCACAGGCGATTATTCAGGCTCCGGGGGCTCTTGCTTTCACCCGGATTCAAGCCCCATTGTGCCGTTTAGATCCGTTACTATCCGGATACTCAATCTTGTGCTTGTTTATGGTTTGATTCTCCAATCTTTCCATGATTTTGTTCATGTTTCAAGCATTTAGATTGATGATTATGTATTATTGTAAGCCTAAGGGCAAAAACACTAGTATCTCTTGCTTAATAACAACCATTAGTATGTTAATTATGTTTGTAATGACACTTTGAAGCATTTTCTATGTTAATCTTTGATGATTAGTTTGCAACCTTGTTTATTGATGTTAATTCTTGATTATAGTTAATTAGCTTGGATGATTGGTATGTGGTTAGTTGAGATATTTGAAAGAAGAAGCTTAATTAATCATGTATTAGTAGACTTTGAACTTGTTTAACTAGTTTAACTTGTTTAAATTGTTTGCTCCATGATACTAGAAATGGTTAGTGGGTTAATAAGGGATAATTATTATTAATCAAGAAGGCTTTCCCTCATGGAAGGACCTTAACGGGTTAAATGATGTTGTTATGAATTCTTGTCATGAATTGTTAGCTTAGTTAGTAGTTTAGGCCAAAATTGCTTGCTTGGTGAATTTATGTTCAAGATTTGTAAAATGAACTCGGTTGTGATTTAATCTAGTTTATGCTTGTCTCGGTGGTTGTATTGTGTTTATCGGTGTTACTTTCCTTGATTAAGTGAGGTTAGAAAACTCTTAACGGATGACTAACTTATCTTTAGCGGATTTTCATAGACATTTGTCATTTGAGCATTAAAGAACAATTTTAGGTGGTTAAAGTGTGTTTATCGTTTTAGCTTTCCAAAGAATTGTCATGTTAGGATTCCCGAAATGGATATTAATTGTCTTGAAAATAGAGAATTGACCAAATGTTTTAAGTGACAAAACCGACTTAGTTTGCATGCTTTGGTTGTGCATAAAGCAAGGCTATATATTTATTTTCTTATTTGTAGACTATTATGTTTTTATAAATATTTGTTTATGCTTATTTTAGTTTTTAGAAAATCACTCACTTATCTTCCTACCTGTAATTTAATGACAAAGGTGTAGTATTATTCCTCCGCCCACGTCCTTGGATCGACACTTGGTTCTTACCGATACTTTACTACATATATGACGGGGTACACTTGTCCTTTCGTGTGTGTTTTGATGTTGAAGTATAAATCACTTTTATAAATTTAAAACTGAATCGTGTGTAAATTCATTGTAAAAACATGTATATACGCACACACGTCAAGTTTTTGGCGCCGTTGCCGTGACGAGTTTTAGGAACGACCAGAGTCATTATTTTATCGGTGTACATACTTGTGAATATTTTTCTTGATTATTTATTCGTTTATTTATTTGTTAATATTTCTTGTTTTTAATTTAATTTATTCGTTTTCAAGTTCATTTTAAACACTTGTGAATTTTTATTTCATTTATTTGTTCGAATTTGGACTAATTATTCGTTTATTCTTTGAGTTTTCGGCTCCAAAAATTCATTTTTATACTAGCCGATTTGATTATTTTATTTGTTTTGATTTTTATAAAATTCCGGGCCCATTTCCTAATTTTTATAAAACTTTTCAACCCTGTTTACAAAAATTCTGTTTTAATTCAGCCAAAAAAAAAAATAGCATTATTATAATAATAAAATATTCATTGTGTCATTTTTTCGTTTGCAGGTTGATGTCCTCAACCCCCGCTCCCGACACTGTTGAGCCTTCAGACGAACCCGAGCGTGATCTGAGGAGACGTCTTAGCGAAAGATCCCGCGCGGTAGCGCTGCTACTCGCAGCTGGTGAGGACGAGCAGGTGGTACCCGCTGAAGCCGAGGGCTCAGGGGACGGAGGAAACACAATCATGGCGGACGACGAGCGACCATTGAATGAGTCGAATCAGCCCGGAGGAACAGGCTTGGAGCCGAGCATTATTCGACCTATTATATATGCACCTACTTTTGAAATTAAATCTAGTATTATTAATATGGTGCAGAATTCGGTGCAGTTTGACGGGCGTGAGCACAAGGATCCCGGAAGACATATCACTGCTTTTCTAGAAGTATGTTCGACGTCCAAGATTATGGATGTTTCGGAGGATGCTGTTCGGTTGAGGATGTTTCCATTCTCACTGCGTGACAAAGCTAGGGCTTGGCTTATGTCACTTCCAGCTGGGTCTATCAGGACCTGGAATGAGCTGGCGGAGTTATTCATGCAGAAATACTTTCCGCTCGAGAAAACAACCAAGCTACGGAACCGGATTGTAACCTTTCGCCAGGACGAGGGAGAGTCGTTGCACGTGGCCTGGGAGTGGTTTAAGGATTTGTTACTTGATGTTCCACATCATGGCTTCTCCAAAAGACAGCTGGTCTTGACGTTTTACCAAGGGCTTAATTACGATACGCATGAGAGATTAGATGTGAATGCAGGAGGCGATCTAGGAACGAAGACGCCAAATGAAGCCTATGCTATCATCGAAAAGGCTGCATTGAAGTCTAGCTCGTGTCGGGAAGGAGAGAGAGGCCAGACATCATCATCATCATCTCGCCCAGGAGTTCACGCTGTGGATGACTACACAACCATTACTGCACAAATCTCGGCTCTTTGGCGAAATTTGATAAGTCCCAGATAGCTGCTCAAGCTAGTTCAGGGTGTGACCAGTGCGGAGTGTCACACGAGCTTGGTGCATGCTTTCAGGGAGTTGTATATGAGGGCCAAGAAGAAGTGGATTTCATGAGTAATCAGGTGAGGCCGCAGAACAATCCCTACAGCAATACATACAACCCGGGATGGAGGAATCACCCAAATTTTGGGTGGCGAGCGAATGTGGGTAATCAAAACCCATTGGGATTTGCCCAGCGGGCTCCAGCTCCGCAGCAGGCTCATGGTCAGCAATTCCAGCCGTACAACCAATCTTACCAGCAACGTCCATATTCGTACCAGAATCAGGGCACTGGGAGTAGTTCCCAGCAGCAGGCCCCTCAATCTAGTTCCAAGCTAGAGGATATGATGGCTCAGCTTCTTACTAGCTCCACGAGTGCAAATCAGTTGGCTGAAAAACGATATCAACAAAGCGAAGATCGTTTTCTAGCCCACGAGGGAGATATGAGAAGTAAAAAAGCCTCGATTCAGAATATCGAGAACCAGGTTGGTCAGCTGGCGAAGATGATGTCTGAAAGATCCCCAGGTGGTCTTCCGGGCAATACAGAGCCAAATCCGCGTGGGCATGTAAATGTTGTTATGACCAGGAGTGGCAAGACTACCGGACCCAACATATCAGACTCACCACCGATCGATGAAGTGGTCCAGACTGATGCTCAGGACGAGGTGCAAGCCAGGCGTAACCCAACAAGTACAGCACAAGTCCAGGAGCCAGTCAAAGAGTACACTCCTCCAATTCCATATCTGGGCAGGTTACAAAAACAGAAAAATGAAGAACAATACGGTAAGTTCCTTGAATTGTTTAAACAACTGCATATAAATATACCGTTTGTTGACGCCCTGGCCCAGATGCCAAAGTATGCGAAATTCTTAAAGGACATCCTCTCGAATAAGCAGAAGCTCGAGGATATATCATGTGTGGTGATGAATGAAAGTTGTTCTGCCATTCTGCAAAACCGTCTGCCCACGAAGATGGGAGATCCGGGCAGTTTCACACTCCCTTGCTTGATTGGAAACATGTCTATTAGCCATGCTTTGGCTGATTTAGGAGCGAGTATCAACCTTATGCCTTATAAGGTTTTTACTAAACTGGATCTGGGTTAGCATTCACCCACTAGAATGAACATTCGATTGCCAGACCGTTCAATCAAATATCTGCGTGGATTCGTTGAAAACATGCTTGTTAAAATCGACAAATTTGTTTTCCCCGTGGATTTTGTTATTCTTGACATGGACGAAGATTCAAAAGTGCCATTGATACTTGGGCGCCTGTTCCTCAATACTGCGAGGATGATTGTTGATGTGGCAGCTGGCCAAATCACGCTCCGAGTAAATGACGAGCATGTGACATTTGATATCAAAAGATCGATGCAACATCCGCAAAGTCACGATGACCTTCTTTATTATGTCGACATTGTCGACGCATGTGTGTGCTCTCATTTCCAAGGCACTATTGAAGAGATTGATTCGGACACACGTCTGTCGTGTGGGGACCTGATTGGCATTACGCAGGAGAGCCACAATTTCAAGCAGCCAGTCTATCTGATTGGTGACGATGGTCCCCAGAGTCCAGATCAATTTCTAGAAATTGGCCATGTAGATGATGAAAAATCAAAACCTTCAATTGAAGATCCACCGTCTTTGGAGTTAAAAGAACTCCCACCACATCTCGAGTATGCATTTCTGGATGAGGAGTGTCGCTTGCCGGTCATCATTTCAGCATCATTGGCGAAAGAGGAGAAGAAACAACTTCTCGAGGTTCTAAGACTTCATAAGAAAGCCATAGCGTGGAAGATCATGGATATCAAAGGCATCAATCCTTCTTTTTGTACTCACAAGATTCTTATGGAAGACGAGTACAAACCCTGTGCACAGCCTCAGAGGCGGTTGAATCCGAATATGCAAGATGTCGTAAAGAAAGAAGTGATTAAGTTGTTAAATGCTGGGTTGATTTATCCTATATCTGACTCTGTGTGGGTGAGTCCAGTGCAAGTAGTACCCAATAAAGGTGGTATTACTGTAGTTTCAAATGATAGGAATGAACTTATTCCTACCCGTACCGTCACTGGGTGGCGAGTTTGCATCGACTACCGCAAACTCAACGATGCTACTCGTAAGGATCACTTCTCGCTTCCATTCATCGACCAGATGTTGGAACGTCTGTTGGGGAAGTCGTATTACTATTTTCTGGATGGGTTTTCTGGGTACTTTCAAATTCCTATTGCTCCTGAGGATCAGGAGAAGACTACCTTTACCTGCCCCTTCGGCACATTCGCCTACCGGCGTATGCCTTTTGGGTTGTGTAATGCACCGGCGACCTTCCAGAGATGCATGGTTGCGATTTGTCATGACATGATCAAGGATTCTATGGAGGTTTTCATGGATGACTTTTCGGTATTTGGAGATTCCTTCGATCATTGTTTGGAAAATTTGAAGAAAATGTTGAAGAGGTGCGAAGAAACGAATCTTGTCCTAAACTGGGAAAAGTGCCACTTCATGGTAAAGGAAGGCATAGTTCTGGGACATAAGATTTCGCGTGCTGGTATGGAGGTCGATCCAGCTAAAGTGGATATAATTTCACGACTTCCGCCTCTCACCTCTGTGAGAGCGATACAGAGCTTTCTTGGTCATGCGGGGTTTTACAGGCGATTCATCAAGGATTTTTCAAAAATCGCTAGGCCCATGACCCGTCTGTTGGAGAAAGACGCTCCATTTATCTTTGGAGATGAGTGCTTGAGGGCTTTTGACCTTCTCAAGCAAAAGTTGATTGAGGCCCCTATTATGGTCGTACCTGACTGGAGTCTGCCATTTGAAATTATGTGCGACGCGAGCTATTTCGCTATAGGGGCCGTTCTGGGACAAAAGAAAGAAAAGCACTTTCACCCGATCTATTATGCGAGCAAGACTCTTCACGACGCTCAGGAGAATTATACCACGACAGAAAAAGAGCTCTTGGCAGTTGTTTTCGCATTTTACAAATTTAGATCGTATTTGGTGCTTTCAAAAACAATTGTGTATACTGATCACGCAGCCATCAGATACCTGTTCAGCAAACAGGACGCCAAACCGCGTCTCATCAGATGGATCTTATTGCTGCAGGAGTTTGATATCGAAATTCAGGAAAAAAAGGTGCGTTGAATGTAGCGGCTGACCATCTATCTTAGTTGGAGCATGGAGACATCAAGGACACACGTTGGGATCCAATCAATGACAATTTCCCACACGAGTCGTTGATCAGCATCGAGGTATGCGATGAGTCACCTTGGTTCGCCGACTTTGCGAACTATCCTGCTTGCGGGATTTTGATTAAAGGGTTGACTCACCAACAAAAGAGGAAATTCTTTTCGGACGTCAAGCACTACATTTGGGATGACCCTTTCTTGTTTAGGGTTGGTGCTGATCAGGTGATTAGAAGATACGTTTCGGGAAAGGAGGCGACCGATATTCTGCGCCACTGTCACGAGGGACCTACTGGAGGGCACCATGGAGCCAATTTCACTGCTAAGAAGGTGCTTGATTCAGGGTTTTATTGGCCCACAATATTTCGTGATGCGCAGAATTGGCTCAGAGCGTGCGATGTCTACCAGAGGGCAGCAAACATATCGGCACACGATGAAATGCCTCAAAATTGGATACAAGTTTGTGAAGTCTTTGATATCTAGGGGATAGACTTCATGGGACCATTTCCCCCCTCACGAGGAAACAAATATATCCTGGTTGCTGTTGATTATGTATCAAAGTGGGCGGAGGCACAGGCCTTACCCTCCAATGATGCTAGGGTAGTCGTGAGATTTCTGAAAAGTTTGTTTGCCCGGTTTGGTGCACCAAAGGCGCTTATCAGTGACAGAGGGACCCACTTTTGCAACACTCAGCTTGAGAGAGCTCTGTCCCGTTATGGTGTGCATCACCGTTTATCCACGCCCTATCATCCACAAACAAGTGGGCAAGTGGAGGTCACGAACCGGGGGTTGAAAAGGATGCTTGAGCGGTCGGTGGGTGCAAACCGCAAGGATTGGTCAGACAAACTGGATGAAGCATTGTGGGCTTTCCGTATGGCTTATAAGATCCCTATTGGGACTACTCCATTTAGGCTCGTTTACGGAAAAGCATGTCATTTACCTGTGGAGTTGGAGCACAAGGCGATGTGGGCTCTGAAAACTGCAAATCTGGACCTAAAAACCGGAGGTGAAGCCCGGTTCCTTCAGATTCACGAATGGGAAGAGCTACGATAACACGCCTATGAAAAATCCGTGTTATACAAAGAGCGCACCAAGAGATTGCATGACAAACGCTTGAAGGACCATAAACAATTCCAAGCCGGAGATCTTGTCCTACTCTACAACTCGAGGTTGCGTCTATTTCTAGGAACATTGCATTCGCGTTGGATGGGTCCGTACACGGTAAAGGAGGTATTTCCATATGGGACTGTCGCAATTGAGAACGCGGACGGCGTAATTTTCAAGGTAAATGGTCATCGCTTGAAGCTCTATGTTGTCGGGCCGATTGAGTCGGCGGTGGAGGTTATCGAACTCCAAATCCCGCATACATCATAAGTTTGGGGAGGAGAGCCTACGCTATTGACTCGAGGATAAAAAATGTAGCAAGAGCGTCTTTGGCGCTTTAGGGGTAAAATTTTCCATATTTTCGTTTTTGCTGTTTTTTCGTATTTTTGGTGTGTTTGGTAGTTTTCATAGCTCCGTACAGTTTTTAATCATGCCGGATGAAGGATGTATGTTTGAATATTGTTTAAACAGTTAGTGCATTGCAAAAATGGCGAAAAATGGTCAAATCGGCTGCTGAAAATGGTTTCTGCAGAAAACAGGCTGATCTGCAGATATGGCACGACCGTGCGTCTGGTCGCATGACCGTGCCACTGCAAGCCGGCACCTCGAGTCGCACCCCCAGTGCATTGCCGAGGTCAGCGTGCAAGGTTCGATCATCATCGAAGACGCACGACCGTGCGACTGGCCAAGGGTAGTTTTGTCATCTGCACTATATAAAGCCCTTATCTGCACCCATTCTCATATTCGCGAACCCTAACCGCACCAGTCGTTCCAGACAGATTTTTCTCCCAAAATCGCACCATTTTTTGCACGGTTTCTCAGATCCTTCACGCACGGTATGTTTTTCTTGTTGATTTTTTGTTTCAATCTTGTTCTAGGTTAGATTTGTCAGATTTCTTCAAGGCTTTTTAGGGTTCCCTTCATAAACACAATTGAAACCCTAACCCTTGTAAGATTGATGCGATTCGTGAACAACCGGTTGATTTTCTGACCCCCGTTTGCCCAAAATGTTGATTTTTGGAAAAATCCGGCTGTTTTGTTTCGGAAAAACCGGTCTTTCCCGTGTTTTCCTTCGTTAACCAACCAGTTAACCCACTTAGCCGAATTTAGCCTTTTTATTTTTAAACCTTTTGTGTTAAAACTCGGTTAAAATCATCGTTTAACTAGCGTTTCTTGTAGTTAGTCGTTCATTGTACAAATCCATTAGATTATATACAAAAAAACCCAGAAAATCATAAAATAAAACACCCTAAAATAGGGTGTAGTCGACAAAATTCGAGCAATTTTAAATGCTAAAATGATGAAATCTCGTTGATGAGCTCGATGTCACAAAATTCGCCTTTTTAAGGCATTAGTATGTATAGTTTTATTGTTGTACACTTGTTAACCGTAACTACCGAGTTTTAACCATTTTGTCACTTTAAAATTCCCATTCCATACCATTTACCCAAGCCTTTTGTTACAACCCGTAAAGACCTCTTGATTTGCATTTTTCGCATGTTAGTTGGTGGAGATTAGATATTGTGACAAGCTTATGATATTACACGTTTCATTGACGAGGCATTGAGTGTTTACACATACACATTTTAGGTATATTTCACAAATATAACCGAGTGTGTGTGAACATTGTGAGGTTGTGAAGATTAGCGTGCTAAGTCAATCGAAAGTAAAGTCACGACTTTTTGGTTATCTATACATATATTTGCATGTGCTTGTTTGGTTTGAATCAATTGACGCTGCGTTTCAAAAAACCGGCTAACCGTTTGTAGTTGTATTAGTAGATAATTTGTAAATTCTCGTTCTTGTTAGAATCTAGCTTTTATTACATTTTAGTTTTAGCTTGCTTGAGGACAAGCAAGGTTCAAGTGTGGGGAGGTTTGATATTCGCCAAAATACGCATACTTTATTCCCCTATTTTGTCCCCATTTTACGCATTTTTGGCCGTAAAACCGAGAATTGGATACTTAATCGGGTATATTTTTGTTTACAGGCCTAAAACAGCGTGCCAAACAAGAAGATGATGAAAACGAGGATTTTCCGGGCGAAACGGAAGAGCTGCGAAGATTCTATGGAAAATTCTGACCTGGGCGAGTTGCACGGTCGTGCGACTCATCGCACCACCGTGCGGATCCGACGACCAAGCTCACCTCGACATTGCACAGCCAGTGCGATCAGGAGTGCAAGCCCATCTCGGAACCGAACGACCGTGCATTCGGAGGCATTCCCGTGCACTTCCGACATCAACCCCAACCCCGGATATGCACTGCCGATGCAGTAGCTCGTGCCATCCCAACCTCGGAGATGCACGCTCGTGCAACCAATGGCACGACCGTGCGAATGCGAAGACTGGCCCAAGACTTGTTGATGTCACACAGTATGGTGAACAGTGATTTAAAGTGAACGGTCGTGCACTTTAATCGCACAACCGTGCGATCTGAAAAAGTTATAAAAATCAGAAGGCAGCTTTCATTTCGACATTTTGGACTTTTGGGAGCTTCACAAGCGATTATTCAGGCTCTGAAGGCTCTTGCTTTCACCCGGATTCAAGCCCCATTGTGCCGTTTAGCTCCGTTACTATCCGGATACTCAATCTTGTGCTTGTTTATGGTTTGATTCTCCAATCTTTCCATGATTTTGTTCATGTTTCAAGCATTTAGATTGATGATTATGTATTATTGTAAGCCTAAGGGCAAAAACACTAGTATCTCTTGCTTAATAACAACCATTAGTATGTTAATTATGTTTGTAATGACACTTTGAAGCATTTTCTATGTTAATCTTTGATGATTAGTTTGCAACCTTGTTTATTGATGTTAATTCTTGATTATAGTTAATTAGCTTGGATGATTGGTATGTGGTTAGTTGAGATATTTGAAAGAAGAAGCTTAATTAATCATGTATTAGTAGACTTTGAACTTGTTTAACTAGTTTAACTTGTTTAAATTGTTTGCTCCATGATACTAGAAATGGTTAGTGGGTTAATAAGGGATAATTATTATTAATCAAGAAGGCTTTCCCTCACGGAAGGACCTTAACGGGTTAAATGGTGTTGTTATGAATTCTTGTCATGAATTGTTAGCTTAGTTAGTAGTTTAGGCCAAAATTGCTTGCTTGGTGAATTTATGTTCAAGATTTGTAAAATGAACTAAGTTGTGATTTAATCTAGTTTATGCTTGTCTCGGTGGTTGCATTGTGTTTATCGGTGTTACTTTCCTTGATTAAGTGAGGTTAGAAAACTCTTAACGGATGACTAACTTATCTTTAGGGGATTTTCATAGACATTTGTCATTTGAGCATTAAAGAACAATTTTAGGTGGTTAAAGTGTGTTTATCGTTTTAGCTTTCCAAAGAATTGTCATGTTAGGATTCCCGAAAGGGATACTAATTGTCTTGAAAATAGAGAATTGACCAAATGTTTTAAGTGACAAAACCGACTTAGTTTGCATGCTTTGGTTGTGCATAAAGCAATGCTATATATTTATTTTCTTATTTGGAGTCTATTATGTTTTTATAAATATTTGTTTATGCTTATTTTAGTAACAACCTCTAACAACTGTTCTATACAAACACTGCTGACTAAACTACTGATTACAATAATAATACAAAGAATAAAGTAAACAACTGCTTCTTCATTCCACTGTTATAACTCCAGCAGTGCTTTGTGTCTTCAGCAGTACTTGAAACAAATCCGTAGATTGAGCATCAGTGCTTTATCTTCAACAGTCTTTATGCATCAGCAGCAGTTGTGAAGGGCAGTGCTTTGAGTCATCAGATGTTAGGGCCACTTTCAAGGGGAAAGATTAAGTACAAACAACTGCTTATTCTGGATTCACTGATCTGAACCAGTTTTGGCTTTATCAATTGTTCCTTTGTAGGGTTCAATCCCAACAATCTCCCCCGGAACAGATGATGCCAAAACACTTCATTATTCTGGATTTTTATTGCCTCATCAGGAGTTCCCTAACTTGAACTTTGAATTGTAATTCAAAGTTCATGGAATCCTCATCATCCTCATCCCTGCACAGTGTAAGCTCAAGGAGATCTTGTAAATCTTCTACATCCAGGCCAAGTGCTTCTTCCCTTGATATATGCTTCACTTCACAACTGGATTTGAGCAGAGTCAATACGTGGGTCTTTTGATCAGACTTCCACTTTAGTATTTTTTAATCCAGTGGATTTTTTGGGAGAGTCTTTATTTTAGATGAGTTTGGAGATGGAGGCCTGCTCAGAACCTTTTTGGCTATATCTTGTAGCTTTGCTAAGTCAGGATCATCTAGAGCCATTCTTTTGATAGCCTCTTTAAAATACACAGCTTCTTGTTCCTTTACTTCTGCATCAGTCTGGTTTTTGCTTCTTTCTTTGATTTAACTCAATGGTAGAGGTATCAGATGACGTGAATAGTGGTTCAGAAGTGAGGGCCTGTTGCTTTGGCTTATCAATGGTTTTGTAGACTGGTTTCTTTGGAGCAGTGGGGTCCTTTTTCCTTAGTTCTTCCATCCTTTTGTAGGTCTGACCAATATTTTGTTTTGACCATCTTGTTATCTACCTGGCTGTTCCATATTGTGCTGCAACCAACTCTTCTCTTTTTCTTTTGTACTCCAAGGTAAGATCAGCAATTTTCTTACTGAATTTGCTCCAGTTTGGTGCTGTTCTTTTCATACCTGGATCATTTTTTATTCTTTCAATTCTTTTAAGTTCAGCTTTGAGAGCAATGAGTGGCCAGTATTGGAATTGTTCAGCTTTGGCAGGGTAAAATTTCTCACTCATGATCAATTTTATGAGATCTTCTCTTAGATCTACTTGTAAGGTAGCATCTGGAGGCTGGTTGGACATCTCTTTACTCAGGTCTCTTGCATAGTCTTCCAATTGTTTAACCTTGGTGAGCAAGAACTGCATCCGACTTGAGAAAGCATTATCACCTTGCCCTTTGCATTCATATTTGGCTCTCTATTCAGCTTGCTTGCCTTTGAGTTTTAGGTATTCATCCATGTTTTTAGGATCTCTAAAACCGGCAAGAGAGGGGAATTTTCTCTTTGAAGGGTCATCCACTAAGTAGAGTTGTTTCATTTCATCCTTTACTGCATGTAGTTCTAGTGGATAAGTGGCTGCTAATGGTACAACATCAGCAACGTTAAATCCTACCAATGTTGTTGGATCTTTGATTGGGTTGACCAATTTTGGAGGAATGAAAGGTTGGGGTTTGATTACATTGTAAGGTGTGGATGATAATGGAGTTGGTGCTGGTATGTCATCATCATGCACCTGGAACTTTCTTTTTCTTGTATACACCTTTTTCGAAGAAGATGATTTTGTTTGAATTTTTGGAGCAGAAAGAATTATGGCTTGGTTAGGGGTGTTTGAGGTGATGGGTGACTGACTAACAACTGTTGAAACAACTGGTGTGTCAACCACTGTTGTCACTACAACTGTTGATGTATCAACTATTGTCTTCTGCACTTTGGCAGGTGGTGTTTGGGGTGGAGATGTATTTTATGGTGTGACAATGGATTGAGTGGTGGATGGTAAAATGGCAAGGGCAGTGGTTGAAATAACATTTGTTGAAACTACTGAAGTATCAACAGCTGTTGTTAAAACAGGTGTCTTAACATCTGTTGGTTTGGTGGTTTGATGTGTGGAACTTTTGGGGATTTTAGGAGTATGTTTGGTGGTTTTGGAAGGTGTGGTTTTGGGTTGGCTAACCTTTCTGGTAGGCCTTCTTCTTTTGGTAGTTGAAGTACCCTGCTCTTCCCTTTCCATCATAACTTTCTTCTCCTGTTCAAATCTTTTTGACCCATTTATTTCCATAGACTCTTTCATGTTTGCTTTTAGATCAGCAAATGCATTTTGAGTCACATCAACCTTCTTTGATCCATCTGGCTTTGGAATTTCTACCATAAGTTTGGACATTGGATCTGGTGGCAGATATAGACCTTCTTTTCCTTTTCCCTTCTTCCTTTTCTCCCCCTTTTTGGAATCATCAGGATTTTCAACAAAAACAACTGTAGGAGGAGAAGTACCAGTGGTTTGCAGCAAATTGGCTTTGATTGCCCTTATATCAGGTTGTGTATCCTTGTACCTAGCTTCCATCATGTTTCTGAAAATTTGGAGCTGAATTTCATGCTGTTGATCAGCATATTGCCTTTGTTGATGAAGCATAGGTTGAAATAAATTCCATAGCTCAGTGGGAGATAGAGCAAATGTTGCAGCAGTGGGTCTAGCCTTTTAAGATTGTAACAACTGTTGCAACATATTTTTGACATCTGCAACAGAGGTTTCAATTTTATCAACCCTCTCCGTCAATTCTTTATATTTTAAACCATCCCCCAACTTAACGGGATCATCTGATTTCCCACTGGTAGTGGTTGTATCAGCAGTTGACTTAGGGGAAAGTTTCCCAAAAGTCATCCACTGATGTCCCTTGTTCTTGGTACTGGGGACTTCTCTCCTCAGCAGAGGTTATCTTAGTAAACACACCAGTGGGTATTGGTAACACACTAGTGGTCACCTTGGTTCCCAAAGAGGAAATTGCCTTCAAGGGAGTCTGAGTGATGAAACAACTGGCCAGGTGCAAATCAGTGGATTCAACACCTGTAGTTGTTGCTCCACTTGAACTACCACCAAGAGTTACATGTAACTCATGGGGTGTAACCTCCTCAATTGTTAGTGGGTTAGCAATGATAGAGGAACCAGACTTAGTCACTTGTTGAGGTATATTCTCAGTGATAGGTGTGTGAGAAGAACTGATTTGTGTCTGACCCATATCAAGTGCATCTAACATGGATATGATTGATGGTTGAAGTTGTGCAGTAAGGATTGGGGTAGAAAGAGAATTTGCCCCGGGAGCAGGGCTGTGGAAGATAGATTCAAGTGAATCCATTGCTTCATATTGTGGTGTCCCTATAGATACAACCTGATCCTTTTGAGAGGATGCAGGAGGAGTTTTAGGCCCAGGTTGAGATCTTTCTTCCATCTGCTGTGAGGAAGTAGCAACAGTGGTTATTGGTGACTTTTGTGTTGTCACAGGTATTATCTCTGAGATCTCATCTTCCAGAGTTACCTTTTTGGAGGGTTTGGGGGGCTTTTGGGATTTTTTTTCTTTGTTGGCTCTTTGGTGGGTTTTGGTGTGGGTTTCACAGCAGTGGTTCTGCTGCTGTGATCACCAGGAGCAGTGGGCTTAACAGCAGGAGCCTGAGGAGCAGAGGTTGTCTCAGCTACATTCTGCTCAGGTTCCTCTGTTTGTGTTTTAGAAGGTTTTGACAGCCTTGTAAAGGTTTCAGAAGATAGGCTGTTTATTTGAATAGGATTTCCTTAGATAAGCACATGTGCACTATCTTTTGGAATCTTCTTTTGTAAATAAAAACTTAAAAACCTTGGAAACAATAGAAATGGTTTTTTATTTTCTTTGATATTATTCACATTTTTGACCATATCATTGAAAATCTCTTGGGAATAATTAAAAGTTTCTTCTGTCAAAATAGCATAGCCCAAGTATTGGATTTTCAATGGCATTTCATTAAAAGCTGTAGTTTTATTTGAAACACACATGAGGAGGGTATGGAATAAAAATCTCATGGCAGGTGTAAAACTGTCCTTTTGCAAAGTATCTTTTTTCATTTCTTCTTCATACCCTCTCTCAATGAAATCAGTTTGGTAATCAGTCTTTGGGAAAGAGGTTTTACCTGTAATATCATTCATTTTAAAGACCTCAAAAATGTCTTTTGGTGTAATACCAACCTGAATTCCTTTTACTGAAGAAGTAATAGCCCAGGGCTTTTTGTCCTGAACTTCAAGTTTTGCATTCTTCCAAAAATCACGAAGGGTATCCAGGTAAATAGGTGCATTACAAGTCAATAAAGTTTTGTACTTTGAAGATGAGAGTGCATCAATCATGGAGTGAAAGGTTGTGTTTTGACTTGGTTTTTCAAGTATACACAGGTAGTTATGAGGGGTTTTGAATGGTAGAGCCATGGTGATTTGAATGTAGTTGCGAGAGGAAGAAGACGATGAATGATTTGAAGAAATTTGATGGTAACTGCTTTTGAAAGGAATTTTGAATTTGATTCGAAAGTGAAAACCCTGTTTGGGGTTTTGATCAGGGTTTTATAAAGTGAAAAAGTGAGTGCTGACATGGCAGCGGTTACAAAGATCTGACGGCTAAGTATTGTCCATGTGCCAACCTCTGATGAAAATGGATGACAGTTGTTTAGGAAACCACTGATGATCAATACAGTGGTTTACAGTGGTGAAAATGAAAACATTGGCTGACTTTTAACTATCAGTGGATAGCCATCAGTGGGTTAAAACACTGATTTTTGACAACAGTGATTAACAAGGACAATGAAGGAACAGAGGTTGACTTTCAGCAGTGGATAATAACAATAGATCAGATGTTTGAACCAAAACAGTGGTTGTGGCAAACTTTTAAGGATTAATGAAATTTTTTCATTTGTAGCTATTTTTAAGGATGAATTTTTTGATTTTCTAAAAACATTTCAATGCTTTTATTCATAGAAAAACAAGATTTTGCCTGTTATTCCATGTTCAGCATGCCAATCCTAGAGATCAAGCTTTCAAAGGTTGATGTGTCTAATGCTTTTGTTATGACATCTGCCAGCTGATCTTTAGTTGGAACATGGTGCAGAGAAATCAAACTTTTTTCATAGCAATCCCTCACAAAGTGATGTCTGATGTCAATGTGCTTGGTGGTTGAATAGGAAACAGGATTTTGATGATATTTTATGCTGCCTGACTGTCCAACATGAGAGGTGTCTTTAAGGCAGTGATACCAAAATCCAGCAACTGATTTTGAAGCCATAACAGTTGGGCTGTGCAGCTTGCAGCAGCTATATACTCTGCCTCAGCAGTGGATGTTGAAACAACTGCTTGCTTTTTGCTTTGCCAAGACACTAAGCAATTGCCTAGGAATTGGCACCCTCCTGAAGTGGACTTCCTTGTTGTATTGCATCCAGCAAAGTCACTATCTGAGAAACCTGAAAGCTTGATATTTCTATCAGCTGGATACTAGATACCAAGTGAGCACCTTTTAGGTATCTGAATATCCTTTTTACAGCAATAAGGTTTGACTTTCTAGAGGCTGATTGGGATCTTGCACAAACACATGTTGCAAACATGATGTCTGGCCTAGATGCAGTTAGGTACAATAAAGACCCAATCATGCTTCTGTAAAGAGTTTGATAAACCAAATCATCCTTTTCATCAGACATGACTATCTTGGTGGTTGCTATGGGTGTACAACATGGTTTGCTATCATTCATATCAAATTTTGTTAAAAGTTATTTGACATATTTGCCTTGATGAATGAAAGTACCATTTTGCAATTGCTTTACTTGGAGACCAAGAAAGCACTGTAGTTCACGCATTGCACTCATCTCAAACTCAGCCGTCATGAGTTGTCTGAACTCTTCACACATTAAAGGACATGTGCTTCCAAAGATGATGTCATCCACATAAATCTGGACAATCATCAAATCTTTCCCTCTCCATTTTAAAAACAATGTTTTATCAATTTTACCTCTTGTGAACCCAATGGAAAGTAGAAAGGTGGAAAGAGTTTCATACCAGGTTCTAGGTGCTTGTTTTAGGCCATACAAAGCTTTGTTTAGTTTGTAGACATGATTTGGATTAAATGGATCCTCAAAACCAGAAGGTTGACAAACATATACCTCTTCCTGAATTTTACCATAAAGGAATGCACATTTGATATCCATTTGATACACCTTTATGTTGTGGTTGACAGCAAAGGCCAGAAACAGTCTGATAGCTTCTAATTGTTGGACTCTGTATGCCCAAGACACATATTAAATTGATGTGGCTAGTACGTTATGATCCAAGTCGAGTCATACCCAAATACAAGCTAGACAAACACTCATGATATTTATTTGTGATATGATCAAACAAATAAATATTAACACTTAGAATATTTAGAAATTGGTTTTCTAAATAATTGCACTTGACAAACTAATAAATTATGTGGATAATTTATTTTGAGAGAATATTTTATTTTGTTATTTAATGGGTTAAATAACAATTAAAGGTTGCATGAAGTCTTGCAACAAGTGATGTTATATTTTATAAAAGTTATAAAATATACTACTATACAAGACTTAATTTTAAAGGAAAATTAGAATTTGGTCGGTAAAACACATGATTGGGCCGCCCCCCATGGGTCTTCCCTAGGTGTTTTCTTGGCCAATCAAATAACATGCAATTCTTCTCAAAAGGTAAACATATGATTGGGTGAGAGGTGTGGCAACATATCCTACACTTTAATAATGATTTTGTAAGACAAAATTGAAGATGAACTTGGTTAAAAACCTCTCTCATTTTCGGCCATATGAGAGTTTTCCAAGAGGAATTTTCATATTCAATAATCAAGTGGAAGACTTGATTCTTGGCTCTAAAATTTTCGGCCAAAGAGAGGTGTTATTCAAGGGTTTTCAAATTTCATTTCAAGTGCAAAGAACTCTCAAATTTCCTTGTGGAATTTTCGGCCAAGGGTTGGCTCCAAGAAGGAAATTTTAGTGAGTTCATAAGTGTTCAAATCCTAGCTAAAACTAAGGTGTTTGTTGGAAGGCTTGGGGTATACAAGCTTGAGGTCTTCTACACTTGAAGGCAACCATTCAAGAAGCATCATCTTCTTCATATCCTTTACTCATTGGAAGGTAGTATTCTAAACACTCTATGGTTGTGTTTTAATTTTAATAGCATGCGTGTTCGTATATGGATCCGGGATTGGGTTTTACATATAAAATGGGTTTTATATCTTGTAAGTAACATGTTTTAAATAATATTTTCCGCTGCATTTTTATTTTTTATGGATAAAATACTTTGATAAACATGTGAAAAACCCAACAATGGCATCAAGAGCCGCTTATATGAATGCATGCTTCATAGGATATGAAATTTTCGGGTTTTGGGTTTGGTTAAACCCTATGGCCGAAATTTTCACCATGGTTCTTCCTTTTGTTTTTCAAGATTATTTTCATACATGCATAAAAGTATCTTGAAAAATTATGTCATATGTATGATTGTTTTGTTTGGACAAAAAACCCACCTTTTCGGTTTTTCATTCTTGGCCGAAAATGGGTTATAAAAAGGGAACCATTTTTGCTTCTTGAATTATATATACGTGGATATATATTTTGGTGTTCATAACCTAGCCATGACCTTGTGTGAATATGTTGAATGATTGTGTTATGATTTATATTTAATTATTTCAAAGGTTGTAATAATTAATTATTTTTGTTCTTCCATTTGTAAAGTTATGTAATTTATTTATTTTCATTTGGTATGTAAAATAAATAGATTCGGTGCATTTCATTTTACTAGAAAAAATGTATTAGGATATTTTTTTGTAAAAGAAGATGCACACAAAAATGCGATTTTGGTTTTGGCTAATTTCGGGCCTAAAGGACTTCATAGTTCTTAACGGGATTTTAGCCCGATAACCAAAACACATTTTTTTGAAGTCCAAAGGAGTTTGGAGCTGGATATAAAATACATTTGAAAGCCCAAAGAAAGTGAAGAAATCATAACACAAGAAGAAGACTTGAAGCATTTGGATGCGGGATCAAGTGGGAGTTCAACGACACATTTCTTGTGTCAATATTCACCCCTTAGGAAGGACCTTTTGGCACACTTGTTTCGGCTAACAAGTGTGGTCAAAATAGTTGGCTATGGTTATGCACCTATTGTTATGTATGTTGTGCTTGTGTGGTTATATTTATATTGTTTTGATGATATTTGGATATGCATGCTTAACAAACTAATAATCAACAACAAGCTTAAAATTGGTTCTTAAAAAATCATTAAAATTGGTTAATAAAAGGTTATTAAAAATTAATGATTTTATAATAAAATGGGTTTTATTAAAAAGAACCTTGAAAAATTCGTTTTCACAAAAGTACCAAGGATTTGAATGCATGCAAATGTACGGTACATAAAGTTTTCTAAACTAGAATTTTGAAAACTCAAAATCCCTTTTATAAAATAAGTCAAACACCATCCTTTTATACAACACTCGAATCACTTGGGAACTCTTTTGTGGGATAAAGGTCACCTAACCACATTTGAGGGAACTTGTATATTCGAGGTGGGTTTACCATGTTTGTGGGATAAAGGTCACCTAACCACTTATGTGTATAAACTCACACGTGTGTGTAAGTTGGACGACTTGATTTGGAAACCATGAACTTAGGGTCACCGAAGCATGGCGAACAAAAGGTGTTGATGGGATTAAACATGCCAACTAAACATAAAGATGTTTAACCGATCCCATATGGCTAGAAGTTGCAAAGGGTTGCAATCGTCAAACGTTGACTGCCTTGTTAATTTAAATAATGGGATAAAGGTCACGTAACCAATATTTAAATGTAACGTTGGATTCTAGATTTTAATTATTAATTGTCTATGAGACATGAAAGGGTATTAATGATTAAAATATAATAATATCGAAAATACTAAAATTTGAACCTTGTTAAATTTTGTAGATGGCCGCTAACAATATTACCCAAACCGTCCGTAACCTATCACTAAAAACAATCCTTGAAAAGGATCGTCTCAATCATAACACTTCATGGATGAATATCAAAACTTAAGAATCGTTCTCAAGTAAGAGAAGATATCCTATGTGTTGAACGATCCTAATCCCGATGAACATCTTATGGAAGATAAGGATGCCTATAACGATTGGATTAAGTATATCGAGGATACTATGCAAGCCTCTCACCTCATGTTAGGAATTATAATTCCCAAGATTCAAAAGGATTTTGAACATCATGAGCATACGACATGATTACCCAATTGAAGGAAATGTTCCTGCAATAAGCAAGGGTAGAACGCTTTGAAACGGTTGGAGCGCTTCATGCATGTCGAATAGAGAAAACCCAATCGGTCTCATATTATATCTTTAAGATGAAAAGCCACATTGATCGCCTCGAAAGGCTCAATATGGGTGAAATGGCTTTATCCATTCTAACGATCAATGAGGGTGGCAACAAGAAAGGGCATCACCCCGACACCAAAGCAAATGTTGCAAATGGTAACAGAAAATTCAAAGGGAAAGAAAAAGAAAGACTAAAGCGAAACCACCAAAACCAAAAGAAGGCAAAGGTTGCAATGAACGAACCATGCTTTGAATATGGTGAGATAGGGTATTTGAAAAGGAATTGTCCAACCTATCTCGAAGAGTTGAAAAACTAAGAGGGATGCTAGGAAAACCTCAGGTACAATCTTAATGATAAATATTGACCTTAATGTTATTTCTTCTAACACATGGGTATTAGATGCCAGATGTGGAACTCATGTTTGCAATTTTTTGCAAAAGGTTCAAAAGAAATAAGCATTACAAGAAAGGAGACTATGTTTTGAAACTTCCAAATGGTTTGGAAATTGTTTTAAAAATGTTTTGAATGCTCCTAGTTTAACTAGGAACATTATTCAAGTTTCCCTTAAAAGACAATATGGTTTTGATTTAAAGTTTGTAAACAATGACATTTATATTTTGATGAATGACATGTTTGACTTTAAAGCTATGCTTTCAAATGGTATTTATGAATTGGTTCATAATAATACATCATTTGATAGTTCAATGTACCAAGCAATCACCATGAAACTCAAAATGGATTTGAGTAAGACCTATCTTTGGCATTATCTCCTTAGTCATATAAACAGATGTCGCATGTAAACACTTCGAAAGAATGGTCTTTGGAGACAAATGAAGTTGGTTCATTTGATACATGTTAATCTTGTTTACAAGGTAAGATGACTAAGAAACCCTTTAATGGGAAAGGGTAAAAGATTTATTAGGTATCATACATTTGGATGTATGTGATCCTTTTAAGTCAATGACTAGGAATGGTGAAAGATACTTCATTACTTTTACCGACAACTATAGTAGTTATGGTTATGTGTACTTGCTGAGACACAAAGTTGAAGTTTTTTGAAATGTTCAAAGCCTTCAAAAGGTGAAGTACAAAATCAACTCAATTAAAGTTCTTCGTTTCGATAGAGGAGGAATCGGACTCTATTTGGATATGGTTCGATCTATGATGGCTAGGAGCACATTATCTCTATCATTTTGGGTTACGCTTTGCTCTCCACGGGCCATACATTCAATGTGGCCCAAACCAAGAAAGTGGATAAGACGCCTTTTGAAATATGACATGGAAGGGCTCCATCATTATCATATTTAAAGGTATGGGTTGTGAAGCATAAGTGAAGCAACACACCCCAAATAAATTCGAAGTACGATCCACTAAGTGTATCTTTGTAGGATATCCTAAAGATGGTATAGGATATTAATTCTACGATCCAACAGAGCAAAAGGTATTTGTTGCTCGAAAGGCTGAGTTCTTGGAAGCTAAGTTCCTTGTGGAAGGAATTAGTAGCACAGTGGAACTTGATGAGGATCAAGAACCACAAACAACGATACACGTTTGGTCGATACTAGCACTCAACAAGAGGTTGTTGAAAACGATCAAGTGGTTGATCATTACACACAATACGTTCGCAGATCTGGTAGAATCAGTAGTCCACCTGAAAGATATGGATTCTTCATGGATGGATGCTACGTGGTAGATTCAGGTGAATCAACCACATACCATGATGCAATGTCAAAATCCGATTATGACAAGTGGCTTGAAGCCATGAACGTAGAGACGCAATCCATGTATGACAACCAAGTATGGAAATTGGTTGTGTCATCTCTTAACTCCAAAGTAGTTGGAAGTAAGTGGGTTTTCAAGAAGAAAACGGATATGCATGGTAACTTGCATACTTATAAAGTGAGACTTGTAGCAAAAGGTTTCACTCAAACTCAAGGGGTTGATTATGATGAGACCTTTTCGCTTGTGGCGATGATATAGTCAATAAGGATAATATTTGCCATACCTACACAATATGATTATGAGATTTGGCAAATGGATGTCAAAATGGCTTTCCTTAATAAGATATCTTGAGGAAGATGTCTATATAGTTCAACCTGAAGGTTTTGTCGATCCAAAACATCCCTACAAAGTATGCAAGTTAAAGAAATCAATCTATGGATTGAAACAAGCATCTAGAAGTTGGAATCACCGTTTTGATGAAGAGATTAGGGAATATGGATTCATCAAGAACGGCAATGAAGCTTATGTGTATAAGAAGGCTAGTGGGAGCATTATTACTTTCTTAGTATTGTATGTCGATGACATTCTACTATTTGGAAATGACATTCCAACCATGGAAGGTGTAAAAACCTGGCTTGGAAGTTGTTTTCATTAAGGATCTTGGAGAAGCCGCCAATATTTTGGGAATAAAGATCTATAGGGATAGATCAAGGCGCTTGATAGGTTTATACCAAAGTGCTTACATTGACAAAATCTTGAAAAGCTTCAAGATATAGAACTTTATGAAAAGGTTTGGTACCTATTCAAGAGAGGACAATATTGAGTGCATCTCAATATCCAAGCTCAAAGGATGAGCAAGAAAGAATGAAAGGAATCCCATATGCGTCAGCTATAGGATTCATTATGTATGTAATGATATGCACTAGACCAGACATGTCATGTACATTAAGCATGACGAGAAGATACCAGCGAGTAACGGTCATTGGGTGACTGTTAAAAATATATTGAAATACCTTAGAAGGACTAAGGATATATTTCTAATATATGGATCTGGTGAAAAGAACTCGTTGTAAAAGGTTACAGGGATACGAGTTTCGGAATTCGTTGTAAAGGGTTACATGGATACGAGTTTCCAAACTGATCGAGATGGTTCTCGATCACAATTAGGGTACCATTGTCCACTACAGAATCCGAATACATCACCGCTTCATTGATTGAGATAATTCATATGGATCTGCCACTTGAATTATTGCTGATCTAGGGGTAGTCCCTACCATTCAGGACCCCTAGAGATCTTTGTGATAACGATGGTATGATTGTTCAAATCAAGGAACCTCATGCACATCAAAAGACTAGGCACATTGAGCGGAGTTTCAACTACATAAGGGATGAAGTTGAAAAAGGGAAAAAATGTATTCGCAAAGTTCACATTGATCAAAATATTGCGGATCCACTCACGAAGCTCCTTAAACGGGCAAAGCATGAAGAGTCATACTTGTGCCTTAGGACTTCGATATCTAGTGATTGGATTTGATCTATTTTGTATTTGGATATTGGAACAATTATTATTTTAACTCTCTAATATGGTATTTTGGGTTATGTTCCATTTTAGCATGTTTAAATCCGTGAATAAGTTGCTTATTCTAAATGTCCGTAGTCGATCATACTTGTGGGAACAAATATGAATGTAAGACTATTATGAACTTGGATTGGTGGATGTTCATTAGGTATGAATATAGAGCAAAGTGTTGCTGCCAAAGTTCATAGATATTTGTGGGATACAAATATTGGACTGACTCGCTCTCGAATATTACTGCATGGAATCATTTGTGATTGATCATAAGTAAATTTGAGTAAAGGAGAATATCATAGTATCCTCTGACCTGAGATACATATTGGGTCTTGATATTCACCAAATATTATACCTTGACTTATTTCTTCACTGTCTGTAATAAGGCAGTACATAAGGCTAAGCTCAGGTATGATACAAGGTGATTGTGAGAGACGTATGTAGTCAAAAAGGGATTTGTTCCTCTTATTCGTTGAGAGTAAGATGTCTAAGGCCTGTTAAAGTTAAATCAACAGAGAGTGATCACTCTATGTCTCTGGATTTGACATGACATCTGTAACGAAAGGATAAATGATAGATTCACCTAAATCATGTTCAAGTAAGGGACTTGAAGGAGATGATGTTATTGAATGGGACATATAGTCATACGTATTAGGGGTAGTAAACTATAGTTAGGTGGTCTTTACTACTTGCATCAATCTTCTATGTATCTTGTGCAAGTGGGAGATTGTTGGACTCTGTATGCCCAAGACACATATTAAATTGATGTGGCTAGTACGTTATGATCCAAGTCGAGTCATACCCAAATACAAGCTAGACAAACACTCATGATATTTATTTGTGATATGATCAAACAAATAAATATTAACACTTAGAATATTTAGAAATTGGTTTTCTAAATAATTGCACTTGACAAACTAATAAATTATGTGGATAATTTATTTTGAGAGAATATTTTATTTTGTTATTTAATGGGTTAAATAACAATTAAAGGTTGCATGCAGTCTTGCAACAAGTGATGTTATATTTTATAAAAGTTATAAAATATACTACTATACAGGACTTAATTTTAAAGGAAAATTAGAATTTGGTTGGTAAAACACATGATTGGGCCGCCCCCATGGGTCTTCCCTAGGTGTTTTCTTGGCCAATCAAATAACATGCAATTCTTCTCAAAAGGTAAACATATGATTGGGTGAGAGGTGTGGCAACATATCCTACACTTTAATAATGATTTTGTAAGAAAAAATTGAAGATGAACTTGGTTAAAAACCTCTCTCATTTTCGGCCATATGAGAGTTTTCCAAGAGGAATTTTCATATTCAATAATCAAGTGGAAGACTTGATTCTTGGCTCTAAAATTTTCGGCCAAAGAGAGGTGTTATTCAAGGGTTTTCAAATTTCATTTCAAGTGCAAAGAACTCTCAAATTCCCTTGTGGAATTTTCGACCAAGGGTTGGCTCCAAGAAGGAAATTTTAGTGAGTTCATAAGTGTTCAAATCCTAGCTAAAACTAAGGTGTTTGTTGGAAGGCTTGGGGTATACAAGCTTGAGGTCTTCTACACTTGAAGGCAACCATTCAAGAAGCATCATCTTCTTCTTCATATCCTTTACTCCTTGGAAGGTAGTATTCTAAGCACTCTATGGTTGTGTTTTAATTTTGATAGCATGCATGTTCGTATATGGATCCGGGATTGGGTTTTACATATAAAATGGGTTTTATATCTTGTAAGTAACATGTTTTAAATAATATTTTCCGCTGCGTTTTTATTTTTTATGGATAAAATACTTTGATAAACATGTGAAAAACCCAACACTAATCTTGCTGGGGATCAGGGGTTAGATCAGGGGTTTGGGCAGCTTTTGACACATTCTTTTCTAACCACTGCTGGGGACCATTTCCTATCAACTGTTGATATCCAAAGGGATGCCTATTCACTTTTGGTTTAGAAGGATTTTTGTAAACCTCATAAACATGTGGGACCCTTGGATATGGTGGTTGACCTTTACCTCTTTGGTATTCGTTAGCAGGGGGTGCATCTGTCACTTGAAGCTCTCTTTTAACAGAGTTTTGGTTCAGCTGTTTTGTAACATCTGTTTGGACAGACACAAAGGATGGTTGTTTCTTGATTTGTGAACTTGATGGTCTCAAGGGTGTTTTTGAAGTGTACTCATTCTTTTTTACATCAAAAGATTTAAGATACACACACTCCTGAGTGAGATGGTTTGATTTACCACAGATGGTGCGGCTCTTTGAAGGCACAATGATGCTTGTTTTGTTGATATCATAAGCTTTTAGATGAAAACAATCTTTGGTCAAATGATTTTTCTTTTCACAGAAATCACAAAACAAGTTTTTAATCTTTTCTTTTCTTTTCTTCTTTTCAGACTCCTTTACAACAGAGTTTTGAACCACTGTTGGGATGTCCTTAAGAGGAATGACCTTGGCCTTTGGAGCTTTGACACCATCCACAGTAGTGAAATCCACGGGTTTAAAATTTTCAAGGATGTCACACTCATCAGACCATGTGGGTTTAAATTGGTATTTCTCAATCTCCTCAAAAGTTGAGGACCCCACAGATCTTTCCAAGTGATTTTGTTGCCAAGTTTATTAGTTATTTTAACTTCTTGACCATCCTTGTTGGTGGGTATGATTTCAACAGAACCAGATTGATTTTCAGCAGTGTTTTCAACTTGCTCATTTTTCCTAAACCCTATGCCAAATTTTACATTGCTTTCAATCTGTTTTTCAAGCATAATCTCGTAACCTTTGCAGGATTCCACCCATTTTTCACATGTGATTTGGGCCAACTCCATTTTACAGACCTGATATTTTTCTATCATTGTCTGAAGTTGGTCCTTGGTTATGCTATGCTCATGTTTGAGGCTGCAAATCTCATTCTCTTTTTCTGACAATTTGTTTTTCAATTCTTTTAAAGATTTTTCAAATTGTACTTCACCATTTAACACTCTATCTCTAAGATTTTCATTCACCTCCTTGATGTTTGCAAATGCTATGATGCATTTGTCTGAACAAAGGTTTTTAAGAACCTGGGGTGATACCTTAGTTGCAGCCATCATGGCATAATCACGGATATTTTCACTTTCTTCTTGCTTTTTCTCCTCACTCTCTTCTTGCTTCTTTTCTTCTTCTTCAGCACACCAGGGGTCAGACAGTGGTTCTATCAGAGGTTCTGAATTTTCTCCCAACAATTGTTCACCAACAACAGCTGTAACCACTGCTTCAGCAATTGTATCCATTTTTTCTGCACTGGATTCCCCTTCTTCAGTTTCCAGCCCTTATGAGATAGTCTCTAATGCTACAAAACAGAAATCATTACTAGAAGCATCATTTTTAGCATAGAGAGTAAAATTTTCATCACCTAGCTCGTCAGGCAAGCTACTCCAGTCAACAAAGCCTTGGGTGAAAAAGCTTTGCTATTTTGGTTGAACAACTGTTGGTGTAGCTTGTTGAGGTGCAACTTGTTGCACCTGAACCTGAGGAGCTGGGGCCTGGACATACCGTATTTGAGGAGCATGGGTTTGGACATAATGCACTGGAACAGGGGTTGCAGGGTGTGCATAGTGAGCAGTGTTTACATGAGCAGCATAGGTACTTTGGTAATAATGCACAGTGTTTTGTGAACTCTGGGGTCTAGGACTAGGATGTGTTATGATTGGTCCACTATTTTGTGACCTACACTCTCTAGCAAAGTGTCCTAACCTGTTACACTTGTAGCATTTTATCTTTGATTTATCCAACCCTACTTTTAGATTCCCATGTAACCCTGAAAATTTTCTCCTTGTTCTCTTATAAAATTTGCTGGTTCTAACACTCAGTAGTGCAAGTTGGTCCAGGATGTCCATCTCATCCAGATCAGTAGGATCAAAATACTGGAGATCATTAAGTTCAAAGCATTGACTGTCAGGGTTATGGTTTTCACTACTAGCTGTGAAAGCATAGTTAGTTGAGTAAGAATCAGAGTTACTGAAAGCTCCACCAGCAGTTATGTCAATATAATGATCATAACCCTGATCCTTACTACTACCAGAATCCTCTTGACCAAGAAGTGCTGTGCTACCAAATGTATAGTCATCAGCAACCTTCCCTGACTCTTGTAACTTCTTTTTCTGGTTCAACTCTCTCTCATAGGTGAGGAGTCTACCATGAAGTTGAGTCAGTGTCAACTCTTTAAACCCAACTGAATTTCTGGTTACAAAAGCAATTGTGTCCCATTTTTCAGGAAGTGACCTTAGAAACCTACTATTTAGAGTTGATTTAAAAAATTTAACATTAACAAGTGCTTTGGCATCCAGTTCAATTTTTTGAAAATCCTGGTCAGAATAGTTTTCAATTTTCTTAAGTTCAAAAACTTTTGGATCCTCGGCACTCGGCACCATTGGAACATGTGGTCCAAAGATAACCGACTTCCAACACCCTGTGTTTTGTTGAGCTAAGATGTGACACATCCTACGCTGCCAGATGTTGTATTCAGATCTGACCAACATAGGTGGTTTCAAGAGTGAACCTGTGTTCATGGTGTTATCCTGTGATTGTGACGTCATTCTGGTTGTTTTACAGGTACTAATTAATCAACTTTTGTACGTGATTAAACCTTACTATGTTTTTCAACAAAACCGAACAATCTAAAGTATCCACGAAATTGAGCTAAACTTTTACATCAAAATGATTGTTAGATCAAATTTGACTATCCTAGCTCTGATACCAATTGTTAGGATCTGAGTTTCTTTTGATTGTGTTCATTTGATTAGAATGAAGATGAAACAGAGTTAAATACAGCGGAATTAAATTAAACAAACTTTCAACACACAATCAATGAGAGAATAAGTTTTAGCAAACATGTTTAACTTGAAATTGAATGATTGTATTTACTACAATAATCAATCACAAATGCATGCATGCACTAATCTTCCCCTCAGCCTGAGCTCACTATGATTGTTCGTACATAATGACTTGGTGATGAAGAGAGCTAATAGAACAGTACAGGGTACTGTTCTATTTATAGTACAGAACAACCACTGAGCATCTTTGGCTGACGTCACCATGAAAGTGACATCTAACCTCCTAACAGCCTCTAACAACTGTTCTATACAAACACTGCTGACTAAACTACTGATTACAATAATAATACAAAGAATAAAGTAAACAATTGCTTCTTCATTCCACTGTTATAACTCCAGCAGTGCTTTGTGTCTTCAGCAGTACTTGAACCATATCAGAAGATTGAGCATCAGTGCTTTATCTTCAACAGTCTTTATGCATCAGTAGCAGTTGTGAAGGGCAGTGCTTTGAGTCATTAGGTGTTAGGGCCACTTTCAAGGGGAAAGATTAAGTACAAACAACTGCTTATTCTGGATTCACTGATCTGAACCAGTTTTGGCTTTATCAACTGTTTCTTTGTAGGGTTCAATCCCAACATAAATATACGCCTTCCCTAAGGCAACTATACACGACCATGAGAAAACACAAAAACACTCGTATCATTCAAAGGAGACGAACTCACCAAAATAGGCGTGAACCCCACACTTTGGTGAAAGACTCTCAATCCTTACTCTGGATTTTCATGAAACTATACATCAAGCTAGGAGTGACATCCTTATCTTGATGGAAAATTTCCCATTCCCACCCTAGTGGACCCTTACCAATGAGTCGGAATTTATTTTCTTGACCCGTTTGGTAAGTACCAACTAGACTAGTGGAACGATGTTATCAAGTTAGGGGTAAAACCCGCATCTTGGTAACTAGTCCCACTTCTCGATTTTCAATCCCGCCAAAGTCTCGAACTTTCAATTGACTAGGGACATGTAGTAACCGGAAGGGTAATACCGTTAACTGAAATTTTGGCGAGAGTATTCTACCTATTAGGCCAAAGCAAGCTTCCCAAACTCAAAAGAACTTTCGATCACTTTGGTTAGTCAACGTTCCGTTTCGGGACAATCCAAGTTTTAGTCAAACCTACGTTATACTAGAATCGATTTTCTGCACAACACGATTCAACTTCTCCTTTTCAAAATTCAAAGATTTATTTCACAACGATTATACATAAATATCGTACTCTTCTTTTCATATATCTTGCAACTACTTATATGTACGATTTCAAAACTACACCCACAAGTTAGACACTACTCATATTCCCAGAAAAATGGAAGCATTGTCACCAAGATAGGAGTGATTCCCTTACCTTGACGGTTAGCTCCACTCCTCTCCTCCTTACAACGACTTCACCAACGAGATGGGGGTGATTTCCTTACCCCGGTGATCTTTACCAATTCTCTTTTCTCGACTAAGCTTTATCCTTGGTTAGGAGTGATGTCCATACCTCAATGGAAAAGTTTAAATCGTAACTCGACCACTTTCGTGACAACCACTCGATTTGAAACTTATGCTCAAACCTTTTATCATTATGTCAAATTTTCTCACTTATGCATGAATCTCAAATCCGATTGTTTTAATCAAACATGGTTCTTTCCCGATAATCTATTTTACACAAATCACATACACGAAATTTCTAATCATGCTTTAAATATTTTATTACCCGATTTTCAAAACCTTATGGAATGCTACCTATCAACCTAATCAGTTTAATAGTTTTTTTGCCTATGAAATTTTTACTTAAACCAAACACTAAAACATACTCACATTATCCTATTATCCTAAAAACACTTTGTTCCCAATAGGGAACTAATGAAATTTTAACTCACGTACGTACAAATCTTATAGATGTCGCTTCGTTAACCTCACTCAATTGGTAAACATAATTGATCCGTAAGTTAACCTAACCAACAACTTCAAATTGCTTATCCATACACCCTCGATACTTCGATTTTCAACAATAGATCTTGACTTAGAACTAGCTCTCCTACCAGGAAATTTACCAATACTTTAGAACAAAAATGAATCTCTTACAACCCTCGCCTATACTCACAACCAAAGAAACCCGATACGAACCATACCTAGAGAAACTCCCAAAATCCAAGACCAGTAACTTACTCGTACACCATGCCGCAAACACCAAAGAGCCGAACCTATAAGCGTTTAGTCGGAACCTAACACCTTACCATCAAAATACCATTCAATCAACTTATCACAATCGTCGATCAAACTCACTCCCAGTACATACATTAGACATAGTAACCACTAACCTACATGCCTATACCAACGAAGTTCGACTATCTATAAGTTCATTTTTCTAAATCTCTTTTCAAAACCAAAGTTCTCCACGAGGATTTTCAAAACACAACTTTTCTTATTCCAATATAAAATACTTCCAATGAAGCAAGCTCAATGTTTTAAACCTTTCCAAACATCGCGAATACGCAATTCTAAATCTAAACACGTGGGTAAGAAAATCAAACGAACTACGACATACGCGAATCCAAATTTTGAAACAAGAATAACATTTCCTTTTTACAAACCGCATCATGCATAGAAAATTAACACTTTTCCCAATATTCACTCGACATTCACAAGTCTCCATTCCCAACGGACCCAATTTAATTGGTTCAACAAAGTCAAAGATTTGTTCAAAACAACTGTACACATGCGTATCGTTTTACACGTTTCAACTTATACAATCAATATTTCTTGACAATCCTACACATGTCATCATTCGCACTTCGTATTTACACACTCAAAACTACATGGTAACTTATATATGCATAATCTCATTATACTTTGATTTATACGCTCTATAATCCATGCTAATCTCATACATAATTGTCATCAATCATACTCAAATTCATACATTCGCACTACTTGGTAGTCAAACTTGAAACCTATATGTAAGCATAGCCCAAGTGGTTCGCCTACATTAGGCACGCACATACTTAAATACAATCATGCTTAAATGCTTGATTCTTATAAGCCATCACACACTCATATTCTCACTTGTAATGTTAAAACGTACCCTGACCCATGCACTACTAGTACAAACTATGCGGATCACGCAATATCTAATATAATTGCAGGTGCACTCGGGATTACAGTGGTAGGCACATGAATACCATAGAGTGTTCTACTGTGTATCGTAAACACGGAACGTAACACGGCACCGAATAGCGAAACAGACGTAACATGATTAGAACATGGTGGATAGGTTGTTGGTACTTCCTATATATAAGTGTTCCTACCATGTTATCAAACTTTCATAAAACGTGCCATGCGAAATTCAGTTTTTTCCCCGGACCTTATTAAATGCGATTAAACAAGCTTTAGTAACTTGCGATCTTTTTGGTTAAACCCAAACGCAATGCGAAATGCCTGATACCCGATTATCCATGACGAAACCTCCTTCCTAAAATCGTAAGTCGTGACGCCTACAACTATCACTAACATCCCTCAACGCTTTACATTCACATTTCATTCATTACTTTTGCTATTTTTACCTCTCGAGCATAACTATTAAATCGCTTATTCACTCCTATGCCAGAGTGATCCCCAACTATTCACTCAATGTTCCGTCTAAAGCTCATCTATAGTAATCTAGCCTAAACGTCCTATCCGTTTTTACCAAACATCCACACCAGCTCAGTTCAGCCAAAAAAATTATTTTCTTTTAAAAACTACCTTTCATCCTTTATTACACTCAAGCTTTAACTAGTCGGTACATTACCGCCAAAACATTTTGAAACCATAAATGTTTACCATCCTAGTCTCCCTCAATAAACATTTTTCCTACAATGTGTAACTTTACTAATACGCCTTACAACCTATGGTGCGGGCCGCACATTTCATCAAAATACATTCCATTTTGTACTAAAACTTTTCTTCCTAGGCCACACTCTTTTAAAACTTTCCTTCCATCGAGTTATTCAAACTTAGTCAAGCTCACCTTGCCTATACACACACATGCACATTTTACTTATTCTTATCCATACTTATGATTGATGTCTCAAATCACTAGTCAAACGAACTACTTTTACAAAACTACCTCTTTTTCATCCTCCAAATTTCCATACATTTTAACACGCTTACACGTAAACTCCGCGTAAACTTTAAACTTCAAAATTGTGATTTTAGCCAAAAGTTTTAACCAAAATGCCTTTTACCTAAGTCTTCCTCTTGAATAAATTTCAGGATGAAATTTCTCAAAGTAGGGGAGACTGTAACGCCTCGCTTTTCCGAACTCTCCTTATTTAGAAAGTATATTCAAAACTCTATTTATAGAAACTACTATCCGTATTTATTTCCCAACATTTTAATCCAAGGCTTCGATCATAATAAAACTCAATTATTTTATACATACTTATACTTATACATTACACTTTTGTGCTTGAAATACTTAAAACCAGCTCAAATACGCAAAAAAAAATTTTTTTGGCCAAACATAACCCTTTCATGCTACTGGACTCCCTTCGTGCGAATGGACCTCCTATTCGTGCGAAGAGACCAGTTTCCATCCACCAAACCTCTGTTCACCCTATAAATACGAGACCACTACCACACTTGACACTTTCCAACACTCCAAACTCACTGAATTTGTGCATTTCGGACAGGGCATTCCAACAAATTCTAATTGAGTTTTAGCCCGCTTCCTTAACCATTCTCTACTATTTCTTCTAATTTTATACATTTCTTCAAATCTTCATATTTGGAAAACCTCTAGGATGGTTTTGACAGACTTTCCATGGCAGTCTAAGGTTTAATGAAGGTTTAAATTCTGTTTTAATTTCAGTTTTATACAATGAATTTCTTGTCTGAAACTTAGTAAATTCAGGAACCCACCGAGCTCACAGCTAAGTCCGTAGTTATGGGTTTGTGTTAAGGTTGATTTCCAGCCAAGAAACGAGTCTGCTCGCATAAAACAGAACTCACTCATACAAAAAGAACCCATTCATACGAAGCAGTCTGTTCACACGACTGAGCCCCTTTGCACGAATGGACAAACTGTTACTTTTCGTTCTTAAAAAATTCCAAGTGTTGACACCATCCAGGATTCCCCATTTCAATATGGACGAACCTGTGTTTCGGTAGAAGTGAGAAACTTGGGAGCTGTAGCTTTCCAAAGTAGTTCCATTACCTCACTGTACCTTGTAAATGAACACTCAAACGGTTTCCTAGAATCAAAGTATGTTAACCCCGCCTCGCCTCCAACACTTACCATGTTGGGAATGACACGCCCGGGTTGTTCATACTTGACTGCTTGGATAATTTTATTTATTTATTTCTGTTATACTTATTATTCATGACCAACCGGGTTTATCGAATATGTCGATAAACTCTGGGCTTTGTTGAATCATACAACGAGGTGTCTGTACCTCCATCCTTGACATTCATGAACTCTGTGACTATACTGGACTGATAAGACTATATAATATAATATAATATATAAATCCTAGCCGAATCCAGAACGTTAACCGGTTTATGGTTAAGTATCTCGAACACGTCCCTTTCACACGAATGGATTTTCCATTCGCATGAACTGAACCATTCGCACGAACAGTGTTGTGAGCTTTGGTTATTTTCTTATCTTCGTTCTTAGTTCCTCGTTGATGATTCTAATGGGCAAGTCAGGACCTATGAAATCACATAAACTTAGTGTCATAACGAGTGCTTAGACGGGATATTCTTTCGTGTCTATGCATATATTTTCTGCACTTAAATTCCTAACCGAATGAATTAGGACTCACTCGCACGAACCAGTCCCTTCTTGCGGACTGACTTCACTCGTGTAAACTGAGTCCATTCGCATGAGCAGACAATCTGTTACTCTTACACCTTCGTTTCCCCATTCTCAACCACTCGTCAAATCATGGATAATCGAAAGACTTTTTGAAACACTGTGAGTATACATGACCCTTTTTACTTTTTACACTTTTGGGGGCAATACATTTACGCTATTAAATTCACACAAACACACATACTCTATGCTTATTCACAAACAAACAATCCAATATACATCTTTAATACGTTATGCTTTAATTCGTATGTGCTGGACTATTCTTATGCTTTAAACTTTTCATTAACTTCGTACAAGCCTCCCTTAACATGTATAGCGCTATAGGAGTAACCATGGTTGTAAAAGTCCCGCCTAGGCTCCGAGTACTCCCCGAGTACTCGCTATAAGGTAGGTTGCCGAGGCCCGAGTACTGTTCGTCTAGGCCAATTACTCCTCGAGTAATCTCTGCCTAGGCCGAGTACTCCCGAATCCGACTAGGGAGCGCCTAGCGACTTTTGCAACCATGGGAGTTACGCACCGCCCGTATTCTGGAGGTCATGTTAAGTCAAAATAGAACGGTCTTATCGTTGCTACGATAAGATTACGCTAGCGGTAAACTTTGGCTTGACACTTATAGTTGCATGCCAGTCATACGTTAATTTTAGATAACAAATTTTGTCATGTGGATTTTGTTAAACTCTTATACCTATGCTAGTAATCAAACTTGTATGTTTGCCAATACTTTTTGTATTGAACTATACTTTAATACGTGTTGCAGAAAGTTGAAGATGATCATGACGCATGCCAAAGAATCTAGTAGGAAGGACTAGAAACGCACCAAACTTTAATTCGTGTTTATTAGTTTAGTCATTTGATACTTGTTGCATTTTATTTGTATCAAACTTGTTGTAATTCTGTTTCAAATAATATACTTGATGTTATCAATGAAATGAAATATTCTTTATTAAATAGTTGTCATATTTAGTGTTATAAAGTCTCATGCAATCTCGTTTTCGTCTCACTCCGATGTTTTCGCCATCGTTTGGGGTGTGACACTTTATAAGAGTGCAAAGTTTGATACATGCTTGCAGGGGTTGAATTTAGTTTGAACTGGTGATGTTTGCTTAGGGAGGGGTTGAATTAGCTCAACTGAATTCGTTACTTGAAGAACTTCATTAGGTTAATTGGTTTTCTAATGAGAAAAAATGGATTTCGGATTTGATTAATGAGGATGAGTTTTCAGTTAAGATGGTTAGAAAAGTTATTGATAATTGCCTACTTATAGAAAGTTCAAGCTCTACTAGATGGAATCATAATTATCTTAGAAAGGTTAATATACAATGCTTGGAGGGTTGTGATGGATCGGTACCTTATAGGAAATCTTAGTAACAAGGGGATTGATATTCCTTAAATTATGTGTCCAGTTTGTGAGTTAGAGGTGGAGATGGGATTCATATTTTTGAAGGATGTACGACTGTGGAATGGGTTTGGAGGGCGACAAGTCGATAGCTTGATTTGGGGCCGACTTCCAAAGCTCCTATAGATTTATGTGTTTGGTTAGACAATCTCAGCTTTTCAAAGGTAAAGAAAGAGTTAGTGGAGATGGTGATTTTTTCGACATGGTGGTTCATATCGAGGCATAAGAATAATATCATATTTGAGAACAAAGTATCAATCGGGCGTACATATATTATTTGATTGTTGCTATTGTATTTTTATGGTTTTCTGGTAGGAAATGTAATTTTAATATTGTTTGGACCAACTGGCTTAATGAAACAACTTGTCATATAATTTTCTTTTTTCCGCAGCTAGCTTTTTCTAGTTGGTGATGGTCATGTTACAAACATTTATATATGTGAAAAGATATAAGTGTGTGTTGGGTATGTTGGGAACGAGTTATTGGGCTTAGGTATGTTGTGAAAAGATATAAGTGTATGTTGGGTTATTGAGCTTGGTATGTTGGAAACGTGTTATTGGGCCAATTAACAAAAGTGGGCTCGGGTTGTGCTCATTAAGGGATATGAATGTTAGTATTCTCCTAAATTGTTGGTGGAGATATAAGAAAGAGAAAAAAAATAGATTATGGCATCGAACCGTGACGGCCATCCATTACGTTTCCAACTCATCGTCATACCTATCAATTAAAGCGGGTATTGCCAGGATTTGTAATGGGATTTTCAAGGTGGAGAAAGACCTTTCGGATTTAAATGTTCACGTCTCTAATCTAATCAAAGTTGCGATTGGAGATGGCACTAATACGCGGTTTTGGCGGGATAAATGGAATGAAGATGGGCTGCTGAAGACAGGTTTCCAGACCTGTTTATGCAGGAAATAAAATAAAGGCGCTATTGTAGCAGCGCGTGTGGATGAGCCGGAGTGGAAACACCTACCGTTCTCAGCCTTGGAGCGTGAACAATGGGCACGGCTGCAGGTTCTCATTAGCAGTGTATTTTTACTGAAGGTAATGATCATTGGTCATGGGATCCAGACAAAGAAGGAGTGTTCTTGGTCTTATCGTGCATGGAAGTTTTATCCAGATTCTCGGTCCCTTATTACCTATTTGAACGGGTAAAATGGGTTCTGAAAAAAAAATATCTTCAGATGGAGATGGGTTCAAAATTGGTTGGCCACACTTAAAAATCTATAGAAGACGAATTTTCACCATGGTCTAGTAATGTGTAGACTCTACGGTGACCAAGAAGAAGACTCAGATCATATCTCTGTGTCATGCTTCGTAGTTCGTAGCAAATATCATTTGAAATAAGGTATGCATTTGGTGTAGGATTTATAATGTAACAGTTGAATCAATGAAGGAGTTGTTAGAGATATCATATGGTGTCAAAGTAAAAGAAAAAAATGTGATCCAAATGATAGTTTTGACCTCATGTGGGGAGATATGGAAAGAAAGGAACGAACTAATCCTTTTTCGGCAAAATGTATAGACATTGACAAAATCTTCGGTGAAATCAAAGCGATGACCTTTCTTTGGGCGAAGCATAGGACGAAACAAAGCAACTTGGAGTGACAAAATTGGGTGTCTTTTAATTTAGTTGAGTAATGTTTTTGTTTTGATACATAAATTGTCTGGAGATATATGGGCGTTGGTGTATATTGTTTTGGTTTAGTATCTGGGGAAAATGCCTATAAGTGTGAAAACGCTAAGAATGATTTTCAGCCACAAGATCTTTCTGATTTGTGGCTGGGATTGATGCGGTGGTGTTATTGTAAATATGTATAAGTTTAGAAAATGCGCGGGCTTCATTAAGGGTATAAAGGTAAAATTTTCATAAATAAAACGCCATAAACGCCACTTCTAACAGATTAATTATAAAGCATATGAAACGCCAGAAAAACATTATTGCATTAATGAAAAAAACAAAACAAAACGCCAAATAACAAGCCTTTAATGCTTTACATTCAATGAGGAACAAACTCCCGCCCAAAATCACGCGCCAAAAACTCATTATATAAATGAACTTAACATCCCTTTCATTGAGTATACTCAAAAAACAAAAACGTCAATCTCTTAAAAAAACCAAAAATCGTTATACCTTCAAGAAAATTACACTAAAAGGGAAATGGAAACTGTAATCTCTTGGGGGTTCAAAACATCAATCAACATGTTCGTTATAAAATACGACTCCAGATTAAGAGTTATGGTGAAAACTATAAACGATAAACTTAATATGGAAGAAGAAGTGCGGTTGAGGATTCTGGAACTTGGAATTCCTATGAACAAGTTGTGTGAACGAACACAAACTGTCATAAGGCGATTGAGGAGAACTTTTCTGTAAATAATGCAAATCAATTTGATGTAGAGCCAATAATTTCATCATGGCGTTATGATGAAGAATATGAGTGGGTGACGGTTGTGTGGAACAACGGTCAAGAAGAAGACCACACCATTGATAACATACTAACTGAACATGGGCTTTCGTTTATAGAACTATTATGCAATGCACCATATTTAAACGTTGAGATGACACCAATAGTGATATCGTTGGAGGGGTTGTTTCAACGGAGGCGCGAAACACTCGAGGACGAGAACGCCGTCAAGACTAAAGACCAAGATGAGCATTTTGGTGTGGAATCAGAAGAAGAGGATGAATGGAGTGATGGGTATTTCTCGGACATTATCCAATCCGATGAAGACTTTTAGTTGTTCTCTTGTATTTTTTCTATAATGTTTTATTTGTTTGTTTTCCCATGATATTATTGTGGTAATATCTTAACTATTATAATTAAAGCCATTATAAATGAATGTTCTAATATTAAAAAAAGGCCATTATGTTAAATAAAAATGATTAAAAGACAGTTGATGAAAATAAAACACCAAAAATGGTAATTAAACATAAAATTCCATAAAGTGGTGGATGAAAGGTAAACGCCATAACTCCATAACTCATTGTATAATAATAATAAAATGCCAGTATGTAAAAAAAAGAAATGACACCAAAGTGTAATAGAATAGTAAAACGCCATATAAAACGCTATTATTCACTACTGTCCGCTCTAGAAGTCCATGTCGATCTTCTTTTGATTATTGGCTCTTTGCATGTGGATGCATAGTGACTAAATTTTTTACAATTTTTACACTGCCGTTCTTTCACTCCCGTCTTCGCTTTTTTGTTTTTTTTCAGTTACTTCTTCGTGTTTTTCGATTTCAACCGCTTGCGAGATCCAAAACCTTTCGACTTATAACCAGCAGAAACTCTTATGGGATTCTTGTCATTTTGATATTTCCCCATTATCTAGGCAAATCGATCCCTAGTACTAGGAGCGGGGGCGACAATCTGGATATCCTGAACTTCTATCATGTAGGATTGAACATGTTCCTTGTATAATGAAGGCTCCTCCTTGTTTTTTGATAAACAATTTAGAATATACTCGGTCGCAAAAGTTACTTCTCGCATCATTCCTTGGACATTGGCTTCAAGTTCGGTTATAAAATCACGGCTCATTGGGTAATTTGTAGAACAATATGGCACAACATCTTTATGCCATCTTTCTAAAATGTATTGTTTTGGAAATTCCCTAATGTCCAAACTTCTCAAAACATAGAAGACATGTCTATATAACAACCCAAACTGCTCAAAACGCCTGCATGAGCAAAAACTAGTGCAATCAGACTTTCGGCACATAACCTACAAAAAACGACATAACAAATTAAAGCTAACCACTGGAAAAAGCATAAAACTATAGACATTATACGAAAAAATGGAAAAAAAGTCACATCTCAAAAACGCCATAACATATACTGAAAAAACGCTATCATAATGAATGTTCATTATACACACGTATTAAATACAATGTATGATAAAAAAACACTAGGATAATAAAAACGCCAAATACCTTAAAATGTGAAGAACATGGCAGTTGAAAATCGTTTATATAAAACTTAACAAACCCGTAGGGCTCCTCTTCATAACGAGCATTTATACAGTCCCTAATCCCGATTAGTTCAGCTTGTATATCTTGAATTTTTTTTGGTGTTTATCTCAGAGACTTGGCTCTGCAACACTCTATAATTACTTTTCAGCTCAACGTCTTTGTATTGACTTTCGTGGTCGTTTTTCCGATGCGTATGGCGTTGTGATTCTATTGCAGTTTCATAATGCGTCGTGAGCTCAACAAGAATTGATTTTGCATTACCTAATTGACCAAAGAAATGGTTTTCACTCTCCGACCTCGACGTTGTACACATAAGACCCGACAGAAACTCCATCATGTAGTATGCAGGGATCCATGATTCCCTAAGAGCAAAAATATAATATAACTAGTACTTATTGGCTAGCTTGAACTCTTCAATAACCTCTTCCTAGCATGATTCAAACTCTTTAGGTGTAAGTATATCCGTTCATACAACACGACAAATATGTTTCTCGAAGTCGGTGGAATTACATAACCTTACCCCAACCTACATAAACACAAAAACACCAAAAAGTAAAAAATAATGATAACTTATGTAAATTTGTCCCCTACACATAAACTAAATAAAAAACTATTAATTTTTTTAAGGAACACCAAACATCTAAAAAACACCACTGCAGAAAAAACTCTACCTTTAGAGAAAGTTTGTGCCTCATGTGCCACATGCATAACCTATGACGAGTATTAACAAATACAACAGAAATAATCTTCTTCATTGCTGAATCTTTATTAGTTACAACAACTTTTGGTTTATCACCAACAGCTTTTAAAAAACTTTTAACAACCAAATATATGTATCAGCGGTTTCTGACGCCAATAATGCAACACCAAATGTAACATTGCAGTGATAATTATCTATACCAGTAAAAGGTACAAACACCATAGTATCTGAAAAGAAAAATAGTAGACATAAATGGTTAATACTGAAAACGCCACTAAGAATACAAAACGCCAAACATAAAAAAATGAATTATCGTTTATACTTGTTTGACTGATAAGTTGCGTCAAATGAAATCACATCACTAAACACATGATAATTACGTTTGCATTGATCATCACACCAAAAGAGACCCTTCAACCGATTTTCATCATCTATAAAGTAATCGTACGAAGAATTAGGCAGAGACTATTTCTATTCATGCGAATGTCTCACAACAATCTCGGCGTCATATTCCCCGATAAATAGATTAATTTGCCTATTGTAGTTCTTAAAATCTACTTTTCTTGACCCCACTGCTTCAAACCCACCAAATACAATTTTCATGACGCTAATTGCCTTAACCGGACCCATGTTCAACTTAGCCATGCTATTTATAACATGTTTCTGAAGATGAGTGAGGTGTCGTTCCGACGGTAGAAAAGGCTTATCAGGCTGCTTAACAAAATCGTGGTTGTGCTCCTCAACAAACTTATAGACCTTCCATGATCCAGAATCAAGCTCTACACATATTTGTGCTCCACAACTAGACCTCTGCGAAAAATTAGACCACACATTCCTTTCTTTCTGATTAGGGTCCAATGTACAACCTTCTTATTCTTGTAATGCCCAGCTCTTGTACACATATAGTACTTTATATGCTTTTCTCCTTTGGCGTTTATCTTTTTAGTCCATTTCCTCACACCAAACTCCGCAGTCGTCGCATGTTAGGATCTGAGTTTGGATTGATTGTGTTTTACGTTTGATTTAAGATGAACAATGAACAAGTAATGCAGCGGAATATAAATGGAATTAAACTTTGCACACAATCAAACATGAGAATTGCTTTAAACACACATTTTCAACATAGAACCGAAAGATTGAATTTATTTCAACAACGATTACAATGCATGCATGTAACAAACTCCCCCTCAGCCTGAGCTCACAGTGTTTGTTCGTACAGGAGAAAAGTGGTGAAGAGCTAATAGAACAGTACTGGGTACTGTTCTATTTATAGGCACGGACAAACCACTGTGGCATCTTTGCTTTCGTCACCATGAAAGTGACATCTAACCTCCTAACAAACTCTAACAACTGATCTAATACAAACACTGCTATGCTAACTACTGATTACAATTCATTACATAAGAGAAACTAAACTACTGCTTTATCCTTCCACTGTTGTGACTCTAGCAGTACTTGATAACTTCAGCAGTGCTTGACCCATAGCAGTAGATTGATCAACAGGGCTTTAGTCTACATCAGTCTTTTACATGATCAGTAGTTGTAGGTCAGCAGTTTGATGTAAAGGATCAGTGGATGTAAGTCATCAGATGTTGAAACCACTTTCAAGGGGAGAGAATGTAAACACAACATCTGCTTATTTATGGATCCACTGCTCTGATCCGGTTTTGGCTTTAATCAACTGTTCCTCTGGTAGGGTTCAATCCCAACATCGCATACTTAAGATACAAAGAACAACAATCACCAAGGCTTTCGAAAATCATTCCTGACTTTGGTTTTAGATCGTCTCTAACGATGGGAATCTTGAATGTAGAACAAGTTTTCGGGCAAATCCTTTCATTCGATGCAACACTCTCTTCTGAAAAAACGACAAAAAAAGCCATGAACAGTAATGAGATGATTCAATAACCTTGACACTGGAAAAATACACGTCATGCATAAAATAAAGTCGACATTATCATTTAATGATACATGATTCAATAACCCTTGACAAATGGAAAAATACACGCCATACATAAAATAAAGCCACCGTAATCATTTAATCACATATGATATATACGCCATTAACCGTTGATAATCAATAAATAATCAGAAATTAAACAAGTTTTATATATACATGGAAACGCCATTTGTTAAATCAATAACGATTCAAAAGGAATTGATGTTTGACGCAATTCCTTAAAAGAGTTGTTTCAATTTAAACGCCATTAAACACATAAAAAACACCAAGTTTAATATATAAGATTTAAATAGAAACATAGCCACATGAAAAAAGCAAAAACGCCATAACATTTACATGATTAGCTCGACAAAAAAACAAAATAAAACACCAACATTTTGTGTTGTTGGAATTGAAACACCATTTAACATATCAAAAACCTGATTACGAGAAACAAAATAAATGCCATTGCTAATTTTAATTTATATTAATACCAAAATAAACGTTGTTATAAGATATATAATGATCAAAACACCATTTCTTTTACATGATTTGCTCCAAGAATAAAACACCAAAAAATAGAAAAAAAACGCCATCAATTTTATATAATATGCTCAAACAAAAATCTAACAGAAATATCCTGTAACTCGCAATCCATATCAAACGCCATAGATCTCGGAAACTTGGAGAGGGGGTAACAACTAACACGATAATTTTGGAGTTTTGTTTCAAAACGGAAGAAAAGGGCAATGACAAATAAGGGAATGTTCAAAAATTAACGTGGAATGACAATCGTACCCTCTTCTATTATTTAGCGCCATGGACACGTGTAGCCTCCAGATCCATTCTCACCGTTTTCACCCGTTTATATATCACACAAACACACACACACACACACACACATATATATATATATAGTGTGAGATTCAATAGGAATCACTAAAAAGTGAGTAACTAGATAACAATGCATTTAGCATGTTACTTAAATATAATATAAAAATTCAATTTAAAATGCTAAAAAAATATTTTTCGAAGGCTTTTCATATAAAGATGTGTAGAATCTATTCCAATAAAAAAAAATCTTTTTGTAGATTTCTTTACCGTTTTTAACTATTTTTTAATTTCTTATTTTGTATTAAAAAGGTTTCTACATGTATTTAGATGCAAAAACTCCGATTGTTTTTTTTTTTGAAGAATATTTTTTAACATGTTAAATGAAATTTTAGAATATTTAACATCTTAAATACATTGTTCCCCAGTTCTCATTTTTTTAGTGTTTCCCTTTGAATCTAACTCTCTCTCTCTCTCTCTCTCTATATATATATATATATATATACATAAAAGTGTATGCTTTTTTACATACATAAATATTTTAAACTTATTTTTAAACATAATCAACTTTTTTTAATTGCCACGTTAGGGTGATCGGGGCACTCGCGGGGAGTGGGTGCGGTGACCCAATTCACCGCTCGGGAACACCGGCGCCGTCGGTGCGGGGACCCAAATCGGTGGGTTTGTTCGGGGCTTGTTCACCGAAGAGGGAGAGATGACATGGTGGGGCCAACCTCATTTTCAACCAATCAAAACTTTTACTTTTTTTGTTTTTTTTTTGAATAAAAAAATAAGCCACCTAATAGGGGAGTGCCGCCATCAAATTGGGGTGCGAGGGGAGTTGACGTGGCATAATCTGATTGGGTGTGCGTAAGAGAGAGGACTCCCCTAAGAGGGGAGTGCCCCCCTCACCCTAAAGTGACTAATACATCACTGTCACATGGTCATAAACTTTCACTCACTTTCTTTCACCTTTAGTGTCTAATGATTTAGTATTTTTTTACTTCACCTACCCCATTAAAGTAATATATAACTCTAATAAATAAATAAATAAAAAGAAAAGTGATTGGTCAATCTGATCATGGGCCCATCCCTTCTTCCTCTTCCACCCATTAACCTGCTAACGCAAGAGCTCTTTCACACCCTTAACGTTGAGTACGGAGCCAAGGTCGGAGGAAGTAGAGGGCTATGGGGAGCTCCGGCCCACCGTTTTTATACGGTAATGTAAATTATTGTATTTTTACGCGTATTTCTTCCGAAAATTAGTGTAGATAAGTGTAGGTATTAAGTCCGACACCCATGGAATTGAAAGTTTATATGTCATGTGACTTTCGGCCCCTGCCATTAAAAATTTCAAGCTTCGGCACTGAACTGAGCGGTATATCATGCTGATAGCGCCTCAAAATCATCCATGTATACGTGGACGTTTCCCCATTACAGAATTAAAATACCATTTAAATCATACATTGATGTAACAACTTTCTAACACATGTTATTGCCTAACTTTACAATTTTCTATCACATGTAAGTTTTAAACGTTATCTGACAACAAAAAGCAAGTTTTAAAGTCCATTTTATACGGCCTCCTTTTCTGAAAATCTGAAACGAAATTACCTTTTTTTTTAATGAAGATTACTTAAGTCGCATTATTAAAACGATAGTAAAACGAAGAGAATGAGTGAGAGCCGACTGTCGAGTATGGAAGGAACAATAGCACCATTGGCCACAAGGCCTTCACGTGTACCCCTGACCTTCTTGATTGGTGGTACAAACTACAAACAAGTTGTCTTTGTTTTATTTTTAATTATTTCTCATCTTCTATTTAATAACATAAACCATATTTTTTTTTAAATAATAACATCCGTACTTGTATAATAGCATGTTTTCTTAGGGAAAACTTACAGAGTCTACAATACCAGTATCCTGTTAACAAGCGAGTAGGATCGCGTAAATCATAGTTTTTGTCTACTATGTTGTTTTAGAGGTTAAGATGGAAATCTAGTGGAATTTGGATTTTGTCATAAGATATTTGTAAGTTAGTATCTTGATTCAATATCAGATCCCTAAGTACATCATTAAGGTCTTTTAGTCTTGTAAGTTGTAACTTTAAGTTTGGTACTAAGACTAAGATGTTTTAATTGTGTTAGTGTACCTCTTGAATGTGTAGGAAGCAAGATTGATGAGATTGGAAACCACTATTGTGACATGGGTCTTGGATATTTGTGGTGTGACCACAATTATTTATTCTCAGATGTCGTGACAATTTTTTTAAAGGCGAACTACATTATTACTAAAATCTATACCATTTGTCTCCGATGAAACTAGAACTCTCGTCACTTTTAGAGAATGACACTAATTCAAATACCTTGATACCATTGGGGCTACAAGCCTTTCGTAAAGGTGTGACTATTTAATAAGCGAGTATGATTGTGTCTGATGTAAATAATTTTCAGCTAGTTTTTTTTTTAATTTAAAAACATAAAAAAATTAAAATTAAAATAGCATATTTATAAAAGATGTAATATTCTCTTTCCAATTAGTTATTTCTATCACAATTCACTAACTAATTTTTATAACATTTTCCAGCGATAAATACATGCTTTGATAAGGTAGTTTCTTCTTCTAACTTTGGTAAAATAACATTACACTATAGATTCAAATGAAAAATTATGTGCAATGTATATTCAAACAAAATGTGCAATGTATATTCAAACAAAAATATGCACGCATGAATGATACAAAAAATATGTATGGAGTATGCATACGTACGTAAGTAACAAAAAAATATACACGTGTTTGTGCTAAAAAATACACACATGTGTTGGTGAAAGCTAAGTAGTTAATGCGGTAAAATATCGGATATCGGTCAATGATTGATATTTGAGATATCGGTTATCGCGGTGGGATATCGGTAATTTTAATATCATGCAAATTTTTATATAAATAACAATTTAACACTAACAATTAAGTATATCTCCTAACATTAACAAATCAACCTTTTGCAACTTGCAAAACACTAACAATTAGGAACTAACTAAAACTTAAAACACTAACATTTAACATTAACAACTAACAATTAAGAATTAAAACACTAATAGCAACAATAAAAAGAAAGACGGATTGTAGAACTAAGAAGAATGGTACAAATATCGGGAAAATCGGTGATGTATCAGGAAAATCGGTCAATATCGTCGATATTATTGGTAACAATATTCTAAGCGATATTTTGCACCGATATGATAACCGATATATCGCTGATATATCCGGATATTAACTATATAGGGTGAAAGATAGATGGTATACACATTTTTTGCCTCTCATATTAGGGCCGTTAGTTCATTTATGAGCTGCTTCTGCAAGTGATGCGGTGCACTATGTGTGATGAATTTTCAACATTCATTTGCATAAGATATAAAAAATTGAATAGCTTGGAGATGGGTCTCCTCAATATTTACACACATGGAGAACCATAAATGTAAATTCTTATTATTCATAACAATAAAACCACATGCAAATGATAGCCAATAAAAAGATAATATCACATAGTGAATGTTAGACAACAACAATGTTTTGTCTTTTTAATATGTGTACCATATTAATATTAACTAGTATTTTGACCTCCGCGCGTTGCGGCGGCGCGCGACAGGTGGAAACAAATAGTAAGATAAAACACGATTCGTAAAACGCAGTGCGTAAAAGACAATTACAAAAAAATGTAAACACAAAGGTAGACACAAAGTGTTAAACACAATGCCTAAGACATTTCGTAAAACACAATGCATTGACATTTGCAAAAGTAGAAGTTGTAGTCTAGGGGTTACAATTGCAGTTTTTTTTAAAGTTGGGCGGGTGTAAAAATGGAGTAATAGTGCAAGGGGTAAAAAAACAAAGTCTAAAAAAGACAGTGTAAAAGTATAGAGGTGGTGGCGGAAATGTGTAAAGGATGAGGGGGTGTTGGTGGAAATGTAAAAGAAGAAGATTGGTGGCGTAACTGTGTAAGAGCTAAGGGGGTGATGGTGGAAAACCAAAGTAGAGGGTTGGTGCGGGCAAAGTTTGAAAGATGACGTAGTGGTTTTGGAAATTCAAAGTAGAAGGCTTAGGGACTAAATTTACCATTTTATAAAACTTTGAAGGTACCAAATCAAGGTGCTAAAATTGCAACATCGTAAAAGTACGGGGGCAGGGAGGCAAAGCCGATGGAAAATCCACCGACCTTTTCTTTTAAGATTGTATACAATATAATAGTAATTTTACATGTCGTGTATTGCGACAGGGTCGAAAATATAGAATAACTCAAATTTATACCCTCCAATGAAAATGTATTATATATAGGAATATTGGATTTTAATAATCCTAACTATTCGCCGTTGGCCACCAACAGTCCCAACTTCAAAAATAACCACAGGCAGTCCCAACTATTGACATATTGGCCACCAATGGACCTTGACTAACAGAACCCTAACGACGTTAGTCTCCGGTCGCTGAAAAACTGTTTTTGTAGAGAAAAAAGGTTTCTAAAGGTCCGATCTAAGGTTACAAAGAGGTTTGGGAGAAAAATGTTGAGTTTTCCGGCCAAAAAGTTGAGATTTCCGGCCAAAAAGAAGTTTTCCGCCGAAAAAGGAGTTTTCCAGCGACTTTAATAATGAATAAAATGTGCTCAACATTTGTTTGTAAAAAGTTTTGGATTCTGGACTTAAGTGGTATGCAGAAAAATGTTTTCGTGAGAGCCCTAGTGATCATAGTCTAGACTCGAGACCGAATCCTAGTTCGCTATGATCAGAGCTCTGATACCAAGCTGTCACACCCTGGCTTTGCGGAAGCGTGGTTAATTTTGGTGTGACTTCTTAATACCATAGCTTAATCATAACAAAGCTATATGAATTTAAAAACCATGCAAGTCATCATTAAGTTTAGAAATCAACATACAATACCATTGTTTTAAACATACGACCATAATCCATGTTCAGTAAACATTACAACTTATAACAAACATAAACGAGGGTTAAGGATTGTGTCTTGTCCAGGTAAGAGAACACAACCCCTAATCCTTGATGACTTCATGAAGATTGCAGCGGGAAAACGTTCATACCGTGCCAGAATCCGTTTAATTTCCTGAAATACATGTGAGTTGAAAAATCAACAATAATGTTGAGCGAGTTCATGTGCAAGTGAGTAAGTAAAACACTTGTAAGTATAAAAGTTTCCTGGTATGTAGCAGTGTAAGAGGACTTGTGATCACCAATGGTTTGCAAGGCCATTAGCATGTTGTGAAATGCAAGTAAGTAAGACACAACCCTAGCCGATTTTGCGTTGGGTACCAAGTCACTCCGGATCCGTTCTGTTAGTCCTCCGAGAGGCCTGTTCTGTTGGACCGGGAGCTGGGCTCGCTACACCCAGATAGATCTACCGCTCGAGTCCCTCGGGGTTCTAACTACCCATTCACATGATCTAAACCTCCTTACGTTATTCATACCGCGTATAAAGTACTTGTAAACAAAGTAACATGTATTTCACCCCCGCAGTTAAGAAAACTGAAAACAGTTAGAGAAAAGGGGGACATGAACTCACAGTGGATGCGTAAACTCTATCAAGCGTCTCTGAAGCAGTAAGCTGTGCAACGACCTACAAGTGCTATTTCTATTAGACGGACGGCCGTGCTTTAGCTTTACAGTTTATGTTTGCGGGAAATAGTTAGACAACTATTTCGTGTTGCATTTTGTATATGCTTGATAGTTATTTTTCCTTCCCAAGGATGGGGGATACAATACATGTGCGTAAGTTACGTTTTATCAATCTTGTGGTAATGTAATTACCGGTGTAACTTATGTGTTTGTGAAAGCGTTCGCAAAGTTTTGGAATCGTTAACGTTTGTAAATATTATTTTTACCCTAAAATAATATTTATGTGTTTTCACAAAATAATCATAAACAGTGTTGTGACAAATATATTTATCACGTTAATCTTTGTGAAAATCCCACCTCCGAATGTTTAGTAAAATATAGTACTGGCGAAATTTATGTTTCGAAAGTATGCCCAAAAATAGTTCTAACACTTGTTGTGTAAAAAGTCTAAGTGTTAGGTTTTTAGAAAATTTCGCCAGAGTTTCCTCTGTAACTGGAGGTGGCCACGCTTTCAAGCGTATCATTTTCTTTTAACAAATCAACTCAATCACTTCTTTATTCAATCAAACAATTTCCGACACATCAAACTAGTCAACAAGTATGTATATTTGCATAAACGCATGAACTTGTAGTTTTTCCGCATCTATATTATAAATCCCATTTATATACGTAGATCTTTATATAGAGTAGCTTTAATCTTGTAAAAATCTCGTGTTTAGAGAAAACCGTCTTTACAACTTCTAGTAACAAGTGACAAATATACTTCTTTGTCGGATCTTTCCATTTCACAAGTGTCTACACACTTGTGGTTTATAAAATCATATTTATTAGTGTAAGATCCATCTTTAGAAAAACATGATTTCTTTAAAGTGTGGTCTTTCAAAAATACCACTTGCGGATACGTAGATCCGCTAGTTTTAAACACCATTTTACCGGTTAAATCACTTTTACACAAGTATAATATTTCACACAAGTTCATGTCTCTAAAATGTGGTAGTGTTTCACCTTTAACCCTTGTATCTATCAAAAACAAGCTTATGTGATGATACGTGATTTTACAAAGTCGGGTTAAACGAAGTTTTGAGCTACCACATTATAGATCGGGTCACAATAAGCACAAATTTCAAGTCCTACGTCTTTTACACAAGTTATATGCTATTAACCATCATTTTAGTGATTTTACTAGACTTTAAAGATTCAAAACGCGTGTTTACGATATTTAACCGACGAAAGTTCTTTTAACCACTTTAGATATGTGTAAAAACGAGTTTTAAAGGTTATACCTCTAGCTCAAGGCTAGGGAAGAGTTGTGACGAAAACCGCGTGGATAAAAGCTATCGGTTGAGGTCCTTCGCGTTCCGCTTGCACCAAACCTTCTAATACGTGACTTGCGAGGCTTGTATGATGTTGGAATGGAGAGACAAGAACCGAAAAGTATGATGGTGGTGAGGGTGGTGTTCGGCCGTGAGGTAGAGGACAAGGGAGAGTGAGTGGAAGTTGGTGATGTTAAGTGATAATTATCTTTAGTATTAGTGTGTATATATAGGCAAAATGCTAAGGGTTATTACCCCATGGTTCTAGTGTCTTCAAGATGCTAGACAATGGAGATTAAGTAAGATCTCAAGTACAATTTTGTGCTCCCTAGGTGACCGATCGGTTGGGGGGGTGGGGGCTCTTAGTCCGATTTTAAGTAGCTTAGTTAGTGTTTAGTTTAGGTTAATTAGGTTAGGTTAAGTGTTAACCTCGTTAGTTACGTGTAACATGTTATGACGGGTGTTAGGGTAATCAGGGACCCTAACTGGCTCAGAAAAAGAGTAATAATAAAAATACTAATATTTTCATGTTCCGGGTAAAGTCCGGGTGTCCGGTTGGATAGTAATCCGTTAAAGTGTTACAAAATACTTTAAAGTGTCGTTATTACATTTTAGTGACACATTTTGTTTTCCCGACACTTTAGAAAGTGTCTAGTGATATTTTCTCATTTCTGGCACTTTACTAGTCAGCTAGAAGCTGGTTAAATTGTTAAAGTGCTGTGTTTGGTACTTAAAGTAAGTTCTGGCACATCCGAATCAGTGTATCTTATCCCTAGAGACGCGGTAACACAACCCTTATATCCTACACTCACTACCAGTGTAGCCAAAATATATGAGGCTCTTAACAGGCCTTAGAGGCAGTATTTGCCTGATGCTGGTTATATCAGCATGTTCACTGTGTATCCGTTTAGTGCTACTGTGCTTTTTGTGCATCATGTTTGTCACTAGGGTTCAGCACGTAAATAATGTAGTGACAGTAAATAAAGTGTGATGCAAGTAAGTGCATGTATCAGTATGCAGGTAGCAGTTTATCAGCTAGTTCAATCAAGCACAGTAATCAAGTAGTAATCAATCATTAATTAAGTTGTGCGGATACCTGGTTTTGTGCGGGTTGTCACATACTCCCCCCGTTAAATAAATTTCGTCCCGAAATTTTAAGTTCTGCTTGTAGAAGCAGGGTTCTTGGGAAATAAGTGGGGGTACTTTTCTTTCATCCGGTCCTCACGCTCCCAGGTGTATTCAGGACCATGTCTGGCATTCCAGCGAACCTTGACGAGTTTGACACTGCTCCGGCGGGTCCTGTTAACTTTCCAATCTGTGACCTCGACGGGTTCTTCTATGAAGTGGAGCGTGTCGTCAACATGAATCTCGTCGATAGGAATGGCAACGTCAACTTGAGTTGGACTTTTCTTTAAATTGGATACATGGAATGTATCGTGAACACCACTTAGTTCAGCAGGTAGATCCAACTTGTATGCTACTGTTCCGATTCTTTCCAGAATTCTAAAGGGACCAATGTAGCGTGGATTCAACTTTCCTCGCTTTCCAAAGCGCGCTACCCCTTTCCAGGGTGAAACCTTCAATAATACCATCTCTCCGACTTGGAAGTCCACATGCTTCCGGTTTGGATCCGCGTAGGCCTTTTGTCTGTGGCGAGCGGCTTCGATGTTTTTAAGAATCTGCGCAATCTTGTCCGTTGTCTCTTGGACGATTTCGGGACCGGCAAGCTGCCTATCACCTGCGTCAGCCCAACATAGGGGTGATCGGCACTTGCGTCCGTATAGGGCTTCAAAAGGCGCGACACCAATACTGGTGTGGTAGCTGTTGTTGTAAGAAAATTCGACCAAGGGTAAGTGTTTATCCCAGCTACCGCCCAAATCCATAACGCATGCTCTCAGCATGTCTTCCAAGGTTTGTATCGTTCGCTCGCTCTGGCCATCAGTTTGCGGATGAAATGCAGTGCTCAGATTTAATTGTGAGCCAAAAGCTTCTTGGAAGGATTGCCATATTCTTGACACAAACCTTCCGTCTCTATCAGAGATGATTGAGAGGGGCACTCCATGACGTGCTACGATTTCTCTCATGTATATTTCAGCTAATTTGCTCGTGTTATCCTTTTCTCTGATAGGTAAGAAGTGTGCTGTCTTTGTTAATCGATCCACTATCACCCAGATAGTGTCGTGGCCTCTTGGCGTTCTTGGCAGTTTTGTAACAAAATCCATGGAGATTTGTTCCCACTTCCATTTGGGAATCTCCGGTTGTTGCAGAAGTCCCGAAGGCCTCTGGTATTCAGCTTTAACTTTAGCGCACGTTAAACATTTGCTCACGTAGACAGCAACGTCGCCTTTCATTCTAGGCCACCAATAGTAATCTTTAAGATCGTGGTACATCTTATCCGCCCCTGGATGTATAGAGTACCGTGACTTGTGCGCTTCGTCGAAAATAATATTCCTTAAATCCCCAAGCAAAGGAACCCAAATCCTTTTCTCAAAACATAACGTTCCTTCCTCGTTTGGTACCAAAAGCTTCTCCATCCCACGGAGATATTCTTCCTCAAGGTTTCCCTCCTTGAGAGCTTCCTTTTGTGCAGCGCGAATGCGCGAGGGAAGATCGGTTCGTATGATCATTTCCAAAGCTCTAACCCTTATGGGCTTGATCCTTTCTTTACGACTTAGGGCATCGGCAACCACATTCGCCTTCCCTGGATGATACTTGATCTCGCAGTCGTAATCGTTTAGCAATTCAACCCATCGTCTCTGTCTCATATTCAGCTCTTTCTGGTTGAATATGTGTTGCAAGCTCTTGTGATCTGTGAAGATTGTGCACTTCGTACCATACAGGTAGTGTCTCCAGATCTTTAGTGCAAAAACCACTGCGCCAAGCTCTAGGTCATGTGTGGTATAATTCTTTTCGTGCACTTTCAGTTGGCGTGATGCGTAAGCAATGACCTTTTGGCGTTGCATCAACACACAACCCAATCCTTGACGCGATGCGTCGCAGTATACCACAAAATCGTCGGTACCTTCCGGTAGAGCTAAGATAGGCGCGTTGCAGAGCTTATCTTTCAATATCTGAAACGCTTCGTCCTGTTTGATTCCCCAATCAAACGTCTTATCCTTCTGGGTCAGGAGCGTCAAAGGTTGGGCGATTTTTGAGAAATCCTCGATGAACCTTCGATAGTAGCCAGCCAAACCCAAGAATTGTCGAATCTCGGTTGGCGTTGTAGGCGTTTCCCAATTCTTGATTGCCTCGATCTTTGTGGGATCAACATGAATTCCATCCCCATTAACCACATGTCCAAGAAACTGGACTTCGCGTAGCCAAAACTCGCACTTGGAGAATTTGGCGTACAGTTGTTCTTTCTTTAGCAGCTCCAATATGGTTCTTAAGTGCTGTTCGTGTTCAGCCTTGGTTCTTGAATAAATCAAGATGTCGTCGATGAATACAATCACGAACTTGTCGAGGTATGGCTTGCAAACTCTATTCATTAGATCCATGAATACCGCAGGCGCGTTTGTTAAACCAAATGGCATCACGAGGAACTCGTAGTGTCCATAACGAGTCCGGAAGGCTGTTTTCGGGATACTTTCCTCTTGTATCCTTAGTTGATGGTATCCAGATCGAAGATCGATCTTAGAGTAACAACTTGAGCCTTGAAGTTGATCGAACAGATCGTCGATTCTTGGCAGTGGATACCTGTTCTTGATCGTCAGCTTGTTCAGTTCTCTATAGTCAATACACATGCGGAAACTTCCGTCTTTCTTCTTGACAAACAAGACCGGAGCTCCCCAAGGCGAGAAGCTTGGTCGGATAAAACCCTTGTCTAACAACTCTTGAAGTTGTGTCGACAGTTCCTGCATCTCTGATGGAGCAAGTCTGTAAGGTGCCTTAGCTACAGGCGCGGCGCCTGGAACTAAGTCGATGTGAAACTCCACTTGCCTCTGAGGTGGCAGTCCGGGTAAGTCTTCTGGAAAGACTTCTGGATACTCCCTTACGACAGGGATGTCTTCGATCCTTGGCTCGGCAGCCTTCTTATCCACGATGTGTGCCAGAAAAGCAACACATCCTTTCTGCAAACACTTTCTTGCTTTCAAGCAGCTGATAATTCTCAACGGCGTCTCACGCTTCTCTCCATGTACAACAATGGTCTCACCATCATCAGTTGGAATACGAATCACTTTTTCGTGGCAAACTATCTCCGCTTTGTTTCCGGATAACCAATCCATTCCTACTACCACGTCGAAACTCCCCAATTGGACTGGTAGTAGATCCAAAGAAAACTCACGTTCTCCCAATTCTATCACACAACCTCTGATTACTTCGTCGGCTCCAACTAACTTTCCATTAGCTAATTCGATCGAGTAGGGTATGTCTAACTTATTAGCAGCTAACCCAAGCATATTCTTAAATTCTAGTGATACGAAGCTATAGTCGGCACCAGTATCAAATAAAACGGATGCATAGCGTTGATTGATAGGGAACGTACCGGTAACCACGTTGGGATCCTGGCGTGCTTCCTTTGCTCCAATCTGAAATACCCTTCCACGGGCTTGGTTCAATCCCGGGCAATCCTTTTTGAAGTGCCCAATGTCACCGCAATTGAAACATCCAAGTCTTTTACCACTTCCCGCACCATCCATAACTGGCGGGTTGTTCTGGTTAGCATTTCCGGCTTGATTGGCATTGTAGCCTCGATTATTCCCCTGTGGGTGACTACCAGAACCACCACGGTTGTTATTCCTATTTCCATATCCTCCCTGGCCTCCCCGGCCAGTACCAACCCAACAGGTGTCCTTAGAGTGACCACGTTTCCCACATGCTTCACATACTTTTAGCCCACAATGACCAGAATGGTGACGCTGGCAGGCACTACACCTGGGATGGGTGCCCATATACCCTCTTCCTTTCCTTCCACTGCCAGTCGTACCTTGAGCTGGCGTGCTTGGTGCTCCTCTCTTGCCATCACCGCTAACACTTTGTTTGAAGTTTGAAAACTTTCTTTTGTTACTTCCTGACGACTCGACATGAGTCTCTTTCTCCTTTGCCTTGACATCACCAAACTTGTTCAGACGAATCGCCTCTTCTGTTAGAGCCACGCTCAAGTCGATGGCTTCAGTGATAGTCGCTGGTTTGGAGGAGGTTACCATGCTAATGATTTGGGGAGCCAAACCCCAAATGAAGCGCTCAATACGCTTGTATTCCGGCGTAACCATGTAAGGAACCACTTGAGATAGGTCATGAAACCTCTGAACGTACTCTGCTACTTTCGGACCATCCATCTTTAGGTGCCAAAATTCAGTCTCCAACCTTTGAATTTCTGCGCGTGAACAGTACTTTCGGCGCATCAGTTCTTTCAATTCGGCCCAAGTCAGGGCGTAGGCGGCAGCTTCGCCTAGAGTTTGGACTTGTAGGTTCCACCATGACAGGGCTCCGTCTAGAAACAGCCCTGAAATGTACGTGACTTGTTGATCCTCAGCACACTTGCTCATGCGTAAGACGGAATCGGTTTTCTCAGCCCAGCGGGTAAAGGCAACTGCACCTCCTGTGCCATTGAAGTTAACTGGTTTGCAGTCTAAGAACTGCTTGTAGGTGCATCCTGCACGTATGTTAAAACATGTGTTTGGCATTAGCATCACCGCTAAAATCTCCAACTAGTTTGTGGTAGGTTCGAATGGCGTGGTATTACCGTGAGGTGGATTGTTATTGCCTTGATTAACACTTCCGCTCCCTCCTGGGTGAGAAGCTGCGTACTGCGCTATGGCAGCAGCAATGACTTGTTGTAGCTCTTCCTGAGTGGTAGGCATAGGCTGCTGTTGTCGTCTTGGTGGCATCTTTCTAAAAGATGTGTTCACGTTGGTCAGGACATAGTACAGTGTACGTATATCGTAATAATAATAGTATAATCACATAACATCTCATGTTACCACATATCACAAATATCAATCACACAACATCCCATGCCATAAAATGTAAACAAGTAATCAAGCGAATCCAAAATATGGTGAGAAAACTGCGATTGCCATAATAATGAGACCACATCGTAAGTGTATACATACAATCATGAATCACTGGGGCTACATCACCCCTGTCAAAAGCTACGTCAGCATCAATACAACATCAAGTACATAACAAAAGTCAAATCATAATGTAGTCTCTCCAAAATGCTGTGCAAGTAAAAGCAATCGCTGTCTTCTCACCTCGCCTACCCTGTGGCACTGATGAGCTCAAGCAGATGGTGGTGGAGGAGGAGGAAAACGGGTATAAAACAAACGGCGCATCTCTAACCAATCTGCCTCCATCGCCTGCTGCGTGCGAATAACGGAGGCAATCTGCTGCTCCAAAGTAGTAAGACGAGCAGCATAGTCAGGGGGTAATGATCGAAACGGCTGTAACGGAGAGGGTGCCTGACCATGGCACTGACATGGCCGAGCTCTCTCGAGCTCCTGTAGTCGCTGCTCGTGCGACTCATGCTGGTAAACAAATGACATCAATACATCCTCAATGGTGTGGCCCACGTGGAATCTGTGGTATGGATCAGTGGGCGGCATAGGGGAAAACGGAGACCAAAGCAGTGGCTCGCGGGTGGGGTCAAAGGGTGCTACACCAAAAGGAGCTGTAGTAGGTGGAACAAAAGGCATCTGTGGTAAGAAAGGCATGGGCATAGGTACGTGCCCTGATGTGTGGGCTGAAGAGCCCTCTCCAGGCCCCGCTGGAGGTATGTACGTGGGAACCTGAAACGAAAAGTCAGCGTGTCTAGCGTCTGGAATCTGTGGGGGTAGTGGTGGGACGTCCTCATCAGCCGGGATCCACCCGTGCTGTGCCGGCTCGTCCGGTGGATCCATATGAGCTGCGAACGGTGCATGTCCGGGCTCTATGGGAACGGGATCAAATAAAGGGGCTACAACGGGGTGAACAGGTGCCAAGTGCTCAAATGGTGGGTCAACAGGTACAGCAACAAGGGGTAGAGGATCAATGGGATCAACAGGGGCATGATCGTTTGCAATCAAGGGAACATCTAGGTGGTGATCAACAGCAATGGGCTCAAGGGGTATATCAGCATGCATAGGGTCATGCTCCGGTAACACATCAAGAGCAGCTGCCTGCTCAGGGGCAAGGGCAGGCTCCAAGTCATCGAATGCCATATCAAAGTCAAAATCAGGATCGATCGGGTCGAAAGGATCAATAGGATCAGCAGGATCCTCCATCATCTCGTCCATAGGGACAAACTCCAAATCGCGGTCAGGATCAAAGCCTGGGGGAAACATAGGGTCTGAATCCCCCTCGTCGTCAGTATCATAAACAAGTCCCGGTACGGGAGCAACAGAAAGAGCCTGGTCCGAATCAGACTCGTGCGAAAAGTGCTGCGCACTAAGGGTATGTGTCGGTGCAGAAGCCACAGACTCAGAGGAGTCCTGGGCTGGGGAATGTGCAGGTGCCTCCGCAGCCGGAGCATCTGCAACCAGTAGAGGGGCAACAGCGGGTAGGGCCTCGCCCTGAACGTCCTCCATCGGCTCCACCTCAAACAAGTCGACGTCGTCCTCGTCGTCGTCGAATGGTAACTCCTGAACAGGGTAAGAAGCGAGGGGTATGGGAGCAGGGATCACTGCTAGTGGCAAATCCCCGGCCGGAATATCAACAGGGAGCTCATCGTCGCCATCAGGTAGGGCGAATGGCTGGAAGTCGTCATCGTCGGTACTGGTAAAGTCTGACGTGTACACCTCGTGCTCCGAGGACTCTAAATCATCTGACACTATGGGTCTGGGTCCGGTGGTGCCTGAACCACCTGAATCTGACGAGTCCATGTACCTGTAACACAAACATAAGTGTGCACAAACTGTCAATCATATAATCAAATAATCACGTAAATCACCAAGTAAGCATTCAAATTATCCTCCTAGTCCCACTAGCCAACATTCCTAGTCCCACTAGTCAACACTTCTAGTCCCACTAGCCAACACTCCTAGTCCCACTAGTCAACACTTCTAGTCCCACTAGTCAATACTTCTAGTCCCACTAGATCAACACTCCTAGTCCCACTAGTCAACACTTCTAGTCCCACTAGACCAACACTCCTAGTCCCACTAGTCAACACTTCTAGTCCCACTAGACCAACACTCCTAGTCCCACTAGTCAACACTCCTAGTCCCACTAGACCAACACTCCTAGTCCCACTAGACCAAGCCTCAGCCTCCCGACTGGGCCTAAAATAATGAATAAAATGTGCTCAACATTTGTTTGTAAAAATTTTTGGATTCTGGACTTAAGTGGTATGCAGAAAAATGTTTTCGTGAGAGCCCTAGTGATCATAGTCTAGACTCGAGACCGAATCCTAGTTCGCTATGATCAGAGCTCTGATACCAAGCTGTCACACCCTGGCTTTGCGGAAGCGTGGTTAATTTTGGTGTGACTTCTTAATACCATAGCTTAATCATAACAAAGCTATATGAATTTAAAAACCATGCAAGTCATCATTAAGTTTAGAAATCAACATACAATACCATTGTTTTAAACATACGACCATAATCCATGTTCAGTAAACATTACAACTTATAACAAACATAAACGAGGGTTAAGGATTGTGTCTTGTCCAGGTAAGAGAACACAACCCCTAATCCTTGATGACTTCATGAAGATTGCAGCGGGAAAACGTTCATACCGTGCCAGAATCCGTTTAATTTCCTGAAATACATGTGAGTTGAAAAATCAACAATAATGTTGAGCGAGTTCATGTGCAAGTGAGTAAGTAAAACACTTGTAAGTATAAAAGTTTCCTGGTATGTAGCAGTGTAAGAGGACTTGTGATCACCAATGGTTTGCAAGGCCATTAGCATGTTGTGAAATGCAAGTAAGTAAGACACAACCCTAGCCGATTTTGCGTTGGGTACCAAGTCACTCCGGATCCGTTCTGTTAGTCCTCCGAGAGGCCTGTTCTGTTGGACCGGGAGCTGGGCTCGCTACACCCAGATAGATCTACCGCTCGAGTCCCTCGGGGTTCTAACTACCCATTCACATGATCTAAACCTCCTTACGTTATTCATACCGCGTATAAAGTACTTGTAAACAAAGTAACATGTATTTCACCCCCGCAGTTAAGAAAACTGAAAACAGTTAGAGAAAAGGGGGACATGAACTCACAGTGGATGCGTAAACTCTATCAAGCGTCTCTGAAGCAGTAAGCTGTGCAACGACCTACAAGTGCTATTTCTATTAGACGGACGGCCGTGCTTTAGCTTTACAGTTTATGTTTGCGGGAAATAGTTAGACAACTATTTCGTGTTGCATTTTGTATATGCTTGATAGTTATTTTTCCTTCCCAAGGATGGGGGATACAATACATGTGCGTAAGTTACGTTTTATCAATCTTGTGGTAATGTAATTACCGGTGTAACTTATGTGTTTGTGAAAGCGTTCGCAAAGTTTTGGAATCGTTAACGTTTGTAAATATTATTTTTACCCTAAAATAATATTTATGTGTTTTCACAAAATAATCATAAACAGTGTTGTGACAAATATATTTATCACGTTAATCTTTGTGAAAATCCCACCTCCGAATGTTTAGTAAAATATAGTACTGGCGAAATTTATGTTTCGAAAGTATGCCCAAAAATAGTTCTAACACTTGTTGTGTAAAAAGTCTAAGTGTTAGGTTTTTAGAAAATTTCGCCAGAGTTTCCTCTGTAACTGGAGGTGGCCACGCTTTCAAGCGTATCATTTTCTTTTAACAAATCAACTCAATCACTTCTTTATTCAATCAAACAATTTCCGACACATCAAACTAGTCAACAAGTATGTATATTTGCATAAACGCATGAACTTGTAGTTTTTCCGCATCTATATTATAAATCCCATTTATATACGTAGATCTTTATATAGAGTAGCTTTAATCTTGTAAAAATCTCGTGTTTAGAGAAAACCGTCTTTACAACTTCTAGTAACAAGTGACAAATATACTTCTTTGTCGGATCTTTCCATTTCACAAGTGTCTACACACTTGTGGTTTATAAAATCATATTTATTAGTGTAAGATCCATCTTTAGAAAAACATGATTTCTTTAAAGTGTGGTCTTTCAAAAATACCACTTGCGGATACGTAGATCCGCTAGTTTTAAACACCATTTTACCGGTTAAATCACTTTTACACAAGTATAATATTTCACACAAGTTCATGTCTCTAAAATGTGGTAGTGTTTCACCTTTAACCCTTGTATCTATCAAAAACAAGCTTATGTGATGATACGTGATTTTACAAAGTCGGGTTAAACAAAGTTTTGAGCTACCACATTATAGATCGGGTCACAATAAGCACAAATTTCAAGTCCTACGTCTTTTACACAAGTTATATGCTATTAACCATCATTTTAGTGATTTTACTAGACTTTAAAGATTCAAAACGCGTGTTTACGATATTTAACCGACGAAAGTTCTTTTAACCACTTTAGATATGTGTAAAAACGAGTTTTAAAGGTTATACCTCTAGCTCAAGGCTAGGGAAGAGTTGTGACAAAAACCGCGTGGATAAAAGCTATCGGTTGAGGTCCTTCGCGTTCCGCTTGCACCAAACCTTCTAATACGTGACTTGCGAGGCTTGTATGATGTTGGAATGGAGAGACAAGAACCGAAAAGTATGATGGTGGTGAGGGTGGTGTTCGGCCGTGAGGTAGAGGACAAGGGAGAGTGAGTGGAAGTTGGTGATGTTAAGTGATAATTATCTTTAGTATTAGTGTGTATATATAGGCAAAATGCTAAGGGTTATTACCCCATGGTTCTAGTGTCTTCAAGATGCTAGACAATGGAGATTAAGTAAGATCTCAAGTACAATTTTGTGCTCCCTAGGTGACCGATCGGTTGGGGGGGTGGGGGCTCTTAGTCCGATTTTAAGTAGCTTAGTTAGTGTTTAGTTTAGGTTAATTAGGTTAGGTTAAGTGTTAACCTCGTTAGTTACGTGTAACATGTTATGACGGGTGTTAGGGTAATCAGGGACCCTAACTGGCTCAGAAAAAGAGTAATAATAAAAATACTAATATTTTCATGTTCCGGGTAAAGTCCGGGTGTCCGGTTGGATAGTAATCCGTTAAAGTGTTACAAAATACTTTAAAGTGTCGTTATTACATTTTAGTGACACATTTTGTTTTCCCGACACTTTAGAAAGTGTCTAGTGATATTTTCTCATTTCTGGCACTTTACTAGTCAGCTAGAAGCTGGTTAAATTGTTAAAGTGCTGTGTTTGGTACTTAAAGTAAGTTCTGGCACATCCGAATCAGTGTATCTTATCCCTAGAGACGCGGTAACACAACCCTTATATCCTACACTCACTACCAGTGTAGCCAAAATATATGAGGCTCTTAACAGGCCTTAGAGGCAGTATTTGCCTGATGCTGGTTATATCAGCATGTTCACTGTGTATCCGTTTAGTGCTACTGTGCTTTTTGTGCATCATGTTTGTCACTAGGGTTCAGCACGTAAATAATGTAGTGACAGTAAATAAAGTGTGATGCAAGTAAGTGCATGTATCAGTATGCAGGTAGCAGTTTATCAGCTAGTTCAATCAAGCACAGTAATCAAGTAGTAATCAATCATTAATTAAGTTGTGCGGATACCTGGTTTTGTGCGGGTTGTCACAGTATGCCATTGTAATCCAGGGGTCAGGAAATCTATTTGAATGGCGTTTTTCAAGGCGTTTTAAACAAGTTGGCCCATTGTTCTATTATTTTTTATAAACATTTTGGCGTTTGGGTTATCTTGGTGTTTTACAATTGTTGGATTATATTTCAGTCACAGTAAAAAAAATACAAGCGAAGAAAATAAATTAAAAATCCTAATCGGATCTCTCTTCACAATATTCACTGTCATCTGTCTCTCTGTTCTTTAATACTACAAGAACTGACACAAAAAATATGGTGTTTTATGTAAAACTTAACAAATCCATCGGTTTGATTATTTTTCCTGCGCGTCTGTTAAAGTGGTTTTTTTGTGGATGTTTGGGGACATAGATCTATGATGTGTGGGTGAGTTTTTCGCTTTTTCTTCATGTTAATCTTCATCTTTATAATCATCCCACTCTTCAGTGCCATTGATCTCTTCTCCTCATCCAAGCCTTCTTCAAGAACAAAAAATACAAAATGCCATATGACTGGCATCAGTATTTTTTCTTGAATTTTTGTCCATCTCATGCAGCAAAATCTTACTGAGTTACTCGCCTCCGCTAACAATTCATTCAGTGAAACTTGACGAATAACAATACTGAATATCCAAGAAAGCATATTAGCCGTCTTTGATTTTTGTTTGGCGTTTTTTACAGTGAGTGATATTTAGTAGTATTGGCGTTTGTTTTTTTTTGTTTGATCAAATGGAAGTTGCTGAGACGTATCATTTTATAGGATCTCTTTTTGGCGCATAAGTTAGGCAGTGCATTATTATAATAAAGTATTCGTCTTTTCAGTTACTGTTTGTAATTATTGTTTTTGACAAGTTTTATCTCTGAAGTCTGTAACACGTCCAATCTTTCAAGTTTCGCGTTTTAGATTCTAATATAATAAATTTTTCCTATCTTCAGTTTTTCTGATTTAAAGTTACTGTATCTAGTTACATTTTCAAGTTTGTTTTTTATTTTTATTTTTTTTGGGTTATTTATAATACTTTTTCAAATTAATTTTATTATAGTTTGGGGGTTTTTGGGGGGCGTTTAACAGGATGATATCGTTTAAACAAGCATTTTGTTTGTTTTGGCGTTTTTATTATATATGGCGTTTTATTATACAACAATCAAATGAAAAGGAAAATAATAAAAAAAAAGAATACATAAAAAAAGTTTTTTTTTATAATACTTGTCCAAAGTAATTTTATGATGGTTTGATAAACGCCAAAGGTGTAAGACATTTGCCCTTTTTGACGTTTTTATTAGATATGGTGTTGTTTATTAAATAACAATCAACTGAAAAAGAAAATTAAACAAAATAAATTTTGATCTTCCAAATCTTCACTGTCACCGGTCTCTTTCTTCTTTTGAAACATCTTCACTGGCCGTTTCGACTTTCGTATGAAATCAACCTCTTTTTCTATAATTGTTGTCCATCTCATGCAGCAAAATGTTATTGAGTTTACACCCTTTCAGCCAAAATGTTATCTTTTTTGGCGTTTTACGGAGAAAAAGAACGCCACCAAATAAACCATCTTAAAACTGTAAATTTGATCATGCTAAAATCAATAAAGTGTTGCTGTATGGTGATGGATAACATTGCTAATCCTCAGTTAAGAAAGATAACTGACAATGTTGTCCACACCATACAGCTACACTTTATTGATAGCAATATATTTGATGTTTGCGTTTTTTTTGGCGTTTATCAGTCGAATGGTATATATTAAATATGACGTTTGGAGTTTTTGTGTGTTTTTTAATTGAAAGTCTGAGTTGTTGTATGTATAGGATTTTTTTGGCGGTTTTTTTAAGCGGGATTTTACTATAATTAAGTTTGGCGTTTTATATCTAATGGCGGTTTTTAGCACAATGATGTGTGATTTTTGTTTTGGCGTTTTATTTTCATGAGATGGCGTTTTGTTTGGAGTAGTCAAAAGACGCTTTTACCCTTAATGAAGCGCGTCCACATAATAAAACTAATGTTATTTACGAAAATGCCACCGCGCTAATCTAGTCCATAGATTGTTTTGATCGGACGATCCATAAGCATTATCACCGTTCTCACACTTTCTACCGTTTTCTCTAAATCCCGACCCTATATATATATATATATATATGTATAGAATTGCGCTAAAATAAGAACCACCTCGAGTTGTAAGAACCGTGAGAACTTTTTGATCCGGGGAGAGGTGGACCAAATTTTTTTTTCATAAACGTAGATGCGTGTATTATAAACACATTTGTAAAAAAAAAATAAAAAAAATGTCGTGTGTGTAGTTTTGAGCACCACAAGTTTGTGTTTACGGGTACCGTAAATTTTCCGGTATGATTTATGGTACCCGTAAACACAAACTTGTGGTGCTTAAAACTACACACACGACATTTTTTTTTGATTTTTTTTTACAAATGTATTTATAATACACGCATCTACGTTTATGAAAAAAAATTTTGGTCCACCTCGCCCCGTACGGTGTAGTTCTCACGGTTCTTACAACTCGAGGTGGTTCTCATTTTAGCGGTCCCCTGTATGTATATATATGTATATATATAGGGTAAGGTTCATTTGAGAACCACCCTTATTGCAAGAACCAATGTGAACACAAAATAAAATCTAAAAAAAATCTAAAAAGCACTCAAAAAAATTTTTTTAATAATTTTTTAACAATAATCACTATATTTAGTTACCAAAAAAAAAAAACTTTTTTTTTCGAGTAACAGTTATCCATGCACATGTGTATATGTATCATTACTTCAACAAATTCCGTAATACGTTATCAGTAATAGACAATTGCACTTTAATTTACAATACCATCATTAGGTATAACCATGATATAACATGTTTTGGTACAAAAAGTTTGTGATTTTGAATGGAGAAGTATGCCCATATACATCTTTTTTGGTTAGTTATATCTAGTGGTTGATGGTTTGACTATAGTTGTTACTTTATTATGTAATATGATGATTGGATGGTATAAATGGTGTTGATATTGTTGGTGCATGCGTCTGTTGACTTCGTCTTGTATCGAGTCTTGTACATGGAATGATAGATCAGGGAGCGATGTATGAGAAAATATCAGATTTTAGGGTTTGATATAGGTAATTTCGCTTGAAGGTGTTGATTCCGCTTGAAATAGACTTGTGCAGTCTCAAACGAAATCATATGTTGTGATTTCGCTTGAACCGGTTCCTTGGCACTCTCAAGCGAAATCTGATTAGTATAAATAGGTTTCAAGCGAATTCATTTGTAACAGTTTCCGGTTGAGCCACGAAGTGCTGCCGAAGTGTCGTCTCGTTGTAAAACGTTATCAGATCTCCAACATGTCACCGAAGGTAGAGACTGCTTACAATGCAAAGAGTTCTTCCGAAAGTTCATCCAAAGGATCTAACAGCAACACAAGTTTTTCATCATATCCATCATTTGATCCGAACATCTCAACAACCAAGATTGGCAAGAAGCTTCAATGCAACATTGTACTGAATCTGGAGAATGATGAAGATTATTCAGCAGAAATTGCTAAAAGTCATATGTCTTTGTTGGGAACTGTATTGGAATCTTATGGTAGTTTTGTTGCAGGTCGGATCGGGAATCCAATGCTTACAAAAGAGGATTACGATCAGATTGTTGCTGAAGAGATGGAACTGATGGATATTAAATGGTGTTTGGCAAGTGTGTTGAGACGAGCTGAGAAATTTAAGCAGATCACAGGAAAAGATGATTTACGTGAAGCTAATATTTCTACTTTAGGATTTGATAAATCTAAAGTCACTTGTTTTCGTTGCAGGGAAAAAGGACACTTCAAGAGAGAGTGCAAAACCCGCGAAGCAAGTGGAGCTCAAAATCCGTTCAACAACAACAATGATTACTATCGGAAGGCTATCTATCACCAAGTTGCTCAACAACAACAAGAACCGCAAGTGGCACATGGTAGAAAAGTGATTGAAGAATCTTCAAAGAGAGCTTATATGGTGAATCAGGATGACAAAGAAACAGCAAATGGATTCAGTTGGGACAAATATATTTCAGCTGATAACAAAGCATGCTTGATAAACCAAGATGATGAAAAATTGCCTGAAGGTTTTAGCTGGGCAAATTTCAATTGGGATGATTATGATCCAAACAAAGATTCAAATCACAAAGCATATGTTGCTCGGGTTGAAGAGGATAGTGATGATGATACTGAATATTGGTCAAGGAAATTGGCAGCGGATTTGAAATTGATAGCAAAAAGTGATAGTGATGATGAAAAATTCAAAAAGAAAAAGAAGAAGATCAAAACACCGGTCAGCAGTGATGATGAAGCTGTTCCAGTGATAAAGAAAAAGGTAAAAGATATTCCAAAGTTCAAAGTTGATGCTAAAAAGATTCCTATGAAGTGTGACACTTGTGAAGCTATAAAGCAACAGAACAGCACATTGATTTATAACTTGAACAGTTTGAAGGAATCTTATGATGTCCTGAACAAAGCTATGAATCAATGCAATCAAACAAGTGAAGAACAAGCAACGGCTATGAAGACACTTCAGGGAGCTTTCATGATAAAGCAGAAAGTTGTGAATAACTACATTGAGAAGTGTGATGTGCTAGAACAGAAACTTGAAACTCAAAGAATTGAAACTGAAAGAGTTAATCGTTTATTAAAAAGTTACTCATGTACTTCTTATGTTATTGATAGGATCTATCCAACAGTAGAAGGCATGAAGGCATTTGAGGAAGAAGAAATTTCTGAGACAAAGAATTCTGAAGAACAGAAAGTTTCTGAAGAAAAGACTCCTGAAAAGAAGAAAGAAAAGAAGAAGGATAACAAAGAAAAGACATTTGGTAAGAAACAAGGTTTCAGTTACAACAAGTGTCCACCCCTGCTTGAAAATGGATATTCTCCGAGAAATCCAAATTCAGAAAGAGTCGAAAAGGCAACAAATTTACAGTGGGAGTCGGAGTCTACAGTTAATTTGCCAGAAAATATTGATGTCACGTTTACATCATCTGACACTGATCATGAGTCCGAGTTAATAAAGAAAGTGGTCGATCAGGTGTTGGAAAAAGATGAAACTGAGGAGTCAAAGATGGAGTCAAAGTCAGAGTCAAAGTCAGAGTTAGAGTCAAAGTCTGGTTCTAAAAGTTCGAGTTCGACAGTCAACAGTTCAAAGTCTTTGGTTAAAAGGGTTTACAACAAAGAATTCCTGTTATCAAAGTCTAATTTGAATGACGAAACGTTTAAAGTGGCATATACTTTGAATGATTCTGACAAATTATATTTTGATGAGGAATTTTCAATAAGAGGTGTTAAACCAGAAATGATAAAAAAGGTTTTCAAACTAAAAGATATTAATATTTCTGAAATAAAAGATGTAAATCTTTCTGTAAAATCAAGACCTTACACCTCAAGATTTAAACAAAGAGAAAACAAGAAAAAGGGTTACAGTTCTGGTTCTGGTTATAGAAAGAAACCAAACCATAACGGTAATTTCAAAAAGAAAGGATTGGGTTTTATTCCTTCAGAAAAACAGAAAAATGAAAAATATGTTCGTGATTTTAAATCAAAAATGATATTCGTTTCAGGTACATCTACTGAGGAAGAAAAAGAAAATCTGTTCAGAAAGCAATCTAACAAAGAATTCTTTGCAAAGAAGCAAGAAGAAATGAAGAATGCTGATAAGATGAAAGAAACAAGAACCTGTTTTAAATGCAACATTGTTGGACATATTGCCAAAGATTGTTCCAAGGAAATACAATCTAAACAGGGAGTTTCTCGTAAACTGAAAGATAAAGAAGTTGAGTTTGAACCACCAATTGATAGAACCAAACTTTTCAAAAATTCGATTTTTGAAATTGGTGAATGTTCAAACAGGTTTTATAAGAAAATAGCTAACCTTGACAACTAGAAATGGGTTGTTAAGAAATCAGCTGATAGTTCTAGCAATGATTCTGATTCTTCAAAATCAGATGAGCTATCTTCTGGCGATGAATCTGATTCTACAAAGTCAGAGGAGCCACAGGTTGAGGTAAAAGGTGATAAATCAGTGCCGACTGTGAATGATGAGAATTTTCCACCACTTCGGGCTGAAAATTTTAAAAAGAAAGTTGGTAAAGTTGAGATATCAAATCAATTTTTCTCAGAAAAAAATGATTTTGATATTGAAAGAGCTTTTAACTCCAAAGTCCATAACATTTTTGGAAAAATGGTTGACAGGAAGGTCAAAGGAGTGAAGGAGTTTTACGAGAAAAAGATGAAGAAAGATAAAGTTGAACCATCCCTGGTTTGTGACTGGGATGGTACATACTACGAACAGTAAAAATCTGGACTTGCCGGAACTCCCAGGTTGGTAAGTGAGGAGTAGGAATCGGCATTTTGAGAATTCAACCTACATATGGTTACTTACAAGTGGTATTGGTTGGTAAGTCATGAGCTTGAAAAATTGGTTGAAAAAGATTTTTACCTATAAGTGGTAAAATCAAGGTCATTAGGTTGAACTTGATTGGATTATTCTTACAAGTGGTAAATCAGGGACATTAAGTTGTATCTGATTTCCTACCAGTGATTGAGAAACAAAATGATGAGTTTATCCCCTAACCTACAAATGGTTAAAATCAATCAACAAAACTTATTTTCCGGAAAAACCATTTGATTAAAACAAACTTGAGTGTTTTGAAAACAATGGGAAAATAGTTTGTTGTAAGGGGGAGTTCTGATTGTTTATGCCAAGTGGATGGCGAATTGATGCGATTCGATATCGGTTGTCATATTATTTGTACAGTTTGTTTTCAAATTTCCTAAAATGTGTTTGCATTTTAGGGGGGGTAAGAAATTTATGAAAATCCAAAAACATTTGAAAATTTGAAAAAGTCAAAAACATGATAACAAAAACATGAAAAAAATGAAAAAGAGTTTTGTTGTGAAAAAGAGGAAATGATAGTACATCAGTGGACTATCACAGCACGCTAAAGAAATGGAAAGAAAAATGTGATAAACGGTCTCACTGATGATGTGTCAGTAGATTTTTGCACATTTAGTAGATTGTGACGAGATATAAACCTAAATTTTAAACTTGCTTATATCGTGGGGAAACATCTCTCGGATATATGGGTAACCCCCGAAATCTTGTTTGAAAGGTCCCTCTTTCTGAGATACTAGGTCTTTATGCTCAGTGATATCTGGGGTATTATCCCGGGACTTCTGATTTTGCGGAAGCAATGGCCTAGTCCCCGGAGAATACTTTACGCTTGCTTGAAATATAGCGCCACCCTCAGCATAAAATGATAAGACAATAAAATTGCTAATCAATGCTGTTGTAAACAAGAACCTCTAAAGGGGACACACCGAAAGTCGATCCGTCATCTCTTTGCTGAACGGAAGTTCTGACCTGAGCTCTCACGGTTTCGTAATTTAACCCCTTACAGATATCATCTGTGGTATATTCACCTGTAAGACTGAATATTGGGATCTGGATACAGGAGTATATTCAAGTGGTGGGACACGTGAATAAGTTTAAGTGCTTAAGACATTAATCTTGTATCTCGAAACATTTGAACTTTGTGTGAGAATTTAAGTGGATCAGTATACTGACAATCTAAGTGAATCGTTTAGAACTTATAATGTTTAAAGCTTAACGGTGTTGGTGATTTATCTTAAAAAAACTGATATGATCCTCTTACACAAACTCACAAAAATATTATCTGTAAATATTTCTTTACTGCATTTCATTACATTACAAAATTCAAAAAGATTTTAGTGTGTTTTATTGAAAAAGTCAAAAAGATTTTTGACAACTGGTGTTGGAGAGCTGATTTTCAAAATTCCATGTGCTAAACATGATGAAAATCGGGTTGGAAGAATGTGATTTGAATAGAAAAATGATTTATTTTGAAATGGTTCATCAGAGATCTACATTGTAAAATCATTCTTTGATTGTATAATTCCTGCAAGTGGTTCATTAGATGGTGAGATTGTTTTTACAATTTATCATCAGAAAATTTATTATTGGGTAGAGAATGTGCAGGATAAGAGTTAGGTGATCTTGGATAGATAATAGAGAGACAGGTTCCGATACCCAAGGACTCTGTAATTTTAACAAGCCAGGCTGCGATCCCAGCATATCAAAAGGGGGAGTATGAAGACACTTAAAGGAAGGAGTGTGTTGGTGCTGGTGAAAGGAGAAGAGAGATTTGAGGATGCTTACAGCGTCAGATACTTCAAAGAGTTTGAAAGGACTGATAAAGACTGAAGATACGAAGACTCGACACTTTAAGACTCGTCAACATTCGAGGGGGAGTCTGTTGGTGCATGCGTCTGTCGACTTCGTCTTGTATCGAGTCTTGTACATAGAATGATAGATCAGGGTGCGATGTATGAGAAAATATCAGATTTTAGGGTTTGATATAGGTAATTTCGCTTGAAGGTGTTGATTCCGCTTGAAATAGACTTGTGCAGTCTCAAGCGAAATCATATGTTGTGATTTCGCTTGAACTGGTTCCTTGGCACTCTCAAGCGAAATCTGATTAGTATAAATAGGTTTCAAGCGAATTCATTTGTAACAGTTTCCGGTTGAGCCACGAAGTGCTGCCGAGGTGTCGTCTCGTTGTAAAACGTTATCAGATCTATAATACGACAGTTTTAAGTGATAATCTTGTTGAATTTATCTCAGTTTGTCTGTTTCCGCCTTTCAAACTGAGCAAAACTCTTCTGATCGACTCGTTCGGGTCTGAAAACGATCCTTCAGATATACATGTAATAAAGTCAAAATATTGGTAATGGTATTGTATTATGGATGGTAGGAGGTAATGATATTGTATTATGGATGGTAGGAGGTAATGGTAGTGTATTATGGATGATATGATATATGAAAGGGAAAGTGTATTCAAAGTAGTGTACCAAAACACCTTATTTCATGTTGATACATATAGATGCACATGTGTATTTCTAATATTGGTAATGTAGAAAGTAGTGTATTACATATGGTAGTGTAAATGAAAGTGCAATTGTCTAATATTTGTAATGAGTTACGAAATTTGTCAAAAATTTGATACATATGCACATGTGCATGTTTGTGTATTATGGATGGAATGATAGATGAAAGAGAGTGTATTCAAAGTAGTGTACCAAAACACCTTATTTCATGCTGATACATATAGATGCACATGTGCATTTATAATATTGTTAACGTAAAAAGTAGTGTATTACACGTGGTAGTGTAAATGAAAGTGCAATTGACTAAAATTTGTAATGAATTACGGAATTTGACAAAGAAATGATACATATGCATGGATAACTGTTACTCGAATTTTTTTTTTTTTGAAAATTTTTTTTATTAACAAAATATAGCGATTTTTTCAAAAAAAATAGTAAAAAAAAAATTTTTTTTTTGGTGTTTTTTAGATTTTTTTAGGAATTACTGTTTGTGTTCACGCTGGTTCTCGCAATAAAGGGTGGTTCCTAACGGATCCTTCTCCTATATATATATATATATATATATATATATATATATAGAAACGGGTTCTGGAGAAAACGGCAAAAAAGTGTGAGAACGGTGAGAACGCATCCTGGCCCAACACATGGCGCGGGGCATGATCAGGGTCCGAGGTTTTTTTTTTGTCTTTTTAGTATTCTTCTCCTTTCCCGATTTTCGCGTTTGACATACTGCTTATTTTTTGTGTGCAAGATAATTTTGGCGTTATCTAGAATTATTAATTACTTGGCGTTTTACTGTTTTTCTCAGATTTCTTCTCGTTGAATTAATTCTTTTTGTGTCACATAGTTAATTTCTTTGGCGTTATGGCTTTTTCCATGTCATTTTTTGGCGTTTTGTATCTTTTTTGTTAATAATTGATTACCATAGATTAATATTTTATAAAATTACAATAATACGAAATCAAAATAAACTAGTAGTCTTCCGTAGGTGGGATTACATCAGAGATGTACCCATCGCTTTGTTCATCACTTTCTTCAGATTCATCATCATCAAATTTCATATTTGCGTATAACGCCATTAGCTCGTCTCTTCTTTGCTGCAGCGTATTCTTGAATATCACTGCATCCTTGGATTTTGGATCGTTTGAAGGTGCTAAATCATAGAGTTGTTCAATGATAGATAGCAACCATGTCTTCAACATTTCTTCCATTGGCCTTGAATATTGCACCCCGTTTTTATAAGTCACTTCAAGCGTTCCTTCTTCCTCATGCATCACCCAACTGCTAAGTTTTGGTATAGGAGTATCGTCATTATCATCATCATCTTCATCATTTTCTGCCAGAAATTTTCTCTTCAGTATTTTTATTACAGTTCTGGTTCTTTCACAATCGTTGGCCATTGGAACCCCAAGGGCCAGGATATCCTTCTAAACCCCTTCATTCATTCCAAGTATGGCTTTGATTGTCCTTACCTTTACTCTTCTCCTATCAGAGAACTTTATGATGAATCGTTTCTCTTTACTTTCAAACCTCAATTCAATAACCTTAGTCATTTTTAAAGTTTTTGGCGTTTTGGACAGTATGTGGCGTTTTAGTCAATGTTTTTGGCGTGTTTGAACTTGTGTTCTCATGGTCTTCTTTTATATTGACTTTTTTTCCCGCGCAGGACAGGTAATTATGGCGTTTTGAAAAAGATAAATAAATTTAATTCCCCAAGTATTTTGCTTTCAATATAATAAATGTTAGTAATTATGTTTTCCGTTGTTTCATTTTACTGTTGTTTGCAGTTACCGTGTTTTGTTTTCAGAGTCAACTGTTTTCATGGTGTAACACGTCTAATCTTGACGGCTGTAATTATGGCATTTTGTTTTCCAATGGCGGTTAGATAACGATTGGACTTTTTTTGTTTTATATTCTTTGCACATTGTTTCACGCTTTTTTTTAATAGTAGTTTTTCAAAGTAATTTTATTATAGTTTGGTAGTTTTTTGGGGGCGTTTTTATGGCATCATGGCGTTTTACAAGCAATTGCTCATTTTGGCGTTTTATTATATATTTCATTATATTATTAATGTGCTTTTGTTGTTTATTAACTGAAATTACAAAACAAACAGGAGATAAAGAAAATTAAGAAAAAAAAATAGAAGCAATTTATGATCTATATCTTTAGTGTCATCAGTCTCTTTTTTCTTTTGAAACTACAAGAACTGTTACAAATAAATGGCGTTTTGGGTTTGGCGTTGTTTATTTTATTTGTTCATGTGTTGAAATGTCTTTGTGGATGCTGGATATATAGATCAACCCTTTGTGGGTGGATGCTATCTGCCCATCGTCTTCATTATAATCATCGAGGCCAAAGTAGCATTTACACTGGTATAGGTCTCTTCTTATCATCCAAACCTTCTTCAAGAACAAAGATGACAGAATGACATATGGGTGTCACCAGTCTCTCTTTTTTTGAATTTTGTCCATCTCATACAGCAAAATCTTACAACACTCACGTAACAAATCATCCAGCGAAACTTCATGCAGAACATTACTGAGTATCAAAGAAAAGATGTTTGCCATCGTTGTATTTTTTGGCGTTTTACATTGAGTTGTATTTTTTTAGGAACCACTGTGTTTTTTGTGTGTTTTTTTGGTGTAATAAACGGAAGGTGGTGAGACGTTTCTATTTATAAAAAAAATTTTAGCACGTAGTTTAGGCGGGATATTATTTTTTATAACAAAAAATGTAATTAATATTTATCCGGATGTAAGGTTTGGTGTTATATATTATGGCGTTTTTGTAGGCAGGGAGCTTAAATAAAAACACAGAAAAAAGTACGCAGTGATAAAATTGGCGTTTTGTATTTATTTGGCGTTTTATTTTTCAATGGCGTTTTATGTGAGAAATGGTGTTTTACCTTTTTTACCCTTAATGAAGCGCTTCCACGTAATAAAATTGATGTTATTTACGAAAATGCCACCGCGCCAGCCTAGTCCATAGATTGTTTTGATCGGACGATCCATAAGCGTTCTCACACTTTCTACCGTTTTCTCTAAATCCTGACCCTAAATATATATATATATATATAGGATTACGTTCAAGAGTGAACACTAATGTAGCTTACGAACTGAGTGAACTAATCCTGGCCATACACGTGTATAGATCAATGGCCAGGATTTGATGTTGAAATACACTAGTGTATTTTACGATTTGATGATGAGATCCTGGCCATACACGTGTGTAGATCAATGGCAAGGATTTGTTCACTCAGTTCGCAAATACACTAGTGTTCAGTCTAGAACCCCACCCTATATATATATATATATATATATATATGTAGAGGTTCTTGTAAAAAAAAGTTTTTTTGTGAGAAAGGTAAGAAAGAATCTACACCATTAGATCTTTGATCTAATGGTTGAGATCATAATGGCAAAATTGTAAATAATGTTTACTATTAAACATATTAATTTTCTAGATTAAGGATATACAAGTAAATTTAACATTTTTAAATTAAGAAACTAAAATTAATGCACATGCAACTTCCCCCCGTCTTTTTTTAACGTCAATAACTTTTTATACGTAACTTTGTTTAAAAAAAATACACCATAATAACGAGCGTTTTTTTATCTTTAATATGAGTACCGTATTGGTATACTTATATAGAGAAAAAAATATGTTTCGATCAGATGTTTAGTCCATGATGTTTTGTCTATGTTCATACAATGGTGTTTTAATTGTATTGTGATTCAAAGCGTGGTGTTTTAAACACATACTGGAAAGCGCGGTGTTTTTTTATCTACTGGAATGTAGGTTTTAATACACCATGGTGTTTTAACATACGGAATCTTGAACATCTACTAGCATGCAGATGTAAAACACCATGCATGCAGGTTTAAAACACCATGTACAATAACCATACTTTGAACATTATACTAAGAACACATTCTAGAAATGGAGGTAGTGTCTTTAATAGTGTTATATACTTATTGAATGGCATTATATACTTATTGAATGACGTTATATAATTATTGAATGGTGTTATATATTTATTGAATGGTGTTATATAATTATTGAATGGTGTTATATATGTGTTGAATCGTGATTTTGCAGTGTTATTCGTAGTGTTTTTATAGAGATCTTTAAAATGGTGTTATATAGTTATTGAATGGTGTTATATACGTGCTGAATGGTGGTTGCAATGTTATTCGTAGTGTTTTTATAGAGATCTTTTAAAAAAATCATGTTCCTATAAATAAGGTGGCGGTTATGAAATATTTTGAATTAATTGAATTAATGATAAAATTACTTGTTTACCCTTTTGAATTAATTTAGATTGAGGACACATGTCATCTCCATAATACTTCTCACACTTCTCACTATTTTAACCTTTTTTACAATAACCTTACCCTATATATATAATTACGTTTTAACTAGGTGTTTTTAGTTTATGGTTTTTTAGTTCTTTTTATATAACTGTGTTTTATTTGTAGTTATTTTGCTGGTAACAAATGGTCCATTATGCAGTATTTTATTATAGCAAATACATGGTCTTTTATATTGTTGTTAACAAAAGGTATGTGATATTTTATTAAGTAAATTGCTAAAATCCTCCCTGAGTTTTAGACATGTTTATCAGTTTCATCTAAAACAACTTTTTGTATTATGCTATCCTTCACTTTTGTACTTGTAAACACGTTAAATTGTTTACGTAACTTATTTTTATTTTTATTTATTGATTATTTGGAATTAACAATTAATAATTTAGATTAATATTGTTATTAAATAACCTATATGTTCTAAAAGGACGACCGATCAAATTCTAATATCTATTTACCTTAATGGTAACTATACTTATGTGACTTTCAAATTCTTGTTGCCACCACCACCACCATCATCGTAATCCTGACTAGAGTCAATGCAGCGGTAGAACCGCCGTATCTCCAAGCAATTATCCTTTGACATGATAATACCGACTATGCTTTGGCCTGTGATTTTTTGAATTGAAAAGAAGCTGTTATTAGCTTTAACTCAACATTAATGTAAATTAATAATTGTTAATTCCATGTCAGCACTTTAACATGTTAGAATAGGTAAAATGTATAGGATTAACACATTATCAAAAAGTTGAGTGAGTAATTTGGAACAAAAAAAGTTTAAACGATTTAATTAGAACAGTTTGAAAAGTTGTCATGTTTTTATGAAGTTTCTCCGTTTTTAAATTATATGCAATATACATGTAATTTCCTTTTAAACCAATTACATTTTTATCTTGTATTTGAGTTCGGTTCAAATGTACATACGATTTTCAAAACAAACAATCTTCGACACTAAAAATTATACACCGTAGATTTTAAGTAAAACGAAAAGAATTTTGTATACGTTCTATTGGGATAGAATAAGTGTCATGGGTGAGGTTGGGCTGATAGTAGTGGTGGTGGTGGTGGTTGTTGATGGTGGTGTTGGTGGCGACTGATGGTAGTGATGGTGGGTGATCGTGGTGTTGGTAACGGCTGATAGTGGTGGTGGCAGTGGTGGTGGTGGCTGATGGTGGTGGTTGTTGATGGTGGTGTTGGTGGCGGCTGATGGTGATGGTTGTTGATGGTGGTGGTGGTGGCGGCTGATGGTGGTGGTGGTAGTGGTTGTTGATGGTGGTGGTGAAAGTTAGGTTCATTAAAATCCAATAACTAGGTTTGTGACACATAAGGTGCCATATCAACAAAAAACTAACTGGGTTATAACCTTGTTAGAAAATGATCGATAGTGGCCAATTTCTTACAAGCTGGGATTGTTAGAGGGAATATTTCAATTTGGGATATATGCCTTCCAATGGGTGAAAGTTAGGATTGTTAAAATTCAATAACCATTATTTGAACTTTTCTTTTAGTTTTCTTTTAATTTTTATTTATTAAACAGTCTTTACATATGTTTATATGCAAAAACTACGAAAATTGTTTGGTAAACACTAAACTTTTACATGTAAAATGAACTTATATAGTTCTTTTACATATTTCGCCAAGGGTTTCCTAGTTTTCTACTTATGTATGGTTTCCTAGTGATCTCACTCATATATATATATATATATGGTCAGGATTGAAAGAAAATGGTGAAAAGTGTTAAAGTTCAAGGTATGTTTAGAGTTGAGATTCTAGATTTAAAAAGGAATATGGAAAGTACATATGAGAAATTAACCATCTAATCAGATAAACTCATTCTTGACACTATGAAACTCAAATGAGTTTAAATGTTTTCATGGATAAAAATGTCCATTAGAATCGTGATGAGTATTATGTTCTTAGGTGGTGTAACCTACGATTTAAGCCTTGGATTTACGATGATACGACAAAATACGATTATGAGAGGAATAGGTTTCCAAGAATAGATTTATAAGTCACGCTTTCTAAGTTAGGAAGGTTATGAAAAAGCAGAGCGGTATAGTCTCCCCTCCTTTAGGAAATTTTGTCCCGAAATTTATTTAAGAGGAAGACTTGGAAAGATTTTTGGCAAAAGACGATTGTTTTAAAATTTGAGACTTAGAAGTTTGAGATGTTTTGAAAAGTATGAACTTTTGAAGAACGAAGAGATAGGTTTGTAAAAAGAGTTCGTTTGACTGAAATAGTTGAGGCATTAAGCATAAGTGAAACATGCATGTATGCGTGTAGGCAAGCGAGTTTTAAGTAAGTTCGAGTAATTAAAAGAAGAGATATTAAAACATGTTATCTAAACAGTAAAATTTTCGTATAAAATCGGTAAGCATTTTGACGAAACGTGTGGCCGCACTATAGATTGTAAGAAGAATTTCGTTGGTTTCAAAGAGGAATAATAAATCATTTGTTTGTAAGAAATTATTTATTGACGAGGAACGAGAACATTAGGTATTTTAAGTAAAACGATTTTGGGAGGCGACGACCAACTAAGTATGTTTGCATCTTGGTGAAGGATGGAAAATATAATCTTAAATAGTAAGAAATTAATCTAGAATTTGAACGCGTAAACATATTTGATTGTAAATGAGGTTCGTATGAAAGGCGAAAATTAATGGAGTTACGAGAGTGAATGGTCGATCTAATGAACGAATATTAGTATAAGAATGGCGTGTGTATTAGAAAAATGAAAACTATGTGTTAAGAAGGAAGTCTCGTCGTGGATAATCCGATATAATGCGTTTGCGAGTTTTTAAAGTTTGTTTCAGGTCTAAAAGGTCTGCAAAACACTGAATTTCTCATGGCACGTTTTACGAAAGTTTGGTAACATGGTGAAAACACTTATATATAGGAAGTACCAGCGGCGTATCCACCATGTTTTGACCATGTTACGTCCGTCTTGTTACTCGGTGTCATGTTACGATCCGTGTCTTACCATACACAATAGTACACTCTATGGTTTTCATACGCTCATCTCTATAATCTCGTGTGCACCCGCGATTATATTGACCGTCGTATGATCCACGTAGCTTGTACTAATTGTGTATGAGTTAGGGCATTTGAAAATAAGAATGAGTACATATGCGAATGTAGTATATAAGCATGTTTATGTTTAAGTATGTACGGGACCCACGTAAGCGAATCCCTCGGATTCCGCACGCGTACGGGTACGAATGTAGTATATAAGCATGTTTACGTTTAAGGATGTATGGGACCCACGTAAGCGAATCCCTCGGATTTCGCTCGCGTACGGGTACGAATGTATGAATCATGAGTATGAAAGAAAGTATGAGCATGAGTATAAGTATAAGTGTAAGTATAAATACGCATGTGAATGTAAGTATAAACATAAAACGTATGAGTATGAATATGAACATGAGTATAGGCATAAATGTATTGTCATGAGTATGAGTGTAGGTACGAATAGTAAAGATTACGTATATAGTATATGTTGAAACATAACGAATTTAAGCATATAAAATGTTTGAGAAATTTGAGTATGTAAAACGTATGATATAAACGAAATCATCGCGAGGTATCGACTAAAACGTGTACGATGATATGCATGTATAGTTGTTTAAGTGAAACGTTGAGTTTATCGAATCAAAAAAATAGATTGAGTTTGATTTGGAAAGTAGAATCTAGTTTGTAAATGTAAGAGAATATAAAGTACTCATTGGTTATGCATAACGTATTTTGTAATGAATGGAAATGCGACTTTTGTTTTAAAAGAGTTTACGTAAGTTAAAGATTGTCGGTCCCCGTGAAGTCTTCTTGCACACGTGTTTTGAAATTTGAATGACGTATTGAGCGGTGTAGGAAAAGGTTTTCGAGAATAATGGGTTCGCTTCATTTGCATCAGATCAAGAAATTTTGAATTTTGGAGGTTCTTGTGAAAACGTTGATCCTTAGAAAAGAAATTTAGCAAAATGGACTTAGTGATCATTGAAAAGAGTTTCAACAAATGATTCATTGATGTTGAAAAGAGTCTTTGGTTAAACGATCTTATAATATCTATAAGATCTTATAAGTATATGAGAAAGTTGGTTTGATTTCCGATTGAGAATGAAAGTCTTTAGTATGGTGATATAACGTGAGTGTGTTTTAGTGATTAAGTCAAATATGAAGTTCATGGGCAAGAGATTCATTGGACCGATTAAATTGATAGGTATCATTTCGTAAGGTTTTGAAATTCGGGTAATAAAACGTTTTAAGGTATGACCAAGAATTTCGTATATGTGATTTATGAGAACATAGGTTATAAGGTAAGAAATACGTTTGAATAAACAATGCACTTTGAAATCGATACAAATAGGTGTAAAACATGATCGTGTTTGCATAATAAAGTATTTTGAGGGAAAATTTTGGTAACGATCACGCAGGTAAAGGAATCACCCATAACCCATTGGTGAGGTCGTTTTAAGAAGAGAAAGGAGCAGAGTTAATCATCAAGGTATGAAAATCACTCCTATCTTGATGATATGTCTCCATTTTAGTGTTACAAAGGATGTAAATAAAATTGAGTGACGTTTTGAAATCTTGCATGTGAATAACGTATGTGTGTACGAAAAGATTTAGTATCATGTGTTCGGGAGGGAAATGATCGCTAAAATGTATTTGAATTTGAAAGGATTGCATCGCATAAAATTTATAATAGGAAAACGTATGTTTGATTAAAATTTGGATGGTTCTAAAACGAAACTTTGACTGACCAAAGTGGTCGAATTTTTTTTTTGAATTTGAGAACCATACTTTGTCCTAATAGGTGGAATACTCTCGCCGACATGTCGGTTAACGGTATTCACCCTTCCGGTTACTACATGTCCCAAATCAATCGAAAATTCGAGACTTGGTGGGATTCATGAAAATCAAGAAGTGGGACAAGTCGACAAGATGCAGGTTTCACCCCTAATTTGACGATTTCGTGCCCTAAGTGTGGTTGGTACTCGCCGGGTCAAAATTTAATTTCAATACTTTGACGAGGGTCCACTACAATTTGAAATGGAAATTCTCCATCAAGGTGAGGATTTCACTCCTAACTTGATGGTGAATTTGTAAAAAGAATAGGTGGATTGAGAGTCGTTCACCAAATTGTGGGTTTCACGCCTATTTTGGTGAAGTCATCTCGTTTGTATAATACGAGTGATTTCGAGTTTAGCATAAACGAGTAAAAAGACGTATGTTCGAAATAATAATAACAAGTATAAGCACATAAAGCATTTGAAGAAAATAACACGTAAGACACATTTCAAGAAATTAGCATACGAATCAAGTTTGGTCAAAAGGGTGCTTAACTATAGACTTGGTCGAACATGGCAATTCTACCTAATTCCCTATAGTTATGCCTCTGATACCAATCTGGCACACCCCAACCGATGGCGGAAACATCGGAGTGAGACGAAGAAAGATTGCTCATCACACAAAACGCTAATTGTGACAATAGAATTAAAGATAAATTGATTTCATTCATAATAAAATGTTACAGTACATGAAAGTTTAAATACCACATGTTAAATACAAGAAAACAATACAACAACAAGTATGAAATTTATACAACGTATTTGACCTAAGACATCTAAATGTGTATCTAAGCATAAACACTACTTCAGTTTCAAAGCATCGTCATCCTCAACCTATAACATGTTTAAAATAAAGTTCAATGCAAAACCAAAGGCGAGTATACAAGTTTTCATACATAGCATAAAAGTGAAGTTTCAAACAATTCCATGTGGCAAGCTCTTGATACAAGATAAACAATAAAATCAGCATGTGTTCGACAAATTAACCCAATGATGAAACGCAATAAGCTCATGACATAACCTCAGGTTTACGGGTGGCGCGTTAATCCAATAGCGCTATATATGTCACGGATAAACTCGTACGAAGTTAATGATAAGTCTAACACAAAACGAATAACCCCAAGTTTAGAGTATCAAGTAATCAAGTAGGCATGCATGTATAAGAAATGTTAGTGCATTTAAGGATAAAGTTTATGTGTAAGTTTGTATATTAACATGTTACACTCCAAAAGGTGATTAAATGAAAAGGGGGTTCGAGTATACTCACAAAATTGCTAAGTCTTCCGATTATCCAAGTGTTGACGAGTGTATGAGATTGGGAGGACGAATGCATAAGGGTTATAGTTTAAGGTATGTTTAGAGTCGAGATTCGGGATTTAAAAAGGAATATGGAAAGTACATATGAGAAATTAACCATCTAATCACACAAATTCATTCTTGACACTATTAAACTCAAATGAGTTTGAATGTTTTCATGGGTCAAAATTCCCATTAGAATCGTGATGAGTATTATGTTCTTAGGTGGTGTAACCTACTATTTTGACAAAGAACCATTAGGTTATCATCAAAAGTTTGTTTATCATAAGGATTATATACATTATATAGGTTATATTATAGGTTTTAAGTCCAATATTACCACAAGAATGTCATAGAAGTCATGTAGGAGGTAGGAAGATAAATCTTCCGTTTAGGTACCTCTTGTGTTTCACCAATGCACAAGTTACCATAGACAACAAGGATGGTTATGAATACATACAATAAGGAATGGAAATACATACTATCTAACTAAGAAAACATCAAGAGATATGTGGATTGAAGGTAGGATAGCCCAAGCTATCCAAATAATCACTTGTGGGTAAAATCCTTATCAAAACAAAATGTTTATGAGGTTTTAACCTCTGATTTTGAGTGTCACAACGTTGTTTTTAAGCCCAACTAACCATAGAAGTGATTATGAGCATAAGGACATAGGAATGTGTGTGAAAAACCTCAAGTTAAGTGAGTTAATCAAGTGTTTAATCAAAATAGAAAGTTTGGAGCCTTATTTGGTGATGTTCCAGCCTTGGTTTTCCATGAAAAGCTTGTTGGAAACATACCTAAGGTTGTTCCAAGTAATTAGAAAGAAGAATCAAAGAAAAAGGTTAAGAAATGAGGAAGTTATGCTTGTTTTTGTGAGTTGTAGTGAATCTGTCCACTTCTGTTTGCAGCTGCGTTTTAGAGTGATTTGAGAGTGTTATGAATGAGTTATAAATTGGAAAAAGCTTGGAGGAGTGTTGGGATTTATAGGGGATGGATTAGGGTTGGGTTGGGTTGGTGAGCTTTAAATGTAGAAAACACACTTAAAAACACAACTAAACCCACAAAATGCCCAATCCCGAGCGAGCTGGTGGACTGACTTCGGATCCTGGAGACTCGTGAGCCGCGAAGGCAAGGCCCAGGTGGGTCGCTGGCCGCGATTCGGTGTAGTGCTAGTTTCAACTTTGATTTTATTACAATTATGTAACACCTCGAAAATTTACGTCCTATTATGTCTTGAGACGTGTCATAATGTCTGAACGTGTGAAAGAATGTTCTTGGAGGACTAAAGTTGACAAACAATGAAACTATGTAAGTACAAGGGTTCAAAGTGTCAACAATGAATAAATTTACTTTACAATAACCCTACATGATGTTTATAACCTTAAACGAATGGATCATGGATCATACGAAGCGAATTGTGAAAGAAAGTGAGAGATTACAAACTACAGGGGTTAAATGTGTCAACATGTTAATGATATACCTCTGAGTGACCTTATAGCAAACCCGAAGCCTTGTAACGATTAATTATGCTCACTAGAATACACGATTAAAATTTCGTAAAGTTTCGTCAACGTATGAGAAAGTTGTGATCAACTTCGTGTGCGAGGGGTTAAAGCGTCAACGTTGAAAGTTAGGCCTTTTCGGGTAACAATAAAGTTACCCGGGGACTTAACAAAGTGGGTATATGTCTTGAAGCCCTTATAGATCAATAATGAGGGTCCATATCGCAATAAACAAGTGTCTGTACAAGATTCGAAGAGCCAGGGACTAAAACTGCAATTTATCAAAGTTTTGTTGGAACACCTTAGGGGCTCGCGTAGCGCGAGCGTATGGACTCAGGCAGTCGCGCTACGCGACTGCCATATCTGGACAGAAACATATCATTCTTGATTCTTTGTCTGCACATTGAACTTGGATGCACTTTGATCGATCATAACTCACCCAATGGCCCCTAAAACACCCCCTAGAACACTAGGGCATGTGTCAATAAGTTGTGGGATGTCCTAGACTTGTTTGTCAATCATCTATGGTGAGTAAATCCACTATATAAAGCACACAAGGTGCAACACTTTGATCATTCATTCTTGCACCCATTTCTGATCATTTGTGGAACTTCCAAGCAGCCCCTTTCCTTCCTAATCATCCAATAAGCACTTGTAAGTATGCTAGACCTTCTCTAATCATGTTTAGCTTAGTATTTAGCTTAAAAGTCAATATATCGTAACTTACGGTTGACTTCGGGATTAGTTATCGATAGCTCAGTCGTATGCCAAATTAAAAGTACCGTTAGATAGGTAATTACATGGGTATTAAACCCTTATAAGGGCAAGTACCAATTCCAGACCTAGCTAGGTCGTTTGTCGGGTCAAACGTTGACCGAAAAAGTCAACAGAAATGCAATTGGTGATTTAACGCGTGATTAGCAATCCGTGAGGCGTGTAACCTGTTCTAATCTTAATGTAACATGGTAATAAGTATGAAAACTTGTCTACGCTTGCCCGACTCGACAAATTTCTGTTTAAACCCGGTTCGGAACCGAAAGGCGCAAAACCTTGACTTTTGCTTTGACTTCGGTTCTGACCCGTTTTAGTTTGATTTGGAAATTCCTTAGTGCTTCATTAGGGTTGGGTTACATGATGGTATAAGCCTCTGTACTTGTTTCGTTGATTATCCGATTCGTTCGCACGTTTCCGTTAAATGCTTAAAATGGACCGTAATGCCTTTATGACCATACAACGAGAATTTTGAAAATGTGGAAGTACAATAATCTTAGTTATTGATTATTAAACATGTACGTAAATTTTCACATCAATCGGAGGTCTAGATTAGGAGATATGCGCATTAGCGTAAATAATAAACTTTTTATTAATTAAACGGCGCGATTAGCGCATAGCCTATCTAAACCCGATTTTCGGTACCAAAACTTTTACCCACTAATGTTAAATAATATTTTGGGATTTTTGAAGATTTTTAATTATTTTTAAACTGGTCTTAAGCTAGGCTTATCGCCTTAATTCGATTAATACCGAATTTACCCTTTTCGGTCATAAAATGATTTCTACAAGGAATTTTGACGCGAATCCAATTGCTACTGATTTTAAATAATAAATGTAATGTTTTGAGCCTGTTTAACTAATCAGAAAACCCAGAATCATATTTTTAATCGTACGTCGCTTGAAACGGGTTTATACGCGTATTATACGCGTAGTTTAGGCTTAAAACCATTTTGACATATAAGGATTATTACCAACTAATATAATCTGTTAAAAATAAGTTGTTTATTGATTACTTCAGTCCCGAACATCGGGGTTGCGTTAAATCCCTTTTATAATCTCTAAAATGACCAAAATACCCTACGGGGCATAATTAATGATTAAACTCGTTTTGGGCATTATGGAAGATATCATAATGATATCACAACATATTTAAAGCATATTAACTTAGGAAACCTGTTCGCGACCCTTATGGTTACCCGTTACGCCTCTGGCGCGTTCGGTTCGGTTTATGTAACTAGTTTGCATAAATTAGCCGAAACGGGTCAAACCTTATCCTCTTTATCTCAAAATCCAGAATGTGTTTAGTTTACCCATATTATACAAATCTTCGAACTTGTAGGGTCTAAATCACATTCTATTCCGGTCTTCGCTTAATCGTGCGTTTGAACCATAAACCTTCCTTAAAACTAACCGGTCTAAGTTACGACTTAAATAAGACCCGTTAGGAATCTAATAGGTTAATAAAACCTTCGTTCCAGATTGAGAGCCCCAGTAGAAGTACTCGTGCTTGCTGATTAGAATATACGGCTGAGTATAATTTGCATTGCTAGCTCAGGTAAATACTTTTAACTTATTTTCCCTTATACGGGCTTGGGATACGGTATTATAAAAATACCGCTTGGTCGGGTGTAGAAACCTTTTAATCGGAGATGATTAAATTGCATAATCCCGTTTTAATCTGTATTGATTGATAACAAATAACATTGGGGGTTAATGACCGTGTCCTGGATATCCTTGGCTCATTTTAAAAAGTGAATGGCCACGACGTAAGCACAAGGTGTAGACATAACACCTCCTGTTGCATATGTATAACGTATACTCACTCGTAAGGGTATCTTCTTGTGAGATTATATTTGTGGTGTGTCGATTAATCTTGTCCGGCTTGTATTATATTATAATCACCGGCCCTAAATGTTGGACAACCATGTAAATCGGATACAAGATTTTTATTAATAGAATTGTCCCAAGTATAAAAGATTAATTTTGCCTCTGTGCATTTTAATCAATGTGTCAAGATATTTTGTGCCGTTTGCACTCGAATCATTTTTCAAACTCTTTTTCCAAAATGAGTCAGTTAATTGTATTTACCAGTGTAAACTGACGTATTTTCCAAAAAGGTTAAGTGACAGGTATTATGCGTAATTGGCTGGGAGCTCAGGGCGTCACTAGGGAATCTTGCAAGTTCTAGATGCCTAAAGTCTGTTGAACAGTTTTCTTTTATTGATCCGCCTGTGGATCCTTTACCTTCCGTTGTAATACTTTGACATTTCTTATATTCGGAATGTAATATATTTATCTTTTGCTTCCGCTGTGCATTATTATATTGTGTTGTTTGACCATGATGTTGCCAACCACGTCACGATACTCCCCCACCGGGCCCACCGGTGACACGTGGAAAAATTCGGGGTGTGACAGGTTGGTATCAGAGCCAACATTGAGTGAATTAAACACTAGCTTTTTGTGTTTAATCTCAATGACACAATTGCACATTCCTAAATCTTCTGAGTCTAGACTTACAATAGGAATATTCTCAATCCTAATCTAGGAATCTTTTCTTCCAAAATTTTTTTATATATATATATTGGATACGTCACCAAGCGAAGAAGCCGTAATAGGAGTCCTCCACACCCGGAGCCCTGAGATGCTGAGCTTCGTACCGCGGCTAGAATGAAACGAGCATCCAAGGAGAATGCATTCAGAAATAAAATGAAGAAGAAACTCCTTTTACTGAAGATTGTTTCCTTATTAGTCCTTATAAGGACATATTTATCTTTCAGTCCCTTTAAGGACACATTATCCCTTCAAAGACCCGCTTAGGGCAACTCTGTACTTCTATTTTCATATAATGGATTGATTAAATTAAGTTTTCATTCTAAACATGAAATATGAAATGAATGGAAAATAACATCCCTTAGAAGGGAAGCGCCTACGGGCTATAATTAACGTCCTCTGAGACTAAAGACGGTGGTAGCCTACAGCTCCCTGTCAAGAAAAGGTAATGAACTTTGATTCACACTTAAATGCCTCGATCCCAGACGATCATGGCTTATAAAATTAAACTTGTCCACGTGACTAAGCCTTTTGTGCTATTACTAAATGCCTCGATCCCAGACGATCATGGCTTATAAATTTAACTTGTCCACGTGACTAGGCCTTTTGTGCCATTACAAATTCATAAATTGCCCTGATTCTCTGAAATCTTGGCTTATAAATTAAACTTGTCTACGCGACTAGGCCATTTGTGCTATTATTAAATTATAAATTTGGATTTATGATAAAAATCTTGAATAAAATAAATATCCTTCCTCCCCTGCCAGTAAGCATTTTAAAAAGAATCTTAAAGGTGAAATCTAGCCTATGCGGCCAAGATGGTGAAACCTACCCAAGGGATTCAGATCCTTGTTAACACCTAAGAACGTGTTAGCACTCCTGACAAATGTGATTCGATAAAATCACAACAGTCATCCTTATATTAGATTCTTCCAATTTTCTTATCTAGCCTAGTGATTTAGAAATCATGGCTTGTGTCATCCTATAAGATGATCACATTATAAACATCCAGTAGTGATGAAGTGCCTACGGGCTAAACTTGTTGTCCGATAAGACAACGACAGTGGTGGTCTGTGACCTCCTGTCTAAAAAGTATTGGACCAGGTCCAAGCATAATAGTCGGTAGGATCCATACGATCTCGACGAATAGCATCTGAGAAGATGAACATATTATAACCATCCCTCAGAAGGGAAATGCCCACGGGCTATATCTATTGTCCTAAAAGACAAAAGACAGTTGAAGTCTACAATTCCCTGTGAAGGTAATGAACGTGATTCAAACCTTAATGCCTAGATTCTCTGAAATCATGGCTTATAAAATTTAGAACTGTCCTTATGACTAGGCCTTATGCGCCACTTTAATATCCTTAATGTTTTATAACTAGAATAAATTATAATGGAAAATACTAATTTAATATAACTAATAAGTTAACCAATATGGTTTATATTACCATGGTTGATAAATCGTCAAAGATGATGATTCCATATTAATCTCTGAATAAATCATTGTTAATATTTATGTAGCAATCAAGCTACATGACTGGATTAGATGAAGCTAATAGCCACATGAAGGAAAGCAATGATACTACCAGAATTAATGTAACTGGAGCAGAACTACAGGCAATAATAGATTATGCTGTTACTCGAGCACTTGATCGGCAGTATGATGAGTCAAGTGATACCCACTCTAAGACTCTATCTGCGGCTCGTAGTACGCCCCCTTCTAACCCACATGAGTTAAGGGAAGACGATGCTCATGACTTGTCAAATCAAAGGAGTATTCCGTCTAGACAAGTTGTGTTTCATCAAGAGGCACCAGTTAAGACCTGTTCATATAAATATTTTGTCTCCTGCAAGCCCAGAGACTTTACAGGAGAAGAAGGGGCCATCGATTGCATGACATGGCTCGATGAGATGGACGCTGTTGTCGACATCAGCGGTTGTGCGGAGCAAGATGTTGTGAAATTTGTTTCACAATCATTCAAAGGGGAAGCGTTGGCATGGTGGAGATCATTGCTCCAAGCCACGGGAAAGGTTCTACTCTACAACTTATCTTGGGAGCAATTTGTTGCATTAGTCAAGGAAAACTATTGCCCCCAGCATGAAGTAGAAAAGATAGAATCAGACTTCTTGACTCTGGTCATGGAGAATTTGGATTGTCAGGCATATGTGACAAGTTTCAACACTATGTCCCGCCTGGTTCCTTATCTAGTCACCCCTGAACCTAAACGCATAGCGCGTTTCATTGGAGGCCTAGCACCAGGGATAAAAGGGAATGTTAAAGCATCTAGGCCAACCACATATAGGTCCGCGGTGGACTTATCCTTATCTCTCACCTTAGACACAATCAGAATTAAGTCTGTTAAGGCTTCTGACGAGGGAAGAAGAGAAAGAGAGGAGGAAAACTCTCAACGATATAACAAGAAGAAGAAGGGAAACTCTGAGCGCGGGAAGAATTCCGAGTTTAGGAAGAACTCGAGTCAGTCTGATAACAGACCCAAATGCAGTAACTGCAAAAAGCAACATTATGGAAAATGTACAATAGACCCACGTGCTAAATTGTGTGGAATTTGCAAGACCAAGGGTCACAAAACCTTAGATTGCAAGGGGATGAAGAACGCCACATGTTACAATTGTAACGGGGAAGGGCACATCAAAACCAACTGTCCAAAGCTTATAAAGAAGCCTGGAGAGACCAGGAAGACAAACGCATGAGTCTTCTGGAGGAACGCCAGGAGATGGTGCAGAAGGATAACTATATAGCAGGTACTTTTCCTTATCAAACAGTGTATGCAGAAATTTATTTGATGCTGACACATGTGATTCAATAATGAACGATCACTGTTGAGGACTGTTGTCTCCGTCTAATTAGGACTTCGGTCATTTGGTATGAAGTAGAAATTGGCCGATGATACTTTAGGAAATGCTCCAACAAATCTTAGATATTTTATAGGAATCACTCTTTTCTGATATTCCTATGGCAAGCTTTCAAGCTACCTAAATTCTTTAATATAATAAAGACAGATGTGACGTTTTGATCCTCTGTCAGAAAAGTGACGGACTAGGTCCAAATCTTTAAAGCCATTGATGGTCTTTTGCGACCTAGGCTAAGTAATATTAATATATTTAAATAATGTTCATTAAGAATGTTAGTGCTATAATAGCCTGTATAGGTTATTGGCACCATGGTTAGTATATATTAAGGCCATCAAAATGAGAAATAGCAGTTGTTTAATTTCAACTAAGAAATCGTTTTATTGGTGTTAGGAACCAATAGGAAGTATGGCAAACTCGGATAAGACAACAGTCGATCGCGCCATTGATGGCACGACGCATGCTAATGATGCTGAAATTGTGAACTTTAGAATTTCCAAAGATGTCCTTCAAACTATGATAGACGCAGCTGTTGGAAAGGCTGTGAAGAAGGCTGTGAAAAAGTGCAAGGAGCCCCATGCTGCTCGGTCTAAGTTTTATCTAGGACCACACTTCCTTACCCTTAAGGAGGATCCCGTTCATGCCTCTGTTGCAAAGGATGAACTAAAAAGGAAAAGGGAGGTAGATAACTCCCAGAATTCTAAGAAAAAGAACAAACAAAAGTCCGACCAGAAACCAGTATGTGAGACCTGCAAGAAGCGCCATCATGGGAAATGCAGGTTCGAACCAAAATCCAATTCACAGCCTCGACCTCTACATTGCGGGATCTGCAAGTCTAAGGGACATAAAACGTTGGACTGTAAAGGCATGATGAATGCAGTCTGCTACGGCTGTAATGAGAAGGGCCACATCAAGACTACGTGCCCTAAATCTGTCAAAGGAAAAGCGGTTGAGGAAGTAAAGCCTAAAATTGAAAGCGCCTAAAATGCCTGAACTAGTCCATAAATAATGACATCAGGTACATTCCTTGGCATTTTATCAGTAATTTGAATACTAAGAGTTTTATTTTGGTTCGGATACCAGTAAATCCTTCATAAACTATAAGTATAACAAATTTTTAAAAAACTTTTCATAAGAACCCTATATATATTAAGTGTGAGGTAAAAACCTACAGGTAGGAAATACACAGGGACTAATTCTTCTATTCCTTTCTGAAATCTTCAAATCATAAAACCCTAATATACCCTCTCTCCAGATAAAATACATCATCTTATGAAATTGATATCTCTTGATCTCTATTGATTTCGAATACCAAACGGAATGACAAAAGCGCCATATGAGGATTTGGTGTATCTTAATAAATTCCATAGATTGCTTCCATGCCTGATCAGTATGGAGGTTTAATGCATGGAACCACAAAGATATCCCAATGATCATATGGTACTAAAGTCAACTAATGGTATTCAAAGAAGATATCCAAGATGAAATTGTCCAAGTAAATATTCCCGATTAAGGAATTCATGGACTAGTAACATAAATGTGTCACTTATTCGACACAAGTAACGATGAGTGAACTGGAGCCTGAGATATGAAAAACCTCTGCAACCTCCTTATACTTTGATTATCTTCTCCTAAGTTTACCCTGTTTACCTCCCTAGAGGCAGGTAGAGTTAAGATTAACATCCCGCTTTAGGTTAGAGTGTTGTAAGAACTCCATGTTAATTATGGGATAACCGGAAACCTGATTAAGTAAATTTTAAGATAGGAGATTCATATAGCCTAACTCGATATTTTCAGAGTATGATACCAGTTAGATAAGAAAGACGGTTCATTTTGCTTATGCACTCATTGCCGAAACCCTATTTAGACCACGATTAAGAATCGCCATCATCTACCCAGGATCGTCGAATTGTTCGACTAACTGTAAGGATTAGCTACTCCTTAAGATTAGTTAAATGGTGGCTGGAATAACCATCTCAAGAGAAGCTTTTCTATAATAGTTGATATAGAAGTATCAAGGTTACTCCATTAGAGACCTTATATAAATGAAATGTTAAACATCTGTTGTTAGGACAATAGATTGGTAAGTTCAATTATCAGGATCTGAAAGTTGCAGTGGAAACAACAAATCAGATCACACAAATCCCTAATTATCTGTAAGTTGCCATTATTAGACAGAGAATACTCCCTTTATTTCGGTAAATCTCGGGCCGAGATTTATTTTAAGGGGGTGAGGATGTAACACCTCGAAAATTTACGTCCTATTATGTCTTGAGACGTGTCATAATGTCTGAACGTGTGAAAGAATGTTCTTGGAGGACTAAAGTTGACAAACAATGAAACTATGTAAGTACAAGGGTTCAAAGTGTCAACAATGAATAAATATACTTTACAATAACCCTACATGATGTTTATAACCTTAAACGAATGGATCATGGATCATACGAAGCGAATTGTGAAAGAAAGTGAGAGATTACAAACTACAGGGGTTAAATGTGTCAACATGTTAATGATATACCTCTGAGTGACCTTATAGCAAACCCGAAGCCTTGTAACGATTAATTATGCTCACTAGAATACACGATTAAAATTTCGTAAAGTTTCGTCAACGTATGAGAAAGTTGTGATCAAATTCGTGTGCGAGGGGTTAAAGCGTCAACGTTGAAAGTTAGGCCTTTTCGGGTAACAATAAAGTTACCCGGGGACTTAACAAAGTGGGTATATGTCTTGAAGCCCTTATAGATCAATAATGAGGGTCCATATCGCAATAAACAAGTGTCTGTACAAGATTCGAAGAGCCAGGGACTAAAACTGCAATTTATCAAAGTTTTGTTGGAACACCTTAGGGGCTCGCGTAGCGCGAGCGTATGGACTCAGGCAGTCGCGCTACGCGACTGCCATATCTGGACAGAAACATATCATTCTTGATTCTTTGTCTGCACATTGAACTTGGATGCACTTTGATCGATCATAACTCACCCAATGGCCCCTAAAACACCCCCTAGAACACTAGGGCATGTGTCAATAAGTTGTGGGATGTCCTAGACTTGTTTGTCAATCATCTATGGTGAGTAAATCCACTATATAAAGCACACAAGGTGCAACACTTTGATCATTCATTCTTGCACCCATTTCTGATCATTTGTGGAACTTCCAAGCAGCCCCTTGCCTTCCTAATCATCCAATAAGCACTTGTAAGTATGCTAGACCTTCTCTAATCATGTTTAGCTTAGTATTTAGCTTAAAAGTCAATATATCGTAACTTACGGTTGACTTCGGGATTAGTTATCGATAGCTCAGTCGTATGTCAAATTAAAAGTACCGTTAGATAGGTAATTACATGGGTATTAAACCCTTATAAGGGCAAGTACCAATTCCAGACCTAGCTAGGTCGTTTGTCGGGTCACACGTTGACCGAAAAAGTCAACAGAAATGCAATTGGTGATTTAACGCGTGATTAGCAATCCGTGAGGCGTGTAACCTGTTCTAATCTTAATGTAACATGGTAATAAGTATGAAAACTTGTCTACGCTTGCCCGACTCGACAAATTTCTGTTTAAACCCGGTTCGGAACCGAAAGGCGCAAAACCTTGACTTTTGCTTTGACTTCGGTTCTGACCCGTTTTAGTTTGATTTGGAAATTCCTTAGTGCTTCATTAGGGTTGGGTTACATGATGGTATAAGCCTCTGTACTTGTTTCGTTGATTATCCGATTCGTTCGCACGTTTCCGTTAAATGCTTAAAATGGACCGTAATGCCTTTATGACCATACAACGAGAATTTTGAAAATGTGGAAGTACAATAATCTTAGTTATTGATTATTAAACATGTACGTAAATTTTCACATCAATCGGAGGTCTAGATTAGGAGATATGCGCATTAGCGTAAATAATAAACTTTTTATTAATTAAACGGCGCGATTAGCGCATAGCCTATCTAAACCCGATTTTCGGTACCAAAACTTTTACCCACTAATGTTAAATAATATTTTGGGATTTTTGAAGATTTTTAATTATTTTTAAACTGGTCTTAAGCTAGGCTTATCGCCTTAATTCGGTTAATACCGAATTTACCCTTTTCGGTCATAAAATGATTTCTACAAGGAATTTTGACGCGAATCCAATTGCTACTGATTTTAAATAATAAATGTAATGTTTTGAGCCTGTTTAACTAATCAGAAAACCCAGAATCATATTTTTAATCGTACGTCGCTTGAAACGGGTTTATACGCGTATTATACGCGTAGTTTAGGCTTAAAACCATTTTGACATATAAGGATTATTACCAACTAATATAATCTGTTAAAAATAAGTTGTTTATTGATTACTTCAGTCCCGAACATCGGGGTTGCGTTAAATCCCTTTTATAATCTCTAAAATGACCAAAATACCCTACGGGGCATAATTAATGATTAAACTCGTTTTGGGCATTATGGAAGATATCATAATGATATCACAACATATTTAAAGCATATTAACTTAGGAAACCTGTTCGCGACCCTTATGGTTACCCGTTACGCCTCTGGCGCGTTCGGTTCGGTTTATGTAACTAGTTTGCATAAATTAGCCGAAACGGGTCAAACCTTATCCTCTTTATCTCAAAATCCAGAATGTGTTTAGTTTACCCATATTATACAAATCTTCGAACTTGTAGGGTCTAAATCACATTCTATTCCGGTCTTCGCTTAATCGTGCGTTTGAACCGTAAACCTTCCTTAAAACTAACCGGTCTAAGTTACGACTTAAATAAGACCCGTTAGGAATCTAATAGGTTAATAAAACCTTCGTTCCAGATTGAGAGCCCCAGTAGAAGTACTCGTGCTTGCTGATTAGAATATACGGCTGAGTATAATTTGCATTGCTAGCTCAGGTAAATACTTTTAACTTATTTTCCCTTATACGGGCTTGGGATACGGTATTATAAAAATACCGCTTGGTCGGGTGTAGAAACCTTTTAATCGGAGATGATTAAATTGCATAATCCCGTTTTAATCTGTATTGATTGATAACAAATAACATTGGGGGTTAATGACCGTGTCCTGGATATCCTTGGCTCATTTTAAAAAGTGAATGGCCACGACGTAAGCACAAGGTGTAGACATAACACCTCCTGTTGCATATGTATAACGTATACTCACTCGTAAGGGTATCTTCTTGTGAGATTATATTTGTGGTGTGTCGATTAATCTTGTCCGGCTTGTATTATATTATAATCACCGGCCCTAAATGTTGGACAACCATGTAAATCGGATACAAGATTTTTATTAATAGAATTGTCCCAAGTATAAAAGATTAATTTTGCCTCTGTGCATTTTAATCAATGTGTCAAGATATTTTGTGCCGTTTGCACTCGAATCATTTTTCAAACTCTTTTTCCAAAATGAGTCAGTTAATTGTATTTACCAGTGTAAACTGACGTATTTTCCAAAAAGGTTAAGTGACAGGTATTATGCGTAATTGGCTGGGAGCTCAGGGCGTCACTAGGGAATCTTGCAAGTTCTAGATGCCTAAAGTCTGTTGAACAGTTTTCTTTTATTGATCCGCCTGTGGATCCTTTACCTTCCGTTGTAATACTTTGACATTTCTTATATTCGGAAAGTAATATATTTATCTTTTGCTTCCGCTGTGCATTATTATATTGTGTTGTTTGACCATGATGTTGCCAACCACGTCACGATACTCCCCCACCGGGCCCACCGGTGACACGTGGAAAAATTCGGGGTGTGACAGGTTGGTATCAGAGCCAACATTGAGTGAATTAAACACTAGCTTTTTGTGTTTAATCTCAATGACACAATTGCACATTCCTAAATCTTCTGAGTCTAGACTTAACATAGGAATATTCTCAATCCTAATCTAGGAATCTTTTCTTCCAAAATTTTTTTATATATATATATTGGATACGTCACCAAGCGAAGAAGCCGTAATAGGAGTCCTCCACACCCGGAGCCCTGAGATGCTGAGCTTCGTACCGCGGCTAGAATGAAACGAGCATCCAAGGAGAATGCATTCAGAAATAAAATGAAGAAGAAACTCCTTTTACTGAAGATCGTTTCCTTATTAGTCCTTATAAGGACATATTTATCTTTCAGTCCCTTTAAGGACACATTATCCCTTCAAAGACCCGCTTAGGGCAACTCTGTACTTCTATTTTCATATAATGGATTGATTAAATTAAGTTTTCATTCTAAACATGAAATATGAAATGAATGGAAAATAACATCCCTTAGAAGGGAAGCGCCTACGGGCTATAATTAACGTCCTCTGAGACTAAAGACGGTGGTAGCCTACAGCTCCCTGTCAAGAAAAGGTAATGAACTTTGATTCACACCTAAATGCCTCGATCCCAGACGATCATGGCTTATAAAATTAAACTTGTCCACGTGACTAAGCCTTTTGTGCTATTACTAAATGCCTCGATCCCAGACGATCATGGCTTATAAATTTAACTTGTCCACGTGACTAGGCCTTTTGTGCCATTACAAATTCATAAATTGCCCTGATTCTCTGAAATCTTGGCTTATAAATTAAACTTGTCTACGCGACTAGGCCATTTGTGCTCTTGTTGCATCAAAACTCCTATATAAGAACTCCAAAGTTTGGAACACTTCACACACCTACTTGGAAACTTGCATAACTTCTTTCCTGGAGATTGCTGGAGCTCAAGACCACTTCCTAGGGATTCTTAGTCGTGCATAGGACCTCAGTAAGTCTCCTTAACTTTCCTTAATTCAGTTTTGCTTAGTTAATCTCAAATTGAAAGTACCTTAATTCAGTAAGTCTCCTTAACTTTCCTTAATTCAGTTTTGCTTAGTTAAGCTCAAAACCATCGTAATTAAGGTTTGACTTCGTGATTATTCACAATTTGTCCAGTCAAAACTCAAATTGAAAGTACCTATGAGTTGGTAATTATGTGGGTAATAAACCCTTAAAAGGGCACCCTCTGATTCCCACTCTAACTAGGTCAATTGTCGGGTCAAAGTAAATTATAAAAAGTCAACAGAAACCAAATTTTCGCATAAACACATAACTAACAATGTAGAAGCCATGCAACATGTTTTATCACTTATATAACTTGGTAATTAATGTAAGAAGATGTCTAAACATGTTCAACCCGACAATTTTCAGTTTAAGCTCGGTTCGGAACCGAAAATCGCAAAAGTAGACTTTTGCTTTGACTTTCAGTTCTGACCCATTAGAGCATAGTTTAGAAATGCCTTAGATCTTTATTAGGACCAGGTTTCATGTTAGTATAACCATCAGTGATTATACAACTTGGTTCATTAGTTATCCGATTCATATGCATGTTTCCGTTAAGTGATTAAATGTTGATTATTATGCTCATATGACCTTAAAATGTGATTTTTGAATATGTAAAAGATTAGAAACCTTAGTTACTGATTTATAAACTTGTCTCTAAAATTTGACATCAGTTTGAGGTCTAGATTAGGAGTTATGCTCATTAGCGTAAATGAAAAGCTTTTTATTAATTAATCGACGTAATTAGCATAAAGCCTATCTAAACCCAATTTTTGATACCAAACATTTTACCTATTGATATAAAATAATATTTTGGGATTTTTGAATATTTTTATTTATTTTTAGGCTTAGCATAACATAGGGTTCTAGCTTTAATTCGGTAATTGTCGGTTTTGCCCTTTTGGCCTATAAAATGAGTTTTACAAATCATTTTGATACCAAACCTTTTTCTACTGATTTTATATGATAAATAAAATATTTTGAGCCTTCTGGAATAATAAAAATATCAGCTTTTCTTATAAAACCCGGTAATCGCTTAAAACCGTCTTTTTACGCGTTTTTAACGTATAGTATGTATTAAAACTATTGTAAATATATATGACTTGATACCTACTGATATTTTAGTAAATTTTTATACTTTAACAGTAAGCAAAAGTTTTAAACTCAGATTTTCAGATTTGACCTTTAAACCTTACGTGAAATTACCAAAATGCCCCTTCGGTGCATAGTTTGGTTATAAATGGTAAATTTCACATATATGTAATACCCTACTGATATAACTTATTAATTTAAGTATTTTTACTGATTATATCAGACCTGAAAGTCAGATTTATATTAAATCTCTTTTATAACCTTTTAAATGACCAAAATACCCCTACGGGGCATAATTTGAGTTAAAATTCGTTTTGGGCATAATAGAAGATATCTTACTGATGTCACAACATATTTAAGGCATATTAACTTAGGAAACCTGTATATGACACTTATGGTTACCCGTTATGCATTTTTCGCATTCGGTTCGGTTTATGTAACTAGTTTGCATAAATTGACCGAAGCGGGTCAAACCTTATCATTTTTGTCTCAAAATCCAGAATGTGTTTAGTTTACCCATGTTACACAAGTCTCCAAACTTGTCGGGTCTAAATCACATTCTATTCCGGTCTTTGCTTAATCGTACGTTTGAACCGTATCCTCCTTTAAAAGCTAACCGGTCTAAGGTTAGGCTTAATTAAAGACCCGTTAGGAATCTAATAGGTTATTAAAAACCTTCGTTCCAAATTAGGAGACCCGGTAAAAGCTACTTGCACTTGCTGTTGTGAATTATACTTGCTCAGGTAAATACTTTTAACTTATTTTCCCTTATACGGGCTTGGGGTACGGTATATAAAATACCGCTTGGTCGGGCATTGAATTTTTAATCGTATGAAGGTTAATTTATTGAAATGACCCGTTTAAATTGTTTTGTTTGCTTAAAGCCTTTGGGGGGTTAATGACCATGTCTCGGATATCCTTGGCATCATTCATAGAAATGGCCACGACCTTAGCACGGGGTGTAGGCATACACCTGCCAGTGCATATATAAATAAAAAGGTATAACCGTAGGTTTTGAGAATAACTCGCCGCGGGACTATATCATGTGGTGTGTCTATTAATCTTTAACTCGGTGTTCAACCCGGGCTTCTGAACGTATAACGAACATGTAATTCTTTTACAAGTTTATGTATAAATAATTATTCCAAGTTATAAAATGTTTTGTGCCTTGTGCATTCAAATCAATTTTTCTAAACCTTTTCAAAATGAGTCAGTTAATTGTATTTACTAGTGTAAACTGACGTATTTTCCCAAAAAGGCTAAGTGCAGGTACTAATCGAAATAGGCTGGCCTCTCCTTAGCATCAATAAGAGTCTTGCAAGCTTGGATGCATTTTAAACCTGATGAACTATGTTTCCTTTTTATTTGATCCGCCTGTGGATCCTTTACGGTCCGTTGGTAATACTTTGATATTACTTTATATTCGGTTTGTAATGTGATTCATCTTTTGCTTCCGCTGTGCATTTAAAATTGTGTTATTTGACTATGATGATATCAACTACGTCACGATACTCCCCACCGGGCCCATCGGTAATACGTGGAAATATCGGGGTGTGACAAGCTCCCATCAAGTTCCATATATATAGGTTTTATGTTGTTTTAAGGGCATGTTATGACATATAAGCATGTTATAAGGGTTTGTTATGTATGAACAACATAAAACAAGTATGATGAAGTATAACTTAGCATACGTATGTCGTAAACAGGTATCGAATACATACGGATTGAATATGTAAGCAAGTATTTGTGTGTTTATCATGTGTTTACAAGAATCACAGAGAACGAATCAAAGTATAATGAATCAAAATTACATAAGTATGAATGACTAATATGGTATAATTTGAGATAAAACGAGGATTTTACTTCGATTTAAGCCTTGAATTTACGATGATACGATAAGATGCGATTATGAGAGGAATAGGTTTCAAAGAATAGATTTACAAGACACACTTTCTAAGTTATGAAGGTTATGAAAAAGCGGAGCGTTACATGTATATTGTCAATCTTTTAACTAAACATATATGTATATTGTCAATCTGAATATCCCTGCCATTTCTGAATATCCCGAAGTATTCCCTGAAGAACTACCTGGTTTGCCACCAGATAGGCAAGTAGAATTTAGAATTGACATTATTCCAGGAGCAGCACCTGTTGCAAGGGCACCTTACAGGTTGGCACCAACAGAAATGAAAGAGTTGAGGACTCAACTAGATGATTTATTGGCAAAAGGTTTCATTCGTCCTAGTTCGTCTCCATAGGGAGCACCAATCCTGTTTGTGAAGAAGAAGGATGGATCGATGCGTCTATGCATCGATTATCGCGAGCTTAACAAGGTTACTATCAAGAATAGGTATCCATTACCTAGGATCGACGATCTGTTCGATCAACTTCAAGGGGCGAGTTATTTCTCCAAGATCGATTTGAGGTCAGGCTACCATCAGTTGAAGGTTAGAGATGAAGATGTGCACAAAACTGCATTTAGGAATCGTTATGGTCATTACGAGTTCCTAGTGATGCCTTTTGGGCTCACTAATGCACCAACAGTGTTCATGGATCTCATGATCCGTGTCTGCAAGCCATACTTGGACAAATTTGTTATCGTCTTCATTGATGACATTCTGATTTATTCAAAGAATCAAGCTGACCATGATAAGCATCTTCAATGTATTCTGGAACTACCTCAGCAGGAGAAGCTCTACGCCAAGTTTTCAAAGTGTGAATTTTGGCTTTGTGAAGTCCAGTTCCTTGGACATGTGGTTAGTGAGCGTAGTATCCAGGTGGATCCCGCTAAGATCGAAGCTATCATGAATTGGCTGGAGCCAAAGACGCCCATAGAGATCCGTAGCTTTTTGGGTTTGGCAGGATACTATAGGCGATTTATTGAGAATTTCTCAAGGATTGCAGCACCCCTAACTTCGTTAACTAGAAAGAATATTAAGTTTGATTGGGGTCCTAAGCAACAAGAATCTTTTGATATACTGAAGCAGAAGCTGAGCAATGCTCCCGTGTTGACATTGCCTGATGGAATAGAAGAATTTGTAGTATATTGCGATGCATCACACACTGGTATGGGGTGTGTGCTCATGTAGAAAGGCAAGGTTATTGCCTATGCTTCCCGACAACTAAAAGTGCACGAAAAGAATTACACCACCCACGACTTGGAGTTGGGTGCCGTTGTATTTGCATTAAAGCTATGGAGGCATTACTTGTATGGTACCAAGTGTGTGATCTATTCTGATCACAAGAGCCTTCAACACTTGTTCAAACAGAAGGACCTGAACATGAGACAGCGTCGATGGATGGAGACACTAAATGACTATGATTGTGAAATCAGATACCATCCAGGCAAGGCAAATGTGGTTGCCGATGCTTTAAGTAGAAAGGAAAGGGTTAAGCCCATAAGAATCAATGCCAAGAGCATTGAATTAAAGAACAGTTTGAGTGATAGACTGTTAACCGCGCAGAAGGAAGCCATGTTATAAGTCAACTATCCAAATGAAAAACTGGGAGTCACTGCAGAACAATTATCATGTGGTAAGGATGGAATCCTAAGATTAAATGGACGAATATGGGTTCTAATTTATGGAGGACTTCGGGAGGTTATCCTCCAAGAAACCCACAGTTCTAAGTATTCCGTTCATCCTGGAAGTGACAAGATGTACCAGGATTTGAAGGCAAATTATTGGTGGATAGGCTTGAAGAAGTCTATAGCTACCTATGTAGCCAAATGTTTGACGTGCGCACAAGTCAAAGCTGAGCACCAAAAGCCGTCAGGTTTGCTACAACAACCTGAACTTCCCACCTGGAAGTGGGAAATGGTGACTATGGATTTTATCACCAAGTTACCAAAGACTAAACGAGGAAATGATAGTATTTGGGTGATAGTGGATAGACTGACTAAGTCAGCCCACTTCCTACCTATTAAGGAAACACACAGCTCAGATAAGTTAGCTCAGCTGTACGTGGACGAGATTGTATCTCTCCATGGGGTGCTAGTGTCTATCATTTCTGATAGGGATACAAGGTTTACATCGCACTTCTGGAAAAGCTTTCAGCAATCCTTAGGCACCCGACTAAACTTCAGCACTGCATATCATCCGCAAACGGATGGTCAAAGCGAGCGAACAATTCAAACACTGGAAGATATGTTAAGGGCTTATGTTATTGATCTAGGTGGAAGTTGGGATGATCATCTTCCATTGATCGAATTTTCATACAACAATAGCTATCATTCTAGTATTCAAGCTGCACCTTTTGAAGCTTTGTATGGAAGAAAGTGCAGAACGCCCGTCTGTGGGGCAGAAATTGGAGATGTCCAACTAACAGGACCTGATATAGTCCTGGAGACGACAGATAAGATTGTACAGATACGAGATCGTCTCAAAGCTGCCAGGGATAGGCAGAAAAGTTACGCAGATTTAAGGCGTAAACCTCTAAAATTCGAGGTAGGTAACAAAGTGTTACTAAAGGTATCACCCTGGAAAGGGGTAATGCGATTTGGTAAGAAAGGTAAGTTAAGCCCAAGGTACATAGGACCATTCGAGATCATCGAATGAGTTGGAACAGTGGCTTACAAGTTAAATTTGCCTGAAGAGCTCAGTGGAATCCATAATGTGTTTCACATCTGCAATCTGAAGAAACGTCTAGCTGATGAATCACTAGTCATACCACATACGGATGTGCATATAGATGAGAGCCTAAAATTTGTGGAAAAACCTTTGTCAATTGAGGATCGACAGGTTAAGAAGCTTCGAAGGAAACATGTGCCAATTGTAAAGGTTAAATGGGATGCCCGTAGAGGTCCCGAGTACACATGAGAGGTAGAGTCCACAATGAAAGAAAAGTACCCTCATTTATTTAAGTAAATCTCGAGGTCGAGATTTCTTTTAAGGGGGTGAGGATGTAACACCTCGTAATTCCATGTCCAATATAATAACCACACGTGTCATAAGCTTTAAACGTGTAACAGAATACTTATGAGGGACTAAAGTTGACAAACGAAGAATGTACGTGTATATAAGGATTCAAAGTGTCAACAATGGATAATTATACCTTTCAATAACCCTACACGATGTTTATACCCTTAAACGAATGAATTATGGATCATACGAAGCCAATTGTGAAAGAAAGTGAAAGATTACAAACTACAGGGGTTAAATGTGTCAACATATTTAATTTATACCTCTGAGTGACCTTTTAACAAACCCGAAGCTTTGTAACGATTAATTATGCTCACTAGAATAAGTGACAAAAATTTCACAAAGTTTCGATAAAGTATGAGAAAGTTATGATAACATTCGTATATGAAGGGTTAAAAGCGTCAACGTTGAAACTTATGACTTTTCGGGTGATCATAAAGTTAACCAAGGACTTAACAAAAGTTGGTTATGTCTTGGAGCCCTTAAAAGTCAAGTTAGAGGGTTGAAAATTCAAGAAATAAAGTTAAAACCACGTTTACAAGGACCAGGGACCTAAAGTGCAAACTTTGAAACTTGTTTAACTTGTTCTGGGCCTCGTACCGGCCGCATAAGTGTCACGGCCCTGACCCGGTTTGACCCGTTTCAGGAGCCGCGGGACAGAAATACTGCGGTATTTAATTGATTGAGTTTAACAGCGGAAGTTTATTTAACAGGATCGTTTAAAGCTAAAATTTTCCCCAATTATTTTATTTCACAATTTGGGATAAAACCCCGATAATTTACAATATTATGTTTTTTACTATGAAATCTTGATATTACAAAACTTATTTCTTTATTTTTATAATGAGCCACTATCTTAAGCTTGAAATGCTCCCCAGCACTTTTCCTGAATTACAACAGATCACCTGAAACATGTTTGAAAAAGGTTTTGTCAGCGGGAAATACTGAGTGAATCATTCTATTTACTAAAATGACACATTTGTTATAATTTACAGTATTAAGAGCGATTACAATGTTTCTATTATCAAACCAACTACCCACGGTATTTGTCACTCGACCGAATCTGTGACTATGGTCATATCCCCCATTGGCTGCCCCAATGGTGACGATTATCAAGTAATGTATACAAAACCCCACATACCGGCTGTAACTTGGTGATTACAAAGACTTAATCCCCGTAATTATAACTTTGAAAATAAACATACTTTTGTAAATAGATTTGATAAAAAGAGAGAATGACTCACATTGTTGTTTTAATACGGACAGAGTCTAGTCTATGATTTAGCCTTGTTAACCTAATTTAAATAACAATGCACACAAAACTGGGTTAGTAATCAATCCAGCAATTACGATAACTCACGAGATCAAATTCTCACAATGAATGACAAAATGCAATACTTCATCCATCGAATTAACGATGATCCGTTGAATTAACAACGAACGACAAAGTATAATACTTTATCCATCGAATTAACGATGATCCGTCAAATTAATGACGAACAATAAAGTATAACCCTAATGTGGGCGGCACTTAAACATTCATTGGATATATTGATCGTCGGATAAATGAATCGTAGCAGCGATTGTGCTAATACCCTGTTTTGCAGCAGAATTTCGAGACCCGTGTGTGTTTGTATAGTAATTCGAACGTAACTCAGTGTAGAATTGGAGTTTGAACGTCGTTTCAGTGCCCAGATTCCAGTCCCAAACCCCACTATTTATAGGTAAATTTTTAACCTCAGGCGGCCCGCGTGAGAATAAGCTTAACCTGAGGCGGGCCGCGTGAGACCTATATTTTAGGTATAGGTTGCCACGGTTGGCACTAGCTTAGCTGAGTTGATAGTTTTCGATAATTCCTTGTTGCCAACGTTTAAAATGGATAATCGTCCATAGGGTTTAACCCCCCCTTGAGTTTTAGGGGCCCTAATCCTGATTCTGAAAATTATGAAAATTTTAGGGTTTGTTCAGAATCACTTGGGTGTCTCAATTAGGGTTTCCTTTTGGACTAATTAATTTAATAATTATGACTTTTTATGAGAGTTGTTACATTCTCCCCACCTTAAGAAAAATCTCGTCCTCGAGATTTTCTGGAATAATTGAGGATACTTTTTCTTCATTTCTGATTCCAGTTCCCAAGTGTACTCAGCTCCTCTCTTTGAATCCCATCTAACTTTGACTAGAACTAGTCGTTTGTGCTTGAGAAACTTGATCTTTCGATCCTCAATTTGAAGAGGTCTCTCAACGAATTTCAACTTTTCGTTTACCTCTATATCTCGAAGAGGTACTACCAGTGATTCATCTGATAAGCATTTCTTGAGATTGGATACATGAAATACATCATGTACTCCAGATAATTCTTCTGGTAATTGTAAACGATAAGCTACTGGTCCTATACGTTGGATCACTGGAAATGGTCCTACGTATCTGGGACTTAGCTTCCCTTTCTTACCGAATCTAACAACTCCTTTCCAAGGAGAAACTTTCAATAATACTTTGTCTCCAACTTGGAATTCTAGCAGCTTGCTTCTATTGTCTGCATAACTCTTCTGGCGATCTCGAGCCGTCTTCAGCCTTTCTTTGATTTGAGTAATCTTATCAGTTGTTTCTTGCACAATTTCAGGACCTGACAATTGACTTTCTCCTATTTCTGCCCAACAAACGGGAGTTCTGCACTTTCTTCCATACAGTGCCTCGAATGGAGCAGTTTCAATGCTTGAATGATAACTATTATTATAGGAGAATTCAATTAATGGTAAGTGATCATCCCAACTTCCACCAAAATCTATCACACATGCTCGGAGCATATCTTCTAGAGTTTGGATTGTCCTTTCACTTTGTCCATCTGTTTGGGGATGATATGCAGTGCTCAAATTGAGTCGAGTTCCCATAGCTTGCTGGAAACTTTTCCAGAAATGGGAAGTAAAACGACTATCTCTATCCGAAACAATGGAGAGTGGAACTCCATGTAAGGATACAACTTCATCTACATACAATTTAGCTAGTCTTTCCATGCTAAAGGTTTCTTTCATCGATAGAAAGTGAGCTGATTTGGTTAATCGATCCACAATTACCCAAATCGCATCATTACCTTTTCTGGTTTTGGGTAACTTAGTAACAAAATCCATTGTTATAAGTTCCCATTTCCATACTGGCATCCCTAACTGTTGTAATAGCCCTGAAGGTTTCTGATGTTCTGCCTTAACTTGTGAACAAGTAAGACATTTAGAAACATAGCTGGCTATGTCCTTTTTCATTCATATCCACCAAAAGTTCTTCCTTAAATCTTGGTACATCTTATTGTTTCCTGGGTGCATAGTGTATCTAGATTTATGAGCTTCTTCTAAAATCTTAGGTCTTAAGTCTCCCTGTTTAGGTACCCAAATTCTACTTTTGTGGAATCTCCAAATTCCATCTGCTCCTTGTTCTAATTCCTTGATTCGTCCTTTCATTCCATCAGCATCATCCTTGATTGCTGTAGTTTGAATATTCTTCAATTGTTCCATTAAATCTATTTGTAGATTTAATCTGAGAGCACGAACCCGTCGTTGTTTCTCATAATACTTACGACTTAAGGCATCTGCAACTACATTCGCCTTTCCTTCGTGATACTGAATATCACAGTCGTAGTCACTTAAGATTTCCATCCATCTCCTTTGCCTCATGTTTAACTCTTTTTGCCCAAATATATATCTTAAACTTTTATGGTCTGTGTAGACAGTAAATTTACTTCCGTAAAGATAGTGTCTCCAAATCTTAAGGGCAAAAATTACGGCTCCTAACTCTAAATCATGAGTCGTATAATTCTCTTCGTGCTTTTTCAACTGCCTTGATGCGTACGCAATTACCTTTTTGCGTTGCATAAGCACACATCCATATCCTAATTTTGAAGCATCACAATATACTTCAAAATCTTCAGTTCCTTCTGGTAAGGCTAAGATTGGTGCATGGGTTAGTTTCTGCTTCAGGATTCTAAAAGCTTCTTCCTGTTTAGGTCCCCATTCAAACTTAGTGGCTTTACAGGTTAATTTAGTTAATGGTACAGCTATCTTGGAAAAATCCTTAATAAACCGTCTATAATACCCAGCTAAACCTATAAAACTTCTTATTTCCATTGCTGTTTGTGGAACCTTCCACTTGGTAATTGCCTCTATCTTAGCAGGATCTACGTGAATACCTTCATGATTCACCATGTGTCCTAAAAATTGCACTTCCTTTAGCCAAAATTCGCATTTCGAGAATTTGGCGTACAACTTTTCTTTTCTTAACAAAGTTAAGAGTGCATGAAGATGTTCACAATGCTCTGTCTGACTTTTGGAATAAATAAGTATATCGTCTATGAAAACAATTACAAATTTATCCAAGTACGGTTTACAGATCCTATTCATCATGTCCATGAATGCTGCAGGTGCATTCGTTAACCCGAAGGGCATGACTGTAAACTCGTAATGACCATACCTAGTTCTGAAAGCAGTCTTAGGTATGTCTTCTTCTTGTACCTTCAATTGATGATATCCAGAGCGTAAATCTATCTTAGAAAAATATCTAGCCCCCTGAAGTTGATCAAAAAGATCATCAATCCTAGGTAATGGATATCGATTCTTAATTGTAACCTTATTCAATTCCCTATAATCGATACACATTCTCATTGAACCATCCTTTTTCTTTACAAACAACACTAGCGCTCCCCAAGGGGATGAGCTAGGTTGTATGAATCCTTTACTTAGTAATTCATCTAATTGCTTTTTCAATTCTAACATTTCTGTGGGTGCTAACCGATAAGGTGCCTTGGCTATCGGTGTAGTTCCTGGAATTAGATGAATCCTAAATTCTACTTCCCTATCTGGAGGTAATCCTGATAAATCTTCTGGAAATATATCAGAATATTTTGATACTACTGGTATTTCCTTAAGATCTTTTCCCTTAGTGCTAATGATTACTGAAATCATATACACTATTCCTTGTTTTTGTTCATAATTAGCAACTTTCATTACTGATATGAACTTCATGGGCTTACGTGGTTTATCTCCTGTAATCCTAATCACTTCTCCAGTAGGTGATTGAATTTCTATGGAATTCTGATCACAAAGGATTCTAGCATGGTTGGCTACTAACCAATCCATTCCTAATATAACATCAAATTCAGCTAAATTCATCGGCAATAGTCTTGCAGAGAATTTATGTCCTAAAAGTTCTATGTTTCCTTCTTGCAAAACTTTATCTATTTTAACTGAATTTCCGTCTGCGGTTTCAATTGTAAAAATCTGCCTAATATTGGTTAAAGGTAAACTAAGAGCTTGACAGAATGAAGTATTTATAAAACTTTGGTTTGCACCAGAGTCAAATAATACTTTTGCATATACGTTGTGAACTAAGAACGTACCCGCTATCACATCCGGAATAAGTTCTGCTTCTTGAGTGGTCAGCTGAAATGCCCTGGCATTCTTCTTAGTAGTTCCTTCGGTCGTCTTGGGTTTGTTATCTACTGGTTTGACCAATTTAGGACATTCTGTTTTATAATGCCCCGTTTCTCCACAATTAAAACAGATTACTGTTTTCTTTTTGCAGTTCTCTTCACGATGTCCTACAGTTTTGCAAAAATTGCAAGTGATATCGCATCTTCCATAATGCTTCTTTTTGCATTTCCTGCAGAATGACGGAGCTGGAGATTGCCCTGTTCCTTTTCTCTTGAAGCTGTTATTATTACCCACACGAAATCCTTGGGTAATTTTCTGAGCTAGTGCCTTTTTCCTATCTTCATCTCTTGTGCGTACCAATTCATCGGTTAGAGTGTTGGCTAATTCTACCGCATCATCAATAGTGCGAGGTCTCGCAGCTTTAACAATATTGCGGATTTCGCTAATTAGTCCCCAAATATAGCGAGAAATAAGTACCGGTTCTGGCGAAGCCAGTGTTGGTACCACTCTTGCATATTCAAAGAATGTCGAGGTATAACCGCGACAATCCACACTCATCATCCGATGATTTAGAAATTTATTCGCCATCTGTTCCTTTTCATACTCAGGACAGAATTTTCTTTCCACCAAACCTTTAAATTCTTCCCAAGTCATAGCATAAGCTATTACTCTTCCTTTTGATTGTAACACAGTGTTCCACCACTCGAGTGCTCCTTCTTTGAACAGATTGGATGAATACATGACCTGATCCTCTTTACCACATTTACTTATTGCAATGACTGCTTCGGTTTTCTCTAACCAACGCAGTGATGCAGTTGCTCCTTCATTGCCTGCAAATTCAGTGGGTTTACAAGCAAGGAATTCTTTGAAAGTGCAACCAGGAGTTGCAGTTTTCATTTTCTTGGGTAATGGAGCTTGATGTGGTTCCTTATTATGGTTATTGCCTCCATTTACACTATTACTGAAGTTATCTTCAGTAATTTGTTTACTAGGAACAATTTGTTGTGGTTCGATTGGATTCTTTATAGCAGCAACGAATGCTGGAATAGCATTGGCTATCCCTTGAGCAACAATGTTTTCGATATCTTGCCGAGTCATATATTGATCTCTTGAATGTTGTTCAGAATGATTAACTTCATTTATAGGTTCATTACCACTGTTTGCCATCTGATAATGTATATATATAAATTTTATTAGTAACGGACAAATAATAATTATATACAAACAATCAGAAAATTTTATAATACAGATATAGTCAAAACAATCGATTTCTCGATTTCATTTTATATCTATCATAGTATGCATCATTACTCACAGATATCATACAGAGTTTTATTGGTTATTTACAGACTAACTCTACTAGTACTATTATACAACTACCATTTTATCATCGTACTATCTCTCGTCACTGGCTGTGCATTTCCCTCTCATCGTACTTCCAAGCAATCTGTCCCCCTATTTCCCTGATTCTAGTTCCAGCATCAAACAACTCTTCACCAAAGTGGCGAAGTTCAGCCATGTTTTCATTACTCATGGGTAGATTAGGTAAGGGTTCTGGATCGAATTGTGGAAGAAAAGAGTAAGGATCGTTGACAATATTTTGAAATTGCCAATCGTTTGTCCACCATTCGTCCATTCCTATGGGTTGGGAGTGGACTATTGGATCTGGAATTGCTGGTTCCCAATTCATAGGGAGTTGGTTTCCAAGAGGATAATTAAAAATATTATTATTATTATTATTATTGACAGGCTGAATGGTTTCACAGCTTGCCAATAGGAAATCTATCTCATCTTGAAAAGTTCTTTCCTGGGTTGGATTGGAACTCTCTCCGATTTCTCTTTGAGCTGGTACAGACCCTTGCCCAACTTCCATTACTACTTCTTTAGTAATTTCCTCCATCTGTATTTCTATCTCCTTATCCTCCTCTTTGTCTCCAGTTTCCATTTCCGGTTGTTTGGAACTTTCTCCGGTTATAATTTCTTTTCCCTTTTTCAAAGGATTGTTTATTTTGGGCAGTTTTTTAGCTGGCTTCTTCTTACGTATTTTTCTCCATCCTACATAAGTTCTTTTCTTTTGTTTTGGCTTGCTCAAAGGTGGAACCTTGAATTCTACTGGTTGTTCAACATCGGGATAGTAGCTAGTATATTCTTTGGAAGCTTCGATAGTTACGGGGTAAAGATTAAGGTTCTGAAAAGCTTCGGATATCCCACTCATGCTGATGTAGCATATATGCAAAATGCATAAAATACTAAGTTAAAATTTACAAATAACTTTGTAATTTATTACATACTGTATACTAGTTGATTACAAAAATAACTGAAAAACACACTTAGGTTTCAAATTTTATTTATCACACAGAGTTTCTAGATTGTGAGGGTAGGGTGCTAATCTTTAAAGATTTATATTTTCTGCTACTGGGGCTAGCATATATAAATTTGCCCATTTCTCATCTAGTTTATCTTCCCAAGGTGATTTATCAATTAATTCCTGAGTTTCCCGTTTAATCCTCTTTTCTCGGATTTTCTCTTTACTTTTCTTAATAATCATTTCCCTCCTTCGAGGAGAAAGTGATTCCTCGTATTGTGCCTTTCGCACGAATATTCCTTCTTCAGGAATTTCAGCCTGATTCGAGGATTTGATTCGGGATGAACTTCCCTTCTCATTAGATGATCTATCTAATTTAAGATAGATGCTTGACAGCTTTTTCTTACCCATACTGTAACTAACAAATAATCAAATAATCAGTTAATAATACAAATAATCACATAATAGTAATCAGGAAAAATTAAGTATTTCTAAATACTTAATTAGCTTAACCCAGTGGCTCTGATACCACCTTTTTCTGTCACGGCCCCGACCCGGTTTGACCCGTTTCAGGAGCCGCGGGACAGAAATACTGCGGTATTTAATTGATTGAGTTTAACAGCGGAAGTTTATTTAACAGGATCGTTTAAAGCTAAAATTTTCCCCAATTATTTTATTTCACAATTTGGGATAAAACCCCGATAATTTACAATATTATGTTTTTTACTATGAAATCTTGATATTACAAAACTTATTTCTTTATTTTTATAATGAGCCACTATCTTAAGCTTGAAATGCTCCCCAACACTTTTCCTGAATTACAACAGATCACCTGAAACATGTTTGAAAAAGGTTTTGTCAGCGGGAAATACTGAGTGAATCATTCTATTTACTAAAATGACACATTTGTTATAATTTACAGTATTAAGAGCGATTACAATGTTTCTATTATCAAACCAACTACCCACGGTATTTGTCACTCGACCGAATCTGTGACTATGGTCATATCCCCCATTGGCTGCCCCAATGGTGACGATTATCAAGTAATGTATACAAAACCCCACATACCGGCTGTAACTTGGTGATTACAAAGACTTAATCCCCGTAATTATAACTTTGAAAATAAACATACTTTTGTAAATAGATTTGATAAAAAGAGAGAATGACTCACATTGCTGTTTTAATACGGACAGAGTCTAGTCTATGATTTAGCCTTGTTAACCTAATTTAAATAACAATGCACACAAAACTGGGTTAGTAATCAATCCAGCAATTACGATAACTCACGAGATCAAATTCTCACAATGAATGACAAAATGCAATACTTCATCCATCGAATTAACGATGATCCGTTGAATTAACAACGAACGACAAAGTATAATACTTTATCCATCGAATTAACGATGATCCGTCAAATTAATGACGAACAATAAAGTATAACCCTAATGTGGGCGGCACTTAAACATTCATTGGATATATTGATCGTCGGATAAATGAATCGTAGCAGCGATTGTGCTAATACCCTGTTTTGCAGCAGAATTTCGAGACCCGTGTGTGTTTGTATAGTAATTCGAACGTAACTCAGTGTAGAATTGGAGTTTGAACGTCGTTTCAGTGCCCAGATTCCAGTCCCAAACCCCACTATTTATAGGTAAATTTTTACCCTCAGGCGGCCCGCGTGAGAATAAGCTTAACCTGAGGCGGGCCGCGTGAGACCTATATTTTAGGTATAGGTTGCCACGGTTGGCACTAGCTTAGCTGAGTTGACAGTTTTCGATAATTCCTTGTTGCCAACGTTTAAAATGGATAATCGTCCATAGGGTTTAACCCCCCCCCCCCCTTGAGTTTTAGGGGCCCTAATCCTGATTCTGAAAATTATGAAAATTTTAGGGTTTGTTCAGAATCACTTGGGTGTCTCAATTAGGGTTTCCTTTTGGACTAATTAATTTAATAATTATGACTTTTTATGAGAGTTGTTACAGTAAGACATAAGGGAAGTCTTACGCGGGCCGCCTGGGACTGCCAGCGACAGAATAAGCTTGGCAGCTGCCAGTTCAGGCCTGTTAACCGACTCAAATCACTTGTTTTACATACCAGGGACTGCCCCAATGGTTTTTCATGCTCTAGGGGCACTTGTAATGATCTGGAATCATGCATAGAATTATTTTGAGTGATCTTGTTGCATCAAAACTCCAATATTAGAACTCCAAAGTTTGCAACACTTCACACACCCACTTGTAAACTTGCATAACTTCTTTCCTGGAGATTGCTGGAGCTCAAGACCACTTCCTAGGGATTCTTAGTCGTGCATAGGACCTGAGTAAGTGTCCTTAACTTTCCTTAATTCAGTTTTGCTTAGTTAATTAGCTTAAAGTCAAACCATCGTAATTAAGATTTGACTTCGTGATTATTCACAATTTGTCCAGTCAAATCTCAAATTGAAAGTACATATGAGTGGGTAATTATGTGGGTAATAAACCCTTAAAAGGTCACCCTCTGATTCTCACTCTAACTAGGTCAATTGTCGGGTCAAAGTAAATTATAAAATCGTCAACAGAAACCAAATTTTCGCATAAACACATAATTAACAACAATGTTTTTAAACCCGGACCGGGCCGGCCGGTCGGACCGGTCCGGCCGGGATCCGAAGACTAAAGCGGGCCGGTTAATTGGTTTCAGCCGTTTCAACATTGGGCCGGTGGTCGGACCGGAAGCCGGGCGGTCGGACCGGCGGGTCATAGCTATTGGGTCGGACCGGTCATGTTTATTTATTTATTTTTTTTCAATCATCGATTATCTTCATATTAGGATAACTCCTAAATCTTACTAAACTTGAAAGAAGAAAGAAAATACAAGGTTTTAAGAATCTCCGGCAGGTGCTTGAAGTTCCGGCGAACTGTTATTACTTGTGAAGTTGAGAAGAAAGAGAAAGACTATGTATATTTTATTGTTAATTTTATTTTCTCAAGAAAAGCTATTTATAAGCTGTTTTAAATTTTATCTTGGGACTAACACATTTGATTTGGAGCCACACATTTCTCCCTTTCACTTCTTTCATTAATTAATTCCATCATGACTAAGTGTATGTATATATATATATATATATATATATATATTATTTTTAATTATTTATTTGAAAAAATTTTACGAACTCATAGTAAGAATATTTTATATATTTTTTATATAATTTATTACGTAATTCGGGTCTTAAACCCGGTCGAACCGATCGGACCGGTCCGACCTTTGACCCCGTAAGGCGACCGGGTCGACCTCCGGTCCGGTCCTGAAAACATTGATTAACAATGTAGAAGCCATGCAACATGTTTTATCACATATATAACTTGGTAATTAATGTAAGAACATGTCTAAACATGTTCAACCCGACAATTTTCAGTTTAAGCTCGGTTCGGAACCGAAAATCGCAAAAGTAGACTTTTGCTTTGACTTTCAGTTCTGACCCATTAGAGGATAGTTTAGAAATCCTTAGAGCTTTATTAGGACCAGGTTTCATGTTAGTATAACCCTCTGTGATTATACAACTTGGTTCATTAGTTATCCGATTCATATGCATGTTTCCGTTAAATGCTTAAATGTTGACTATTATGCCCATATGACCTTAAAATGTGATTTTTGAATATGTAAAAGAATAGAAACCTTAGTTACTGATTTATAAACTTGTCCCTAAAATTTGACATCAGTTTGAGGTCTAGATTAGGAGTTATGCTCATTAGCGTAAATTAAAAGCTTTTTATTAATTAATCGGCGTAATTAGCATAAAGCCTATCTAAACCCAATTTTTGATACCAAAGTTTTTACCTACTGATATAAAAGAATATTTTGGGATTTTTGAACATTTTTATTTATTTTTAGGCTGAGCATAACATAGGGTTCTAGCTTTAATTCGGTAATTGTCGGTTTTGCCCTTTTGGCCTATAAAATGAGTTTTACAAATCATTTTGATACCAAACCTTTTTCTACTGATTTTATATGATAAATAAAATATTTTGAGCCTTCTGGAATAATAAAAATATCAGCTTTTCTTATAAAACCCGGTAATCGCTTAAAACCGTCTTTTTACGCGTTTTTAACGCATAGTATGTATTAAAACTATTTTAAATATATATGACTTGATACCTACAGATATTTTAGTAAATTTTTATACTTTAACAGTAAGCAAAAGTTTTAAACTCAGATTTCCAGATTTGACCTTTAAACCTTACGTGAAATTACCAAAATGCCCCTTCGGTGCATAGTTTGGTTATAAATGGTAAATTTCACATATATGTAATACCCTACTGATATAACTTATTAATTTAAGTATTTTTACTAATTATATCAGACCTGAAACTCAGATTTATATTAAATATCTTTTATAACCTTTTAATTGACCAAAATACCCCTACGGGGCATAATTTGATTTAAAATTCGTTTTGGGCATAATAGAAGATATCTTACTGATGTCACAACATATTTAAGGCATATTAACTTAGGAAACCTGTATATGACTCTTATGGTTACCCGTTATGCATTTTTCGCATTCGGTTCGGTTTATGTAACTAGTTTGCATAAATTGACCGAAGCGGGTCAAACCTTATCATTTTTGTCTCAAAATCCAGAATGTGTTTAGTTTACCCATATTACACAAGTCTCCAAACTTGTCGGGTCTAAATCACATTCTATTCCGGTCTTCGCTTAATCGTGCGTTTGAACCGTATCCTCCTTTAAAAGCTAACCGGTCTAAGTTTAGGCTTAATTAAAGACCAGTTAGGAATCTAATAGGTTATTAAAAACCTTCGTTCCAGATTAGGAGACCCGGTAAAAGCTACTTGCACTTGCTGTTGTGAATTATACTTGCTCAGGTAAATACTTTTAACTTATTTTCCCTTATATGGGCTTGGGGTACGGTATATAAAATACCGCTTGGTCGGGCATTGAATTTTTAATCGTATGAAGGTTAATTTATTGAAATGACCCGTTTAAATTGTTTTGTTTGCTTAAAGCCTTTGGGGGGTTAATGACCATGTCCCGGATATCCTTGGCATCATTCATAGAAATGGCCACAACCTTAGCACGGGGTGTAGGCATACACCTGCCAGTGCATATATAAATAAAAAGGTATAACCGTCGGTTTCGAGAATAACTTGCCGCGGGACTATATCATGTGGTGTGTCTATTAATCTTTAACTCGGTATTCAACCCAGGCTACTGAACGTATAACGAACATGTAATTCTTTTACAAGTTTATGTATAAATAATTATTCCAAGTTATAAAATGTTTTGTGCCTTGTGCATTCAAATAAATTTTTCTAAACCTTTTCAAAATGAGTCAGTTAATTGTATTTACCAGTGTAAACTGATGTATTTTCCCAAAAAGGCTAAGTGCAGGTACTAATCGAAATAGGCTGGCCTCTCCTTAGCATCAATAAGAGTCTTGCAAGCTTGGATGCATTTTAAACCTGATGAACTATGTTTCCTTTTTATTTGGTCCGCATGTGGATCCTTTACAGTCTGTTTGTAATACTTTGATATTACTTTATATTCGGTTTGTAATGTGATTCATCTTTTGCTTCCGCTGTGCATTTAAAATTGTGTTATTTGACTATGATGATATCAACTACGTCACGATACTCCCCACCGGCCCATCGGTAATACGTGGAAATATCGGGGTGTGACAAGCTCCCATCAAGTTCCATATATATAGGTTTTATGTTGTTTTAAGGGCATGTTATGACATATAAGCATGTTATAAGGGTTTGTTATGTATGAATAACATAAAACAAGTATGATGAAGTATAACTTAGCATACGTATGTCGTAAACAGGTATCGAATACGTACGGATTGAATATGTAAGCAAGTATTTGTGTGTTTATCATGTGTTTACAAGAATCACAGAGAACGAATCAAAGTATAATGAATCAAAATTACATAAGTATGAATGACTAATATGGTATAATTTGAGATAAAACGAGGATTTTACTTCGATTTAAGCCTTGAATTTACGATGATACGACAAGATGCGATTATGAGAGGAATAGGTTTCAAAGAATAGATTTACAAGACACACTTTCTAAGTTATGAAGGTTATGAAAAAGCGGAGCGTTACATGTATATTGTCAATCTTTTAACTAAACATATGTGTATATTGTCAATCTTTTAACTATACACATATGCATCTACATGTAAAATAAGTGTTGTAATCTATGATTGAGGTGAATGATTTAGTTTTAGTTTTAGCTTTAGGTTTTAGCATTAGGGGTTAATTTTAGTGTTTAGTAATAGTATTTAGGGTTTAGTTTTTGTGTTTAGCACTAGTATTTAGGATTTAGCTTTAGGGTTTAGTATTAGAGGTTAGTTTTTAGGTTTTAGCATAGGGTTTAGCCTTAGGGTTTAGCTTTAGTGTTTTGGGTTTAGAGATTTTTTGTTATTGTTCAATTAGTCGGTCCCAATGCCGCTGGATTGAGCTCAATCAGCATTCTTTTGACCCGGTTTCCTACACTTCTTAGTTTAAGGATATATATTATTCATAATATACACATATGTATAGTTTAAAAATTACCTATATACATATGTGTATAATTCAAAATTGGCAATTATATCTATATATGCAAAAAAAAAACCTCTTAAAAATAAGCGATTAGAAGTATACAATTGATATACTTTTCGAAAAAAATGATCTGGGTTTTTTATGGCATTTTCTAGTTTGTTTTTTATGGCGATTTCAACTGTGTTTTTTTGACGTTTTTTTAACTAGGTGTGTTTCTGGCATTTTTAGCTGGTTTTTTCAATTTTTTTTTTGAAGTGCGTGTTTTATGGGGTTTTCAAATAGGTATTTCTTCACGTTTTTTATGGCGTCTTTTGAACTAGGTGTGCTTATGATGTTTTTCGAAAACTCCATAAAAACACCCACTTTCATGAACACCTAGTTCATGCCATTTTTTTATTTCAAAAGTATAGCAAAAGTATACCCATTGAAAAGATAATAAAACACTCAATTTTATGGGATAATTGTTTTTTTAAAAATAATCACGTATAAAAAAGTTACATGAGTTCAAAAAAATATGGTGGAAGGTCTTTGGCATATGAGTGGGATTTGCATGGGTTTTTTGACAATATTTCCCTTAGTGTAAGGTAGCATTAGTGACACATGTCAACACTAAAATCGTTCTCACCGTTTTAACATTTTTAGGTGTTTTCTCCAAATCCTAGCCCTATATATATATATATACACACACACACACACACACACACACATACATACACATATACATAGAGAGAGAGATTGAAAGAGATAAAGATACATAGAAAACCTTGGTTAGTTAAAAAACCTCATCTCCACCATCCATCCAACTAATAAATGGTGGAGATTACCCAAGTACAAAAAGTTATTTTTTCATAAAAGTGCAACAGGTTGCAAAAAATTGTAACCAGGTTTTATACTCTCTCTCCTCTCTCCTGTGACAAAAAGTTGTAACAGCTGTAATTGTTACACAAAAAAATCTCTATAAAATATGTAACATTTTTTTTACGTACACTACAAAAAATAAAACTTCGTAAATTATAAGTTCTAAAATCTATACACTTCATGATTTGTGACATCCCGTACTTTCAGGTTAACACTGTTAACTCTTTCAGTTAAATCTTTATGATTTCATAAACACAATTATATGATACGTGCTATTATATTTAACGTACAAGTTACAACACAACACATATTTACGTACACACATTCAAGTTAACGTGTTAGCGTTCGATACAAACGGTAAAGTTTGATCACACGAGAGACTTGTCTCGTCATAACGCAAAGTTATATTAATAACTTTCTACTAAATACAAGGTTGTAACTTGCAGAATTTAAAGTATATATTTTATAAATCAACCCATAAATCCAAAAACTCCTAATTCCCTCCACTTTTTCACAAATTCGGACCCCCCTCACACAAAATCAGAACTCCCTTCACTCACTTACAAATTCGAACTCCTAACCCCTAACACCTAAACTTGGCCCATTCGGCTTTGCGGCCCAACCCGCACACAACCCCAACCTTTATTAGTTTTTATAAATTAAAAACATGCATGCAGCCCCAAACACCCAAAAACCCTACCTGCGACGTCAACTGTAGCCCTCCCTCATCTCTCCTTCTCTTCGTAAGTCATCAAACAAAAGCAGGACCATCTCCTTCGTTTTCAAGTGCCCCGATTCCCATATTTTTTCTCGATAACACACTTGTTTAGATTTCTGTTATAGTTCTTGTTTCACTTACATAAATATTGGTTGCGCTTGATTTATATGCATACTTGATTTCTTGATTTTTGAATAATAGAGGCGATAGAATCTGGTTTCTTGGTGATTAGGTTAATGAGTATGAAGTTCTAGTAATCGTATGATTTCGTATGTGTGTAGGTAATGCTAGGGTTTGATATTATATGTATGTTAACTTGCTACAACTAGATGTTAATCGTTGTTTAATACCTAAACCTACATCATTGATGTATAACCCGTTTAAGTAATTATCTTAATAAGTACGGATAATAAGGTCCCAGATTTTTTTTTTTTAACTTAAAGCTTACACGTCTGGGTTAACTGATAACCCAGACGAACCGACTTAACGGGTTATTATACAATTAAATTACAGTCAAAGACAATAATGTTTTATACACAAAACATTGTCATGCGTGATCACATTTTATCTTTTTGAGAAGATGTTCCCTAGGAGATGGTGGTTTAGGAGTGTTCGGTTCTTCAAGTGCTTGATCATCCGTACGGTACCAGCCATTGTATAAACCTGTCATAAACATCAAAAACAATTAGTGTTTATATTTCTTTTGTGTTAACGGATCGAAAATAACAATAGAAAATGTGTTGAATGACTGAGGTTCTGTCACGTATTGTAACCGAAAAGCCTTCTAACGTCGCATGCAGCGTAAGTTAATAAGTGTATTTTTCCCGTGTGCACTTTGCTGCACTCTGCACTTAGTAAACTGTACAGTTACCTAAACATTATGTTATATGGTGCACTGACATGTGCACTTTGCTAAACTATGCACGAACCTGTGCACTATGCAAAACTGTGTAGGAACTTGTGCACTATGCTAAACTGTGCACGAACATGTGCATTATACAAAAGTGTGTACTGACATGTGCACTAAGCTAAACTATGCACTGTGCATTGACATGTGCACTATGATAAATTGTGCACTAAAATGTGCACTATACTAAACAGTGCACTGTGCATTGACATGAGCACTATGCAAAACTATGCATTATGCACGAACATGTGCACTATGCTAAACTATGCACCGACATGTGCATTATGCTAAACTATGCACTATGCTAAATTATGCACTGTACACGAACCAGTGCACTATGCTAAACTATGCACTGTGCATTAACATAAGCACTAAGCAAAATTGTGTACTGTGCATGAACATATGCAATATGCTAAACTGTGCACTGAAATTGACACTATACTAAAAAGTGCACTGTGCATTAACATGTGAACTATGCAAAATTGTGCACTGTGCACGAATCTGTGCACTGTACTAAACTATGCACTAACATATGCACTATGCTAAACTGTGCACTGTGCATTGACATGAGCACTATGCAAACCTGTGCACGAACATGTGCATTATGCTAAACTGTGCATGGACTTGTGCACTACGCTAAACTGTGCACGAATATGTGCACTATGCTAAACTGTGCACTGTGCACGAACCTGTGCGCTATACTAAACCGAATCATATATATATTCGTCATCAAGGGCGAAGGTTAGTTGGTGCCCGGGGGTGCACCCGCCCACCCTAATGTTTCGGTTAGAAGTGTATAGGTTCCGATTTTTCATCCGGAAATTTTTAAAACTGTATAGGATCGCTTCCTCCCAATTATTTTTCCTAAATATTTATACAATATATAAATTAAAGTAAAGTTTGTTACCACTTTGTATATCCTAAGTATTTATACAGTATATAAATTAAAGCAAAGTTTGTTACCATTTTGTATATAAGTGATGGGTAGTTTTGTAAATATATTTTAACTCTTATTTGTTTAACCCTAAATTACTCAACACACAATAAACTTAATCGCAAATTTTTATGTGTAAGAATGGTTCCTTTGAATGAATGATTTTTTTTAGTTTTATTTGGAACTATTATTATTTGACCTAACCCGAATTGATAGCCGACCTAACCCGAAACATAACGATAGGAAAAAAAAATTTTGGGTTCCATCACTTTACGCCCCCTCGAAACTTTTGGTCAAGCTCCGCCACTTTTTGTCATTGTTCAAAATCATAGGATGTAAGTATATGATTGAAACATAATGTTTATTCATTTCTCTTGAGTTTATAAACAACCGAACACATTTCGTTATTTTATACAACCTATACATGTGAAAATCATGTGTAGGTTATACTACCTAAATATGACCTACACATGTTTATCATTTTTGTTTATAATTTGTATTTATTCTTTATCATTATTTTTGCACATTTAAATTGATCTTTTATTCTGCAAGACTCTTTATGGCATGTATGCAGAAGAGTTGGGGCTTAAAATTAAAGAATGTTCATCCTTGCAAGATTCGTCTGGTCTCCCGCTCAAGCTCTAGGTTTTCGCTAAAGTTTAAAAGTCGATTCCTTTGATCATCACAATTGTTCATCTCGGTCTTGTGTCTTAATTACTTAGTCTTGGCATTTGTCTTGGTTTTGTTGGAGTCTAAACATCTGATCACTTATTCTTGTTGATATATTCTATTTGCGCAAGTCTAAAACAAGTTTTTTTCATTACGTTTAATTTCGTATAATAAGACCATTTAATTTGTTTACACCATTTCTCGATTGTTGTGCTGTTACCACAGTTGTGTTATCTCTTAACATGTTTCCGAAAGGCTACACGCTAAAGCCATCTGTAATGGTTAATGCCTGCTAATGGACATTTTCCGTCACATCAATATCATAATGCCCTTAAAAATTGTGTAATGGTTAACGCACTTAATGTCTATCCTTCTTCAATGCCCTATAAAGCTCACGAAAATGGTGTTGAAAGCATTATCAAACCACTTCATGTCCTCTATACCCATTACTCAAGTTCTAATAAAAGTCACAAAGTACATAATTTAATGTGTTAAATTACTGGCCTTTCGAGAGTTTGTAGGGCTTACTTAAGTAACAAGTGTTAACCTTGAAATAATCCCCTAATTTAATGGCGCTAGTATTCATGGGAATTTGGCACGGTATTTGGGAATTCATGTGAGGGTTTGACTGTTATTTTGATTTAATTCTTTTGACATAATGCTCATTTACTGGAATATGTTGTTGGCCAACTCGCTTCACTCTTACCGATCAATATAAAATTTACATATATTTCTTTTTGTTTTATTTTTTTTAAATTCATCTTCGTGCAAAGACTAGTGAGAAAAAAAAACCTTTGTAATTATTCGAAGACAATTTTTAGAACTTTAATATATAGTTATTTTATAGCTAAATCAACATTTTATAAAATTAAATAGGTATTACAATCTTACTTGATATAGGTAATTTTTTTTTTTCATTTTACAAGAATTGTGCTTCTTTGCAATTAAGCTTAAAGTAAACCGCTAAAAGATATTTGTGTATGTGTGTGCATACACATGTTCATTACATAACCAACAATATATTAAAAACTGCAAGAACTGCATGATTTATTTATGTATATTGTTTTGAATATGATACACAAGACATTTTTATAACCGCCTATGTCAATTTCTTACTATCTCTAATAATCTTTTATGCACCATGTAGCATATTATGCAGGGGCGGATCTACCTTACATCAAGGGGTAGCCTCCGCTACCGCTTGGCCGGAAAATTTTTGACATTTTTAGTGTAAATTTTGGAAAAATTTGACGTTTTTTCGATTTCGTTACCGCTTAGTCGGAAAAATTTATAAAACGCTCCCGCTTGGTCGGAATCCTAGATCCGCCACTGATATTATGCTGTTCCTGTCGTTTTTACGCTTCTCATCATGATACTAGTTTTGAAGAATAATTAATTAGGTCATGCGAAGCAAGATGAAGAAACTCATAAACTATGGAGTGATGCTACCTCATTAATTCAACACCTGACCCACAATGTCTGTAGGTGATGCCAACACCCACCCTCTTAGAAGATGACTTGTACACCCAATATAGATACATGTATATTAAACTATTAACTATTAAGTTACCCGTTCATGTCCCACTACCCCCCCCCCCCCCCCCCCCCCCCCCCCCCCGGGCTCCTATATATAAACAATTCCCATCCATCATGTTCTTCATCTTATTCCAAAACATCTTTAATTTACAGAACAAAGAAACACCATTGATCCATCTCTCTCTAATAATCCTTTTTCCAGCATCTAAAGAACTTTGAGAGGGTCAAGTTCCATTAGCTTCAAAAGTCGTTAATTCGGTTCTTAAAGAAATTTAAAGAGAGAGATATGAAGATGATGATGATGGGAAGCTCCAAGAGAAGCAAAGGAATCGGAGGAGTTCTTAAAGAGCATAAAGCAAGGCTTTACATTATCAAGAGATGTGTCGTCATGCTTCTTTGTTACCATGATTGATATATCCAATCTCTTTGAAGAACTTTGCTGATCAATCAAGTGGTTTGTAAATAGAAAATATATATATGGCTTGAAAGAGCTCAACAATTTTGTAACCCTATTTGTTGGCCTTAATGTAACTTCTACTTATGTTAGGTTAATTCTTCATATATATAATTTTTTTATTTATCAAAAAAAAGACCTTTGTGTGTTTTACCCAAAAAAAAAAAAAAAATCCCATCCATATATTTTCTGTGTGGTTGATTTAATCACTTTAAATTCATGTTACAAATATTTTTTTCCCTTAACTACATTTCCACTATGATTCAAAAATCTCAGTTTCATCCACTTTTACAAGTCCGATAGAGACGTTAGTGGCGAACATTTATTTTATTGATGAAGTGAAATTTAGTCAAAGTGATTAGGATTAATGGTATTTTGTGAATTTTTGGTTTAACGTGTTTACTATTTGATGTTTCTGAATTCTAATTGTTTATGTCTGAATGACAGGCGTGAAAATTGCAATGTTTTAAAAATCGGTTTAAACCGGCCGGTACGAATCATACCGGTAAACTAAGGAAACGACAAAGAAGTCGTACCGCCAGTAAATTGGGTTATAACGGTTTAAACCAGTGTACCTATACCGGTTTATACCGGGCCAAAGGTTAAAAACTTAAACTTTTTAATTTTATGAGACTAAAAAGGTGACTATTCATTTTTTAAGCGACCGTAAACTTAATGTATTCAACACTCAAATGGATTAACTTGATGAGGATGACGTTTATAATGAACTTTTTTATTATGGATTAACTTCTGGAATATTTTTTATTATGGAATGATGTAGTTTGGATTATTTTTGAGTTAAAGTTATATTTTATGGATTTATATGGTTAAATCATTAATTAGTTAATACGGTTGAACCGCTCGGTACAACCCGGTTCAACCAATTAAACCATTTTTAAGTCTAATCCGGTATAATTTAAAAAACGGTTTTAAACATTGGAAAATTGTATAGAGTGAAATGTATGGTTGAGATTATGGGGGTAACTAAAGAAATAGTATTGTTAAAAGGTATTGCAATCATATTAAAAAAAAGTTAACTTCCTTTACGATTAAAAATGAATTATACTTTCTATAAATAAACTGAAGGCGCATGTTATATTGTTTTATAGTTTAAGTTAACTTTATATTAACTAGTCTCGGTTAACGAAATATTTTACATTAAAATGGTTATTAACGCTTTTCAATATTTTGTGGTTACACTTAAAATATGATGAACTTATTTTTTATTTGAATCATTGGGGTTGGTAACCCAACAAGAGAAGCAAAACTTTTAGGAATATGTAAGTTTGGTAGGTCATAAGTTCAACTCTCACGATAAGTAAAAAAAATAAACATGTCGATAAAAAAAATATGTTATTCGTCTTAGCTCATAATATGGTTTAATTGATAAAAATACACGATTTGAGTTGAACCGAATTTGGCTTTTTTTGTTTAACATATCTTAAAGTCGACTTGTTTCAAGTAATATGTATAAAGCTCAAGTCTGTCTCGGCCTCTAAATGTTAATAAATTTTCAAGTCTATAATTATTTTATTTATATGCAAAAATAAATATTTATAGTTCTATTCCTGTATATAGCAAAACACATTATTTTGTTACTTTCATCATAATTATATATATAATAATATTTATTATATACTATATATATATATATATAATAAAGTTTGTTATATTTATATAAATAATAAATAAATTGGTTTAGCTCGCAAGTCTAGTTAAACTAGCTTGGTATGTAAAGCCATGGTTCTGGCTCGTTTATTAGATGAGCCCAATATATGTTCGACCTTATTTAAGATTGGTTTGAATTCAGCCTTGAACGAGCTCATAACGAGTATCAGATTGGTTCGAATCGAGCCTTGAAGGAGCCAATAACGAGTATCTTATGACTGGTTCAACTCATTTACACCCTAACTCGCTAACAAGATGATATCAACTATAAGAAAACTATACGAATAGATTTCTTTTTCTTCTTACTAGTGTTTTTAAAAACTCAAGTGCGGATTGGCATCTAAGTATAGAGTTCAAGAAGAAAATAAATTATATAGTGAAGTAGGTGGATTTTTGGATATACTTTGCGTTGGTAAATATCATCGTTACTACTTCTTAAATAGATCTCTACTATCCATTAACGTTGGTAAATATCATCGTTACTACTTCTATCTAGTATAGTAATGGTCATAGAATCTTATCTCACCATGGTGGTAATGATCACACTAACTCGTTTCGGTAATATATGATGGTAGCAATGAATAGGTGTTAATTAGTGTTTACAAGCTTACAATCCCACTTCTATTTGTTATCATGGAAACATGAAAGAAAATAAAGATCACTCTGAATACATGTGTTATGGTAACTTTGCAAGAGGGTTGTGGGTAACTATGTACAATTGGGTTTATATGGCCACTTAGGTTATAGCCTAGTGGCCAAGAGAAATTATCTCTTTGTGAGGAGACAAAGATTCAATCCTTAAGAGGTGTAACTATTAATAGAAAAAAATAACTGTTAAAAAAGTTGGGTATATATATGATTCGCTTGCCTCTTAAAGGAGAGATCCAAAATTTAAACCTGGGCAAACGAAGTATTTAAGGATTATAACATTTACGGTTTAAAGAATATTTTGGGTTTATATGAAAGCGACAAGCCATCCAAGGAAGGTCTATGGGCCATAGTTTTGCCACATTTCTACACACTTTGATTTAAAAATAAATCCATTTGTACTTATTTTTAGTAAATTTCTTTAACTATATAATTAAGAACTAGTGTCTTAGAAAGCATTAGGAGTGATCTGGTTGGACTTGTGGTGAATTGAAAATCAGGTCAACTTCTTAAGTGGCTGTACATTTTTAATGAAAGTGTAATATAAGGTTCCTCAAAACATACTTTTATGTACACATTTTATATAACATTTATTGCATTTTTATAAACTTTATTTTATTTTATAGGGTTATTGGATTTTAATAATCCTAAGTTTCACCAGTTGGCCGATAATAATCCTAACTTTAAAAATTCTCTCAAATAATCCCAACTTGTAAAAGTTTGGCCGCCATTGATCATTTTCTAACATAGGTGCACTTAAATCAATTAAGCAGTCTCTAGGTGTAATTGAATCTATTGAGGATACCAAATTCTTATATATTTGAAAATGATCAATGGCGGCAAAACTTTTACAAGTTGAGATTATTGGAGGGAATTTTTAAAGTTGAGATTATTATCAGCCAACTGATAAAGCTTAGGATTATTAAAATCCAATAACCCTATTTTATAAAAGGGCAAATATCATAAAAAACCAACCTACATTTTCTTTTTTCTCACAAAAATCCCTATACTTATCTTTTGCACGTTAAAATCCCTCAACTTAGTATTTTCGAACAGGGCAAATATCATAAAAAACCAACCTACATTTTCTTTTTTCTCACAAAAATCCCTATACTTATCTTTTGCACGTTAAAATCCCTCAACTTAGTATTTTCGAACATAATCATGAAATTTTCTAAAATAAAAATTTGCAACCTGTTGAACCGGTTAGAATGTTTTAGATGAACTGCTACAAAGAAATGCTTCAAACCTAATCAATGCTTAGAAAAGTGCTGCGTAGATGATAATAGTTCCTTTCACCATTTACTCCCCTTCCCAAAGTCCAATTTCTCTTGACCTTGCTGCCAATGATTTTGTTTTTCATCTTCAATTCAGTCCTTGAACAGCATCCTTAAATAGCATCGATTGACCTCAAATAAAATAGGAGAAGAGGAAGATACACGTGGACTGTGAGTACACATATACAAGCGACGAACATCGAGGGCAGTCGACATGGGTTTCGAATTGGGGTTCGATTTTCGTTAACAAGAAAACAGAGGGTTAATCAAACTCAACCCTTTAGACCTTTAGTGATTTTTGGTTCTCCGATTTGCATTTCGATCTCTTGTAAACTTTTGCTCGAGCACTGATTATTCAATTTCGGGTAAACTTTTATTCATCAGGGTGATTTTTAGTTGCTCGATTGGGTTGAAGTTTCTGTGGACATGTTTTGGACCCGATTTGCAAATTCTTTTTTTTAGAAAATTTCATAATTATGTTCAAAAATATCAAGTTGAGGGATTTTAATGTGTAAAATAAAAGTTGAGGGACTTTCGTGAGAAAAAACCAAAAGTATGTTGGTTTTTTATGGTATTTGCCCTTTATAAAACCCCCTCAAAGTATTTACCAGTTTTTCAAAACTTCGTTTTATATATATCTTATATGAGGATATTATAGAAACTAGTAGTGATACCCGTGTGCAACCAAGGGTGATTTTTAGAAATTCATGCATACCACATTTTAATTTTAATAGAAAGTATAGATAGGTTTATTGATATTGTAATTTTTAGTTTAGTTTTTCTTTTGATTAATATTAAATTAGTCATGAGTTATTCTCACAAATCTTGCATGTTGATGCATTTGAACTATGATTTACAACTAAACAAATAATCAAAAGTAGACACTACCTTTTATCATAAAAATCGAGAACTACTATTTTAAATAGTGATATCTGGTTGAAAGTATACGCAAACACTGGTTGCTTTTAGAAAACCGTTCATACCACATTTTATTAAATAACGAATCACTATATATTTTTTAGAAGGGAATTACTTTATTGAATGTTAATATTTGTTGGAAATGTGCTTATCAAACTTCGATACAATCGAAGAAGTTGTAAAACATCAAACGAATATAATAACAAACTTAAAATCTTTACTTTGAAAAAAATCAATATGATTTGGATACAACTTGACTTTCAACAAGCATTTAACTACGATCAGACGATCACCTGCCTCAACAACTTTCACCAAAGCCCAATCATGAGTCTCTTACACAGCAACATCTACTTTGCTACATGTTGTGTCCTGGCTACATATGCTGCTGGAAACAATGTCGCAGCTGTTGATCCAACAATTTCCATCTAGAATAGATGATGCCAAAACCTTTGTTATTGCTGATCTTTATTCCTCATCAACAACTCCTTGATTTGCCCTTTGAATTGTAGTTCAAAGTTTAGGGAGTACATGTCTTCAAAATCCCTTTCAAGTTCAAGGACCAATAGATCTTGGAGATCATATGCATCCAGATGATATGCATCCAGACCATATGCACTCAACATATTAAGCTCGTGAACACTACTATCTGATCTAAACAGAGTCAATTCGTGGGTTTCTGAGAATGACTTCCACTTTACAATTTTTGGATCAGTTGGCTTTCTGGGTTGAAGTTTTATTGATGATGAGTTTGGTGATTATGGCCTGCTGACAAGCTTTTCAACTGTTTCTCTTAATTTGGCAGCTAGTTTGTTAGCAACAGTATCTGTGTGAAAACCAAGTTGGCATCTAATTACCTCTTTTCTGATTCTTTCAAACTTCTGCTCATCATCCTCATCAGTCTGCTTTTGCCTTTTTACTTGTCTTAGGGCAATTATTGATAAAGTAGATACTGAGGGTAGCTTTTTGGAAGTTTGGGTCTGTTGAGAGATGGCAGCTGTTGGAGGATATGTTGCCTTTTGACGAACTAAAGGATCTTTGGCTCTGAGTTTTTCCTTGCTTTTGTATGTTTCAACTATCAACGCACTTTGATTTAAAAATAAATCCATTTGTACTTATTTTTAGTAAATTTCTTTAACTATATAATTAAGAATTAGTGTCTTAGAAAGTATTAGGCTAAAGGGTGTGGGGGGGCATGGTTTGGCTATCAATCGCCATGTAGGACCATTAATGAATTGCTACACCACTCCCTTATCTCATCCACCATGGCTATCATGGATTAAACCATGGCAACCATGGGCCTCCTTTCTTTTTTCAATATTTCGTTTTCCTTTTTCACAAAAATAAATTAAAATAAGAGAATAGTGGTTTTGGTCATAAACACACCCTTAGGATAGTGGTTTTGAATGATAAATTAAAAGTTAGTGACATAACGCTGATGTGGAGGGTCATGGAGACCATAAGGGTCATGACAACATCCTATAGCCTTAGAAGCGATCTGGTTGGACATGTGGTGAATTGAAAATCAGGTCAACTTCTTAAGTGGCTGTATATCTATTGTTGAACTTCTTAAGATAAACTTCTCTTTTAATCTGGTTGGACATATGGTTCCTCAAAACAAACTTTTATGTACACATTTTATATAACATTTATTTCATTTTTATAAACTTTATTTTATTTTATAAAACCCTTCAAAGTATTTACCAGTTTTTCAAAACTTCGTTTTATATATATATCCTATATGAGGATATTATAGAAATTGTAGCAGTTTTTAGTTATTCTTAACATATTTTAATTAATTTCAATGATCTTCCATATTGTGGTTGACTTTTAATTCTGATCTTGTATAATTGTTCTTGTTAATCTTGTATTTTTTTTATTTGTTGTTGTATTTTGACTTGTATGAAATTTCAGGATCACTGATGCTATGACAATATTTTGGTGTGAAGATTTAGTATCAATTAATCAATACACATTTATGCATGTTCATTTATACAGTTTCGACTTTTAGTGTGTGCATGCATATACTAGAAATGTATAGAACATATATTAAACTGTTAGAGATAGGCATTAGGAAGATTATATGGATATGATTAAGCTAGAAAGATATCATGATGATGATGTTAAGATGATATGATTTTTTGGATTAATGACTCAAAGTGGTCTAGTTGGTGCCACCTTTATACACGCTTTTGGTCAAACCAAATAATTTTTTACTTCTTTCTTAATTCCCATTATGTAGAAATTGACTAATATTATTAATTATTATATAATTATCAAGTTTTTCAAAAATTCTGGTGTGTAACTGTTATTGTTGTATTAAATGTTGTAGAGGATTAGAGTTAGAATGGAGGGGTATATAATACTTAGGCTGAATGGGGTGGGTGCGGGGAAGACATCGGTGAACGGGTTTACCACGTGGCAACACCGTCGCCGACCTTCCCCACCCCGGTGATTGAATAAAGAATCGGTGTATAATCACCGCAAAGGGGAAGTATAGAGAGACATGGATAATGATGGGGCCCACTCTATGACCTTTAGTTTTCCTTGTGTAACCTTCTCTTGTACAAAAAAATGAAAATCAACTTAAATGCGTTCTTGCATGGAAGATAGGATTTTTGGAGAGATGTAACATCAAGATTATCACACTAGAGAGTTGGAACAGAGGTTGTGTCGGCTAGGGTACTCTTGTATTCTAACTCTATAGAGGACTGATTAATCGTTATCTGTGTAACATGCAATTCAGTAGATGAAATTAGAACCCATGTATATGGTGAATCTTTCGTGGATCAACGGTCATCTTGGCAGCCAGCCCAGTCAGCATCCGACAAGGCATGCAATGAGGAACCCGTGGTTTTGGATTAGGTTGGAGATTGGGAGGACGTTGACAAGGAGTTGGAGGAGGAAGAGGAGGTGTTGTAGATGAAGAATTATTGGACGAGGTAGTTGGAGGAGAAGATGGAGGAGTAAGAGTTGATGTGGATATTAGAGTAGTGGTTGGTTCAGTTAGCGGTTTTAGATTGTTAAGTTGAGTGTCAAGAGGAACTATAGAGTCGGAAAATATGTGTAGGCTTGGAATTTGGAGATGAAGAAGGAATTAAAGAGGACGTATGTTGGAATTCAAAATTATGTTAAAAAAAAGAACATGCCAAGCAATGTAAATGTGATCATTTGTATGACCATAACATCAATACCCATGTTGTTTTGGACTATGGCCAAGGAAGACACTGGATGTGAACTGAAAACCTACTTTTTTGAAGATTATAGGGTTAAAGATAAGGAAAACATTAACAACTAAATACTCTAAGGAATGAATAGTCATGATGACGATGGAAGAGATGTTCAAATGGAGATAGGTTGAAGGATGTTCTCGATGGCATTCGGTTGATAAGATAGATGGTTGTGTCAAAAGAAAGGCTCCAAAATCATTTGGGAACAACGTGTCGATAATGGCGCTCAACGAAGCCATTTTGTTCACTTGCGTATGGACATGATAATTGATGGATTATACCAAGAGACTGAAAGAAACTTCCCAAGGGTTTGAATTCACCCCCAGTCGGTCGGTTTGGACTTATTTGATATTTGTGTTAAATTGACTTTCAACCACGTGAACAAAGTTTGTAAATGTGTTGTAAACATCAGATTTGTTAGTTAAAGGGAAAAATCCATATGTAATGAGAGAAACGATCAACACAAAGCATAAAGTATAGGTAATCATCAAAAGATAATATGAGCACAAACCCCCAAACATTACAATATAAAATATTAAAAGAATGTTCATTGCGAAAATTAGAAACAGGTAAATGCATTTTTTGTTAACTTGCCCAAAGGACAAGCAGTCATGAAATGGAACTAGATGTATTAATTATAACTAAAGAACTACTAGAAAGCATAAAAATAAAAAGAATCTCGTGGGTTATGAAGCCTTTGGTGCCAGACGTCAAAAGGTGTGTGAGTGGCAAAGAATGCGTGCTTATTGATATATTAGAGAAGAGGAACAAGAGTTGTTTATAGACCATTTTCACCGGGGCACATGAAGAGGGTAGTGCGTGTAGATTCATCTATCACAATGGAAAGGGAAGAATGAAATCTAAAGAAAACATTGTTGTCTAAACAAAACTTTTGGACAAAGAGAAGTTGCTTTTTAATTTCGGGAACATGAAGGATATAAGACACGTTAAATGATTTGTTTGAGGAATGAATTTTTGATGAACCAATATGAAGGATAGGAAGATCGTTACCATTAACAACATGAAGGACATCATTACAATGATATGGCATAAAATGGTAGGCTAGCCAAATTCGATGTGACGCAATTGGCGGCTCCGTTATCTGGATGCCACATGTTGTATCCAGAGAAGCTTGCTTGGGACTGCACATCGGAGTAGTTAGCATTTTGACGGCTATGGAAAATAGATGGAGAAGGAAGGTGTCCAATTCAAAATCTGTTACAGGAACCATAGATAGTGTTCTGTGCAGATGCCTAACAAAATTGGCTGCGACAACAACCGCGACTTCTATATATTGTTGAAGTTATTAGTGTTGGTGTTGTTGTTACCACGGTAAGACCTTCTTCCACCTCTAGTATAGCAACCCCTATTGTTGGGGGTTTGAGAATTGTAAAAGGCTTGAGTCGGTGGAACTTAAGCATTGACATTTGGCATGAGTTGATAGCCAAATTGAGAAGCCATTTATTGGAGATTCAAAAGCTATTGTGGAGAATGGGCAGGAGTGGTTGAGGCAATAAAGGCGGCTACATCAGTAAATTATCGGGGCTTTGTAATCATGTAGTCGTGTTGGGGGCTTTGTAATCATGTAGTCGTGTTCTGTGAGGATACCAAAAAGCTCAGTGAATGCCTAGGGAATCGAGCAAGTGAGAAAAGTGGTTTTTAGGCTGTTTTATTCTTCACGTAAGCTAGATATAACACTAAGAACCAAATCTTTGTCTTTTAGTGGTTCACTAATGTTGATAAGTGTAGATGAATATTCTTTGGCATGACAAAGATAAGCAAGTGGTGTTTCATCCCCTATCTTGAGCTTAAGGAGTTGTGATTTAAGTATGTATTCCCTGGATACAGTGTGTGAAGCATAACCTTGAGCAAGGGAGTCCCATAGTTCTTGAGCAGTGATGCCTTGGATATGAGAGAAGGATGCTTCAAAACAATAGAGATGATCATGTGAACATGAGCATCATTTGCAATCCAGGATTGATAGTTGGGGTTGGCTGTAATAGTAGTGGTAGAGTCTGAAGCTATTGCAATGCTAGGACTTAGATAAGCAATAAAACCTTAGATATAACCGAATAAGTTGTTTGTGATTAAAAAAGGTTTAATCATCGTTTTCTAGTACCCATAGTTTGTTGGAGGGAGGGTAAAGGAAACTTTGTGTGAGGCTTTCTATTGTGGAGTTATCAAGGAAATTGTGGCCATTTGTGAAGTTTCACCAGTCGTAAGACCCGTTCCAATTTAACATAAATATATCATTAAAATACGCATTTTATATAAAAAATGCGACTTAACAAAATTTTTTCATTCAAACATTCATACATCATCAAAACATTCAAAAACTAAGTTATAAGTGTTTACACATTTCACTTTTATTAAACCAAACAAGATCAATTGCGGAAGCTTCATTTAGACGTGTATTCGGTTCGTGTTCTTCGCTTGATCTTCATCCGGAGGCCCATAACATTCACCGAAGATCAAAACCAACATAAAAGTTAGTTTTGATAGTTTAATAAGAAGTTACATCAAGATCCAAGAGTGAAACAAACAAAATAAAAAAAAATTGCCAGGGCCTCTCGCGTGCCGCGAGAGGCTGGGCCACTTTTGTCGCCGCGACGGTGAGACCAGTCCATGGTCGCGTAGCGCGACAACCTGATTTCAATAGAAGTTTTCCTTCTTTGAGCTGCATATTTGCCCAGCTATGTTTTTAAACAATGTTCTAACCTAAAAGATGCATATCTTTCGTTCTACTTATCCGATTTATGTGATTCTTGTTTCTATGTGTCCGTAATACAACTACGGATCCGTTTATCACCTCGGTTCGCATCAAGAGCTGATTTATAAGCAAACGGCCTATAAATCCTTTATACCATTATTTGACCCGTTTCATTTAGCATCATACAACATGTTTATTAACGTTGATTATTTCTTGTCATTTTTACCCATTCCCGGTCTTGTCAAACTTTAGCGTTTTCGCTCCCATTACATGGTTTGCGCACGTATTTACATCATGCTTGTTATCCACAATTCAAGCATGCATATCTTAACAATATTCAACGAAATCAAGTTTTTCTATGACTTGACCCAAACCCAAGGGCTCATTAAATCAAGTTTTGGCATGTTCGTTTCTCGTGTTAGCACTCATTCTACCGAATTATTGCATGACATTCGAGTCACTTCAAAACACTATCGTTTTAAACATCTAATTGACCCGTTTGGTTGTCGAGTGAAATCCTTCACTTCAATGACATACCAAACATGTTTTAACTATCTATTTTGACCCGTTTGGATGTGGAGTGAGTTTCATCACTTCAATGACATACCAAACTCATTCATTTTGCTATAATAGCATTAACATAATTTCAACTAGCTTATCTATACAACGTAACGAAACAACAAGTTGCATACCTTTCAAAGCTAATCCTTCAAGCGTGTGTCCGCTCCGACTTGTCCGCTTGAAGATTCAACCACCTTGCCAATAAAGTTCAACCAACAACGTGTTTAGAACTCATATCAATTCATATTACACGTAATTCACCATATTATTCAATTACGCGTTTCTTTTGAAATTTCAACATTTTAACATCTGTTTAGGCTTTTCAACAAACACCTTGCGGGCATGATTTTCATACATTCATCTATCTAGTTCATAATTAAATTTTAACCAAGTTCATTCATAAAAATCAAGCCCTTATGCCTAGTATTCATAAGCAATGTCAAGGCTTACATCATAACATCAGTTTTATACCATTTCAACATTGAAATTCATGTGTTCATCACCTAGTTATAATACCCACTTAACACATGTATAGGTGATTATCAATTTCATAATTTTCATCACTAATTCCTCAAACTTTCGACTAGGCTTTGCTCCTAGACATGGATTCATCATAATTTCACTCATACATTAAACATTCAAGCAATAAGTTCGATTATCAGAATTCGCCAAGAATTTAAAACATCACCAAAAGATGAAATTTGACATACCTTGTGATCCTCTCACTTGTGTGATCACTAGTTTCAGCTTGGTTTTTGATTTAGACTTGATTTCCCTCTTGGTTGTATTTAGTGATTTAGGGTTTAATGAAGAACTCCCCTCTTTGGCTCTGTGTTGGCGTCGACCAGAACACACACAATGCGTGTATGTTTTGGTTTTTGTTTTAATTTAATTAAACTTGTTTAATAAATGCCCCTTTTAGTCCCTATAATTTCAAGGTTTTTATAAAGGGTTTCATAATTAAGTTACCTTATTATTTCAAGAACTCATAACTAACTAGGTTAATTATTCCTAGTTATTTTATCTTTGGCTATAACCGACTTTTAATTTTATATATGAAATCTATATTTTTTGGGTGTTACAACAGTGATCTAGGACTGTCGCCTAAGAAATGCGCACGTATATCAACAGTAATCAAGACTGTGATCTGAGTTCGCTGAGCTAGTATCGATAAGTTTGAACTTGCATTTCAGAAGTGTTGCTAGGCAATGTCGCCTAAGTCAAGTGTCGTCGTAAGTGTCACCAGGAAGTGTCGCTAGCAATGTCGCTGCGAGTTGAACTTGCGATCAAAAGAGAAAGTACTTGGGATGTCACCTGAAGTTTTCACCAAATCTTCATGTGAGTGTCACCAGGTCTTCATGTGAGTGTTACTAAGTTTTTATAAATTAAATGTCACCGGCGGCGGTAGGCTGCATCGGTGGTTAGCTCTGATACCAACCTAAAACACCATTACGTATGTGTAATATGATTGTTGTATTGAATGTTATAGAGGTTGATTAGGGTTACAAGAGAGGGCTATATATTATGCCCATATTTAGAAAATACTACCTTTAACTAACCATAATTACATTGTGTCTAATAGTGAATGTAACTGATGTACACATGTTTCTCACAACATTTTGATACCCATTTTATGATTGTTTTCTTGAAAATATTAGTAAATTAGTTCTAGATTTGTTAAACTTTGATTTTCAAGGCAATCGGGTTGCAATATGACAAAAGAAGCGAAAAATGAAGAAAAATCAAGAGAAAAGTCAAGTTGCTGCTCAAGACACGGGTCATGCCTACATGACACGCCCCGTGCATGATCCTCAAGTCATGAAAAAGTGTTGATCTCCTCAAGACAAGACAAAATGGTGGTCCCCTTAGCCAACTAAAAGTCAACGGTACAGCAAGAAAAGCCTAAAACTTCGACTTCCATTGCAATGCCACAAAGCCCCTTTTCTTCACAAAAAAATCACTAAGAGATGGACGTTGACGTTGGCAGGCGGCGATGGTGATGATGGAGTTGACTGAGATATTACCAGAGATGTAGAGGTGGAGTTGACCGGGGATATTAACGATATTGGTTTCAAGTGGGTTGTAGGTTCAAGTGGGGGTGCGACGGTCGATGCATTGAGCATATTGGTGGTACTGGTGGTCACCGAAGATGCCGGTGGTGACAAGGCAATCGGATTTCAAGAGAGGGTAGGCTAATTGTTGTTTATTTTCAGTAAATTAAATACAAGCCCCTCAACTTAAATATATTGGTATTTTATATAAATCGTCCTTTAATTAATTCAAAGAATTACATAATTGGTCCCTTGAAGTTATAAAGGGTGTTTTGGTCATTTCATAGAAATCTAACGAACAAACTAACATTAGATAGTCTTAGTACCCCAGTTTGTTATAAAATGAAATGTTTGAACCTCAAAGTGTTATTTTAAACTATTAGTACCTGACTTTGTTACTTTCTATAAACCACATAGACTATTAGTATAATTAACTTAAAATTAGCAAAGTAATTGCCATATATATATATATATATATATATATATGGGAGAGTTCATTGGAGAAATAGGGAACACTTTTAAAAATTCAACTTAACAAGTTAGAAATCAAGTATTTCTAAAAAAATTTCGGCGCTTTACCTTATATATACATGTAGAAATATTTTTAATAAAAAAATAAAAACTAACAAATATAAAAAATGTTTAAAAAATATATCTTATAAAATTAACTTAACATGTTAAAAATCAAATTTTTTCAGCATTTTTCCTTATAAAAATGGGTAGAAACTATTCCAATAAAAAATCATTTTTATAAAAAAAATTAAGCCTTTTTTTAACTGTTTTTTTATATTTTTAGTTTTTTATTTTTTTTATTTAAAATGCTTCTAAAAGTATATATAAAGAAAAGCGTCGAAAAAATTAAAAAAAAATTGATTTTTAACATGTTAAGTTAAATTGTTAAGAGAACACCCCGGTTCTCCACTTTTTTAGTGTTCCCCGATGAACCTCACACTATATATATTACGTACATTACGGCTTAACGTACATCACGTACGCGACCAAATTACGCACGTTCATTTGAAAATCACGCACGTTATAAACTTAAAAAACCAACATGCGTGATTATTTCATATAACATGAGTGATTATATCAAAATTTCATTTAGCCTGGGTTTGATCAATTTCATCGAATTGGGTTCAAATTTCTTTTCGTTTCACTTCAAATTGGCTATTGTTCGGTCAATTTCATCGAATTGGGTTCAAATTCATCATTGATTTTGAAAAACTTTTATCAAAATATCGACCATCGAAATCAAACCGTAGAACAGAGGATGAAGAAAACATTACCAATCTTTGATTCAGACCGTATAACAGAGGATGAAGAAACATGACCAAGCTTTGATTCAGACCATAGAACAGAGGATGCATGAACATGACCAAGCTTTGATTCAATTAGAGTCGAGATGGTAGTAACAATGGTTTCAATATATATATATATATATATAGAGAGAGAGAGAGAGGCCAGTTAACGTGCATTACCGCTTAACGTACGACCGGAACGTCACGAAATTACGCACGTTCAATGGAAAATCACGCACGTTTTAAATCTCAGAAAAACTAATTACGCATGTTGGTAATATGAAATCACACACGTTAGTCGGCATTCCCTACTCCCAGATCAAAAAACGCAACCGCTTTTCTACGATCTGAAACCACTGTTACTGCCTTCTGACTCCAATCGAATCAAAGTTTGGTCATGTTCCTGGATCCTCTGTTCTACGGTCTGAAGCAAAAGCTTTTTCGTGTTCATCCTCTGTTCTACTGTTTTTTATTTCATGTCGACGTTTTTGTAGAAACTTTTTTAAATTAATGATGAATTTGACCACATTTCGATGAAATTGACCGAACAATGGCCAATTTGAACTGAAACGAAAAGAAACTTGAACCGAATTGGAACCCAGATTGAGTCGTGAATTTCCTGGAAACTTTGTGTAAAATCACGCATGTTATAGTGTAAAATTACGCACGTTGTCGTACGTGATGTACGTTAAGCCGTAATGTACAGAAAGTGTAAAATACATTACGGCTTAACGTACATCACGTACGCGACCAAATTACGCAAGTTATGTTGAAAATTACGCACGCTATAAAGTCAACAAAACCTAATCACGCATGTTGAAACAAATAATCACGCACATTATCACGCATGACCTACCTCCTAGTTCAAAAATCGCATCCCCTGTTCTACGATCTGAAACCACTGTTACTGCCATCTCGACTCTAATTGAATCAAAGCTTGGTCATGTTCATGCATCCTCTGTTCTACGGTCAGAATCAAAGCTTGGTCATGTTTCTTCATCCTTTGTTATACGATCTGAATCAAAGATTGGTCATGTTTTCTTCATCCTCTGTTCTACGGTTTAATTTCGATGGTCGATATTTTGATAAAAGTTTTTCAAAATCAATGATGAATTTGAACCCAATTCGAAGAAATTGACCGAACAATAGCCAATTTGAAGTGAAACGAAAAGAAATTTGAACCCAATTCGATGAAATTGATCAAACCCAGGCTAAATGAAATTTTGATATAATCACACATGTTATATGAAATAATCACGCATGTTGGTTTTTTAAGTTTTTAACGTGCGTGATTTTCAAATGAACGTGTGTAATTTGGTCGTGTAGGTGATGTACGTTAAGCCGTAATGTACGTTAACCGGCCTATATATATATATATATATATATATATAGGGTGGGGTTCATGCGAGAACCACCTTTATTGCGAGAACCGCGAGAACCAATGTGAACGGATGTCAATTTTGTAAATAATAAAAAAAATTCTAAACTCGCGCTCCCCCGTTACGGACGTCAGCGGTTTAATTAAAATATGATCTATAGTACAATTTCAAGTCCAACAACTATCATAACCAACACAACTCTCCCAATTCAGTCGATTTTTCCCCAAAAAATCTCATAAAACCAGCCCGATACTCAATCGCCGATACTCAATACTCAATCGCCGATACTCACTGACGCTCCCAATTCCAGCAGTTTATCAGCAATTTCGCCATACGATCATCGTCGATATTCAATCGCCGTCCGCACATTAATCGCCGGCTCGAAATTAGGGCAAAAAACGGTCATACTCGGCATATTCGGCGAGGTTTATATATTACGAAGAGCTTACGTCGTTGCATTGATTTACGAACTTGAAAGTTCATACAGCCGATGTAAGTTCATACTATGTAAGCTCATACAAAGTTCTTTGTGCTTGATCATGTATGTGCTTGTTCATGTAGATTACAGCCGATTATGTGCTTGTTCATATAGATTACAGCCGATGTTGGTCAATACGATTTTGTGTTTGTGATTGATTTGGAATGCACATGTGCATACGATTATGTGTTTATGTTTGATTTGGAATGCACATGTGCATAATAATGTAAATACGATTACATGTTTGAGTTTGTGTTTGTTTTGGAATGCACATGTGCATAATATTGGTATGTAAATACGATTATGTGTCTGTGTTTGTTTTAGAATGCACATGTGCATAATATTGTTGCGATTATGTGTTTGTGTTTGTTTTGGAATGCACATGTGCATAATATTGTTGTATGCATGCACATGTGCATAGTTATATTACATCCGCTCTTTAATGTCTGTATGCACATGTGCATAGTTATATTACATCTGCTCTTTACTGTCTGTATGCACATGAGCATAGTTATATTACATCCGCTCTTTACTGTCTGTCCGAGGTACATAGTTATATTACATCCGCTCTTTACTGTCTGTATGCACATGTGCATAGTTATATTACATCAGTTGTTTACTGTCTGTCCGAGGTACTGGCTACTGGGTTTACTGTTTGTGCTTTTGGGACCCGTATTTACTTCCCGAGTTGTTGATCTCCGGGTTAGTCAGCTGCATACATGTAGGGTCTATCGTTGATGCTGGTAGTTTGCTGCATGTTGTGAGTATTATGTTAATGGTGCACTGGATAACAGACCTACTGTTTGTACGGCTGCAAAGTGTGAGCCTAAAGCATAGTGCTGAATTTATGATGCTGTTGGGTCTTAATACAGCCTTAAAATGCTTGTGTATGGCTGCTAACAGCTGGCCGCATCAGTTCTTCATTTGGTCATGCGGTAAAAGTTCCAGGGGTATTTTGGTCGAAAAGACTGAAGGTTTTAATGTTTGTTCGTGTAGATTACAGCCAATGTTGTGCATATGTGTTTGTTTGTTCGTGTAGATTACAGTCGATGGTGTGCATATGTGTTTGTGTTTGATTTGGAATGCACATGTGCATAATGTGATAACTTATGGTTGTACTTATGGTTTTGGTTCATATTTATGCTTGATTGGTATGCACATGTGCATAACATGTTGGAATGCACATGTGCATAATGTGATAACTTATGGTTTTACTTATGGTGTTGGTTCATATTTATGCTTGATTGGTATGCACATGTGCATAACATGATAAATTATGTTTATAATTTGTAATCGAATTTTTTTTTTGGGTCAATGTGTTAACATATGTATATATTGATAAATTATTTCATAGTTGTATGTATGCACCTGTGCATTGTTATAGTTGCATAGTTATAGTTATGTGCGTGTGTTAATATACATTCTCATTGTATGCAGTAAAATGGAAAAAAAAACAAAGAAAGTTACGTTTCTCCTGAAGCCGAGAGATGAAGGGTCGAAAAGAATGCCAGATGCGACAAAAGACGAGCATGCGGTTGTTAAGCAAAAAGGTTAGAAAGTGTTGAGAACTTACTGTTAATATTAGTATTGTTAATGACGCAATATGCATTTATGCACATGTGCATTATCAGTTTTTTTTTCAAATGTTATAACTCGCGCAAACGCATTAATTTTTTGAATTCAGGTATTTTAAAGGTGGAAAATAACGCACAAAAGGAAAAAAGCATACAGAAACGAAATGATGCAACTAGATGTGTGGATGTAGAAAGAAGGACTAGCAAACGAAAACACGAAGAAACAACCAAAGGTTTGGATGTAACATGTAAGACAAAGAACAAAAGGATTGTAAGATCTCGAAGACAAGTGAGACACCAAAGTTGATAACAATGATAGTGATGGTACGTGTTATTGAAAATAATTAATAAAAATTTGAAATGCACATGTACATTTTTTTTGTACATACATTATATAACATGTGCATGTTATTATGTTGATAAACAGGTTCAAATAAAGAAGTTGTGTCACCGAAAGTTAAGAAGAAGGGGAGTAAAAAGGTTATGAGGGTATATAACTGGCAATCGATACGAACACGCATATCACCACATCAACTTTTGGTGGGGTTAAACACATTCTCTAAACAACAGTTGGTCGCAATAAAAAATCTGGGGTTTGGAAGTATTATGAAGCTTAAAACTGACAGCTTGCCAGCGAAGATGTCACATTTTGTGGTAGACAATTTTAGCGGGAAAGATATGGCAATCAAGTTGACTGTTGGAAACATTGAAGTTAACGAAACTGTTATTAGCGAGTTGTTGGGATTGAGAAACAGCGGGGCTGTTATAGAGTATAAAAAGAAGGAGAAAAAGAAGGATAAAGAGAATGAGGAGCAGAAAGAACATAAGGATGAACAAAAGGGAAAAAATAATGATAAAAACAGTGGGTCTGATATAGAATCTGATGTGAAAGAAGACGAAGACGAAGAAGAAGAAGAAGAAGAAGAAGAAGATGAGGAAGATGGGATATTGGCTGAGTGGAAGAGTTTATACAAAGGGCATACAATAACACCGAGAAGAATTGTCGATAGATTAAGAGATAACCCAACGGATGATGGCATAATGTTTAAATATGATTTTTTGACATTGTTCATGAATACGATGGTGGAAATAAACAAAGATGGTAGATGCAAAACTGATTTTCTGGAATGCTTAGGCGAAGATGTGGCGGTTGAAGATGTGAACTGGTGCAAGTATATTTGTGATAGCATGAAGATGAGCAAAGATGGATGGCAACGGGATAGCACGTCAAAATATTTTAATGGTGCTCTTACAATATTGGTGGTAAGTTAAGTGTTATGTTTGAAATAAGATATATAATTAATTGGTATTTTTGTATAAATTATTTTGTTTTTAGTTTGTATATATATATAGTTTTCACATATGGTAATAATGCACATGTGCGGATGTTATATGTGGATAGAACATTGTGTGGGGACATTAATATGGTTCGAACATCGAGTCCATTATCATTCTGGACTAAAGAAATGTTGAGCAGAAGGCAAACATGGGAAATAAAGAATGGCGGTTTTGGAAAAGGGGCGTTACGTGAAGGATATGTCGACACTCAAGTTGACGTGGAGCATGAAACGAAAGAGGATAGAATGAAGAAAATGGAGCAAATGGTAGATAGAATGAAGGAGAAAAGAAAAATGTGACGTTTGAGGTACGTATAATGTTTTAACATGATTTTTTTCTTTGTTTTTATGGAATTAGAACTGTGATACAGCTTTCATTGATTATATTGTTTAAAATAATAATTTGTATTTTGTAGTTTGTATGTGGTTGATATAGATATGTGTTAGGTTGAGATACATGTGGTGGGGTTAGTGGTTAGGATATGATGTATATGATACATGTTGTGGAAGCTGATGCACATGTGCATAATGTTGTGTTGATATGAACATATAACTTATGCAGATGTGATGTATATTATACATGTGTATAATAATAATTTTAAAATGATTTGTGCAAACTGATGCACATGTGCATAATGTTGTGTTTATATGAACATATAATTCATGTTATACAAGCTTATGCACATGTGCATTATGTTGTTTTGATATGAACATATAATTCATGCACATGTGCATAATGCTGTTTTATAATGTGATAACGCTGATGCATATATGCATAATGTTGGGTTTATATTATTAACTTTGTTTTGTTAATGTGTTATTAATTAGGAGCATGTACTTATGGTTGAAAGTTTAATGGCTGAGACATTAAGCAAAAAAGAGTTGTTAAATAAAGAGTTGGATGATATTTGGTACAAATATCCAAAGAATGAGAAGGTTGAAGAGTTGGTGAGAGAGTATGATAGAACATTTAGAGGTGAAAACAAAATGTCGGTTTTGCTAAGTACAAAGGAGAAGGTTGATAGCAAAGAAAATGAAGTGATGGAGTGTGAAAAGGATAAAAAGGTTAATGTTAAAATCAAAGGTGGGATGAAGGTGTTTACAAGGTCAAGAAAAAGAAGTTTAAAAGATGAAGGTGATGTGTTGGACGGTGTATCAAAAAAGACGAATGTGATGCAACGAAGGTGGATGGAGTGACAAAAAACGACGGGGATATAAAGTTAGACAAAGTTGTCGGTGAGACCATTAAGTGGGCAGAAACGGAAAAGAGTGTTGTGAAAAGGCAAACACGTAGGAGGAAAGAAGTAGATAACACCGTACCGAGTTTTGAGTTGTTGTCACAAAGCTCACAAAGTTCACCAGAAGCAGACATTGGAACAAAAGTGCATGCGAGTTTTAAAGATACAAACGTAAACGTGCATGTGAGTGGTAGAGATACAAATGTGGTTGACATGAAGGAGCCATTAAATGATGATGAAAAAACGTTATGGCAGTATTTGCTGACAACCATCGACAACAAACGAAGGTATGGACGTGTATTATAATGTTATGTTATTATTTGTTGTGACATAATAATTTAGAATTACAATCTGATGTACAAATTAATATTGTAGGGCGGAGAGCAAAAAATGTAATGTGGGCGATCAAGAAATAGATGTTGAAAAGGAGAGGAAAGAGGTCAGCCTGACATTCAAGTAAGATTAAATATGCATTAATTTTTATTTATGAATTGTTACATATTGTAGTATAGGAAACAATTTGTTTAGTAATGACATAAACCTTTGACATATAAAGCATTTAATCAGTAAATTCGGAATAAATAGGTGGGTTGTTTATACTGTTCGCATGTTATAAGGGTCTGGTTGGTTGCGATTGATTAGGTTAGCGGCTGTTGTGATTTGAAGGGTAGTTAAAAATTTAGTGTAGGTATATGGGCTGATGAATTTTGGCATAAAAATATGGTGTATAGTATATGTAATGTATTTTATGCACATGTGCATACAGAACATAACTGATGTAATTTATTGTAACGATTACAGCTCAACTATTTTTGAAACCTCACATGGAATGACAACACGCGCATTTTTTATAAACACATTGGAGGATGGGCAATGGATCTCACAAAACGTGATAGATTGTTGGGCGGCTATTTTGAATTGCGAAGAGAAAACAAAACAATACATCAGGGAAAAGTCGATTATGGTGTTATACGACAACTATCGTAAGTGTGTTATAACTAATGTTTAACAATCATATTTATGATATTTATAATTGTGTGTGACATGTATTTATGTAATGTGCAGCCGGATTATATGTTGAGCACGAAACAGACGGAAAAAAAGGCATTTACAATATTAACTTCACACTTGAAGGAGGTTGTTGAGTGTAACAATAAAATGTTGGAGTTAAAAGAGTTTAACATCATAATAATACCAATGATCGAAAGAAAGCATTTATATATAATATGCTTTGATTTAGAGAACGCAAAGGTCGAAGTTATTGATAATATAGCGAGTAACTGCGGGTTTTATAGAATGTCAGCAGGAACAAAATTTAAAGAAAATGGAACGCCATATAAAGTGGTAAGTCTAGATTTTTTATATTAAATGTTATATTTGAAAATAAGGATATATGAATATGACATGTAATAACATTAAATATTATTATTTTTTGTAGAAAAATTACATGGTTGGCTATTTGAAGAATGTTAAACATCCAAGCGCGGCACGCATGGCAGCCGCACCGTTGACGAAGAAAAAACTGGAATGGGCGACGAGCGATAATTTCAACGACTGTGGCGTGTTTGCTATGAGGCACATGGAGATGTACAAAGGGAGTGATGTCGAGTTTGAATGCGGTTTTAGTACGCAAAAAAAATATTCAAGACATGCAATTGCAAAACCTGAGGATGAAGATTGCAACAAAACTGTTACTATCAGAGGCGAACGTGTACAAGACAACGGTTATGTACCTCGCAAGAAAAGCAACACAAAATTTGGAAGATGAAAGAATGCGGAAATTGTTGGAAAAAGAGGGAGCAAAACAAGAAAAATGCTGGAACACTCTTAGCAAATGGAAGAATGGGGATAAAGTTTGAGGGTAGTAGTTCATGACACATAGGTAGTATTTATAGTTAATTAGTGATATTTGAACATTAAATTGGTACTTTAGTTTGTTTTGTTTGGTTAGGCATGTTAGATGGTTGTGTTGGGAAGGTAACAAGTTGGTACAGTTATGATGCATGTTACAGTTTGGTTAGTTGTGGTTGGAATTAGATAATCAAGTTACTAATATTTGTTGGTTGATATATTGAGAAGTTGTAATTTTAGCAAATTGGTAATGTGTATTGTATAAATTGTTATGTTGGATGGGTGATATGGTGATCAATGTTTGGATGTATAGTTCATATAGTTTGTTGTTTATGCACACGTGAATTAATATGGTGAATTAATTCGTATTGTTTGTTGTTTATGCGCATGTGCAATAATATGGTTAAATGACCATATGCACATTTGCATAAAGTGATATAAATGCACGTTTATATGTTTGTTAAAATATGGCATGTTACGTTGATTAATAAGTTAAATGACTCGTATGCACATGTGCATACAGTGTTATTAGTTATAAATTTATATGTTTGTTAGTTTAATGCCCGTATGCACATGTGCATACAGTATGTGCATAAAGTGATAAAACACACAAATTAAAGGTTAAGTTTGTATAATGTATTACAATTGGGTATAGCTAACAAATGGTTTTAAATGCATACTAGTAACATGTATAATGTTAAACAATATTATATTGATAAACAGGTGGTTTAAAAAAACGTAAAATACAACTTGTAAATACATATGCATATGTGCATATGACAAGTTAATCATCAATATCAACACTGTAAGTTAAATGGGTACTAATAAAAAATAAACAAAACAAACTTGTAAATACATATGCACATGTGCATATGACGATTTAATCATCAATATCAATATTGTAAGTTAAATGGGTACTAATAAAAAATAAACAAAACAAACTTGTAAATACATATGCACATGTGCATATGACAAGTTAATCATCAATATCAATACTGTAAGTTAAATGGGTACTAATAAAAAATAAACAAAACAAACTTGTAAATACATATGCACATGTGCATATGACAAGTTAATCATCAATATCAATATTGTAAGTTAAATGGGTACTAATAAAAGATAAACAAAACAAACAATGGTAGTCATAATTAGATAAGTTCGGTAATCATAAGTTGTAATATATAATACATCAATCAAGAATCACGAGCTATGTTGGATGGTTTGCGACGTCTGGTTGAACGCCTAAGGCTTTGATCAGGCTCAAAAGACTGTTCAGATTCACGCCTAACATTTGTTCGCTCAGGTACGAGAGGTTTTTGCATGGAGGCGGGGTATTCAGATGCATCGTAATCAGAAGAATTATACTCATCGATGTCATAATTGGTGTCATCGTCGGGGTCATCGAGATCAACATCAGTATCATCAGAATCGGAATCGGACGGGTCGGGTAGTCCTATCACACCCCAACCAATGGCGGAATCATCGGGGCGCGACACTAGGCGAATCAGATTGCTCAAGAGAATCCATAACAACTATATTGCGATAATATTTAATACATTCGTTATCCCATACTAACAAATAATACAATCACATAAGTTATCACAGATTTCTTGTCCTCTAGAACAATACAAATCCGACAACCTAGATTTTAGTTGAGTTTCTAGACTTCCTAGCTTGATTTGAAATAGCCTGCGATCTAACCTACAACAGACGTTAAAATATCTGTCAATACAAAAGTATTGGCGAGTATACAGGTTTGATATGTATAGCGTAATAGATAAAAAGTGTTGCGAATTTCCACATGCATAAACGTAACACACGACATATATACTCACAAGACTGATACTACCAACTAAGTCCTCGATGCTCGAATATGCGATGGCAAACTAGACCCCGTCGGACGTAATAGTACTACACTAGTTGTGGTGGGATGTCGGGAGTATAAGCCCTAGCACATATGCAACTAGCATCACGTATATCTATGCATAACAGTTATTCGCAAGTGATGATTCGATTGATAGAATAACTTGTTTGATAATTTCGAGTTGTTAGAAACGTATGTTACACCCAAAATGTGATTAAAAAGGGTTCAAGTATACTCACAGTGCGCGTTTAGCCATAATACAACTTGATTGGATCGGTTGCGAGTTCGTCTGCGTTGAACATTGAGTGGTATTGTAAACGATGCACGATCAAGCGGGAATAGCGTCAAAATGTCAGTTATCCGGTCGGATGGTGCTCATCCGGTCAGATGACATGTTGATTGGGTCGGATGGCTGTCATCCGGTTGGATGACAGGCTATCCGGTCGGATAACGTGTTGATTAGGTTGGACTGCTGTCATCCGTTCGGAGGACATGTGGTCCGATCGGATGACATGTGGTCCGTTCGGATGACATGTGGTCCGTTCGGATGACATGTGGTCCGTTCGGATGACATGTGGTCCGTTTGGATGACACGTCCATTTTAACGTTCCGGACAATTGTCTTCGAGTGTTTTTGGAAGGAATACATGCGGTTTTACTGGGACAGTGTAATTTCGTATTAACAATTGAAATTCCCTCAGTTCCGACCCGTTCTAATGGCCAGGAATCACCCCGTTCCATCAGATCCGGCCGTTCTTGACGGTTTCTCATATTTAATCCCGAAATCGTTCAGTTCTTGATTAAATACATAGGTTTTTAGGTGAGATTGTTGTAAAAACATGTGGAAATCACCCAGATCTGAGTCGTTTATGGTGGGATGAGGTCACACTTTGAAGTGCATATGAACTCTTGGTGACATCACCTTAAAACACCTCAAATCAGTAGATTTCACGGTTAAAAATTGAGTTTTAAAAGACATAATGATGTAGAGTTGAGTGTAGATCATAGAAGTACAAGTTCTAGGTTGAAATCTTACCGGAATCGCGAGGAATCGAGAGAAAAGGGTCCTAGAGCGTGCTTAGTCGAGTGGGAGCTGTCACATCACTGTTTAAGTGATGTGACGTGCTATTTATAGGCAACAGAGAAGGCTGAAAAGATGTTGGGTCGGATGGCCGGTCCATTCGGATGACCACTCCGGCGCGGGGAACTTCTCCTTTTTTCGAGCGTTGCGATTGCTTTTGGAGTACGCGCTTTCTATAGTTAATTTATATTATTATTATATATGTATATATATCACTAGGGGTCGTATTTACGTATCCGCATTCCAAAGTTTCGATATAACAATCGATTTTCGTTTCGAGTGAGCGATTATTAGTGACGTTTCACGGCCATCAAGGAGGGTAGTATAGGTCCTTTCTTGATGACATTGTGAACGTTATGGTGTGTTGTGCCACAATGACTGACAGGGTACCACTCGCTCGTATTGTCATCATCGTCACGACGACTGGAGCTATAGCACTCACCCGAGAGTCTTTGTTAGCGTTAATTGTCTGCGTTTCGACACATCACGGCCACCGAGGAGGGTAGAATAGGTCCTCACTCAATGTCATCGTGAGTGTTAGTGTTTGCAATGTGATGTAGTGATAATGTGTTGCGAAAATATGTGATTATCCTTCGAATAGCGATGTATGCGATATAGTTACATTATGATCCGAATCTCTGGCGCTAGGCGTAACGAGTATATCGGGTAGTAACAACGCACGAAAGTGCGGGTTGTTACAGTCTCCCCTGCTTTAGGGAATTTCGTCCCGAAATTAATCCAACAGGTAGACTTTTTGAGAGTTGATCCTGTATAAGTAGCGTTACCGCGAATGATTTGACCGTGAGTTGACAAGTGAGAGCGTTTCGAATAAGAGAGATCGATTGCGATGGCGAGAAGGCGACGTAAAGACAAAAGTAATATCCCACGAGTTGGCGTTCCAAAGTACCTCGTGTCGCGAAGAATTCGTTAGTTCAATGCGATTGAAATTTTAAAGAACTTGAAAGGTTTCTCATGACGTAGAATTAACTGAATCGATCGTTAACCAACTTTACAAGAAGCGTTCGTTTTTAGATATTCAAAAGGAATTTTGGATGGAAAATCTCGGAAAATTTCCTTTTACGTATGGCCAACTGAGTCGATGTTAACCAACGTTGCAAGGAAGTTTAGGTTTTACACATTTTAAGGAATTCGAAGATGAAAACTGGGGTTACGAGAACTCTCCTACGACATGGGTTCAGCTGAACTTGATGTTGAACCAACGTCTCAAGAAAGTCTTGTTTTTGATATTGCAAAAGGTTTTAAGGAAAAATTGGACTCATAAAAGCTCCCCTTGGACATGGAGTTAAGCTGGTTCGATTTTACCTCCACATTGTGAGGAATTTCACTTGTCCCATGGTTTTAATAAAAGTTTTATAAAAAAATCAGTTTTAACCGTTTGAAAAGACAATTTAGCATCGAGCCCCACTTGGCACCTTCCCACGGAAGTTCGTTAATATGATTAAAACATTTATATATAGGAAGTACCAGTGGCGTATCCACCATGTTTCTCCCATATTACTTCCGTTTCGTGAGGCGGTGTCATGTGCGCCGATACGACACGGATAGAATTGCACTCACTCGGTCCAATCGATAGAAGGTCAGACCGAGTATAAGATAGAATCGAATGGGTTAAACCGGCGAGTTGAATTACGAACGTAGCTACAACAACGTGCACGAGTAGCCTGATGACACAAAACATTTACGTGTCGTGTCTGGGTAGGCGTCGAGCGTAAGCGATAAGCGAATAACGCGTTTTCGATTAGATTCCACTTTGAACCCACGTGGCACGTTTCCACGAGAGTTTGCTAACATGGTGAAACACCACGTTTAACCAGGTTAGTTTTGCCTCGTGAAGCGATGTCATGCGTACTAATACCACACAGACTGCAGTGAATACCAAGCGAGCGATAAGCGGTACGCGATACGCGAATAAGCGGTAGACTATACACGATAAGCGATAAGCGATTAGATGATTAAGCGAATAACACAACACAACACCAGTAATGACGGCGGCGATAAACGAATTACGATAATCGGCAGTTGTTGCGTTGCAAGTGATGGATGTATACGCGATTTATGCGGTTCGATTTGATTGATTAACACCACAGAGTTTAACTAACATCAGACCCCACATGGCCTTTTTCCACGAAAGGCCGCTGATATGACTAAAACGCCCTGCTTTAACCATATGAGCTTCATTTCGTGAAGCGAGGTCATGTGTGCTAACTTAACACAATTATCACAGACAGCAGTAGGCGATAGCGATGGTGATAGCGATAGAGTGCCACACGGCAAGCGATATAGCGATTCACATAATAAGCGGTAGTTATCTTCGTAATAATCGATAGGGATTGCGAGATACGCATGATAAACGATTACGATTAGCCGAGTTTTGTTTCGAATAAGCTTTTCGTTTTGTTATGTAGCGACGCATCACGGCTATCGAGGAGGGTAGAATAGGTCCTCACTCGACAGTGTCGTAAGCGTTTATGTACTTGATGAGATTGGTTGCTATAGACTTACGACCAGTCTTGCGTTGATGCAATTGTCCTGCGAGGTAGACTCTCCATAGTCCATTGATGAGGCGATTGCATTGCGTTTGCAGACTTACGACAAGTCTTGCGATGATGCGATTCAGTTGTTACGCCTTGCGATTAAGTGTAGTGTGTTGAAAATAATCCCAATAGTATAATAGGTCTAGTAGCGTTCAACTCCACACGGCACTTTCTGCACGAAACTGCAGTAGTATGGTAAAGCACACCTTGTTTTACCCCTATTACTTAAATCTCGTGTTTCGGTGTCATACTTTGTTGAAACGCTTGTGGCACCTTAGAATTCACTAGGATCTCCGTGCACTGACCCAAATAATCCCGTGTGCACCCGTGATTAATCGTTCCTTGCACGTTTGTCGTACCTCTTTCTAAGAGTGTAGTGAGGGTAAAACACATTATTTCGTGATATAGTACGTAGTATGTGTGTGAATCTAGGCTAGGTGCGACGACTAGAGAGTGAAAGAGAAAACGAAAGCGAGAGTTAAGGTTACGCATAGTGGCAACATCGAGTAATAGAGTAGGTTCAAAACTTAGAAGTTAACGTCGAAAATCGTATCATTACAACTTTATCCTACGCTTGCTAGATGTTTGATGCTGAAGACTTTTGCTGGAGCCGTTGTTGTTATACTCAGGTTCGCGGTTCGATGCGGCAGTTGCGGGTGAAGTGAACGTAACGGTTGCAGTTATTGCAATAGCGACAGTCAGCCCCAATTGGATGATGATAGGCACATGAGTAACACTGGGGATGAGTTCCAGTGTAAGCTCGTTTGGGAAACACCGGAACTGCTTGAAGAGGTTTCGGTTGCAGCAGTTCGGTTGTTGATGAGCTCGGGCTTGAGATCTTTCGTTTGCGGCTGGGTTTGTCGGTGTCTTGCGAAGAGGTGTCGTCGTTGGAGGATTCGTCTGAGGACTCACTTGCAGAATCTTTGGCGGAGTTGTCGGAAGATCCGTCAGCAGATTTGTTAGAAGAATCGGCAGCAGATTCGTAAGAAGAATCGTTAGCAGATTCGTCAGAAGAATCGTTAGCAGATTCGTCAGAAGAATCGTCAGTAGATTTGTCAGGAGAATCGTCGACAGGATCACCTGAAGAATTAATGGTGATTTCTTGATAAGCTTGCTTGACAGGATTCTTTGAGAAGAACCCTTCCATGAGTTGTTTGTTGTTTATTTCTGCGGCTATGCGGTAGGTTTCTTCAATGGTAGTAGGTCTTGCAGCTTCTACAAAATCACCCACACACTCAGGAAAGCCGAGAATGTACTTCGAAATGGCTTTTTCTGAAGTGCTGACTTGACTTGGGCGGATTATGCTAAGCTGTTTGAACCTTGCGGTGTAGCCAGCGTTGTCACTTTCGACTTGCTTGATTTTCCAGAATTCGTCTTCCAGCTTCTGAATTTCGTGAGGAGGACAGTACTCTTTCTTCATGAGCTCTTTTAGCTCATTCCAAGAGAGAGCGTAAGCTGCGGAGATCCCACGTTTGTTACGTTCGGCGGTCCACCAGTCGAGTGCTCGTGATTGAAATACTCCGGTAGCGCAAGTAGTACGGAAACTATCGGGACACCCACTTTGACGAAGGGTAACTTCGATAGAATCAAACCACTGGAGTAGTTAAGTCACACCTCCTTCACCCGTGAATTCCATCGGTTCACAGGCTTTGAAGTGTTTGTAAAGAAAAGCAGATTGCGACGCTTCCGTCTTGGAGTCTTCCGAGGCTTGAGAGTTGCTGAGAGAGTGCACTCGAGCGGCAATTTGAGGAATGAGCTTGACCACTTCCTTGGTCACAAGTGATGCATTCCTCTTATCGGAGCTTCGTTTGGCTCTTCTCCTAGCTGTTCGTCTCGAGGTAGAGTCGTTGGAAGGCATCTATACAGGAAGAGACTTGGAATGAGATTCGATCATAATGATTTTTGAGTTTTGAGATGCGATTGAGCGCATCCAAAACTTGATGCGATAGTATATTAGTAATGCGAATCACATAGGAGCCACATAGGAGGCACGAAATTTCCTAAGTTCTCACACAATGACTTGTTCGTTTATACGTATGTATATATTTTTATATAAATGTAATTTGTAATCGTACATATACAGGTCGATTTAGAATATGCGAGGACGCATTGAGGTGAGAAAGCGAGAATGAAGGCGATAGTTTATGCATTAGTTTTGTTGCGAACATTTGGGTTTTCGTTTTAGATTGCGATGGCTGTGCGAGTTGTGCGTTTATAAGCAGGGAGTGAAAATCGTTAATTCGAGGAATCGATAAAGCGTAAAGTTTCAAAATACGCAAACGTAAATAAGTTCCAACCATTTGTAAAATCGGTGGTTCGTATGATAGAGTGCCTTGGGTGTTTAGGCGTCGACTGCCCAAGGTAACCCAACTATACCTGACAAGTTCGTGCGCGCGCGTTGACCTAGAAGACTTTATGCTTCCACTGGGATGCAGCTCATGGCATTCGTCTTCCTAGTCATTGCGTGGCTCGAGTTATCGTGATAGTCGAGTCCTTGGTGAGAGCTTTTGAAAACCAATTTATAGAGAGTGGAACGGCTTATTAAGGTACGAGTTTCACCCCTGACTTAACAACTTTGTTCCTAATTGTGGTTATGCTCTTCGAATAAATTCGTGAGTTCCACTAGATTTCGAAATGGAGACCTTCGTCGAGATGTGGATGTCACTCCTAACTCGATGAAAGGTTCTCGTGCTAGAAAATGCGCTGAGTGAGCGATCTCATCGAGAGTTCTCGGTTTTCACACCTGATCTCGACTGGATCACTCGGTTTTGTTATGCGAGTATTTTCGAAACATGTGTATTGTGTCAGCCTTAGGAAAGGCTAAGTAGTATTCCAGCCTTAGGAAAGGCTTCTTCGCGTGAAGCTGTAATACGCGGTGTTCACACAAAGTTGTAGCTTTTAGCAATTTCGATCGAGAGTATCAAGTAGGCCCGATACAACCCTACTGGGTTCGTACGAGTCGGCCTGTTGGTACTTAGACTATAGACTAGGTCAATTTCTAAGACGTCGACCCGGACTAGGTCGTGTCTGGCCTAATTCCCTATAGTTATGGCTCTGATACCAATCTATCACACCCCAACCGATGGCGGAATCATCGGGGCGCGACACTAGGCGAATCAGATTGCTCAAGAGAATCCATAACAACTATATTGCGATAATATTTAATACATTCGTTATCCCATACTAACAAATAATACAATCACATAAGTTGTCACATATTTCTTCTCCTCTCGAACAATACAAATCCGACAACCTAGATTTTAGTTGAGTTTCTAGACTTCCTAGCTTAATTTGAAATAGCCTGCGATCTAACCTGCAACAGACGTTAAAATATCTGTCAATACAAAAGTATTGGCGAGTATACAGGTTTGATATGTATAGCGTAATAGATAAAAAGTGTTGCAAATTTCCACATGCATAAACGTAACACACGACATATATACTCACAAGACTGATACTACCAACTAAGTCCTCGATGCTCGAATATGCGATGGCAAACTAGACCCCGTCGGACGCAATAGTACTACACTAGTCGTGGTGGGATGTCGCGAGTATAAGCCCTAGCACATATGCAACTAGCATCACGTATATCTATGCATAACAGTTATTCGCAAGTGATGATTCGATTGATAGAATAACTTGTTTGATAATTTCGAATTGTTAGAAACGTATGTTACACCCAAAATGCGATTAAAAAGGGTTCAAGTATACTCACAGTGCGCGTTTAGCTAGAATACAACTTGATTGGATCGGTTGCGAGTTCGTCTGCGTTGAACATTGAGTGGTATTGTAAACGATGCACGATCAAGCGGGAATAGCGTCAAAATGTCAGTTATCCGGTCGGATGGTGCTCATCCGGTCAGATGACATGTTGATTGGGTCGGATGGCTGTCATCCGGTCGGATGACAGGCTATCCGGTCGGATAACGTGTTGATTAGGTTGGACTGCTGTCATCCGTTCGGATGACATGTTATCCGTCCGGATGACATGTTATCCGATCGGATGACATGTGGTCCGTTCGGATGACATCTGGTCCATTCGGATGACATGTGGTCCGTTCGGATGACACGTCCATTTTAACGTTCCGATCAACTGTCTTCGAGTGTTTTTGGAAGGAATACATGCGGTTTTACTGGGACAGTGTAATTTCGTATTAACAATTGAAATTCCCTCAGTTCCGACCCGTTCTAATGGCCGGGAATCACCCCGTTCCATCATATCCGGCCGTTCTTTACGGTTTCTCATATTTAATCCCGAAATCGTTCAGTTCTTGATTAAATACATAGGTTTTTAGGTGAGATTGTTGTAAAAACATGTGGAAATCACCCAGATCTGAGTCGTTTATGGTAGGATGTGGTCACACTTTGAAGTTCATATGAACTCTTGGTGACATCACCTTAAAACACCTCAAATCAGTAGATTTCACGGTTAAAAATTGAGTTTTAAAAGACAGAATGATGTAGAATTGAGTGTAGATCATAGAATACAAGTTCTAGGTTGAAATCTTACCGGGATCGCGAGGAATCGAGAGAAAAGGGTCTTAGAGCGTGCTTGGTCGAGTGGGAGCTGTCACATCACTGTTTAAGTGATGTGACGTGCTATTTATAGGCAACAGAGAAGGCTGAAAAGATGTTGGGTCGGATGGCCCATCCGTTCGGATGGCCGGTCCATTCGGATGGCCACTCCGGCGCGGGGAACTTCTCCGTTTTTCGAGCGTTGCGATTGCTTTTGGAGTACGCGCTTTCTATTGTTAATTTATATTATTATTATATATGTATATATATCACTAGGGGTCGTATTTACGTATCCGCATTCCAAAGTTTAGATATAACAATCGGTTTTCGTTTCGAGTGAGCGATTATTAGTGACGTTTCACGACCATCAAGGAGGGTAGTATAGGTCCTTTCTCGATGACATCGTGAACGTTATGGTGTGTTGTGCCACAATGACTGACGGGGTACCACTCGCTCGTATTGTCATCATCGTCACGACGACTGGAGCTATAGCACTCACCCGAGAGTCTTTCTTAGCGTTAATTGTCTGCGTTTTGACACATCACGGCCACCGAGGTGGGTAGAATAAGTCCTCACTCAATGTCATCGTGAGTGTTAGTGTTTGCGATGTGATGTAGTGATAATGTATTGTGAAAATATGCGATTATCCTTCGAATAGCGATGTATGCGATATAGTTACATTATGATCTGAATCTCTGGCGCTAGGCGTAACGAGTATATCGAGTTGTAACAACGCACGAAGTGCGGGTTGTTACAAGTCCAGCGGCGATATCAGCAGCACGTTTAGCTGCTCGTGCAGCAAGTTTGGCAGCTTTGATTTTCTCGCAATTGCGAGAATCGTGTCCAAATACATACTTGTTGCATTTGCTGCATAAGCGGGCGGCTTTTTGTCGTTTACTAGCTTTCTTTCGTTTATCTTTAATGTTTTGACCACCGCGGCCGATCCGTTGTTTTTGGTCCCACAACCTTTGTTTCTAATACCTTGCGGAGGATGGACACTTGTGCTTAGATTTGAAGGTATGTTTAAGATGTCACTGATGTTTGCAGTTTTTTGAACGGAATGAGGCTGAGGCTCACACGGGAATGATTCGAATACGCGGTTTCTGATGCGTTTGATCTCAGAAGATAAGGAACGTAGCTGATCAGGATTGCGTCTGAGTCGGTTTGTGCATTGAGTGACTAAATCCATTATTTCGTTGTGGATGATAGCAAACTCGTTGTTGTTAGATGAGTATATGTTAGATATGCTATGAACAATTGACGGGAGCGCATCTCGTTTCCAACGTGGAGTGATGTAGTGGGACGGTATCCGTTCAATTTGGTGGTAACGGAATATACAAAATACATGTCGGCATAGATATCCAATATGAGTGAACCCAAGACATGTACAGCTTACTGTTTGTTCAGGTACATTGAGCGACACCTGCACATGTGCATAACATATATTATAAATAGAATGAATACATCAAGGGTAATATGAACAAGTGAATAAGTTAAAAAAATAAATACACTGTTTGATATATGAACAAGTGAATAACATAAGACAAATTTTGATACATGCACATGTGCATAACAAAAAAAATTAATCAAACAGAAGGTTATAATAGGTATACACATAAGACAAAATTGTGATACATGCACATGTGCATAACAAAAAAATTAATCAAACAGAAGGTTAAAATAGATATACACAGAAGACAAAATTGTGATACATGCACATGTGCATAACAAAAAATTAATCAAACTTGTGATACATGCACATGTGCATAACAAAAAATTAATCAAACAAACAAAAAATTAATCAAACAGACAATGTGCATAACAAAAAGATTAATCAAAATTGTGATACATGCACATGTGCATAACAAAAAATTAATCAAACAGACAGTAGACATAACATGAAAAAATTTGATACATGCACATGTGCATATTGAACATGTGTATATTGAACATTAAAACATATTGGATAGTAAGGACATACCTCGAATTCATTGACATAAGACATGTTTGATTTGCAGTGACGAACAGTGTAATTTTTTATGTCGGTCGTTCCAGGACGTTCAATTGGCATGCAATGGAACATGCCCATGTATATTTCTTTTCGAACTTCAAGAAACATGGACCATGTATATGTTTTGGACGCATGTGCCTCTATGCGAAGACCGGTAGATAAGCGAGGGGTCGACATATCGCTTTTAAATTCGAGATCTCGTTGTGTATGCCGTTGAGCATCAATACTGGTTTCAAAACACATTAAAAATTGAACTAATGTGTTAGTTTCTGACGAGTTGACTTTAAAACGCACGTTTGAGCTCTCGCATCTTGATGTAGTCTTCATCAAACAACACATCGGTATCTCTCATAAATAACACGGGACCCATTCATGACGTATAGCAAACATCTCACAAAGCCACGGATGATTGTCTAGGTGATATTCATCCATTAACACATGCCATCTTTCTTCAAATGTTTGGGGTGTGATGAATAAATTCCACACCAGCTTATGTATTGACGAACGAAGAGTGGTATTATCAAGGATGTCATTTGAAATCTGTAAATGAGGAAACATGAATAATAAAAAGTTGAATTATTTAATCATATTATATGGTTTAATTGGAACCGTGTTAATATTAAAAAATAGAGTGTTTACCTTGGACGGAAGTTTTCTCATTATGTGCCACATGCACAAACGATGGATAGAGTTTGTGAAAACGGTTGATACAGCTTGCTTCATTGATGCGTCTTGGTCAGTGAGAACAAATATTGGTTGTTTCTTATGTGCAGCCAGAAAGGTGTTTAGTAAACATGTATATGACTCTATAGTCTCATCGTATAACATGCCAGCGCCAAAGATAACACATTTCTTGTGATGATCAACTCCGGTGAATGGCACAAAAATCATTTTGTATCTGTAAATAAAACATATGATATTAAAAAATTATTAATAATTTCAAATGCTGAAAAAGTATAGTATCTTACTTGTTGGTGTCATATGTAGCGTCGAATGCACACACATCACCGAAAGCCTCGAAATTTCACAATGATACGAAATCAGCCCAAAAGAAAGATCGCAACTCATTGTCAACTATGACACAATCAAAATAGAAATCATTAAGATTGGTAACTCGAGATCTCATGGTATGTAAGAGGATGTCTGCATCGCGTTCACCGATGAATGCACGTATGTCTCTAGAGCAATTTTTGAAATCTTCTGTTGTGCCACGAACATTTTGAGGTCTGCCTTTAAGTGATGCTTGAATGTTATGTGCAACAGTTGGGCCGATTTTGTTAAGACTAACTTTGTGGATGAACTGTTGCTCCTCAAATCCAAGTTTCCTGTTTTGTTTTAACATGTTGGCGTGATCGCTACCAATCATGCAATGGTTGTGCGCGGCGATGAAATCATATATTTTGTATTGTTCGGTAGCACGATCAACCTCACTTTGATACGCGCACGACACCCATAAACTGTGAATCGGCTTCGTCTGTGTTGTTTCTTGGATTTATCATATATGGTTGGAGCATTTTTGGATGGAGCATTGGGGTCAGATTTTGTGACCCGTGGTTGTCCTTCTCTTGAACATAATATATATCTATGAGTGGAGATTTTCATATTAGGATTGTCATGATACTTTTTGTTCTTCGATGTACCGATACGAGTAGAAAACCTGGATTGCGTAGCATACGTATTGTACATCATGACAACATCTTCCCAATGGGTAAATGTACTATTTACCACAGGAAGGTATCTAACATCAACTTGAGGTATCCAATACGGGGTGCCATTAGGTGTAGCATGTATGGCAGCCGTAATCGTTCCTGTAAGAGATAATTAATAAATTAAATGATAGTGAGAAATAATTAATAAATTAAAAAAAATTGTCAACATGATATAGGGACGAATAGTATAATTGTAATTAATATGCACATGTGCATTAGCAGTTAATGTACGATAAAGTTATTTTGGTTTTTTCAATCATAATGCACATGTGCATAAAATTGCATTGTAACATAATTTGAGATGCATTGTAACATAATTTGATATGATGCATAATTTGTAATATGAGGCACTTAACACAATGCACACGTGCATATAACATTGAGTAATCATAATGTACAACATAAAACAATTGTAAACATGCAGTTAACACAATGCACATATGCATATAATATTGAGTAATCATAATGTACAACATAAAACAGTTGTGAACATGATACAAAGGAGTATATAATTGAATAAGTCACATTTTTACATAAAATGGACATAAAATACCTTTAGTTTCAAACCGAATGAATTGTAAGTGTTGATGTTCTGTGCTTGTAGGTGCTGTACCAGTAGATGTGGTGTTACCAGTAGATGTGGTGTCAACACAGGATTTACTGTTTAGCAGTCTCAGAGCCTACATTGCCTGATGTAAACATTGAATCAAGCGTCTGCATTTCAAACCCATGAAGGGTGTGTCGAGTTGCAACTGGGTTTGCAACTGTTGTAAACACAGGATTGCAACTTTCATTTGGATTAACAGCAGGTAAGCTATTGACATCAACATCAGACGGACCCACAGCAGAAATAGGATTTACATTGATATCAGATGGGCCGCAAAAACCAGCATCATGATGTGGATGATATGAAGAAGATGTTGTATGATGATCATCAGATGCCGTAGGTTCAACTCCAACACGAGATGAGTCAGACGAAGCCATGAGTATACGAAATCAGTATACCAACGACGAAATCAGTATCAAAATTGAACACCCCCCCCCCCCCCCCCCCCGTAAAATGTGAATGTCCACGCCGCCGTGAACCTGTAGAAATCAGTCGCCGCCATAGATCGCGTAGTCGATTAAGCAAAACCTCCAACGAAACCCTAGTTTGAAAAAGAGAACAGTGAAGATATACCCTAGGTTTGAAAAAAAGACGGCAGTGAACAAGAGGAGAGGAGCACGCCGCCGTGAAACTGTAGAAACCAGTCGACGCCGTTGATCGCGTCGTCGATTAAGCAAAATCTCCAACGAAACCCTAGGTTGAAAAAGACAACAGCGAAGGTATACCTTAGTTTGAAAAAGACAGCAGTGAACAAAAGGAACGGAGCGCGTGTTTTTTTTATAAAATATCATTAATTACAAATTTGCCATGTGTTCACATTGGTTCTCGCGGTTCTCGCAATAAGGGGTGGTTCCTAACGGATCTTTATCCTATATATATATATATATATATATATATATATATAATCTATAGACCCACGATTGAATTATATGTTATATCAAAACCAATTTTATAGTTTAAATAAATCCTAGAAAACCATTGCACTTGGACATACAGGCAAAATGTTCTTTTTTTTATGCGTTTGGATACAAAGTGGACATCAATTTTTATAAAAGTGATATTCCATCTTGTGCATAGTGTGCGAGTGTGTGTGTGAGCGGGCTAGATACACATACATATTGTGAATGTGAGTATATGGAGTAGTAAAATTTTGAGTTAGTATGATTTTGCTGTCTGCAACCAAACAACCAATAAATCAGAGTGTTATCAACCAAACTAACAACTTAAGTTAATGAACCTACTAATGCATCCAAACAAGTCCTTAGAAAATGGTATTTGGTGTTCAAAACCAAAATGGATTTAGTTGCATGGTCAATTCATTATTGTCCTCCAACAGGCATCCCACGTGTAATGGGTTATGGTCGAATTGAATATATGGATTGGACTCATCCAAGTTATCTTTTGTGGTTTAATGTTGACTGGGTTATGAGCTGGATGGATAAACCGAAGGACCGAGTAAAAAGGAGAAGCAAACGGAAGTGGGTAGCTGACCCACTTTGTGAACGTGGGGGTGTTTTCCCATGTTCTCTACTTACTGCTTTTAGTTGTTTTCAATTTACGTAATATAGTAGTAGGTTTCTGTTTTATTTTATCATTCTCTGCAATTTCCTTTTGTATTGAACAGTAGAAAGCATTTCCCATTCCAGAATATAAAGTCAGAAAATTGTCCCATACCTTGTTCATTTTTGCTTTGCTGAAACTGTTTTTTATTTATCTCTGATTACCAACACTTGGTATCAGAGCCTTGTGATTCTCTTGTTCTTATATGCCCAAGTATCTTCGTTTCAACAACATGCCTGACATAGCCACTACCTCAACAGCCCCAAAGGAAACCAGTTCTGTTTCACTCCAGATTCCGACATTAACAGCCACGAACTACACCACTTGGGCCATCAAGATGGAGGCAGTGATGGATGCTCAAGGGTTATGGGAATCGGTTGAATCGACAACCGGAACGGTGGTTGACGAGAAGAAAAACAAAACAGCCCGAGCCTTTATATTTCAAGCAATCCCCGAGGACGTCTTGTTGCAGGTCGCAAAGAAGAAGACGGCGAAGGAGATCTGGGATTCGCTGAAAGTCCGGTACATGGGTGCGGAGCGGGTTCAAAAGGCGAGGCTACACACGCTTACGAGTGAATTCGATAGGATGAAAATGAAGGAAGGAGAGTCGATAGACGAATTTGCGGGAAAGTTGTCGGGCATGGTGTCAAGATACAGCAGTCTCGGGTCGACGCTTGAAGACGGAAAACTAGTGAGAAAGTTGTTCGATTCAGTCCCTGACAAGTACTTACAACTTTTCGCCTCTATTGAGCAATACTCGGATCTTGACACGATGCCATTTGATGAAGCCATAGGCAGATTAAAGGCGTATGAAGACAGGTTAAAACTTCGCCAAAATAACCAACCAGGTGACAACAGTTTGTTGTTCTCAAAGGCAGAAAACCAATCAAGTTCAAAGGGTTCGGGGAGGACTCAGTTTTCTGGGGACCGAGGAAGAGGTGACCGGGGTGGTCGAGGTGGTTCGAGAGGACGAGGTAGTAACCGGGGCAGGGGTAATCGTGGCGGATATGGTGGGCATTATGATCAGGGAAATAACTCGAAGAACAAGGATAAGAGACATATTAAATGCTTCAAATGTGATCAGTACGGTCACTATGCATCGGAGTGCAAAGAATCGAAAGAAAAGCGAGATGAAGCCAATTTAACACAAACGCACGAAGAAGAAGAGCATGCGCTACTGTTAAGTGTACATGGTGAAGAGGAATCTAAAATGGTGTTATTGAATGAGAACAAGGTATTTCCAAACCAAGACAGAGGACGGGTTGGAGAGAATCGGGACGTGTGGTATCTCGATAATGGGGCTAGTAACCACATGAGGGGTCGGAAGGATTTATTTGATGTTCTGGATGAGAAGATTGCTGGCTCGGTACGGTTCGGAGATGGATCGAAAGTACAGATTAAAGGATAGGGAACAATTTTGTTTGAATGCAAGAATGGGGAGCAGCAACCTGTCACAGAAGTGTACTATATCCCAGCTTTGAATAGCAATATTTTAAGCTTGGGACAAATGACCGAAGAGGGTTATGATGTAAGGATGCGACATGCCTTCTTAACCGTACATGATGAACCAGGGCGGTTAATCATGAAAGTGCAGCGGTCATCTAACAGGTTATACAAAATTGTTCTCAAGGCCTCAAAACCGATTTGCTTACTTGGACGTTTAGATGACGAGGCATGGTTATGGCACACAAGACTGGGACACGTGAATTTCCAAACTCTAGAGGCGATGACGAAGAAGGAGATGGTAAGAGGTGTACCAGTCATCAAACATCCGAAACAAGTTTGTGAAGGATGTGTGATGGCCAAGCAGATTAGGCATCCGTTCCCAAAAGAAACAACATGGCGTGCAACCAAACCTCTCGAGCTTGTTCATGCGGATTTATGCGGGCCGATATCGCCACAAACCCTGGGAGGTAATCGCTATTTTATGTTAATAGTTGATGATTTCAGCCGGTTTATGTGGGTATATTTACTTAAAAGCAAGGATGAAGCATTCTCAAAATTTAAAGAATTTAGAGCAGAAGCTGAAAAGGAGAGTAAAGAAAGAAAATTAAGTGTGGGAATGTTAAGAACGGATAGGGGTGGCGAGTTCACATCAAAACAGTTCAACCAGTTTTGTGCAGAACAGGGGATAAGACGCCAGTTAACCGCACCGTACACTCCACAGCAGAACGGTGTTGTGGAGCGACGGAATCGAACCGTAATGGAGGTAACACGGTCTCTTTTGAAGACGATGGGTGTACCTGAAACACTTTGGGGTGAAGTAGTCAGGCATTCAGTGTATCTTCTCAATCAGGTTTCGACAAGGAGTTTCAAAAATAAAACTCCATATGAAGGTTGGAAGCAAAAGAAGCCTGAATTAGACCATGTAAGGGTTTTCGGTTGTGTGGGGTATGTCAAGAAGATAGGAAAACACCTTGATAAGTTGACTGATAGAGGTGTAGCTATGGTTTACCTGGGTTCTGAGAAGGAAAGCAAAGCAAGTCGCATGTTCAATCCTAGGGATAAAAGGATCTGTGTTGCTCGAAATGGTGATATTGAATTTGTTGAAGGGAAAAGGTGGGCTTGGAATGCAGGCCCAAACAAAGAACCTATGTTGCAAACTAACTGGGCCAATGTACCAGTACATCATGGGGAGCCCACACACACTAATATATTAAATGATGAGGAAAGTCAAAATCCCTCATCATCATTCCCAATTAACTCAGATTCAACTTCACCACTTGCTGAGTTTTCAGGCACGTATGAAGAGGAGAACTCAATTCACTCTGATTCGAGTTCAATTGAAGGCAATGGAACCCAGCAATCAGCGAATGAAGATGTATCACACAGTGATGCACTATTCGATCACACACCTCCCCAAGGGTTACGATCAGTTCAATCGATTTATGAAGAGACAACAGCGATGAATAATGAGCAGGTACATAACATGTATGACCAAGAGTTGTTATTGGTGGATGAAGAGCCAACAACATTCAAAGAAGCAATTCGATATGGTGATTGGAAAAGGGCAATGGAAGCAGAGCTGGAATCAATTAAAAAGAACCAAACTTGGTTGTTGGTCGATTTGCCGATCGGTCATAAGCCCATAGGTCTGAAGTGGGTTTATAAGCTCAAAAGAGATGCTGATGGTCAGATTACCAAGTGTAAAGCCCGATTAGTCGCGAAAGGGTACGTCCAAAGAAAAGGGATTGATTTTGAAGAGGTGTTCGCTCCTGTGGCCAGGTTAGAAACAATTCGGCTTATCTTATCTATGGCAGCTAAAGAAGGGTGGAAGGTACACCATTTAGATGTTAAATCCGCATTCCTCAATGGAGAATTACTGGAGGAAGTTTATGTTACTCAGCCAGAGGGTTTTACTGTGAAGGGAAAGGAAGACAAGGTGTACAGACTTAAGAAGGCTCTGTATGGATTGAGACAAGCTCCAAGAGCATGGAATTCTCGGCTTGACAAGTCACTTAAAGATCTCGGTTTCACTCGATGTGCTCAGGAACAAGCTGTGTACAAAAGTAAGTGCTCAAACTCACTTCTTATTGTAGGTGTGTACGTCGATGACCTGATAGTAACTGGGTCAGATGAACTGGAAGTTAAGAGGTTCAAGGATAGGATGATGAAACTGTTTGATATGAGTGATTTGGGGTTTTTGTCTTACTACCTTGGAATTGAGGTTACTCAAGGTGTAGACGGAGTTACACTAAAACAATCTGGGTATGCTCGAAAAATATTGAAGGCAGCCGGGTTGGAAAATTGTAATCCATCGATGTGGCCGATGGACCCGAAGCCGAAGTTAACGAAAGATGATAAAGGTGAGTGCGTGGATGCAACCATGTATCGACGCCTCATTGGTAGCCTTCGTTACTTACTTCACACAAGACCCGACTTGGGATACTCGACTGGAGTGCTGAGCAGGTTTATGGAGAAGCCAAAGTTGTGTCATCTTCAAGCTTTGAAGCAAGTTTTACGGTATGTAAAAGGGACTGTTGGGTTTGGTTTAAAATATCGCAGAGGAGGTGATGGTAAACTGCTGGGGTATAGTGACAGCGGTCACGGTTTGGATGATGGCAGAAGTACTACTGGTATTGTGTTTTATCATTCAAACAATTTAATCACTTGGGCTTCGCAGAAACAAAGGACAGTGGCGTTGAGCTCTTGTGAAGCAGAATTTATGGCTGCTACCTCAGCCGCTTGTCAAGCCTTGTGGCTGAGAAATTTGTTAAGTGACCTGACAGGAGAGGCACCTCAGCAGGTGAAATTGTTAGTTGATAATGAGTCAGCGATAGCCTTAATGAAAAACCCAGTGTTCCACGGACGCAGCAAGCATATTGACACGAAGTATCATTTTATTCGGGAATGTATAGAGCGGGGGCAGATTCAAGTACAACATGTTAGCGGGGAGCTTCAAAAGGCTGATACATTAACGAAGGCATTACCTCGAATCAAGTTCGGGGAGATGAGAGCACTGTTGGGGATTGAAGATCTTGGCGACCCGGTTCAACATTAACGGGGAGAGTGTGGTTTAATGTTGACTGGGTCATGAGCTGGATGGATAAACCGAAGGACCGAGTAAAAAGGAGAAGCAAACGGAAGTGGGTAGCTGACCCACTTTGTGAACGTGGGGGTGTTTTCCCATGTTCTCTACTTACTGCTTTTAGTTGTTTTCAATTTACGTAATATAGTAGTAGGTTTCTGTTTTATTTTATCATTCTCTGCAATTTCCTTTTGTATTGAACAGTAGAAAGCATTTCCCATTCCAGAATATAAAGTCAGAAAATTGTCCCATACCTTGTTCATTTTTGCTTTGCTGAAACTGTTTTTTCTTTATCTCTGATTACCAACATCTTTTAAGATTCCATCATGTATTCTTTATAATTGTTAATGATAATGTCAATACATGTTTTCACTAGGCAGTTCAACCTTCAATCAGTAAGAAAATAGCTAAAACCATTAGCTATTGACAATCGGATAATCAACTACTGGACGTCTGGACTTGAAAATTGAAATAGAACTTTTGTACAATATAGGAGGTGCTTTAAATATTCTACCATGAAGATTTAAGATACAAAAAAAGTTGCATGTCAATGAAACATAGTCGACTTGTGGGAAGAAATCCGAAATATCTCAAACCAAAAATAATTTTGTCACATGTTGATGTTGTATCTAGACGCTTGTATTTTTCTAAAAGAAACACTAGGTCAAAACAAAAGACTTGACGATAAAACTCGAAGCACTCGTTGATGTTGTATCTAGACGCTTGTATTTTTCTAAAAGAAACACTAGGTCAAACCAAGAGACTTGATGGTAAAACTTGAAGCACTCGTAAAGAATAGTGTGATGGGTATTTACTTTAGTATGACTATGCATCAGAATAGTTTTTTTTTTTTTTTTTTTTTTTTTTTTTTTTAATAGGTTTTCGGAATGATAGGTATCGTATAAGGTGATAGTATCTGATTATCCAAATCCCCCATCTACCTTCATCAAAAAAGAATACATTAACATCTCATATAAGATTAAAAAAATATAATAATTGTATCTTGAAATTGTAAGAAAATTGAAGTGTGCGTAGTTGAATGTTATATATTTTAAGCCGGTTTTTAAGGTGAGTTAAATATTGTGTTTCAGGTAATGGGCATCAAAATGAGCAACATTAATTAAATAACATAACACTATAACAACTATATCAGATACTCGTGAACCCGATGGGTGGCGTGTAACAGGTACTCAAAAGGTATGATGCATTGTTTTATGTTTCGGGTCGGGCTGTCAATTCGATTCGATTCGGGTCGGGTCAAGTAATAATAGTTCCAAATAAAACTAAAAAAATTTCATTCATTCAAAGGACCGGTTCTTACATATAAAAAAAAACTAAATATTGTTTAACAAACAAAAGACCCACGTATATATAGAGTTAAGTTCCCGTAAAAATAAAATAAATGTACGAAACGTACGAATTGAAAGAAAAGTCAAAAAAGTGGCGGTGACATTTTGGTAATTATCAGCAACTTCAAAATTACTCTAGTAGAGTAATTTTGAGCTTCTGTAGAGTAATTTTGTAAAAGTTCATGTAGAGTAATTTTGGTCGTGTAGGGTAATTATCAAAATTGTAGGGTAATTATCAAAATTACACTAACCCCCCACCCCCAAAAACCTAAACCCCCCCCCCCCCCCATATATAACGTGATATTATTTTTATTTGATCCTTTACCCATATATATAATGGTACGAGATAAATGAAAACCTGGACGAAGAATTACAACTCAGCCCGACGACCTTTAAGATTTAAAGTGGCAACAAACTTTACTTTGATTTATATATTGTATAAATATTTAGGCAAAATAATTGAAGTGGCGATCCTATATAATTTTAAAATTTTCAGACGAAAAATCAGAAATTATACACTTCTAACCGGAACATTGGAGGGGGTGGGTGCACCCTCGGGCACCTACTAACCCACGCCCCTGCCTAGTTCAAAATATTGAAGTTGTTACTCGTGTTTTGAAACTTTGACCAACTAACCGGTTACTACAAACCAATTCGTTCATTTACGAGCTAAAGAGACACAAAAACAATCATTAACTATTTAGAGAGTAAACAATTCAGTGAACTTTAGTTCGTCAAACAATAAATAAATATAACTTAAATAATATTGTTGTTATGACAAGGATATCTCAACAAACTGAAGAATTGCATAGTCGTTCACAGGCGATAATATTATCAACAACACAATCTCATAATTGACATTGTGATCAAGGGATTATATAGCATTGTGATGACTATTTAGTCAACTAATGAATAAAGTAATCATTAAATTCATGGGATTACACAAAGCATGGGCGACTTTAGTTAGTCAAGCTATAAACAAATGAATTTATCTAGCATGGTTGTCATGATAGAGATATCTCAACAACATCAATAATTTAGGTATTCCATACTAGTTCACGAGTGATAATATCACCAACAAAAGATCAACTCAACAACTGAGTGACCTAATAAGGTCTCAAACTTGTCCTCTAGCTTTAGTCAACAACTAAATGAGTAACATTGACTTACATGTACATCGCATAAACTATGATTGATTATTTGTTATCGTTGAAAATAGATTATTTGATCGATAAACTACGGGAAGACTACTTGTTTAGTTAAGTCGCTTTGTCTTTAAAACATTTTGTATCTCTGTCTCTCTAACTAAAATTTCATGTATGTTTAGGAGGGAGGGATCGCTTTACATTATGAGTTGTAAAGAGATCGCTTTGCATTAATCAAATTTTTTTGTTCATGTAGAGTCACCCTACTCACCATTTTGACACTCATTTTTTATTAAATAGACTTTTATGTTCAAAAGCACCCTCACTTGAATCCGTGTAATTTTATATATAAAATAAAAATAGTAACAAAATGTTATTACTTGTGTGATAGATCACCAAAAAGGTTAATAAAAAAGACGAGTCCAAAAACTTCAAATTACCTAATCTTTTAAAATCACGTTACATGATGTTGCCTTTGTTCTCCTTAAATAAAAAAAATCGTGTGATCAATTAGAAATCGGGTGAAAATTCGATAAGCTCGTTTGGTATCATGAAGGAGCTCGTAGAGTGACATGGCACTAGTAGCTGCTAGTGGAACACCGCCTCACTCACTAGTGATCGTGAAGTGTATAGTGAGCCACACCCATAACTAGTGGAGGAAATAGATGATGGAAAGAAATGCTGACGTAGCACTAAGGTGAAAGATCACGATGAGCCTTCACTAGTTAACTATACCCTTTAGCCTAATTGCGTAACTAATTCACGTGATTCTCAAAATATAAAAATCCTTACAGGTGCACCTTTTCATTTATTTTTTCAGCATGATTCCCAAAAATTAAGTGATGTGAGGGCTATGCATGAATTTTATGATCAAAATGATTACTTTATGTAAATAATATTAATATATGTTTGTCTTATTTATGAAACTGTTTACATAAAGAAGAGCATTATGCTGACATACGGAGTAAATTAATTTCTGAAAATTAAACCGAGGAAAAGAAGAAAGGGTTGTATGCTTGTCGGCTATTTTAAGTGGATCCCTTAATGGGTTAAAGCTAGCAAAACTCAACATGCGGACGTGCGGTCAGCCACACCACGACCCAACCCAACCCAACATTTGGTCCAATCACTCTGCTTTCTAACTATTTATAAACAAATGATTGGTTTAAAGTTTGAACGACTTCTTCAGGACTTTAGTTCAAAAAGCTTAGTATAAGAACTTAATGAATATTTTTTGGTCATCTCACAAGCATATTTACTTTAACTTAATCACTTGAGAAGACTACTAGTTCATTAGTTCATCAAGGTAACTTAATCAAAATTACGACATGTAGTATTTAAGTAAGAACTTAGAATCATTAAGAGTTTTAACAATCACATACAAATGCTATAATAGTTAACGAGGGATATCATTCCCCACCGGATTTAGTGTCGTTCTAACCCCATTGATACCAAAGAATGTTTACAAAGAATTTAAAATTAGTTCTTAAACCCTTTCGTAGCTAAACCATAACTTATCACTTAGTTATAACTAATGACTTCCATATTTGAATTTAGATGACAGGTATTGGAAACGTCAAATGACGAGAAAAAGAAGAGGGGGAATGCAGTCATATTTAGCATCTATACTTACTATGAGGTAGTGGTGGAGTGGTTGGGGAAATACTTGATGTTCCTAGTGACCCAGGTTCGACTCCCACTCTCCCCATTATTTTATGTGACATCCAGGTGAAGGGCAAATATGGCTGGCGCCGGTTCGTCTTGGATGGGAAGCGAGATTTTACCGATTATTCCACTGTCGTGCCTTCGGGCGGGTGGAGGTCGGGTTTCCGCGCATCTTGGAGAGCCAAAGGGACGGTCGAGTAGTCGACCTTGGTCAGAGCGCTCGGTGTCACGGTGGTTGACACGTCGTTCCTTGCCGTTCAAAAAAAATAATAAAGTAAACCATGGGTGGACACGTGCATTCATTGGAGACATTAATCTTATGTTCTCCCGCCTCTCTTTCTTTCTTAATTAATTATAGATACTTATCTTTTTAACCAAAGATAACTAATATATAGGAGATTTATCTCTGTTTTAATTAATTATGGATACTTAAATTTTTAACTAAAAATAATTAATACATAAGGCATTTATCTCTATTTGAATTTGTTTGTATATCTTAATAAAATATAATTCAATCTCTGTTTGTATATCTTAATAAAATATAATTTGGTATCTAATTTTTTACTTATATTTTATTTTGATATTTAAATATCTATTTTAACATTTAATAATATATAATATTAAAACTCTTTATTTGAAAAAGATGAGATCGAATAACATCACGATTATAATCTATTAACCCATGTTAATATATTATAGGGTTATATCTACATAAAATAAAGGTTTAGTTTTGTATTCATATACAAGGATTTTAGGAGAATATATGAAATCATCTGTATTTTGAGTTCTGTTTTTATCATAATATCTTTTTAGATGTTACATACGTTTTTGTTTTATTTTATTATACATGTACTATATATCATGTCTCAGTTTAAAAGATTATATAAAAAAATTGTTCCATCCCAATAATAGATGTCTAATGGAAATCATCTTATTATGATTAATTATATTGCAATAGAAAATTAAAAATATTATATATAAAAAAAAGTTTATTTGTTCCATCCCAATAAAAGATTGTCCAATGAAAATCATCCGATTATGATTAATTATATTGCAATAGAAGAAATTTAAATTAAAGAAAAAATTGAAAGTCATTTTTTTGTTGCTAAAGTGTATGAACCCACTAGGTTACAACCCCGTGTATTACACGGGTTTATAAATGTAATGTTATATAATTAATAATACAAAACAATGTCTTAAAAAACATATGAATTGCACTGGTAAATAATAACTGAATAAAGTATAATGTAATTTGTTAACATATAAATTTGTCAAGATATGTATTTAAAAATGAACATTAATGTAACAATTATAAATTTTGTTAAGTTTAATTTTTAAACTCGTTAGCATGCATCAGCCCAAGAGTTTGTTTGTCGGCAATATATCGGTGGTCGTAAGGGTTTGCATCGGTTTCAGAAGGGATTCTTTAATTTTTTTTGTTTATCCTCCTTTAAAAACAAAACAATTACAAACCTAATAAGGAATCTTCATAAAGTTTTTTAATTATTGTTAATGGATTAGATATAATGCTTGAGACTCGGATAGTTAATTAAATGAGTTTATTTTGGTTATATTTTACTAACAAACGGAAGGAAAATAAATAAGTAAAAAACAAAATACAGTCAATCAAGTTATATAAAATAAACATTATCTACAACTTATGGAAAGTTTATATATTTCTTTTTTTTTTTTTGAACGGCTAATTTCTTTAATCCTCTATCGTCTATGAGACTTGAACCTAAGACCCCCCTTCCCAACCTTGGTGTTTTAAAGGCTTTTCTAATCATACCAATCTGCCAACTTTCATAACCAACTTAAAAGAAAAGAAAATTAGATATATTTAAAATAAAATAGTAAATCCTTATCTAAATAAGTAAAATACAGTCAATCAATTTATATAAAATAAACCTTATCTATAACTTATGAAAAATTTATATATTTCAAATCATACCAATCTACCAACTTTCGTAACCAACTTAAAAGAAAAGAAAAGAAAATTAGATATACTTAAAATAAAATAGCAAATCCTTATCGTCACTAACCAACTGTTATGTATACTTTGGAATTCCTATGAATTATTATTAGATTTGATTAAATATTATTGATTATAAAAATTTGTATCAGATTAGATTTTAGATTTGATTAAATATTATTAATAATAAAAATTTGTATTAATTTAGATTAAATATTATTATTATTAGTATTATTAATAATTTTAATCAATTAAATGAGAGAATGACAAGTGTCCCAAAACAGGTTTCTTTTATTATATAGTATAGATTTAATCTAATTAAATCTAACTTTTAACAAATGATTAAAATTAATTAATATGCGACATACTCTTCTTTAACATTACAATTTTTACTTATACTTTATTTTAAAATTTTATTTTATATAAATTTATTTAACCCTTACAACACGAGGTTCTTATAGATATATTTTTTTATTATTTAATATATAAAATTACATTTATTCAACCTGTGTAATATACAAGATTTTTAAAGATACACTGATAAATAAATATTTTTTTTATTATTTAGTATCACTAGTACACAAACACTTTAGTAATGCGGTGAAATTGCAATGAAAATGCGGTGCTGGAGCCGCATTAAAAATATGGGCACCATTTAACACTTTCTTTGGAGGTGCGGTTTATACGAACCACCTCAAATAGGAGACCACCCGCACCTCTTAATTCATTTTGAATATTCCTATTAAATGAAATCGACCACTGGTAACCCTCCACCTGGAAGCCATACTAGTATCTTTAAAAGATAAGACCCACATCAAATAATAAAGCAACCGCACCAGTTTTCTTCAAAAACAAAATAAATTATTCTTAAAATTATATTTATCTAACCCGTGTAATATACGGGGTTTTAACCTAGTTAATATTAATATTTAAGCCTATAACCGATGAAGAATATTATATTTTCTAACGATCACGTACCAGAGTTGTAATAGCTAAGGGTATACGGAGTGTTCGTCAAAGTTGAGCGGCAAAGGGTGTTTGCCAAGCGGGAACACCGCCGCCGACCCCTTTGCCGAGCGGTGTGGTGAATGGAGCGGGGAGAGGATGCCGACTCGGTGAAGAAGGAAGAGAAGGAGAGAGAGGGTATTGTGGGTGGGGTCCATTCCTATCTCAACCAATCGCACTTTTTTCCTTTTTTTTAAAATAGTTTACCACTTCACCAAGTGTCTAAACCATTGCCAACACTTTTCAACAAAGTTTAAACACTTTTCACTGATTGACATGGCGCGCTCTGATTGGTCGGTTTTTTGGTTTACCACTCCAAAGTGTTTAACCACTCCTTACACCCTAATATAATAAATTATTTGATCTTCCTAGTGGGTTTTGTTTTCAGCTTGTTGACACATAGAATTCTTTTTTTTTTTTTGTGATTAAGAAAAGGATGAGACGTATCAACTTTAGCCAAAAGATCTATTATTGTGGAAAGTATTTTCTCTTTATGGCCATCCCGATTTCATGCCTTAGTTTATGGCTAGAATTATTTGTTTCATTTTTCCTTGTTCTTGTATCTAGTATTTAAGTTCTGTATTGGAGCCTTGGTGGAATACAACAAAAATTACAATATTCAATATCTGTTTATATGGTATCAGAGCAGGTAATATACTGCTCTACCATCAAACCCTAACATCTTCGACCGCCAAGAACAATGACCGGACAAGATAACTCCACGACAGCCAAAACTCCAAACCAAAACCAAAATATCGACCACTTCTCTCCGCGCTATCTCCACCCCTCCGAAACCCCCTTGACGGAAAACTTTGCGGGTAACGTTAGACGCGAAGGTAAGTGGATTGTTGATTCGGGTGCTTCAGAGCATATAACACACAGGCAGGAATGGATCGAAAATAAAGTGAGAACTTTGAATGAAAAGCCGGTCACTATTCCTAACGGACTGCATGTTCCCGTAGAAGGAAGAGGGACCTGCACTTTACCAAATGGCCTAAAAATTGAGAATGTTTTGCACGTTCCAAAATTCACGTGTAATCTCTTGTCGGTTAGTCGGTTGGCACAGGACCTACAATGTACAGTAACATTTTTCCCAACCTTTTGTGTGATGCAGGATTTAGCAACGAGGAGGTTGATTGGAGCGGGTAAATACACGGTTGGTCTTTACGAGATGGACATGGTGGGTAGTGAAAGGAAGGCGTTGATGGTAACTATGGATACATGGCACAGGCGTTTGGGGCACGCTTCACGTGAGAAACTTTCTCGCTTTGACTTTATTAAATTTCCTTCAAAAACTGGTATGTCGTTTTGTGATTCTTGTGTTAAAGCAAAACATAAGAGATTGTCGTTTCCTATTAGTTCTATTTAAACCAAAGGTTGTTTTGAGCTTTTGCATTGTGATATATGGGGGAAGTATAGAACGCCTTCACTCACTCAAGCAAGATACTTTCTCACCATTGTCGATGATTATAGCAGGGGTGTTTGGGTATTCTTGTTGAAACATAAGAATGAAGCAAGTGATTTTATTATTTACTTTCATCAATACATCAAGACTCAATTTTCAAGGCTAGTCAAACGTATTCGGTGTGACAATGGAGGAGAGTTTACCTCTAATCGCATGAACAAGTTTTATGCCGAAAATGGCATCATCCTTGAAACCACATGTCCACACACGCCTCAACAAAACAGTGTTGTGGAGAGAAAGCATCGCCATCTTCTCGAAACAGCACGTTCTATCAGATTTGAAGCCAACTTACCAAAGAGATTTTGGGGGGAGTGCGTCTTAACCGCTGCTCACATTATCAATCGTCTTCCCTCCAAAGTCATAGGCAACAAGACGCCATATGAAATGATCCACAACGAAAAGCCAAATTTTGATCTTTTAAGGGTGTTTGGGTGTCTCACCTACTATAGAAATACCGACACGAATGGTGACAAGCTCGAAGAAAGGGGGAAGCCAGGGGTATTTCTCGGTTATCCGAAGGGAACAAAATGATACAAAATATTTGATGTACAAAGGGGTAAAATATTGTTTCAAGAGATGTCAAGTTTGTTGAGAACATCTTTCCTTACAAAGGTGGCCAACAAGACCACGTGTCAAAAGACGATGGTATTTTCGGGTTTCCACCTTGGTACTATGGAGACCACAATGAAGAATGCAGTATTAATCAAACACCAACTTCCGCTACAGACAACGAAAATGAGAACAATGATGAGTCACACGTGACTGAGCAAAATGTGGTTGAGAATGACATGGATCCAATCGGTCCCATTAATCCCAAAAATAATGAGGCCCAACAACCGAACCCTCCCGACATGGGGGCCGAGGCCTAGCAACCCAACGATATCGAGGCTGAGGCTCAGCAACCCAACGAGGCCGAACCTCTTGAACGACAGCCGAGAGAAAGAAGGGAATGTGCTAGATCGAAACGACTAGATGGGTATGATGTCTCACTACCACCGTCCCTCGACCATGCCGCACCTGCTTCTGATCAACGCTCCTCTACGGTACATTCCATGTCCAACTATGTTTGCTATAATAATTTTTCACATTCTCACAAGGCCTTCTTATTGGCCATCGACAAAACCGATGAGCCAAGAACCTTTAAACAAGCAGTGCAGAATGAAAACTGGAGGGTAGCTATGAAACGAGAAATAGAGGCACTTGAAATGAACGGAACGTGGACTCTTGAAGACTTGCCAAAAGGTAAGAGGGCCATCGATTCCAAGTGGGTTACAAGGTTAAGTACAAGCCCAATGGAGACATTGAAAGATACAAAGTCCGCTTGGTTGCTAAAGGTTTCACACAAATGGAAGGGATCGATTTTCATGACACGTTTGCTCCGGTTGCCAAGTTGGTTACTGTTCGAACCATTTTGGCAGTCGCAGTTAAACGAAACTGGATGGTTCATCAATTGGACGTGAATAATGCATTCCTGCATGGTGATTTGAATGAGGAGGTGTACATGAAGATACCTCAAGGTTTTGATAAAGGAAAGGAGAACAAAGTGTGTCGGCTAAGAAAGTCTCTTTATGGGCTCAAACAGGCGTCGAGAAATTGGTATCATAAGTTCACCACAGCACTTGTCGAAGCCGGTTTTAGATTGTCAAAGGCGGACTATTCTTTATTTATTTTCAGGAAGAGGGAAATATATGTTGCAGTCTTAATCTACGTTGATGACGTGATTTTGGTTGGCAATGATGCTACGAGAATGAGCGAGATAAAATTGTTTCTGAATGAACGTTTCAGGATAAAAGATCTTGGAAATCTTAAGTATTTTTTAGGGATCGAGGTCGCTCGAACGGAAGAAGGTATGGTACTTAGTCAAAGGAAGTACACTCTCGACATTATTGAAGATGCTGGTATGCTTGGATGCCGGCCGAGTCCGATACCTATGGAACAAAATCTAAAGTTAGAAGCAGGAAAGGAGGAAGATCGGGTTGATCCAAGTCATTATCGGCGACTTGTCGGGAGGTTGCTCTATCTTCGGGCCACCTGTCCCGATATTGCCCATTCGGTTAGTATCCTAAGCCAGTTTGTGGCGGATCCTCGTACAAGTCTTCTCGAAGCCGCTGCAAGGGTCGTTAGATATTTGAAGGCAACTGCTGGGCAAGGCATCCTATTACCGAAGACAGGGGGAAACAATCTCGTGGCCTATACCGATTCCGACTGGTTAGGTTGTCCTTTCACTAGAAGGTTAAGAACCGGGTACCTTCTTCTCCTTGGGGGTGGTCCCGTTTCTTGGAAGTCAAAGAAGCAGTCGGTCGTATCTTGATCCTCTGCTGAAGCCGAATATAGAGCCATGGCCACAACAGTTAGTGAAATCCTTTGGCTGCGATGGCTCCTCAATGACCTTGACACTCCCCAAATAGCTCCAACTACTGTCTTCTGTGACAACATTGCAGTCAAACACATTGCAAATAACCCGGTTTTCCACGAGCGTACTAAACATGTCAAATGGATTGTTATTTTGTCCGCGAACGTGTCTAGTCAAAGGAAGTTGAACCGGTTTACATCAACACCAACCATCAAGTGGCGGACTTGTTTACCAAGGCTCTCGGATCGAAACAGTTGGAGGTTTTACTTGGCAAGTTGGGCGTTCGGAATCTTCACGCTCCAACTTGAGGGGGAATATTATTGTGGAAAGTATTTTCTCTTTATGGCCATCCCGATTTCATGCCTTAGTTTATGGCTAGAATTATTTGTTTCCTTTTTCCTTGTTCTTGTATCTAGTATTTAAGTTCTGTATTGGAGCCTTGGTGGAATACAACAAAAATTACAATATTCAATATCTGTTTATAAGATCTACAAAGAAGAAGATGGGATGGAACAAGAAAAAAGTTATACGATATGTTGTGTTGCTTCTAATAAAAGCCATCAAGCATCGTTATGGGTATCAAATTTTGATCCAATTTTTGGAGACGTCTCAACTAGAATCAACAAATTAAAAACGGCTGAGTTATGAGCACATAAAAAGAAATAGACACCGTATTTTTTCAGTATTTCAACTTGTATATTAATTTGAACAAAGAGAAAATCGTACTATTTGAACAAAGGATTTGTCATGAAACAAACCAGAATCACATTAAAAAATAGTGTTAAAACACACCCATACTTTTTTACTTTTTTAAGAACAAACTAACTTACTCGTAAAGTAAATACTCATATGTCTGAACTTTGCATAATTTAAACCACCCATCTCTTAGATAAAATGAAAACAACTTACCACCACACCATATCCCTTGGGGACGAATCGTTTACTATCTACATACAATTTGTAGTCTATGATGAATAGTTTACAATGTGTGTAACCCTTCCCACAAATCTCTATGAAACAAATTTGTACTTACATAATATTTTCCTGATTTATTGCAACTTCAGATTAGGTCTTAACTAACACAAACCTCATTCTACTATTTTTTTTTCACGTAGCCATGCTTCCACTCATGTTTACTTGATCTTTTAGTCTTTGACTTTAATTAAAGTGCTTAAACTTGTAGTAGTCAGTATTAGATATTAACTTTAGACTATGTGACATGTGGTTATCGGGGCATTCACTAGTTCTCAAAAAGAATAGATGGCCCTTTAGTTGGTCATAAGATCAGTAAGACTTGACGATCTTGTTATAAAGCAAGTAGAACTTACATTGGGATTTTAATTAGGTTAGTAAATACTTTTTATTTATCAACAAACGTTTAATGATAGAGAAATTTCAGGTCGTCTTGGTTGCTACCATATCCACCACCTCTTTTGATGGCTTTTATTGTTCTCCTCTAAATAAAAAGAAGCTAGTTCTCTTGATAGAGCTTTCACGTCTGCATATAGAATTTTTTTTTCCTTTTGATTCCGTTCTTGCCATACCATGGGCAGTTGGGTTGGAATCCAAAGGAAAAATTCTTTGCATACCCACAGAGATACATATTCTCCATTGTGACTTGGTCGTCAAAAGGGGACTACTAGTGTTGTGTACTTTTCATTGGAGCACACTTTTTGCTAGGAAGGGATCAGTTACGAGTACGAAATTCTTTACACATACAAGTCGGATAGTGCTATAAGGCAGTTACACTCATGTGCATGGCATTTCGGTTCAAATGCTAGTGAGGTACACAATGTCACGTCATGCATATGCAAATAGCAAGGACCTTGCCTACTGGCTCATTGCGAAAACTCAAGTACCAAGGAATTCTCCACTTCATTGAGGAAAGTTTCAGAGACAGAGGATCAAAGCCAGAGAACGAGGCGACTGGAAGGAGGGTTTGGTATGGTATTGAGACCAATATGGAAACATAATAAATAGGGAGTATGTGAAAGATCCATTGACAAACACCTTGATAGCTTCCATATCCTTTTCTTGGTTCCCATCTACTCCCTTGTTCCAACCACCACATCACCTGACCAGTGGCAGCTTTGATGGTGTGCGGGGAGGACCTTCGCATAAGGCCAATGATTTCAAGAGGCACGCGATTTAAAAAAAATCCAATATATATATATATATATATATATATATATATATATATATATAGAGTAGGAGTTGGGTGGAAAGTGTGTTTTTCCTAGAAAGTCTAGGAAGCAATAAGAACGCGACATGTGGCATTGAAGGATTTTATCTAAAAGGGCATTTATGTACTTTCACAATCTATTTTTATTTTAGGAAATTATCTTCAATAACTAACTATCCATAAATTTCGGAATTTATTGTTTTCGATTTCTGATCTCACGTAATATCAATCATTCCTTCGTTTTCTTGCTGGAATCTATCATCATGTTCTTGGTACTGTGTTTAACAGTTTGTTCTTGGTGATGTGTTTTAACAGCAAGCAGATTCATATAGCTGTGTTTTATTATTCAGATTCATACAGTTGTGTTTTAGCATTCAGATTCATACAGCTGTGTTTTAACAGCAAGCAGATTCATACAGTTGTGTTTTAACAGCAAGCAGATGCATACAGTTGTGTTTTAGCATTCAGATTCATACAGTTGTGTTTTAACAGCAAGCAGATTCATACAGTTGTGTTTTAGCATTCAAATTCATACATGTGTGTTTTAACAGCAAGCAGATTCATACAGTTGTGTTTTAGCATTCAGATTCATACAGCTGTGTTTTAACAGCAAGCAGGTTCATATAAATGTGTTTTATCATTCAGATTCATACAGCTGTGTTTTAACAGTAAGCAGATTCATACAAATGTGTTTTATCATTCAGATTCATACATCTGTGTTTTAACAGCAATTCAGATTCATACAGCTGTGTTTTAACAGCAAGCAGATTCATACAAATGTGTTTTACATCAGCAAATTTCGCCCCAGCTTTCGATCGGCTTCCGGTAACTGTTCCGCTGCTATTTATCCTTTCCAAAGTTTCCTGCTTTTTGAATCTCTTCCCTGCAACCAGCAAAATACCGTCAATTACAAACAAGAATCACCCGTAATCGCTTTGTAAAACACGCAGTACAATGAAAACTTGATCTTACGTATATGGAACAAGGAAAATCTCTTATCTTCATCCATGATTTTAGGTATTTTTGGTATGATTTTGGGGGTTTCCGAAATTGGGTTTAGAGAGAGAAAGAGAGAGAGGGAAATTGGCGTGAATTAAGGAGATGTGATATCTCTGACGGTTATTTTTTATTGGTTTAAAACACACATAAGGACGAAATTGCCCCTACTAATTTAAAACAATCTATTAAATATAGTTAATTATTACAAGATTGCCATTGATTTAATCTCAACCCTTAAACACACCAATCGGATGGACAAGATCGCTTCCTAGACTTTCTAGGAAAAACACACTTTCCGTAGGAACCCTACTATATATATATAGGGGACCGCTAAAATGAGAAACACATCCAGTTGTAAGAACCGCGAGAACCACTTTCTAGCCATTAGATCAAGTAGATAGATGGATGAGATTAAAATTATTTAAAAATAATATTAAGTATTTTTTGTCTTATTATGTCTTTAATTTTTTAATCCAAAAGGGTATTTAAGTAAATCACTATATTTTGTCTTTTTGAGTTTATTGTTTTTTTATTACTTTATTGTATTATTATATTAGATTTTTATTTTTAAACATAGTTTTTTTATTAAAATTTATAAATTCAGATTTATTTACAGATTTTTACGTTTAACGTTTTAAGTTTTTACGCCCGGCTTTTTCACGCCCCAATTTTTGACGGGCCGTTTTTAATCCCGGCTTTTTCACGCGTCGTTTTTTCAACGCGCCATTTTTACGTTAACGTTATTTACGTTTTACGCGCCGGTTTTTTACGTTTTGCGCGCCGGTTTTTTACGCTAACGTTTTTTTACGTTTTACGCGCCGGTTTTTTACGTTAACGTTTTTTACGTTTTTACGTTTTACGCGCTGGTTTTTTACGTTTTACGCGCCGGTTTTTTACGTTAACGTTTTTGTGCGTTTTACGCGCCGGTTTGTTACGTTAACGTTTTTTTACGTTTTACGCGCCGGTTTTTACGTTTAACGTAAAACTTTTTACGTTTTACTAAAAAAAATTACGTTTCACGTTTTACGAAAAACTTTTTACGTTTTACGTAAAACTTTTTACGTTTTATGTTAAAAAGTTTACGGTTTAACTTTTTTTTGACAAAAACTTTTTTTACACAAAAACGAATGCACCCAGAAAATCGTTACTCGGTAGGTGTCTCAGATAGTTTGCTATCATCATCGACGCCTAAAAAAAAAAACCCAACAAACAAAAATAAAAAAGAACGAGTGGATTCTGGAAAAAAAACGAAGTTTTGGCTCAGATTTTCCGATAATCAGAGGCTGCAAAGTGGGGTTGCGGGTTCAAAAACCTACCCTCCACCATCATTGCCGCGCCATCGTCCGTTTTTTTTTGCATCATCACCGCCGATTCAAAAAGGCACCAGATTCACCCGATTTAAACATTCAAAAGGAACATGAACATCATTCAAACCCAGAAGGAACATGAACATCATTCAAACCCAGATTCAACAGAATCAAAAAGGTCCCAAAAACATAACATCATTCAAACCCAGATTCAACATGAACATCATTCAAACCCAGATTCAACATGAAAATCATTCAAACCCAGATTCAACATGAACATCATTCAAAAACAGAACATCTTTCAAACCCAGATTCTACAGAATCAAAAAGGTCCCAAAAACATCATTCAAACCCAGATTCAACATGAACATCATTCAAACCCAGATTCAACAGAATCAAACCCAAAAAGTCAAACCCCCCAAGATTCAAACCCATATTCAACAGAATCAAACCTGCAGCAAAAACAGTTACCCAAAAACATGATTGAAGCAGATAAAATCAACAAGGGGTGACAAAAAGGTCCAGAAGTTCAGATCTACAAACAGTTACCACAGCCATCACCGATCTCTGCCCCATAACCCCCACCGGTCTCCCCACAAACCACCACCGCCTTCCGCCTTCCGCCTCTGCCAAACTCCCACCAAACCACCGCCCCACCACCGCCTTCCGCCTCTGTTTTGGGCCACTGGCATCACGAGCCGCCACCACAGTTGGGGGTGGCCGGCGATAACTTTGGAATCGAGAAAGTGGGGGTGAAGAAACAACACTAAAAAATCTACGTTTTTTTTTCATCATCGCCACCCAATCGATCGTATTAAAACCCACAGATTCAAAGATCACAAATCAAAACCCCCCAACATATCAAAACCCACTTCAACCACTATTTTTTACAAACCCACCAAAATCATCAAAACCCACCAAACTTCAAGCAGAAAAAAACCCAAACTTTTTGAATCAAAGAACCCTAATCCAAACAGAAACAAATCAAACCTTTGGACCAATCATCAAGAATCACAAAGACCCAAAATTCAAGAACACCAATCATCAGTATCACAGAATTACAAAGACCTAAATTCAAGAACCACAGAATCAAGAATCACAAAGACCCAAATTCCAGAATCACTAAGAACCAAATTCAAAAACCACAAATTCAAGGCTTGAAATTCTTACCACTTCTACCACCACCTCTACCACCACCACCACCACCACCGCCTAGGGTTCCGCCACCAACCCAACGCCACCACAACCAAACACCAGTCGCAAGGGTGGCGGCGGAGAGGAAAGGGGGGCCAAAGATACCCCCGGAGAGTTGCCGGAGAGGAAGGGGGGCCAAAAAAAAAAACATGCACCGACTTGAGGATGATGTTGAGGATGATTGTCGCCGGAGAAGATGATTGTTGGCCGGAGAAGATGATTGTTGGTCGGAGATCGGGGTGACCGGAGGGTGGATAACGGTGAGAATGGTGGCTGAGATTATCATAGATGATTGTGGATATGGTGGGGGAGACGGTGAGAATGGTGGCTGAGAATGGAGGTTTTGTAAAGATGGGATATCTGCTTTTTGAAGAGAGATACAAATGTTTGGTACATTTAAAGGAAGAGAGAGACAAAAGAGGAGAGAGACAATGTCAGGTACATTAGGTACATTTATGAAGAGAGAGGATGAGGTTTGATATTTGGGGTAAATGACCAAACTACCCCTTTTTCTGATTGGTTGAGAGTGGTTTTCACGGTTCTTACAACTGGAGTTGGTTTTCATTTTAACGGTCCCCTATATATATGTATATATATACATATATATATACATATATATATATATATGTTATTTTTTTAAATAGTAAACACGTACCAATTCCAATATAGGCCCATTTACAAATCATTTTTTATGGTTTAGAATTTAGCCCACTTGGCATTAGATTTATTGAGCCCAAAAATAATTTAATTTAAAAAAAAAATAAACATTACGGAAGGGCACATTTTTCAAGCTCGAACAGTGTACGTGAATTCTTAGAGACGTCTCTGCTCCAGACTCTGGCCCTACTGTTGCCTTAACCACAACCCCAATTCATCACATTCTTATGCAAAATAGGGATATCATAGTCAATTTCACAAAGACCAGGGGCTAAAGTGTAAATAATGATACTGGTTGTACCTTGCACATTTAGGGTATGTTTGATATGGAGCTTTTAGGAGATTTTAGAAGCTTCTAGCTTTAAACTTTTAAGAAAAAACTCCTACTCAATAAAAAACCTTGTTTGGTTGAACGAGCTTAAAGCTTTTAGGTTAGTAGTTTTAAGCTTTTGGTTGAACGCTCCTACTAGTAGTGTTTAGAAGTAGTTACAAGCTTTTAGGGAAAAATGACTATTTTAACCTCTAAAGATAGTGAACTTTTTAATGCACAAGTTTTTTAAATTTTTAGTTATGTCCATTTTGATCATTTTATACATTTTATTAAAAGCTCAAGTTACTCTGCCAAACACTAAATATATCTAAAAAGCTAAAGCTACTAGCTTCTAGCCACAAGCTACTTTTGCCAAACATACCCTTAAGGGTCAAAATGATTCATTACACCTTTTCCCATCCACTTCCTTGGAAACAAGAATTGTTACATTTCATAGAAAAATTTTTGAAGAAAAAATGTATCGAGTTGTGTATGTTACAACTTAATGCCGTGAAACATATACACAAACGTGTATGTATGAACTTTTTTTTTTGTTTATATAACGTACTCATATGTTGGTGAACGCTTAAAAATTTTAATACATATGAACAAACTAGATTTATGGTTTTTCAGTGTATAATATGCACATTTGTACGTAAAAAGTACAAAATTTGAAAAATATGAATCTTTTGTAAGAAATAGTTTCAATTTTTTTTTTGTTCTCGCAATTATATGTTGATATTTTGTAATGAGCCCCACACACCCTCTCTCCCTACCTTTTTTTTTTAACGGCAAATTTGGATCACTGACAGACCACTGGAGTATCATCGTGCCACCAGCGGAACCACCCGATCATATCCATCTCCACTAGGCATAATGCCTATACGCCAATTCAGGAGGAAACCCAATAAATATGGGAAAAACCCCCTTGTGGGAATCGAACCCAGAACCTATTGGTCCCAAAGTCTTATCCCATCCCTAAGATGTCACTAGGCTATAAAGCCATGACCCCTCTCTCCCTACCTAGTATATTTGGTGAAACCACCACAAGTGGCCTAGTGGTGGAGTGACTTGGGTTCTCCAATGGAGACCCAAGTTCAATTCCCATTAGTGCCACTTTGGTGGCCACCGACACCCGCTTTAAGCCGGACCGAGGACACTCGAGGTCTCGGGTTTGAAACATGTTTCTTACCCCTCTTTGATGGCTATGGGTATTTGCCGCCAGGGATCCTTGTCGGGTGGTGAACTGGGAAGGGAGATCCCTTCCGCGGTCAGGGGTACCGTGCAACTACCCTTTTTTTTTAGTATATTTGGTGAGAACCATGCAAAGTTGATAAAAACTAATCAAGATCCAAAAAAAAAATTAACTACAATTTGTATATATACTAATAATCTATATGGGTAAAGTTCTTGTACAAATAATCTTAACATACTAAACATACAAATTGAAGGAAAACTCAAAAAGACAAGGTGGCATTTTTGTAATTATCAATAACTATCAAAGTTACTCTACAAATATACCTAAAAAAACCTAACCACTCCCCCCCCCCCCCCCCAAAAAAAAACCTAAACCCCCCACCCCCCAAAAACCTAAAAAAACCTACCCCCCCCCCCCCCCCCACCCCCCAAAAACCTAAAAAAACCTAACCCCCCAAAAACCTAAAAAAAACCTATCCCCCCCCCCCCCCCCCCCCCAAAAACCTAAAAAAAACCTAACACCCCCCCCCCCCACCCAAGCTAAAATGCTAAAAACTAAACCCCCAAAAAACCTAAAAAAATCTAAAAAAATAAAAAAAAAACACACAAATTATTTTATTTTTTTAACATTTTTTATTAAAAAATCGCTACTTTTAGTAGCAGCAAAAAAAAAAAAAAAAAAAAAAAAAAAAACATTTTTTTTTTTTGCTAACGAAATGTAGCGATTTTTTAATAAAAAATGTTAAAAAAAAAAAATTTGTGTTTTTTTAGGTATTTTTGGTTGTAACTTTGATAGTTGGTGGTAATTACAAAAATGTCACCTTGTCTTTTTGGGTTTTCCTTCAATTTGTATGTTTAGTATGTTAAGATTATTTGTATTTGATCTTTTGCCTAATCTATATATATACTAATTTGCAAGATTGTGTTGCATTGAAACTTTTTTCTTTTTTTTTTCTTTAGTTTTTCTTTTACTTTGAACTCCTAAACTTTTATATCTTTTACTATTTAACCTGAACACGTTTCACTTTCAACTTTGGTCCCTATAAATTTCACTCTTCACAAATATTCGTTTTATATTTTTGTCTAAATCTTGCAAGCTAACAAGCCGCAATGTGTGTGTGTTGTTCAACGTTTTTACGTCTATGTTTTCCGGTTTAACGGCCAGATAGCAACGCGCGGGGAAAACATCGACTTAATTATTGTTTTCTATGTTTTATATTTCACGTGTGTGGTTTAACGTTTTTACGATTACATTTACTTTTATTTTCATTTGGTTTTATTTTTTCGTTATTTATTTCTTTTTTATACGAGTTATTTCGACGTTAGTGGTCGTTGACTGTGGTATGACATTAGTGCTAATTTGCACTGTTTTAAGCCCCTCTGCCGCAACGCAAGGGAACTTAAGACTATTCATTACCAAAATACTAACATCTAAAATAGTTACTCTCTAATAACACATCTCTCATATCCAAACTACTTTTAACAATATTTTATGCCTATGCATTGACAGATGTTTATGTTTAAACGGTAAACTTTCAAATGTTTATTTTTTTAGTTTCAAATGTATATAAATTTAAACATGTATATTTGTTTTCTGATACTGTATTTTAATAATAATGATAATGAAAAAAGTTTAATTTTGATTGTTTTTACAGAGTGTTCGCAGTTCTCACGAATCTATGAGTTCTCATCCGAATCTCATACTAGAGAAGATTATCTTGAAAACCCCAGATATTAATTATGAGAACTTGTGAAAAAATACCTTATTTAAATGAAAATAACAATTAGTTTCGTAGTCATTGCCTATAAGAGGCATCCCATGTGTAATGGTTAATTGGTTATGGTCCAATATAAAGATAGAACACACCTTGAATTATTTTATTTAACAAACATTTATTGTACTCTTTTTAATTGTTAATGTCAATAGAAGTTTCACTAGGTAGTTTATCCTACAATTAACATCACTACTAGAAAACTGCTCGTTTCCGACCAGTTTCCGACAGAAATACGTTTGTAGGAAAAAGCCTTGTAGGAAAATATTTCCGACAAGTAACCGACTAAATTTCCGACAAATTTCCGACAAAAAAAAGAGGTTACTATTTCCGACAAAGTTCCGACCACAACTTTCCTACAGCTTTCCGACAGCCGTGTTCCTACTATTTTCCGACCAAAAGTTTCCGACAAAGTTCCGACTACAATTTTCCTACAGCTTTCCGACAGCCGTGTTCCTACTATTTTCCGACCAAAAGGTTCCGAAAAAGTCCCGACCACAATTTTCCTACAGCTTTCCGACCGCCGTTTTCCTACTATTTTCCGACCAAAAGGTTCCGACAAAGTCCCGACCGTCGTTTTCCTACAGCTTTCCGACCGCCGTTTTCCTACTATTTTCCGACCACTTTTTTTCTTCTTTTATTCTTTTTTTTTTGGTCGGAACTTAGTCGGAAGTTTCCTTCAAATTTCCGACCATTTTTTTTGGTCGGTAAATTGTAGGAAAATAGTCGGTAAAACCAGATTATTTTTTTGTTGGTATTTTGTCGGAAAATGGTCGGAATTTTCCGACGAAATTGGTTTTGTCGGAAATTTTGGTAGGAAATCCCCCTGTTTTCTAGTAGTGCATGGAAACACCTATAAACGTATTTAAATTAAACCAATTATAACCAGATGATGTCAATTGTTGGGCTTGAAGTAGAACTTCTCCAAAATTTAGGCGGTATGTTAAAAATTCATGAATGGAGTTATGATGATAAACGAAGTTGTATTTTTTTTTTTTTTTTTGAAAGGTAAATTTCATAAACGAAGTTGTATGCCATCAACTTTTGGAGTTGAAATCTGAAAAATCAATTAACTAAAATTATATTGTCACATATTTATCTAAACTTGTGCATTTTTTCTAAAAAAAACATTAGGTCAAAACAACAAATTTATTCACGAACTCAGTTACGAACTACATAGTACATACCATACATAAACACCGTCGTTAGCTACTTAGTAAATCAAGAAATAAACTACAAGTTGATTTGATTAGGATATTCGATCAACAATTCACTTTATTTGGTCAAACAATAAATTAAATGAACCTATCCAACGTTGTTCTGACAAGAATATCTTACCAACCTTTAGTAATTTCATAATAAGGATAATAACAATGCAATCTCATAATTGACATTGTGATCAAGGGATTATATAACAATGTGATGACTATTTAGTCAAGCAAGGAATAAAGTTATCATCAAATTCCTGGGATTATACAAAGCATGGGTGACTACTGACTTTAGTTTAGTCAAGCTATAAATAAAGAGACTTATCCAACATGGTTGTCATGATAGAGATATCTCAACAACATCAATAATATAGGTATTCATTCCATACTAGTTCACGAGTGATAATATATCAACAATATAATATCAACTCAATTAGTAAGTGAGTAACCTCAAAGGACTCAAATATGTATTATTATTTTAGTCAACAATTAAAGAAGTAACATTGTCTCAGTGACTCACATGTGCACCGCAGATTTGTCAAGAATAAAACAAGTGCATAATATGGAATGTTATTTGCTGTCGTTGAAAATAGATTACATGATTGATAAACTTCTTAATTTTATGTTTTTAAAACAATTTAATCTTCTATTTTCTTATGACCAACTTATTATAAGTGATTCGTTAACTGGCTCCCAAGATGTAATGAAGCTACGCATGTAGGATGTTGTGCAACAAAACACGTAGATGTGAATGCGATAGCCTGGATGAACAAGTGTTTTATGCAAAGAATAATGGATACTACGAATATGTTTCTATAGCAACAAATTTAGGAGAATATCCAATGTACAAAAGGACGGTATGCTAAAAACACCCGATAGGGTTGAATTTACATGCCTCAAATGATTAATTTTGTAAATATTAGTATGTTTCGTTTTAATTGTGAAACTAGAACTAGAACTATAGCAATGTGCAGACGTAGAAAGTTAAATGTGGAAAACTTAAACCGAGGAAAAGAAACGGGGGTTACCTAAGTATTCTTGTCGGGCTGTCGGCCACACCTAAATAATGGATCAGGGTACAAGCTAGCAACCCTCAACTTGCAGTCAGCCCATCACGGCTCAATCCAAATGTGGTCAGCTCCCCCATGGCCCAACCCAACATTTGGTCCAAATGCCCAATCACTATGCTTTCTAACTATTTAAACACAAAATGATTGGTTTGAAGTTTGGTCAAGGTCTTGAGGATTTTAGTTTACAAAAAATGATTGGTTTGAAGTTTGGTCAAGGTCTTGAGGATTTTAGTTTACAAGGTTTGATATTGTAATTTGATGAATAATCTTTAGTAATGTCACTAGCAACCAATATGATGGTGATCCATTGGCAAAGATAAAGCCTTTATACACTTAGGTTTAGGAGAGGAGGTCTTGGGTTTAACTCCCACAGACGACAGATAATAAATGAAATTTGCCGTTCAAAAAAAAAAAAGTAATCTCACTAGCATATATATGTATATACACATTTAATACATTCAGTATAGATAAAACAAATGACTATTCGTTCATGAAGGAATTTAACCAAATTATAACATCTAACAAGTTTTTGTAAAAATATATCTCATCAAGATTTTCAACGACCACTTATGAAGGTTATAATAGATAATGAGAAGGATTGCATTCCCCACCTGATTTTTTGTTGATACTTCCAATTGATGCTTCTTTGTAATGTCAAAATAGGGGATATATGCAAACAATAAATCTTTAAGAAGATATGATCATCTGAAACCATAGTTTACCACTTAGTTGGACTCAACAACTAGTGGCACTTCTACGAATATATACTTTTAGTTAATAATGTCTACTGTCTTTTGATATTAAAAAAGGGCATTGGAATTGGAAATGTCAAATTGTCGATCAAAAAAGAAAAAAAAAAGAAAAAGAAAAAAAGAGGTAGAAGAAGAAGATGGTGGGGAATGCGGTCATTTATCATTGACATTTAGGCCTTGAATGATGATGAGTGTTATCTTCTTTTCTACGTTTGAATACCAAATAATCAATGAATTTATTCCCCGTCCAATTGACAATCAACTGAAAAACCCATTCACAATCATACCCAGAAATAGCATCCATACATACGACATCGATCTATGTCTCCAACCATCCACAAAACACTTCAACAATCAACAACAATTGATCACACCAAAAAACAAAACGCCATATTTTACTGAATGACCAGCTTCGTCTAGAGCCGGACGTTTCAGCTGTGTAGGAAATCGATATCTATCTAAGGAATTCAAAGATTCCAGGGACAAAAAAATCAAGAAGAAGAGACTGATGACTGTGAAGATTTGGATGAGAACTTCGATTAGGATTTTTTTTCTATTTTTTGGTGTCATTTTCTGTGGTTTGTTATCTAATTTTCCGTTAATAAAATACATTATTTCTCTAATTACTTATAAAATGTCAAAATGCCACAAACGCCAAATACTAAAACTATAATAATTTCCATTAGTCACGTATTATTAAAAAAACTCCCAAAATTATTGAATTGTATAAAATAAGGTGCAAGAGAAAATAGAACAAAGGGTGTCTTACAAAAGTTGTTTTTTGTCATCCTTATTTAAAACACCATTGATACAAAACGCCAAACTTAATGATGGGACACGTTACAATCTTAACATATGCAGCTGAACAAACAGTAACTACAAATAGTAACTGAAACGATGAAAACTTTATTACTAACATTTATTATATTAAAAATCACCCAATGAAAATTGTATTTTTTATATTTTCAAAACGTCATAATTACTTGTCACATTATAGGTGTTAGTGCATATGTCTGTTGACTTCGTCTTGTATCGAGTCATGTAACTAGATAGATAGACCAAGACACGTTGTACAAAAGAAACGGGAAACAGATCTGAATCAGCCACTCCTCACGAAGTGGATAGTCCAGTTCGTGCGACCTGGCAGGACCAGTTCGTGCGACCTGGAGGTCTGGTTCATGCTTTCTGGTTTTCCTATAAATATGGAGCCTTGTGTCTTCATTTGTAACATTCTGATTCCGGTAGCGAAGCTCTGCCGAAGTGTCTCCAGCTCGTGTAACGTTGTGAAATCAACACAAACGACATTTAATCTACTTCTAAGTGTATATCAAGCAGCAATGAAGATCAAATCAATGAATTCCGCCTCTGATTTGGTCTAGAACTCTTCTGTTCGACTCATTTGATCGATTCAACGATCCTACAAGTGGTATCAGAGCTCAGGAGGAAGAGTTCTTACCATTGCAGCTTGTTTTCACGCATAAAACTGATTTCTTCTCATTTCTTCTCACTTTTCTACACTTTTTCTTCAAAATCAGAACGTTTTCACGGTTAAAATGATCTGATTTTGACATATAACACGTAAAACATTGTTTTGAACAATCCGTGAACAAATCAGAATCAAAATCAACCTGAAAACTGATCAAAATTGACAAAATCATGATCTTTTGGACTTAGAATCCTCAAACGAGGTGGATATTCATTCAAATCGTTTGAATTTTGAACCAAATCGCGTGAAAATCGTTCAGATCGTTTGAAAAACACTCCAGATCGTGTGAAAAACCTGTCAGGTCGTGTGAAACATAGTCAGGTCGTGTGAAATATAGTCAGGTCGTACGAGCTGAACAGTCCAGGTCGCACGGATTGTTCAGATCGTTTGAAAAAGTAATTCAGCTCGCACGGTTTGAGCCAGATCGCACCAATTCAGGTCGTACGAGGTGTTTGAAAGTGATCCAGATCGTTTGAGTTGTTGAAGTCATTTGAAGTCAACATTCAGTCAATCATTCAGTTCATTTATTACTTCATGTGAACATATCAGTCCATTAAACAAATCTCTCGGCCCTATATTGACAAAAGCAGCTCGGTCCAATAGGGTTTCACTTAGAATTAATTGTTGTCGGCCAAGAAGTGTTGACCGAGTAAAAAGTTGCATGTTATCGTCATTCTAAATCCATGAGTCAGATTGTCACATGTCATATGTATTAAGTACAAAGTATCGGCCCAATGAGAATTGAGTTGTGAACTTAGATTGTCGGCCATTCAGAATTTGCATATAACTTTGTAGTAATTCAAAGTATTGTCAGCACATTATTATTTGAGATTTGGCCAGGTCGTTTGCATATTTAGTTTCAGACCGCACGAGGAGGATTAAGAACTTCAGGTTGTTTGGTTGTATTACCAGTTCGCACGGTTTGATCAGTCAGATCACCAGTTCGCGCGGTTTGATCCAGGTCGCTTGAAATCTCACCAGGTCGTTTGAAACTAAGTCCAAGTCGTTTGGAGGTGAACCAGGTCGTGTGGGGTGAGTCATAAGCTACCAGGTCGTGTGAAATAACAGAACGTTTAAAAACTCAGCTCGTTTGAACAATCAGTCATTGTGAATTTTTAAAACCGGAACATGGATTCTGAAGATGAAATATTGTATGCTTATTACGAATCTCAGCAATTCAGTCCTAAAAAGAAAGAAGAAGAACCAGTTTCAACAGAAGAGGCTTCAGAAAAAGTACCAATCGTTGATCACTCAATAGATGAAGAGAGTGATGATGACAGTGAAGAAATTCGAAAACTTGAATTTTATAAAAGAGAATTTTCACCTGATAGGTATAATTTGTATTTTGCAGGTAAAATGGAAGAGATCAAAGAAAGACAAGCTGCGAAAAAGAAGAATCATAAGGCAGCAACTGTAGAAGAAAAGGTCAAAGCTGAGGAAAATGTTCGAGTAGTAAAGAAGCAGGTTAAAGAAATTCCAACTATCAAGGTTGAGAAGGAAGCAGATACTGAAAATATACTTGAGAAGTGTGAAAATTGTGATACTGTGAAAAGGCACAACAACAAATTGATTCATAACATGAACAGACTGAAAGAATCTTATGATGTTTTAAACAAAGCTATGAATCAATATAACAAGTCAAACAATGAACAAGAGATAGCTATGAAGACACTCAATGGAGCATTCATGACAAAGCAGAGAATCATCAATCAGTACATTGAGAAATGTGCTGAACTTGAACAAAAATTGGAAACTCAAAGAATAGAAACTGAGAGGGTAAACAGGTTATTGAAAAGTTATTCATGTGCTTCTTACGTGATTGACAGGATTTACCCTACAATAGAAGGCATGGAAGCGTTTGAATAAAAGAAATTTGAAGTAAAGAATACTGGTAAGAAACATAGTACCAATTATACAAAGTGTCCACCTCCGCTTGAAGAAGGATATTCTCCACGAAATCCTAATTCAGAAAGAGTCAAAAAGGCAACGAATTTAAAGTGGGAATCTGAACCTTCAGATGGATTGCCAGATAATATTGACATCACATTCACTGCATCTGACACTGATCAACAATCTGAGTTGATTAAGAAAGTGGTGGATCATGTGTTGGATAAGGATGAGGAGTCAGAGTCAAAGTCTGAATCTGAGACTTCAAGACCAACAGTTGAAAAAGGCAAAAGGGTTTACAATAAAGATTTTCTTATATCAAAAAATAATTTGAATGACGAAACATTCAAAGTAGCATATACTTTGAATGACTCCGACAAATTATATTCTGATGAAGAATTTCCAATAAGAGGTGTTAAAACTGAAATGATTAACAAAGTTTTCAAATTAACAGAAATTAATATTTCTGAAATAAAAGATGTAAATCTTACTGAAAAACCTAAAAAGTACACTTCAAGAGTTCAACAAAGATTGAACAAGAAAAAATGTTACAGTTCTACTTCTGGTTATCGAAAGAAACCAAACCATAACAGTAATTTCAAAAAGAAGGGATTGGGTTTTATTCCACCCGAAAATCATAAGAATGAGAAAATTTATAAACCAAAAACTAAATTTGTTTCAGGAACATCTTCTGAAGAAGAAAAAGAGAATTTGTTCAGAAAACAGACGAACAAAGAATTCCTTGCTAAGAAGCAAGAGGGAATGAAGAATGATGTTGCTCAGAAGAAGGAAATGAGAACCTGTTATCAATGCAAAAAAGTTGGTCACATCGCCTGGAACTGTCCAAAGGCAACCAACACAAAACAGGAAGTTCCTTCTAAACTCAAAGAAAAAGTTGTTGATAAAACTGAACCACCCACTAAAAATTTTAAAATGTTTAAAAATTCAACATATGAAGTTGGTGAGTGTTCTAAAAGGTTTTACAAAAGAAGAGTGAATCTTTACAACCAAAAGTGGGTTGTTAAGAAATCAGATGTTAAATCTGGCGATGAGTTTATTTCTTCGGAAGCAAAGGAGCCACTTTCTGGCGATGAATCTGACTCGTCAAAGTCAGAGGAGCCACCAATTGAGCTAAAAAGTGACAATTCCGTTCCGAAAATGGATGATGCAAATTTTCCACCATTATCAAACGGAAACTTAAAGCAAAAAATTGGCAAAGTTGAGATTTCAAATCAATTCTTTTCTGAAAAGAAAGAATTTGATGTTGAAAAAGCCTTTAACCCTAAAGTTCTAAATATTTTTGAAAAAATGATTGACGGGAAGGTCAAAGGGGTAAAGGAATTCTATGAAAAGAATAAGAAAGGAAAGAAACCGAGTGATGATGACTCGGAATCACCCAAGGACCGACAGGCTTGGGTGAATCTCTTTAACTAAAAATCGTGACTTGCCGGAGCTCCCAAGTTGGTAATCGTGGAGCATGAATCGACATCATTCTTGAAAAATGTTTTTGTGAAAAACCTACAAATGATAGTTTTTACAAGTGGGTTGAAAGAACAAAGTGATGAATGAATTCCCATGATGTGTGAAATCAACAAAACTAATTTTCTGGAAAAACCATTTTGATTAAAACTGTAACACCTCGAAAATTCGTGTTCAATGATATAACGACACGTGTCAATTAAGACAAAAGTGCTATAAACCCGGATATAATTAAAGATGTACGATGGGAATTAAAAGTGTTGTCATGTTAATTTTACACCTCTGAACGACCTTATTATGAATCCCAAGACTAATAAACATCTGGTATATATTCAAATTCGGGGAATCATAGCAACAAGCTGATTCATAATTGAAGTGGTGGACTCCTACGAAGAAAATGCACGGTAAACCTTCTTGTTCGGCACTTTCAAAATGAATCCAAGCAAACAATTCAAAATGGTAGGGTATGGAACTATTCAAAGCACATTTTAGAGGCCCCAAACTGTTAAAACAAGTCCCAAATTCGAAACCCACGAGTTGCCCTTTCAAAACACCAAAGAACAACAACTTTTTGCCCTAAGGACAAGCTTACGGACCTCAACATTGAGGACCTTACGGTCCGTAAGCTAGTGCCCAGCGATCAGAAACCGGCTGTTGCCTGTTTTAAGCGCAGTTTTCGACCTTTAAACGATTTTCCTCATATCCCTTGGCCCCTAAACAACCCCTAAACATCTAGGACACCTGTGGGAATGTTGTGGTCACTGCTAGACTTAGATGTCAACACATTGTGGTGCCTTGATCACTATATAAAGCTCCAATGTGCAAACACTTTGATCATTCCTTCCTCAAACATCTTCTGATCAATTGTGGAGCACAAGAGCACTCTCCAGGCCTTCCTAATCAACCATTAGACACTTGTAAGTTTGCTAATCCTTCTTTAATTAAGTTTAGTTTAGTTATTTAGCTAAAAGTCAAACCATCGTAATTACGGTTTGACTTCGAGATTAATTAATAATGGCTCAGTCAAATCTCGAATCAAAAGTAGTTATAAGTTGGTAATTATGTGGGTAATAAACCCTCAAAAGGGTTCCCCCTGATTCCCACTCTAACTAGGTCAAATGTCGGGTCAAACTTGTATTTAAAAAGTCAACAGAATGTGTAAATTACAATTTATGCATAATTAGCAATGTAGAACACATACAACCTGTATGATCATTAATATAACTTGGTAATTAGTGTAAGGACATGTCTAAACATGTTCAACCCGACAATTTCCTGTTTAGACCCGGTTCGGAACCGAAAGTCGCATAGTTTGACTTATACTTTGACTTTCAGTTCTGACCCGTTATGGTATGTTTTAGAAATGCCTTAGAGCTTTATTTGGACCAGGTTACATGCTAGTATAACCCTCTATGATTATACACCTCGGATCATTAGTTATCCAATTAATATGCATGATTCCGTTAATTGCTCATATGTTGACCATTATGCCATTTTCACCTTAAAACGTGATTTTTGGAAATGTAAAAGAGTAGAAACCTTAATTACTGATATATAAACTTGCATACAAAATTTGACATCAGTTTAAGGTGTAGGTTAAGAGTTATGCTCGTTAGCGTAAAATTAAAGCTTTATGTTAATTAAACGGCTTATTTAGCGTATAGCCTACTTAAACATACTTTTTGATATCAAATCTTTTACCCATTGATGTAATATATTATTTTGGGATTTTTTGAAGATTTTTAATTAATTTTAGGCTGAGCATAACTCATAGTCGTAGGCTTAATCCGGTAATTGTCGGTTTTGCCCTTACGGGCCATAAAATGAGTTTTACATATCTAAACGAATCCAAACCTTTTGCTACTGATCACATATGATAAATAAATTATTTTAAGCCTTCTGGATTAATAAAAATATCAGCTTTATGTATCGAACCCGTAAATGGCTTTTAATCGCCTTATTAAGCGTTTTAACGCATAGTGTATACTAAAACTATTTTAAACATACAAGGGTTGATACCTACTGATATTTGAGGAAAATTATAATATTTTAACAGTAAGCAAAAGTTGATAAACTCAGACTTCAGTTTTGAGCTTTACGGCTTATGTGAAATTACCAAAATGCCCCTGCGGTGCATATTTTGGTTATAATTGATAAATTTCACATATATACTTTGCCCTACTGTTATAACTCATCAAATTGAGTATGTTTGCTGATTACATCAGACCTGTAACTCAGATAAACACTTAAACTCTTTTATAACCTTTTAAATGACCAAACTACCCCTACGGGGCATAGTTTGTGTTTAAACTCGTTTCGGGCATAATAAATGATATCTTACTGATGTCACAACATATTAGGAGCATATTAACTTAGGAAACCTATAAATGGCTCATATGAATACCCGTTACGCTATTTACGCGTTCGGTTCGGTTTATGTAACTAGTTTACATAAATTAACCTAAACGGGTCAAACCTTATCGGTTTTATCTCAAAATCCAGAATGTGTGTGAAATACCCATAGTAAACAAGTCTCTGAACTTGTCGGGTCTAAAACACATTCTATCCGGTCTTCGCTTAATCGTGAGTATGAACCGTGTCTTTGAAACTAACCGGTCTAAGCTTAAGCTTAACTAAAGACCCGTTAGGATTCTAATAGGTTATTATAAACCTTCGTTCCAGATTAGGAGGACCAGTAAAAGCTACGTGCATTTTGCTTATTGTGAATACTTATTTTCCCTATACGGGCTTGGGTTACGGTATATAGCATACCGCTTGATCGGGCATCAAATCTTCCATCGTTGGGTGGTTAATTGAATAATTTGATCGGCTCGTTTAAACAGTCTTGTTACTTAAAGCCTTTGGGGGGTTAATGACCATGTCCCGGATATCCTTGGCATCATTTTACGAAATGGCCACGACTTAAGCGCGGGGTGTAGGCGTACACCCGTCAGTGCACAAAAGAATAATGTGGTGTGTCTATTGATCTTTAACCCGGACTTGATCCGGGCTACTGAACGCACAAGGAACATGTAATTCGTTCACAAGATTATATATTTAAATAATTCTCCCAAGTTAAATAAAATGTTTATGCCACGTGCATCCAAACCAATTTTCAATCATTTTCCAAAATGAGTCAGTTGATTGTATTTACCAGTGTAAACTGACGTATTTTCCCAAAAAGATTAAATGCAGGTACTAAGCGTAATTGGCTGGGATTTCTCCTTAGCATCAATAGAAGTCTCGCAAGCTTAAGATGCCTAAAGTCTGTTGAACTATTATTTCTATTTTATTTCCGATCCGTCTGTGGATAAACTTCCGAATATTGTGACTTTTGATATTACAATATTAAATTCGGTTGTATTATATCTTACAATTGCTTCCGCTGTGCATATTAAATATTGTGTTGTTTGACTATTATGTTGCCAACCACGTCACGATACTCCCCACCGGGCCCACCGGTGACACGTGGAAATCAGGGTGTGACAGGTTGGTATCAGAGCCAACACTGAGTGAATTAAACGCTAGCCTTTTGCGTTTAATCTCAGTTACACAGTTGCACATTCTTGAGTCTAGACAAGAACATAGGACAAATTCCAATTCGTTTCATTGTCTTTTAATTACTTCCTTGATTATTTTTCTGGTTAGCCTTTCCATGGGCAAGTCATTTTTATTAGAAGTCCCGTTTAGGGCAACTATATACTTGCTTAAGTTTTAAAGGAACGATTATGTTTAAAATATCATTCCTATATTATAAGATCTACCATTATAATAAAATGGCAAAATCTAAAAAGGGACAAGACCTAGCCTGGTGTCATTATTAAGACGCGGCCAAGATGGCAGTTCCTCAATTTAGGTTCAGATCCTTATTAACATTTCAATTTAGGATTGCTCTGCGTTAATTATTATAAAGAATCTTAAGAGTGAAACCTAGCCTGAGTGTCATTATAAAGACCTGGCCAAGATGGTAAGACCTGTTTAAAAGATTCGAATCCCTGTTAACATCTGAAAACGTGTTAACGCTCCTGGCGGACGTGATTCATTAAAAATCACACACGTCATTTTTATATAGGATTCTTCAAAAGATTCCTAACCCAATTTTTATGATCTCTGAATCATGGGTTTAGGTCATCAATTAAGATGATCATATTTTTACCATACGTTGGTAATATGTTGCCTACGGGCCTTGCTCATTTCTACTTGAGCCAAAAGACAGTGGTAGCGATGACTCCCTGTCCGTTAATATAATGCCTACGGGCCTTGCTCATTTCTACATGAGCCAAAAGACAATGGTAGCGATGACTCCCTGTCTGTTAATAAAATGCCTACGGGCCTTGCTCATTTCTACATGAGCCAAAAGACAGCTGTAGCTATGACTCCCTGTCAGATAAAGGTAATGAACTAGGTTCAAACCTTCATGCTTTGATTCTCTGAAATCATAGTTTATAATTTATAAACGTCCTTGTGACTAGACCTATTGTGCCAATATACCTTCATGCTTTGATTCTCTAAAATCATAGCTTATAATTTATAAACGTCCTTGTGACTAGGCCTTTTGTGCCATTACTAAATTGCCTCGATTCTCTGAAATCATGGCTTATAAATAAAACTTGTCTACGTGACTAGGCCATTTGTGCTATTATTAAAACATTAATGCCTCGATTCTCTGAAATCATGGCTTATAAATTAAACTTGTCTACGCGACTAGGCCATTTGTGCTATTATTAACTTATAAATTAGGATTATGATAAAAATCCTGAATAAAATAAATACCATTCCTTTCTTGCCAGTATAAATATAAAAAAAGAACCTTAAAGGTACGACCTAGCCTATATGTCATTCCAGACGAGGCCAAGATGGTAGAACCTGTTCAAAGGATTCAAATACTTGTAACATTATAAATATGATGACACTCCTGGCAACAGTGATGCGATAGAATCGCGCTTGTCACCTTTATATTAGGAAAATTTTCCAAACCCCTTATTTTAGCATAAATGATCAAAAAGGAATCATGACCAATAAACGTTGAACTTGATGAATACATCAAAACATCCAAGGGATGTATACCTACGGGTAAAAGATGAATACATGAAAACGATAGTTTTATTTCATAACTTCTTGTCAAGACAATGAACTATGAAATTTTCCGATCCAAAGGAATCATCGATTATGTTTTAAAATTTCCCTAGTGACAAGGCCTCTGAGCCATCATAAGTCCTTTGGAACAAGCCCTCGTGCTATATATAAAAGATGTCAGTATGACATTGGCAGTCGTGACTTATGTCCCCTGTCTAATAAATATGAAGGATTATATTCCGTGTAAACGCCAAAGATGGTTTATTTAAAAACTTAGGCAAAACATAATCAAATAAATTAGATACTACCTATTGGCCTATATGGTTTAATTGCGCCATGGCTATTTATTCATCAAATTCGACAATTCGCTATATGATTAAACCAATTGTTTCTACTTGGATAGTAGCCTTCAAAGCTTCACCATGGCTGACTCCTATGAAGCTCACCATCATCCAGTTGATCAGAATGATGATGCAAGACGGAACTTAACAAGCACCGAGTTTCAGGCTATGATAAATACAGCCGTAAGCAACGCTGTGGACCGTGTGTTGAAGGATCATAAGCGAAAGTGCAATAAAACCCCAAATAGGAGTTACAAAAAGGGTAAGACCGGTTCAAGCTATAACCCGTCCAAACCAAAGGAGGCAAAACCCGAATGTAAAACCTGCAAAAGAAGACACTGGGGACAGTGTCGATCAAATCAAAAGATAAAGCAATATGGCATCTGTAAAAGAGCTGGCCACCAATCCCACGAATGTAGGGACATAAAGAATGCAAACTGTTTCAGCTGCGGCGAAAAGGGCCACATCAGTACTAATTGCCCTAATGCTGCCAAGGAAGGAGCAACTAAGTCTGGGAAGGATTTGAAGGACAAACAGCAGACCAGTGAAAAGACCAGATGCAAAACCTGTAGGAAATACCACCTCGGGAATTGCAGGTATGAATCTCAGCCTCTATAATGTGGAATCTGCAAGTCCAAGGAGCATAAGACCTTGGATTGCAAGAGATTGGGAGACGCAACCTGCTATGGTTGCAATGGAAAAGGGCACATTAAGACCAACTGCCCTAAATACACTAAAAAGCTTGAGGAAGTTAAGAAGACCAAAGCTGGAGGCTCTAAGATGAATGCTCAAGAGGCTATTCAGGATGACAATGTCACAACATGTAATTTCTTTATCAATAACGCGCATACTAGAGTATTAATTGATTCAGGTTCAGATAAGTCTTCCGTAGACAACAGATTTTGTAAGTCACTAAATCTGCCTGCTAAAACTCTAAACGCTAAATGTAAAGTAAAATTTACCGATGGTACCTCAGAGACTGCTTCAGCAATATTATATGGATGTTTTATATCCATTAGGAATCATTCTTTTCTGCTGTCCTCGTTTTCATTTATATAATAAAGGACTCGATATAGTGATAAGAATGGGTTGGTCGTCTGATAACCAAGCCCATATTGCAAGTGATAAGAAGCAAGTAGTTATCAAAACTCCTTATGGTGAGCCTTTGACCACTCAAGGAGATACGTTGGGTTAAGATGCTGCTAAGTCTCTCATAAGATCTTAAGATTAGCAAACTTGTAGAAATTTTCCCATAAAAACCCCAGTTATTAAGTGTAAAGAAAAAGTTACAGGCAAAATCGGAAGAATCATTTCTTTTGTTCCTATTAGAAACCTTCAGTCGTAAAGTTCTCGAAATGTCCTCTCTCTAAGAGGAGGTGCGTCAGCATATATAGTTGATATCTCTTTAATCTCTATCAATTCCGAATCCCAGATAGTATAATAAAAGCGCCATATGAGGATTGGTGTATCTTACTAAGTTCCATAGATTGCTTCCATGCCTGATCAGTATGGGGGTTTAATGCATGGGACCACAAAGATATTCCGAGAGGTCATATGGTACTAAAGTCAACTAATGGTATTCAAAGGAGATATCCTGAATGGAATTGTCCCAGCGAATGTTCCGATTAAGGAATTCATGAACTAGTAACATAAAGGTGTCACTTATTTGACACAAGCAATGATGGGTGAACTGGAGTCTGAGATATGGAAATCCCTGTAACCTCCTCGTATCTTGACTATCTTCTCCTAAGATTTCCCTGTTTACCCCTGAGAGGCAGGTAGAATTAAGATTTATATCCCATTTAAGGCTGTATTATAATGAAATCTCCAAGACGGCTAGTACCATCATTGGAAGAATCGAAACCCTGATTTACTAAGTTTTAAAATAGAGGTTTCATATAGCCTAACTCGATATTCCGAGAGTTTGATATTGTTAGATAAGAAAGACGGTTCATTTTGCTTATGCATACATTACCGCAACCCTAATTAGGCAACGATTAAGAATTGCCATCAGCTACCCAGGATCGTCGAATTGTTCGACTAACGACAAGGATTAGCTATTCCTTAATATTAGTTAAATAGTGGTTGGAATAACCATCTCACCTTAAGATAAGCTTTGCTATAATAGTTGATATGTAAGCATCAAGGCTGCTCCCTTGGAGACCTTGTAAAGATGGAATGTTAAATATCTATTGTTAGGACAATGGATTGGTAAGTCCACTTATCAGAATCTGAAAGTTGCATTAGGAACAACGAATAAGATCATACAAACCCCTAATTATCTATAAGTTGCCATTATTCGGCAGAAAATCAAGGATCAATGGAAAGTAGTAACCTTCCTAAATTCTTGTTAAGAAATAAGGCTCAACAACAGATATCACCCAGGAAGGGTGTGCCAAATTGTTAACCGCCTTACCATCCAGACATTGGAGGACATGCTATGTGCAATGTATAATCGATTTAGGTAGTAGTTGGAATAACCACCTACCATTGTTTGAGTTCTCATATAACAATAGCTACCATACCAGCATCAAGGCTGCGCCTTTCGAGGCTTTATACGGTAGAAAGTGTAGAACGCCCGCTTGTTAGGCAGAAGTTGGAGATGTCCAATTATCAGGACCAGAGATAGTCTTTGAAACGACGGACAAGATTGTCCAGATTCGTGACCGTCTCAAAGCTGCCAGAGATAGGCAGAAGAGCTACGCAGATCCAAAGCGTAAATCTTTTCACTTCGAAGTAGGTGACAAGGTGTTGCTTAAGTATCACCCTAGAAGGGGGTAATGCGATTTGGTAAGAAAGGCAAGCAAAGCCCGAGATACATAGGACCTTTCGAGGTTATCGAACGTGTCGGGTCAGTTGCCTATAAGTTAAACTTACCAGAAGAGCTCAGTGGAATTCACAATGTGTTCCACATCTGCAATCTGAAGAAGTGCTTCGCTGATGAATCACTGGTTCTACCACACACAGATGTGCATATAGATGAGAGCTTAACATTTGTGGAAAAACCTTTGTCAATTGAAGATCGACAGGTAAAGAAGCTTCGAAGGAAGCATGTACCTATTGTAAAGGTCAAATGGGATGCCCGTAGAGGTCCCGAGTATACGTGGGAGGTTGAGTCCACAATGAAAGAAAAGTACCCTTATTTATTTCAGTAAATCTCGGGTCGAGATTTATTTTAAGGGGGTGAGGATGTAACACCTCGAAAATTCGTGTGCAATGATATAACGACACGTGTCAATTAAGACAAAAGTGCTATAAACCCGGATATAATTAAAGATGTACGACGGGAATTAAAAGTGTTGTCATGTTAATTTTACACCTCTGAACGACCTTATTATGAATCCCAAGACTAATAAACATCTGGTATATATTCAAATTCGGGGAATCATAGCAACAAGCTGATTCATAATTGAAGTGGTGGACTCCTACGAAGAAAATGCACGGTAAACCTTCTTGTTCGGCACTTTCAAAATGAATGCAAGCAAACAATTCAAAATGGTAGGGTATGGAACTATTCAAAGCACATTTTAGAGGCCCCAAACTGTTAAAACAAGTCCCAAATTCGAAACCCACGAGTTGCCCTTTCAAAAAACCAAAGAACAACAACTTTTTGCCCTGAGGATAAGCTTACGGACCTCAACATTGAGGACCTTACAGTCCGTAAGCTAGTGCCCAGCGACCAGAAACCGGCTGTTGCCTGTTTTAAGCGCAGTTTTCGACCTTTAAACGATTTTCCTCATATCCCTTGGCCCTTAAACAACCCCTAAACATCTAGTACACCTGTGGGAATGTTGTGGTCAGTGCTAGACTTAGATATCAACACATTGTGGGGCCTTGATCACTATATAAAGCTCCAATGTGCAAACACTTTGATCATTCCTTCCTCAAACATCTTCTGATCAATTGTGGAGCACAAGAGCACTCTCCAGGCCTTCCTAATCAACCATTAGACACTTATAAGTTTGCTAATCCTTCTTTAATTAAGTTTAGTTTAGTTATTTAGCTAAAAGTCAAACCATCGTAATTACGGTTTGACTTCGAGATTAATTAATAATGGCTCAGTCAAATCTCGAATCAAAAGTAGTTATAAGTTTGTAATTATGTGGGTAATAAACCCTCAAAAGGGTTCCCCCCGATTCCCACTCTAACTAGGTCAAATGTCGGGTCAAACTTGTATTTAAAAAGTCAACAGAATGTGTAAAATACAATTTATGCATAATTAGCAATGTAGAACACATACAACCTGTATGAACATTAATATAACTTGGTAATTAGTGTAAGGACATGTCTAAACATGTTCAACCCGACAATTTCCTGTTTAGACCCGGTTCGGAACCGAAAGTCGCATAGTTTGACTTATACTTTGACTTTCAGTTCTGACCCGTTATGGTATGTTTTAGAAATGCCTTAGAGCTTTATTTGGACCAGGTTACATGCTAGTATAACTCTCTGTGATTATACACCTCAGATCATTAGTTATCCAATTAATATGCATGATTCCGTTAATTGCTCATATGTTGACCATTATGCCCTTTTCACCTTAAAACGTGATTTTTGGAAATGTAAAAGAGTAGAAACCTTAATTACTGATATATAAACTTGCATATAAATTTGACATCAGTTTGAGGTGTAGGTTAAGAGTTATGCTCGTTAGCGTAAAATTAAAGCTTTATGTTAATTAAACGGCTTATTTAGCGTATAGCCTACTTAAACATACTTTTTGATATGAAATCTTTTACCCACTGATGTAATATATTATTTTGGGATTTTTTGAAGATTTTTAATTAATTTTAGGCTGAGCATAACTCATAGTCGTAGGCTTAATCCGGTAATTGTCGGTTTTGCCCTTACGGGCCATAAAATGAGTTTTACATATCTAAACGACTCCAAACCTTTTGCTACTGATCACATATGATAAATAAATTATTTTAAGCCTTCTGGATTAATAAAAATATCAGCTTTATGTATCGAACCCGTAAATGGCTTTTAATCGCCTTATTAAGCGTTTTAACGCATAGTGTATACTAAAACTATTTTAAACATACAAGGGTTGATACCTACTGATATTTGAGGAAAATTATAATATTTTAACAGTAAGCAAAAGTTGATAAACTCAGACTTCAGTTTTGAGCTTTACGGCTTATGTGAAATTACCAAAATGCCCCTACGGTGCATATTTTGGTTATAATTGATAAATTTCACATATATACTTTGCCCTACTGTTATAACTCATCAAATTGAGTATGTTTGCTGATTACATCAGACCTGTAACTCAGATAAACACTTAAACTCTTTTATAACCTTTTAAATGACCAAACTACCCCTACGGGGCATAGTTTGTGTTTAAACTCGTTTCGGGCATAATAAATGATATCTTACTGATGTCACAACATATTAGGAGCATATTAACTTAGGAAACCTGTAAATGGCTCATATGAATACCCGTTACGCTATTTACGCGTTCGGTTCGGTTTATGTAACTAGTTTACATAAATTAACCTAAACGGGTCAAACCTTATCGGTTTTATCTCAAAATCCAGAATGTGTGTGAAATACCCATAGTAAACAAGTCTCTGAACTTGTCGGGTCTAAAACACATTCTATCCGGTCTTCGCTTAATCGTGAGTACGAACCGTGTCTTTGAAACTAACCGGTCTAAGCTTAAGCTTAACTAAAGACCCGTTAGGATTCTAATAGGTTATTATAAACCTTCGTTCCAGATTAGGAGGACCAGTAAAAGCTACGTGCATTTTGCTTATTGTGAATTATACTTTTCTCAGGTAAATACTTTTAACTTATTTTCCCTATACGGGCTTGGGTTACGGTATATAGCATACCGCTTGATCGGGCATCAAATCTTCCATCGTTGGGTGGTTAATTGAATAATTTGATCGGCTCATTTAAACAGTCTTGTTACTTAAAGCCTTTGGGGGGTTAATGACCATGTCCCGGATATCCTTGGCATCATTTTACGAAATGGCCACGACTTAAGCACGGGGTGTAGGCGTACACCCGTCAGTGCACAAAAGAATAATGTGGTGTGTCTATTGATCTTTAACCCGGACTTGATCCGGGCTACTGAACGCACAAGGAACATGTAATTCGTTCACAAGATTATATATTTAAATAATTCTCCCAAGTTAAATAAAATGTTTATGCCACGTGCATCCAAACCAATTTTCAATCATTTTCCAAAATGAGTCAGTTGATTGTATTTACCAGTGTAAACTGACGTATTTTCCCAAAAAGATTAAATGCAGGTACTAAGCATAATTGGCTGGGATTTCTCCTTAGCATCAATAGAAGTCTCGCAAGCTTAAGATGCCTAAAGTCTGTTGAACTATTATTTCTATTTTATTTCCGATCCGTCTGTGGATAAACTTCCGAATATTGTGACTTTTGATATTACAATATTAAATTCGGTTGTATTATATCTTACAATTGCTTCCGCTGTGCATATTAAATATTGTGTTGTTTGACTATTATGTTGCCAACCACGTCACGATACTCCCCACCGGGCCCACCGGTGGCACGTGGAAATCGGGGTGTGACAAAAACAAACTTAAGTGTTTTGAAATCATAATGGGAAAATAGTTTGTTGTCCGGGGGAGTTCTGATTGTTTGAGCCAAGAGAATGGAGAATTGAAGCAATTCACATCAGTTTGTCATTTTATTTGTACAGTTTATTGCGGCTATTTTCAAATTTTCCTGGAAAATCAAAAATTGAAACATATTTTTGATTTTAGGGGGAGTAAAAAATTTAGAAATTTTGAAAAATCTAAAAACATGATAAATCTAAAATCCAAAAACATCAAAAAAATCAAAATGAGGTTTGTTGTGAAAAAGAGGAAATGATAGTACATCAGTAGACAATCACAGTACGCTAAAGAATTGGAAAGTTAAAATGTGATAAACGGTCTCACTGATGATATGCCAGTAGGTTTTTACACGCTTAGTAGATTGTTTTCGAGATATAAACCTAAATATCAGATACTTACTTATCTCGTGGGGAACATCTCTCGGATATATAGGTAACCCCTTAAATCTTGTTTCAAGGGCTTTCTAATTTTTACATACTAGGTCTTTGTGCGTGATGATATCTGGGGTATTATACCAGGACTTCTGATTTTGCGGGAACAATAGCCTAGTCCTCGTATAATACTCTGCACTGCTTTAATCATAAAGCCCACCCCAGCATAAAAAATGATGAAACATTGAAAAATGTTAATCATGTGCTGTTGAAGAAAAGATTCTCTAAAGGGAACCCACCTAAAAGTCGATCCATCATCTCTCTGATTGAACGGAAGTTCTAGCCTGAGCTCTCATGGCCTCGCATTACCCATTTACAGATATCATTAGTGTACATTCACATGTAAAACTGAATATAGGAGTCTGGATACAGGAGTATATTCTGAGGTGGGACACGCGAATAAGTTAAGTCCATTAAAACACTAATCTCGTATCTCGAATCAATTGATCTTTGTGTGAAAATTTAAGTGGATCAGTATACTGACAATCTAAGTGAATCGTTTAGAACTTAAAGTGTTTAAAGCTCAATGGTACTAGTGATTTGTCATAAACTGATATGATCCTCTTACACAAACTCACAAAAATATTGTCTATAAATATTTCTTTATTGCATTTTAACACACTGAAAATCTTAAAAATCCAAAAAGAATGTGTTTTAGCATAAAATTTTGAAACATCAAAAAGATTTTATTTCATCTTATTTTCGACAACTGATGTTGAAAAGCTGATTTTCAAAATTACAAGTGCTAAACATGATTAACAACAGTGGGTTAGGAGAGTGTGTTTGAAATGAAAAATGAAGTTAAAGTTTGAGATCAAGGTCACTAATTTGAACTTGATATAACTATTATTGATATTGAATGATATCTACAAGAGGTTTCTAAATTTGTAAAATTTTAAACAATTGTGAAATTTACTTTTAGGTAGAGAATTGTGCAGGTTACCAGGTTCCTGATCCTGTTGCTACGGAGAGCCAGGAGACGTTCAGATTGCGATCCCGGAACAACTTAAGGGGGAGTCTGTTAGCAATGGGGAGTCTGTTGACTGAAAGAGTGAAAGATAAAGATTAAAGGATGCGTACAGAGAAAGATACTTTGGAGAGAGCGAGAAGACCGATCAAGACGGAAGACTCAATACACTAAAGACTCATCAACATCCAAGGGGGAGTTTGTTAGTGCATATGTATGTTGACTTCGTCTTGTATCGAGTCATGTAACTAGATAGATAGACCAAGACACGTTGTACAAAAGAAATGGGAAACATATCTGAATCAGCCACTCCTCACGAAGTGGATAGTCCAGTTCGTGCGAGCTGGCAGGACCAGTTCGTGCGACCTGGAGGTCTGGTTCATGCTTTCTGGGTTTCCTATAAATAGGGAGTCTTGTGTCTTCATTTGTAACATTCTGATTCCGGTAGCGAAGCTCTGCCGAAGTATTGCCAGCTCGTGTAACGTTGTGAAATCAATACAAACGACATTTAATCTACTTCTAAGTGTATATCAAGCTGCAATGAAGATCAAATCAATGAATTCCGCCTCTGATTTGGTCTAGAACTCTTCTGATCGACTCATTTGATCGACTCAACGATCCTACAATAGGTCTACATCCTACATCACATGAAGAAGATAAAAAATACACATGAAAAAAAGATAATTTCTATTGTTTTTTAGCGCCAAAAACATATAGACCTAATCTACTTCCCGCCAAAAAAGGTCATTATATAAGTAGAACATGTAAACAAACTTAACATGCCACAAATTGTCTAAACACGCCACACATTGTCTAAAATGCCATACAACTTAAAAAAAAAATGGCTCAGGTTATTGCATGGAGGTTTGAGAGGTCGAAGAGACGTTTCGTCCTAAAGTTCTCTAACAAGAGAAGGGTGAAGATCAAGACCATCAAAGCCATAATTAGTATGGATGAGGCCGTTCAGATATATATTTTGGCCCTTTGGGTTCCAACGGCCAACGATTGTGAAAGGACTCAAACAGTAATATGAAGATTGAAGAGAAGATTTCCTGCAGACGATGATGATGACGTTTTGGATGTACCAACAATTACCGGTTGGAGTTTGGATTAAAAATCAAGAACGATGAAAGTGACTTATCAAAACAGGGCGGATTATTCATTGACGATGGACGGAGTGCTGAACACAAATAGACTACACCTTCTTGAACAACTCTGTGATTTAGTACATTCGAACGATGCAATATCCAAGATTGTGGTTATATTTAAATATAGGATGCGAGACAGGCTAAACCAGATTATGGAGTTATACGCCAATTGTCACGGCCCCCGTTCCGGTTCCCCGGCTCGGATGCCGCAGGACAGAAAACCCGTGGTATTGGTGTTTAATTAGGTAGCGGAAACTTTAACAGGATCGTTTCAACTGAAAATACCCCTTTATTTTTATTTTAAAATTTTGGGACAAAACCCGTAGTTTACAATAAAGGAATTTCACTGGGAAATCCTCTGTTTACAAAAACATGTTTATTTATTTACTAAGCCACTTCCTTCAAGCTGTAGTGCTACGCGACACTTTTCCTGGTTCACAGTAAATCACCTGAAACATGTTTAAAAATATTTATTCAGCGGGGAAATAATGGCGAGTCATTCAGTTTATACAAAATGACACATTGTAACAATTTACAACATTAAGAGTTTTCACATTTTCCCCAATCTTATAATTAGTTGGTTCAGTTGTCACTCGACCGGATTTATGACTGTGGACATATCACAAATTAGGCTCGCCCATCTAAGTGATAACTCATTAGTAGTAATGTGCACAAAACCCCCACATACTGCCAGTAATTAAAGATTAGCAAAGACTTAATCACTGCAAAGTATAACTGAAAAACATTTAGGGTTTTGCAAACAATTTGGTAAAAAGAGAATGACTCATATTGCAAGTTTACTGGACAGATTTTGCCTACTGATTAAGTCTCGTAACCTAGTTAAATAATGCAAACGAAACTAGGTTAGTAACTTAATACCACATTTATGATAAGCTCATGAAATCAAAACCCTCACGACGAATGACAAAGTATAGCCCGGATTCGGGCAGCACTTAAACATCCATCGGATCGGTTTCAATCGATCGGACATTCTATCGTAGCAGTGATCGAGTTATTACCCTGTAATTATAGCAACATTTCGACCCTTAAACACTCGATTTTTAGCAGACTATTACGTTTTTGAAGGAAATTTTCGAACAGACAGTGAAGGCCATGCAACGTCCTATTTATAGCAAAATTTTGGGTCTCTCGCGGCCTGCGTAAGCCAAAGGAACATCCTTCGTGGCCCGCGAGGGCCACCCTAGCTACGGCTAGGGCTGCCGTGTCAACCCCTAGACCTGCCACGTGTCTAACACGTGGCCCTAAAGCTTATCCAGCGAATTGCTAAGGCTGTCGCGCCCCACGTAGACTTTCCTTAAGTCTTACGCAGCCCGCGACATATCAACAAATTTGGATTTTCTTGATTTTTCATGAAATTTAGGGTTTTAGGGGTCCGGGTTTTTACTTACGGAGTGTTTTTGGGACATTTTTGCAAGTCCTTACATCCTCCCCACCTTATTTAAAATCTCGTCCTCGAGATTTACTGAAATAGGTAAGGGTATTTCCGTTTCATTTCCGATTCCAGTTCCCATGTATACTCAGGTCCTCTTTTTGAATCCCACTTTACTTTGACCAGTACCAATCTTTTGTGCTTGAGGAACTTGACTTTTTTGTCTTCTATTTGGAGCGGTTTCTCAACAAATTTTAACTTTTCATTTACCTCTATATCCTGAAGAGGTACTACCAGAGATTCATCCGATAAACATTTCTTAAGATTAGATACATGAAACACATCATGTACTCCTGCTAGCTCTTCTGGTAGTTGTAGTCGATAGGTAACTGGGCCTATTCGTTGAGTAACTGTGAACGGTCCTATGTATCTAGGACTTAGCTTTCCCTTCTTACCGAATCGAACTACCCCTTTCTAAGGAGAAACTTTCAAGAGTACCTTGTCTCCAACTTGGAATTCCAACGGCTTACGTCGATTGTCTGCATAACTCTTATGGATCTTGAGCCGTTTTCAGTCTTTCCTTGATTTGAGTTATCTTGTCGGTAGTTTCCTGTACAATCTCGGGGCCTGATAATTGACTTTCTCCTATTTCTGCCCAACATACTGGAGTTCTACACTTTCGTCCATACAGTGCTTCAAACGGGGCAGCATTGATGCTGATGTGGTAACTATTGTTATAGGAGAATTCTATTAATGGTAAATGGTCATCCCAATTTCCACCGATGTCTATTACGCACACCCTAAGCATGTCTTCTAGGGTTTGAATCGTCCTTTCACTTTGACCATCGGTTTGGGGATGGTATGCAGTACTTAAATTTAAGAGTGTCCATATTGCTCCTTGGAAACTCGTCCAGAAATGTGAAGTGAAACGACTATATCTGTCTGATACAATAGAGAGTGGGACTCCGTGTAGTGATACTACCTCGTCTACGTATAACTCAGCCAATATTTCCATGCTAAAGGTTTCCTTCATTGGCAGGAAATGGGCGGATTTGGTTAATCGATCTACAATCACCCAGATTGCATCGTTACTTTTTCTAGTCTTGGGTAGTTTAGTAACAAAATCCATTGTTATTAGTTCCCATTTCAATACAAGCATTTCTAACTGTTAAAATAAACCTGAGGGTTTCTGGTGTTCTGCCTTAACTTGCGAACAAGTTAGGTGATGGAGAGTGTAAAACATGGGTGCTAAAGTGCTTATCTTACGTGAGTTAATCCGTTTTACATGATTATATGCTTGGAATATGTTTACTACGAGTGCTTGTAGTTTTACAGAAAAAACGCGTAATTCGGTGAAGTTAGAGTGCGTGGAAGTGGAATGGAATGCTCGAGAATGATAAACAGGGTGAACGATGGTGTTCGGGAGTTGTTTCGGGTCACAAAGTATGTTGGACATGTGTGGGAATATGGGACTTCTTGTCAGATACACATATACACGCATACAAAGGATTATTGGAAGAAGTCTTTTGTGGATTCTGTGTTGGCCGTCAACAACATATGGATGAATTAAATTGCATGATTAATTGAATATAATAATCATCATCAATTGTCATCATCACGTTTCTTTTGGGGGAAGGACATGTGAAGGAATATTATTAATATCATCTATCATCCACAAATAGATCCACTTGAACAAAGAAGAAAAATAGAAAAGAGGGGCACACGTGAATTGGACACAAGAAGTCAAGATGAGATCATCCATCATCATAACTTTGGCAGACAATACATGCACCCATCATATTAAATATTGGGATTAGGATGCATGCACAAACAAAAAGAAAACATTAACATGAACTTGTGGGCTACGGTTTTTAAACCGTGACCTCCGGTTTGTGGTAGGCACCAACAAAAAGAAACAGCAACATTGACTTGGGTCTTACAATGTGAACTTGAGGTTTACGGCTGGAAACATGATCTGCACGTGACTTTACGTTTGGCAGCGATTAAAAAAGTTCTTTTAAAAACTCTACTTGGACCTCATGATTACCGAATGATTGGGCAACTTTATTTGACTTGGTGGCTCCATAAGCTCACGGCCCAACATTATCATTCTATTATCACGAAGTGGGCCAGCAAACAAAACAATTTTGGGGGAACAACTTCAGGAGGATCGATTGGAGGGCAGCGAGACATCAGGAGTTTCGGGGGCTCTTATCATTCACCTTCAACACGATAATTCATCCTTCCGCACATACCGAATCATCATGAACTCAACCTTCGCCCAAGCTTCGGAAGATTGTTCGCACGTCATGAGCGGCTAGTCGTCCCGTGACCATCTCTGGGAATAGGGTTTATGTTTGAACATTGGGTTTGCGTATGTTACGACTTTTTTGATTAGGATTCGATTAAACTTTCAGTTAGTCATTCCTATTGTTCCTTGTTGTGATTAAACAATTTTTTATTATCGTAATCATTCTTGTTCATCAATTATTTGGTTTGTTCATCAACAACCGGGATTAAATTCTAGGATGTCATTGTTTTAAACCTTTAATCATTGAACTTGATTATGTTTATGAAATCTAAAATTGGTGATTAACTGGATTACTATTCATTTGCATCAATCCTTCGGTTTCGATCGTGGAATATTGCAATCAAATATCTTGTCCGTTAATTATTTATCAAAACAAGTTTTACAAATCATGTCAATGTGATTTCCAATTGGTAGTAACTAAGTAACCTGATTTTGTGCATAACCTGAAAACCCGGAGATTGGTCCTTTCTTTCATTATTGTTTACAAATACAATTTAATTCCGTTTTCATAATTCATCTCACGTTTTGCAAAAAAGCAATTAGGTTTTAATTTAGATAATAGTCATAAACAACGAGCTTTCATACTCTCCACTGATTCCCCGTGGATTCGACACCCTACTTGCCCTTTACTAGTAAAAGGTGAATATGACACTTTTTAATTATATTTTTGACCGACCTTACGACATCGATCAAAATGGCGCCGTTGCCGGGGAGTCGGTGCGCTTAGTGTTAGTTAGTTGTTTTTCTTTTAAAAAATTAAGAAAAAACCTTAAAAAAATTAGAAAAACCCAAAAAATCCAAAAATATTTCTTGTAGTTATTAGTTTTTTATTTGTTAGTTTTCTACGCGGGTATTTTAGTTTGTTTGTGCAAGAAGTGAAATCTTTGGATCATGGATAGAGCTCATCAGTCATGCCCTTGTTGTGGGAAAATTCACATACATGAAGATTGCCTAGTGTTTTGGACAGACCCAGTGTTTTGGAAAGAAAAATTGATGTCCGGGTACAAGGCACCTTCATATCAGGGACACTATCAGTCAAATGTCAACTACAAGTATGAGCAAGATTTGGATTATGATGATTACGAATCCGAGGTGGTGCCCTTCTCAAGATACCAAGAAGATTATAATGTTCGTTACCATGACTACTCTGAGTCAACATACAATGATTTTAATACGCAAAATCAATGGTGTAATCATGGTAATTACCAAGGGAGTTCAGATCAGCATTACGAAAGTCAAAATGATTGTCAAGGTAAACACCAAAATTCTAAACTTGATGAAATCATGGATATTATGCTGGAGATGGCACAAGAGAGCAGGTTGAGAACTGAGGCTATGGCCCATCGATCGAATCGAATAGACGAACAAATTGCAACATTGAAGGCTGTGAAGGATAATACCACATCCATTCTTGTATTTGTTGAAGAAACACAAGAAATACCAGTCTTGGTTGTCGAAGATGAAGAAGAGGTTGAAAGTCTTCCTGAACTTGAAGTTATATGTTTAAACCTACATGAAGACTTAGCACCTACTGAAGATCTAGAGACTGATGTAATTCAAGTCTATCCTGAGCCGCTGCATATTTTGATTACTCCAGCTAACAAAGTCGGGGATGATGGCTCGTGTGGGAAAAAGAGAAAGGTGAGTAGAGAAGACCTCGGACAAGGTATATTGAAATGGCTATACGATGATCCAACAGACATACTCATGATTGGAAAGAAGGTGAAGACTCGACATGTCAACTATCGAAAACACCTTGGAAATTCGGTAGGCAAATGTGGATTTCACTTGCTCCGATTTGATTCGACAAATATCGTTGGCAGAAGAGAGCAGATAGGAGGTTGGAATGTTAATTACCGAGCATATGCAGGAAACTCGGTGGGTAAATGTTCACTTCGACCACCATGAGGGTATATCAGGTACGGTCTGGCTGAAGACCTATAAACTTAGTGCTCTCGGGAGGCAGCCCGAGGATGTAGAGTAGTGTATATTTGTTTTGTTTTTGCGTAAGTACTTTTGCAGGTTATCAGGTTATTAATCCCTACGGATGCAATGGTCCAAGTGTGGGGATGTTTGGTGAAGTCCCAATACGTTCTAGTTGCAGTTGCGGACAATGCACAGATTAGAGTTCAGTCAAAACTGTGCATACTCAATCTCCATTTGGACGGGGACGACTCGCTCACTAATTGTAGAGATTGACCCGAGTACTTGTTGGACTTGACCGCGAATGAAATGCTATACGGTCGTGGTGGAACAGGGCGCACGAGGATTCTATGCTTTAAACCAGGGGAGTCTGTTCCACTTTTATTATTGTATTTTATTGAATTTTTTATTCGTGTTCTTGGTGGTGTTAAACTATGTTGTGTTTAAGGAATGTGTTTTTGCTAATTGTGTTAGAAATCAGCAGCTCAAGGGGTTTGTTGGTTGGTATTCCCGGGTTTTACGATTTAAAACACACTATACATTGGGGACAATGTTGCCCAAGTGTGGGGATATGGGAACCCAGGAAGGGAAGGCTTTGGACAGAGTTTGAAAGAGGTTGAAAAATGATTGAAAACGATGAAAAGCGAAAAAATTGAAAAAATTTGAAAATTTTTAAAGAATTCTATCACCTTAAGTGAACTAAATGGATACGAAAACCAAACGTTTCAATCACTAATGAGTTCTTTGTTGGTAGTAACTAACATAATCCCTTGTCATGGTCGTTCCTTTAAGTTTCATGAGGTAGGTCCGACAGGTGTTTTTAGAAAAAAAAAAATTGAAAAGAGATGTCTATTTAGGGGTAACATGCTTTAGATTACATATGCTACGTGTCGGCAGCCTTTTACCTTTTCTTTGGTGAGAATTTTAAGCCTGTAGAATGATAGAATGATTTACATTATGACATCATTTGTTGAGAGCAGGCCGCATGTTATTCTGTGTTAGAACTTGTATGATTTGATGCATGCTGAGACTGTGGTTTGACATGTGCATGTAAATGATAAAGGCATTAGGATATACCTTATACCAGTTGTGTTTGTTTTATGTTTACCGAACCATTACCCTTAGTAGTCCCATTGAGCCTATTTACCTTTCGTTTGTCCACCAAATGTGAATTGTTTGATACCAACCGTGAACGATAAGTTACAAATAATAAAAAAAAGAAAACAAAGGAAAAGAAAAAAAATAAGAAATAGAAAAGAAAAAGAACAAAAAAAAAAAAAAATTGTGAATTTTGTTATATTGTCTTGGGTAGAAACCAACCCAAAAGTATGTTATGTGTTTTGCAAATAAAGTTGTCATGGTTTGGTCATTTGTTTGCTCACCACATAAAAATATAAATAAAAACCAGAAATTTCCCACCTTTAGCCTAAGCCCAAAGCCGAAAGTCCTTTTAATATGTGCCGTGTTATATGATACAATGGAGGTGTGATTGTCATACAAGCCTATGATTACAGGATTTGATGTTTGGTTTTGAGTGTTATACATATTAGCCCATTACACGCTAGTTCATATTTTTAAACCGAGAGGAGAGTTGATTGTGAGGGGCGTGTAGCATGTGTTATAATCCTATGCATGATAGTTTTGAATAGACAAGTCTTAAGTTTTAGAAATTGCATTAATTGCTTGTCGGACTGTCAATCTTGAATTGTGTCTGTCTATGGAACGGGTATGAATTGGGACTTAAATTGTTGCATCGGTATAGGGGTTTAGAAGTGTTGTTACTATGGTTAGTAGTTCCGTATCAGTTTTCTTGAGGACAACCAAAGGTAAGTGTGGGGATGTGATGGAGAGTGAAAAACATGGGTGCTAAAGTGCTTATCTTACGTGAGTTAATATGTTTTACATGATTATATGGTTGGAATATGTTTACTGCGAGTGCTTGTAGTTTTACAGATAAAACGCGTAATTCGGTGAAGTTAGAGTGCGTGGAAGTGGAATGGAATGCTCGAGAATGATAAACAGGGTGAACGATGGTGTTCGGGAGTTGTTTCGGGTCACAAAGTATGTTGGACATGTGAGGGAATATGGGACTTCTTGTCAGATACACATATACACGCATACAAAGGATTATTGGAAGGAGTCTTTTATGGATTCTATGTTGGCCGTCAACAACATATGGTTGAATTAAATTGCATGATTAATTGAATATAATAATCATCATCAATTGTCATCATCACGTTTCTTTTGGGGGAAGGACATGTGAAGGAATATTATTAATATCATCTATCATCCACAAATAGATCCACTTGAACAAAGAAGAAAAATAGAAAAGAGGGGCACACGTGAATTAGACACAAGAAGTCAAGATGAGATCATCCATCATCATCACTTTGGCATACAATACATGCACCCATCATATTAAATCTTGGGATTAGGATGCATGCACAAACAAAAAGAAAACATTAGCATGCAGTTGTGGGCTACGGTTTTTAAACCGTGACCTACGGTTTGTGGTAGGCACCAACAAAAAGTTTGAACTTGAGGTTTACGGCTGGAAAGATGATCTGCACGTGACTTTACGTTTGGCAACGATTAAAAAAGTTCTTTTAAAAACTCTACTTGGACCTCATGATTACCGAATGATTGGGCAACTTTATTTGACTTGGTGGCTCCATAAGCTCACGGCCCAGCATTATCATTCTATTATCACGAAGTGGGCCAGCAAACAAAACGATTTTGGGGGAACAACTTCAGGAGGATCGATTGGAGGGCAGCGAGACATCAGGAGTTTTGGGGGCTCTTATCATTCACCTTCAACACGATAATTCATCCTTCCGCACATACCGAATCATCATGAACTCAACCTTCGCCCAAGCTTCGGAAGATTGTTCGCACGTCATGAGCAGCTAGTCGTCCCGTGACCATCTCCGGGAATAGGGTTTATGTTTGAACATTGGGTTTGCGTATGTTACGACTTTTTTGATTAGGATTCGATTAAACTTTCGGTTAGTCGTTCCTATTGTTCCTTGTTGTGATTAAACAATTTTTTATTATCGTAATCATTCTTGTTCATCAATTATTTGGTTTGTTCATCAACAACCGGGATTAAATTCTTGGATGTCATTGTTTTAAACCTTTAATCATTGAACTTGATTATGTTTATGAAATCTAAAATTGGTGATTAACTGGATTATTATTCATTTGCATCAATCCTTCGGTTTCGATCGTGGAATATTGCAATAAATATCTTGTCCGTTAATTATTTATCAAAACAAGTTTTACAAATCATGTCTATGTGATTTCCAACTGGTAGTAACTAAGTAACCTGATTTTTTGCATAACCTGAAAACCCGGAGATTGGTCCTTTCTCTCATTATTGTTTACAAATACAATTTAATTCCGTTTTCATAATTCATCTCACGTTTTGCAAAAAGCAATTAGGTTTTAATTTAGATAATAGTCATAAACAACGAGTTTTCATACTCTCCACTGATTCCCCGTGGATTCGACACCCTACTTGCCCTTTACTAGTAAAAGGAGAATAGGACACTTTTTATTATATTTTTGACCGACCTTACGATATCGATCATTAAGCACTTAGAAACGTATCTGGCTATATCCTTTTTCATTCCTATCCACCAGAAGCTATTTCTTAAATCTTGGTACATCTTGTTATTACCAGGGTGCATCGTATACCTAGATTTATGGGCTTCTTCTAAAATCTTATTTCTTAAATTTCCTTGCTTAGGTACCCAAATTTTTTTCTTATGGAATCTCCAAATTCCATCAGTCCCTTGTTCTAATTCTTTAATCCTTCCTTCCTTCAGCGTCATCCTTGATTGCTGTTTCCTGAATGTTTTTCAGTTGTTCCATTAAATCTAATTTAGATTCAACCTGAGAGCACAAACTCGTTTTTGTTTTTCATGGCATTTACGACTTAGGGCATCGGCCACCAAATTGGCGTTTCCTTCGTGATATAAGATATTACAGTCGTAATCACTTAGAATTTCCATCCATCTTCTTTGTCTCATGTTCAATTCTTTTTGCCCAAATATGTATCTTAAACTTTTAGGATCTGTATAGACAGTAAACTTACTTCCGTACAGATAATGTCTCCAAATTTTAAGGGCAAAAATTATTGCTCCTAATTCTAAGTCATGAGTCGTATAATTTTCCTCGAGCTTTTTCAACTGTCTTGAAGCATACGAAATTACCTTTTTGCGTTGCATTAGCACACATCCTAACCCTAACTTAGAAGCGTCGCAGAAGACTTCAAAATCTTCCGTCCCGTCTGGTAAGGCAAGAATTGGGGCATTTGTTAACCTTTACTTTAGAATCTTAAAGGCCTCTTCTTGCTTAGGTCCCCATTCAAACTTAACTGTTTTACAGGTTAGATTAGTTAATGAGACAACTATCTTAGAAAAGTCTTTAATGAAGCGCCTATAATATCCAGCTAATCCCAGAAAACTTCTAACTTCGGTAGCTGATTGTGGGACCTTCCAATTTGTGATTGCTTCTATCTTGAAGGGATCTACGTGAATACCTTCGTGATTCACCATGTGTCCTAAATATTGCACCTCTTGTAGCCAAAATTCACACTTCGAAAATTTTACGTAAAACTTTTCTTTTTTTAACAAAGTTAAAAGTGTATGCAGGTGCTTACAATGCTCGTTCTAACTTTTGGAATAAATAAGTATATCATCAATGAAGACAATTACGAATTTATCCAAATACGGTTTACAGATCCTATTCATCATGTCCATGAATGCTGTAGGAGCATTCGTTAATCCAAATGGCATGATTGTAAACTCGTAGTGACCATACCTAGTCCTGAAAGCAGTTTTAGGTATGTCTTCTTCCTGTACCTTCAACTGATGATATCCGGAGCGCAAATCTATCTTGGAGCAATACCTAGCTCCCTAAAGTTGATAAAAAAGATCATCAATCCTAGGCATTGGGTATCGATTCTTAATTGTAACCTTATTCAATTCCCTATAATCGATACACATCCGCATTGAACCATCCTTCTTTTTAACAAACAACATTGGTGCTCCCCAATGGGACGAACTAGGTTGTATGAATCTTTTACTTAACAATTCATCTAACTGCTTTTTCGGTTCTAACATTTCTGTGAGTGCTAATCGATAAGGGGTCTTAGCTATTGGTGTAGTTCCAGGAATTAGATGAATTCTAAACTCTACTTTCCTATCTGTGGTAATCCAGGTAGTTCTTTGGGGAATACATCCGAGTATTCGGATACTACAGGAATTTCCTTAAGTTCCTTACCTTTAGTGTTAATGATTACCGAAATCATATACACTATTCCTTGTTTTCGTTCATAACTAGCAACTTTCATTACTGAAATAAACTTCATGGGTTTACGTGGTTTATCTCCTGTAACCATAATTACTTCTCCTGTGAGTGTATGCATTTCTATGGAATTCTTATCACAGAGGATTCGAGCATGGTTGGCTACTAGCCAATCCATTCCTAACACAACATCGAATCCAGCTAAGTTCATAGGTAGCAGGTTTGCGAAAAATTTATGGCCTGCGAGTTCTATCTTTCCTTCTTGCAAAACCTTATCTATTTTGACAGAGTTACCGTCTACCGTTTCCACCGTATAAATCTGCCTAAGTTTGGTTAAAGGTTGCTTAAGAGCCTGACAGAATGAAGTATTTATAAAACTTTGGTTTGCACCAGAGTCAAATAATACTTTTGCGTAAACGTCATGTACAAGAAACGTACCAGCTATCACATCGGGAATTAGATCTACTTCTTGAGTTGTCAGCTGAAAGGCTCTAGCGTTCTTCTTATTTGTTCCTTCGGCAGGTTTGGCCTTGTTGTCAGCTGGCTTGACCGATTTTGGGCAATCGGGCTTGAAGTGTCCCGTTTCACCGCAGTTGTAGCAGATTATGGATTTCTTCCTGCATTCCTCCTCTCGGTGGCCTGGTCTCTTGCAGAAATTGCAATTTTCCTTGCATTTTCCTAAATGTTTCTTTTTGCAATTCCCGCAAAATGGCGGTATGGAAAACTGCCCGGTTCCCTTTTTCTTGTAATTACTATTATTACCCACACGGAAGCCTTGGGTAATCTTTTATGCCAATTCCTTTTTCATGTTCTCTTCTCTTGTACGTACTAGTCCGTCGGTTAAGGTATTGGCCAATTCAACTGCATCATCAATGGTGCGAGGTCTCGCGACCTTAACTATATCAAGAATCTCGCTAATGAGCCCCCAAATATAGCGAGAAATAAGCACCGGTTCTGGTGAGGCCAGAGTTGGTACAATTCTAGCATACTCGAAAAATTTTGAAGTATACCCTCGACAGTCAACATCCACCATCCGGTGGTTTAGGAACTTATTCGTCATTTGTTCCTTTTCATAGTCGGGACAACATTTTCTTTCTACCAACCTTTTAAATTATTCCCAACTTATGGCATAAACCACGTCACCTCCCTTGGCTTGCAGCACCGTGTTCCACCATTCTAACGCCTCTTCCTTGAAAAGGTGGGATGCATACATAACCTTGTCTTCCTCTGCGCATTTACTGATTTTAATTACTGCTTCGGTCTTTTCCAACCAACGCAGTGCGGCAGTTGCCTCTTCATTGCTTGCAAATTCGATTGGCTTACAGGCAAGAAATTCTTTATAAGTGCAACCAGGTGTTGCAACTTTCATTTTCTTAAGAAATGGGGCTTGAACCATATTATTATCATTATTGCCGCCCCTGTTTACACTGTTACTGAAATTATCGTCGCGAGTGCGTTTGCTATCGTTGGCTTGGGAAGGTTCAGCAGGATTTTTAACGGCAGCAACAATTGCCGGGATAGCATTGGCTATTCCCTGAGCAACGATATTTTCTATATCTTGCCTATTAAGAAAATGATCTTCATTGTGTTGTTCAGATTGGTTAACTTCGGTTGTTGGTTGGTTTATTGCGTTTTCCATCTGAATAATTAACAAGATATATATATATATACTATTATATAATACATATAAGAGAGAGTGTTGAGATGTTGAAAATTAAGAGTTTTTAACTTTTAGTGGATATGTTATTTATATCTATATGCTTTAAACGCTCGGACATACAAAGGTGGGACAGAAAAAACCCTAAATCACATTTCAAATTTCAAACCCACCACACACTCTCCCTCTCTCTCAAATTCCCTATGAATGAAATCAGATCTGAGCATCAAAGAAGAAGAAGAAGAACAATCTGTTGTTGATGCCGATTCAAGCTTCAAAATATGAACCACAATTTCTTCTTTTACCTCTTTCTCTGTAAACATCACCACCTGGACAGTTCTGGTGAACTCGATCTAGGTTATCATACCGGTGACGCAGGCCGACCAAACTAGGATTTCGACTTCCGATCTATTTCTGCACGTATGTTCTTCAGACAATCAAGGTAAGATTTGGTCAATTTTGAGTTCGTATTTCTGTTGATTTTGTGTCTTGGGGGACTGAGATACGTTTTCTTATGAGGTAAATCCAGGTGATGGTAGGGTTAAGAAGTATTTTATATGTACCTGTTTGAGGTCATAGGATGTAGAGAAGTAATTTATAAGTTGATAAAAAAGAAGAGAAAATTTGATGATTGTAATCAGACGTGTTTCTCTTAGTGGTTTAGATCCTTTGTTCGAGACACCTCTTAGTTGCAGATAAGGTAATTGTGTGATATTAATATTTTTCACAAGCTAATATGATGGTTACATTCTGCCAGAAGGTTAACAATAGAGCTATAGCTTCCATGAATCACCTGGTAATATTTCACCTTTTTTAACAATTCAAATCTATGAGAAGCTAGGCTTTTTCAAGGCTGTTGAAGTAAATGAGAAGCTCCACATTTAGCATCAAATAGACAATACCAGCCACTCCTTTGAAATTGTGTAGCTCCATGTGTTTTGGGTTAAAGATTAGTATGTAGCTATTTATGCGGTAACTTTCTTTTTTTTAATTTGATGGGTTTATCATTAAGAAATCCACCTTTTTGCACATTTTGTTATTGTAGTAATACTGATAAGTTGATATCTACATGTGTATTGTTTTATGGAGCAGGTCCAAAGCTTTGGGGAACCATTCTCCAGCACACAAGAATTCTAGCGAAAATAAGGGTATCAGATCATTATCAAAATATAAAAGAATTGGGGAAGCTGCTACTCAGATATCCTTTTTCAAAGTTCTTATTTAACAGTAGTGATATTGGTAAAATTTTATTCTTCTCTTGGTCATGAAAGACCAAATCAAAGCACAAAATATCATAGAATTTGGAGAAGTCTACTTTGGGAAATTGGTTTTGTTGGGTATTAATGCTAAGAAGTTGAAAATACCAACATTGGTCCACCGTCTGAGTCTGAGCTTAGATGAGCTGAACTTGAAGCACTAGGTCGAAGGTAAATTAATGGGTCGGGTGATTAAGTGCCAGCCTGCCAGAATTTTTCTTATTTAATATATATGTTATTTGGTGTTTGTTTGCAAGATGTGTTGAGCTATATACCCCTTCATACCAAGGATAAAGCTAATATTATTATGTGAATAGATTGCTCTAGACGCAAGATGATTTATTGAATGACCGCCAGCCTGCCAGAATTCTCTATACTAATTTTATACACTTGGGCACGACAAATATTCCTCTATGATGATCCTATATAGTTATAAACACAACCTTGTTGTCCAACAAAAAAATCACAACTATCATACTGATAAGTTAATTACCCTTTCAACAGAGGTTACTTCCATAACTACATAAAGGAGGAATTAGAGGATCTAAGTCAAGAGAAAGTAAGAAATGCTAGATATTTCCATATATATATAAATTGGCCTCTTTCTGGCTGATATAGCAAATTATTGTTGCTCATATGTTTTATTGTATTCTATGCTTACTGTTGTTTGTTCTCAAATTGCAATTTGGTCGATTCGTTGATTGAAGTCCTTATTTTGGGTAGTTTTAGTTTCACACGTGTCTTCTAATCGAAGGATATAAGATTTCAATGTTCAATATTGTTGAGACTGATTTTAAAGTGGTTGTGGCTAGACATGCGAACTGATTTAGTATAAGAAAACTTGACTTCATGACACTTAAGCCAACTTGCTTGTAAATAGGAAAGACCAGCATAAATTTTTATTTCTATATGTTTGTTGTTTTGAATAGCAGCAGGTTAAGAAATGGAAAGAATTGACAATTCTTGCATTTTGATAGTTTGACTTCACATTGGATGGTAAATGGTTGTGCAACGAAATGATAACTTAAATGGCGAGTCTTAGATACATATATGCATGTGTAAATTCAATTGTAATAAAGCAGGAGTCCTACAAATTTATGAGTTATTTAAAAAATTGAGCAAAATTAATTGAAATGCCTATATCCAAGTGTCCATGTTTTTTTCCGGTTAAGGCGCATATACAGAAACTTTATGTTCCAATTTTTGTCAGACATTTCACTCTAAAAAAGTTTGTAGACAACAGCTTGTACAAACACTTTCCTACATTTGACTTCTCAAATATTATACTTTGAATAGCTGTACAAACAACTTCTAGCATTTGTACCTAGTGGTGCACAAAAAACCCGAACCCGGACCCGGACCCGAAAAAAAACCCGGAACCGGGTATTATAAAACCCGGGTTTTTAATACCCGAACCTGAACCCGACCCTACCCGTAGGGTAGGGACCGGGTATGCATATTTGATCTAAAACCCGAACCCGGAACCGGTTTTTTTTATACCCGGTTTATACCCGAAACCCGGTTTTATAAATACCCGAACCCGAACCCGAACCCGGAACCGGTTTATACCCGAAACCCGGTTTATACCCGAAACCCGGTTAAAAAAACCCCGATTTTGATGCAATCTTGTTTAATTATGTATGCATTAAGACTTCTAGTTCTTATGATTTTACAAAATTATGTATGCACTTTGATGTAATGAATCTTGTTTAAGTATTAGGTTTCTAGTTCTTATGATAAACAAAATTATGTAATCCACATATTTCTTTTCAAAGCCCAAAAGAACTAAACCAAAACCCCACTAAATCTCGTGACAATGCATGGCTGGTCCTGGTTGTTCTCATTTGATTTTTTTCGGCCCAACATGCAATTGCTTGAGCCACCTGCATCACTCGTCTAGCCTTCTCCAGCCACCTGCATCACTCGTCTAGCCTTCTCCAGCCACAACCGCAACCGCTCTACCCGATGCGGTTTTTTCCCAACCCGATGCGGGTTTTTTAATACCCGGTGCGGGTTTTTTCCCAACCCGGTGCATACCCGAACCCTACCCAATGAATACCCGAACCGGACCCGAACCCGGAAATAGGGTATTATAATACCCGGGTTTTATAAAACCCGACCCGAACCCTACCTGGACCCGGGTATATAGGGTATACATTTTTGGTAGAAAACCCGGACCCGGATCCGACCCGGTTTTTAAAAAAACCCGATTTTTTAAAACCCGATCCTACCCGAACCCGATCCTACCCGAAACCCGGTCCTACCCGAAAACCCGATTTGTGCACCACTATTTGTACCTTCTTCATATCTACTTATATTATTTTTATTAACCTCTCTCTACAAAGATTCAATTGGAAGTAATAAACCATACTTTCTATGTCTTGATGTTGACAACACATTTGAGTTATTCCCCTTCTATATACAAAAATGGAGTCTGTATAGTCTGCATCTTCTCTTTTTTTTGAGACATGCATCTTCTTTTTATGCAAGAAACATTAAATGTAAAGGTACAAGTAGCATACAAATTTAGTACCCATAAATGTCAAATAGATTGTATACGATTTGTATGGTATTAATACAAATGGGACTTGCTTATAAATAATTTGCATGGTATTAATACAAATGGGACTTGCTTGTTGTCAAGGGCACATGGACTTCAAATTTGTAAACATATATTAGAATTATATTTTGTCGATGCATAATAAATAGTCAAAAAAATGCTTGTTCATCGAAAGAACTTCACATTTTTTGTCTCGCTGGTCGCCCACTTGCATATCACTAATTAGATTTCCTTTTTTTTAATTTCTTTTTCTTTTTTTATATAGTTAAGCAAGATTTATTCTATACCGTGCAAATGCAATTTGAAAATAAAGCCCTTAGCTTATGTGTCGTTTACGTTATGAAGTCAACCATTTAAGTAACTAATATCTTCATAATCTCATTCCAACCATTTGTTAAATGTTAGATGTGATGCTTCTTAAAAATGATATATCTTTTATTTATTAGTTTTCACTATTATTATGAATATCATGGTAACCAATGTTTGCTATTATCTTATTTAGTGTTCGTTATTATTTAATTGAGATCTATTAGAATTATGACATAGACATACTACACCGATGCTATGAATAAGAAAACTAACACACACATACAATACATTATATCACGAGTGGATTGATAAACTAACGATTTATGAGTACCTCATTGTAAAGTGACACCGCCGCCGCATCGCGCGGGTTTTTTACTAGTGTATATATATATATATATATACACAATTAAATCAACACATATAGCCAAAATCGTCGACCTTGCGACATTTATATATATTTTTATAATATTATGCATCAATACGCATCATTTATTTTACAAAGGTTTTATTTTAGTTAGTATTATACAATATTATATATTATTGTTATTATTATTATATTATCATTATATTATTATTATACAAAACATTCAACCCCCCCGTTAGCTGACTTTTTCAGAAACGACGCTCCCTCTCGTCGTACTTCCACGAAATATTTTCCCCCATGTCTCGAATCCGATTCCCCGCATCCACCAGCTCTTCGCCATAGCGGCGTAATTCAGCAACGTTCTCCGGGTTCATGGGTGGAAATGGTGCAGGTTCAGGATCAAATTGGGGAAAGTAAACATTAGGGTTATTCATGAAGTTCTGAAAATGCCAGTCGCTCGTCCACCATTCTTCTAATTCTCCTGGAAGAAGTTGAGGATTGACAATTGGGTCCGGGATAGCAGGTTCCAAATTAACAGGAAGTTCTGATTGAGCGGGGTAATTGAAAAGGGTTTCGTCAGCAGGTCTGATGAGGTCACAATTAGCAAGTTTCCTATCAAGTTCTTCCCAAGGTGGCATCTCCTGGGCTTGACCGGAATTTTCCCCTATCTCTTTTCCCTTTCCTTTTGGATCCTCTGTCTTTTTCACCTTTTGAGCAGTGGGCTTCTTTCTCTGTCCACGTTTCTAGTCCAGAATCCTTCTCTTTTTAGGCTTGGGTTTCTCCTGGGACTGGGCCTGAAATACTAATGGCTCCTCGGTATCCGCTAGATAACCTAACTGAATTCATGTTGTATCCATATCGGTGGTATGGATTGTAAAGTTTCGGAGTGCCTCCGATAGTTCATTCATGCTGTTAGCACACATGAAGAAACACATAAACTTCAAGTTAAAATGTTTTTTAAGTGTAAATTAAATTTTCACAGAATCACAGAATGGCAAACTGGAAAATTAAGTATTTCTAAATACTTAATTGGCTTAAATCAGTGGCTCTGATACCACATTTTTCTGTCACGGCCCCCGTTTCGATTCCCCGGTTCAGATGCGGCAGGACAGAAAACTCGTGGTATTGGTGTTTAATTAGGCAGCGAAAACTTTAACAAGATCGTTTAAACTGAAAATACCCCTTTATTTTTATTTTAAATTTTTGGGACAAAAACCGTAGTTTACAATAAAAGAATTTCACTGGGAAATCCTCTGTTTACAAAAACATGTTTATTTATTTACTGAGCCACTTCCTTCAAGCTGTAGTGCTACGCGACACTTTTCTTGGTTCACAGTAAATCACCTAAAACATGTTTAAAAAGATTTTATCAGCGGGGAAATACTGGCGAGTCATTTAGTTTATACAAAATGACACATTCTTACAATTTACAGCATTAAGAGTTTTCACATTTGCCCCTATCTTATAATTAGCTGGTTCAGTTGTCACTCGACCGGATCTATGACTGTGGACATATCACAAATTAGTCTCGCCCACCTAAGTGATAAATCATTGGTAGTAATGTGCACAAAACCCCTACATACTGCCAGTAATTAAAGATTAGCAAAGACTTAATCACTGCAAAGTATAACTGAAAAACATTTAGGGTTTTGCAAACAATTTGGTAAAAAGAGAATGACTCACATTGCAAGTTTACTGGACAGATTTTGCCTACTGATTAAGCCTGGTAACCTAGTTAAATAATGCAAACGAAACTAGGTTAGTAACTTAATACAACATTTACGATAAGCTCACGAAATCAAAACCCTCACGACGAATGACAAATTATAGCCCGGATTCCGGCGGCACTTAAACATCCATCGGATCGGTTTCAGTCGATCGGACATTGTATCATAGCAGTGATCGAGTTATTACCCTGTAATTGTAGTAGCGATTCGACCCTTAAACACTCGATTTTTAGCAGACTATTACGTTTTTTAAGGAAATTTTCGAACAGACAGTGAAGGCCATGCAACGTCCTATTTATAGCAAAATTTTGGGTCTCTCGCGGCCGCGTAAGCTGAAGGAACATCCTTCGCGGCCCGCAAGGGCCACCCTAGCTACGGCTAGGGCTGCCGTGTCAACCCCTAGACCTGCCACGTATCTGACACGTGGCGCTAAAGCTTATCCGGCGAAGTGCAAAGGCTGTCGCACCCCGCGTAAACTTTCCTTAAGTCTTACGCGGCCCGCGACAGATCAACAAATTTGGATTTCCTTGATTTTCCGTGAAATTTAGGGTTTTAGGGGTCCGAGTTTTTACTTACGGAGTGTTTTTGGGACATTTTTTGCAAGTCCTTACACCAATGACCTATATGATGATGATGGGTCTGAAGAAAGTGATGAGCAAAGCGATAGGTTCATCTCTGATGTAATACCATCCACAAAAAAATATTAGTTTAGTTTGATTTCGTCTTAGTTGTAATGTTTTGAATTATAGTGAATTTAGGAACGCCATAAACACCAAGATATTTACCTTTATAAGATATAAAGGGATTAATCAACTGGACAGATCTATAAAAACGGCAAAAAAATTGTAATGTTTGAATTATTAAAGATATATAATGAATTTGGGAACGCCATGAACGCCAAAATGTTGAAAATTTTAATCGATTATAATGAATTTGGGAACGCCAAGATATTTACTTTGTAACACAAAAACGATTAATTCATTAATGCAGATCTAAAAAAATTAAAACGCAAGTGAGTTTTTGTTTCTAACTACACGCAAAAAAATAAAAAAACCTATACGCCACAAATGACAATGGTGTGAGAGAGATGCATTGAAAAGAAAATAAAAGGACAAAAAAGCCCCTCAGCCTTAATTATATTGCGTGCAACGTGTTCGACCAGGATCTGTTCTCACTGTTTTCACAATTCCAACCGTTTTCTCCTGATCCGTTTATATATATATATATATGGTTAGGGTAAAATGAAAAATCATACGAGTTGTGAGAACTTCGAGAATCTGGTCTCAAGAAAGGTTTCTTAAAAATTTTTTTTACCAAAAATCCTAAAAAATTCAACTTTTCCAAAAAAATCCTTGTTTTTTATTTAAAGTAGTCGTAAATGCTAATCAGCTTTTTACAACAGATGTAAAGGACTGAAAACACTATTTCGATTTTTTTTACAGGCGTCTTTATAACATTTTAATATAGGGGTGTAAAAAATGTGGGCAAACCTCGTACGGAAAGGTCGAGTTCTCTAAGTTCTCACAACTCGTAAGAGTTTTCTGTTGATTCGAATCTTATACACACACACACACACACACACACACACATATATATAGGGGATGAATCATGAAAAAACTGGTTTAAATGAGAAAACCAAAAAAACTAACTAAAAAGCCTAAAAAACATACCAAAAATTGTTTATTGAATTTTTTTAATTAAAATTCGCTACATTTAAAATATAAAAAAATTTCAAAAAAAGGTTGTACTACACATGTGCAATAATACAAAAAAAGCCTCACCTAACTCACCCTCATCGACACCCCACAAAAACCTAAACCCCCCACCCTAACCCCCAAAAAACTTAAATCCACCCTCCCACCAAAAACCAAAACCTCACAACCCCAAAAACCTAAACCCCCCACCCCACCCCCCAAAAAAACCTAAAACTAAACCTTAAATATAAACCCCTCAAAAAACCTAAACCCCCACCCGCACCCCTCAAAAAACCTAACCCCCCCACCCCCACCCCCACCCGCACTCCCCAAAAACCTAAACCTCCTATCCCCCACATACCAAAAAACCTAATCCTAATTCTAAACCTCCAAAAAAACATAACCATAAAAGCTAAACTAAACTCAAAAGCTAATTTTAAGCATATAATGCACATGTGCAATACAAGTTTTTTTTTTTTGAAAAAAAGTTTTTTTATACATTAAAAGTAGCGTACTTTTATAAAAAAAAATTGTAAAAACAAATTTGCCATGTGAATATGAATATGAATAATGTGATTTGTTAAGTGAATACATGATTATATGAGTTGATACTATGTTTAGGCATTTGTGCGATAAAAACGGTAAACTAGGTCAAAACTCACGTCGTGTGTAAATTGTAATGAGCATGAAAATAGTGCTTAGGTTAACTTGATGAATTATTTAGCATGTAAGTGTTTAAGAAAAATAAATGTGTGAAATGACGTAATACATGAATTATGATATATGTCGAATATGTCTATACTTATGCATATATATTACGAAGCGCAAATTGTAGATATATTGTAAATAAGTAGACATAATAACAAATAAAGGATCACCAATAAAATCGTTCAAATCGCAGAAATCTTAACATGTATGTGTATATATATGTATGTGTGTATATATATATATATATATATATATATATATAAATCAAAAAATCTTAATTATGTATATATATATATATATAGGTAAAGAGTACGGTACAAATCTCTTTATCGTACATTATGTACGCGCTACCCACAGCCATACACGTGTCCTGATTCAATTTAATTAAATAAGGGTATATCAGACATTCCATTCGAACATCTGAGGGGAATTCCGGCAATTAGGAAGCAGTTCTGGATTTCGTAACCGTCCCATTTAATTATTGTTTGTATCAATTCGATTTTTAGGGTTTTTGATTGATTTCTGATCGAACCTGGATTCGTCATTTAGGATTCATCAATAGTTTTATTAGGTTTTTGTTTTGGGTTTTATTTGATCTGAAACTTTTTTCATTTTTATTAGATTGTAACGAGGGTTGAAGATAAGTTGTTTATGGTGTTATTTGTTGGGTTACTATATCGCATGTGTTGTTTTATATATCGCATGTGTTGTTTTAACATAATACAGGTAGTTAATAATGGATCTTTTGTATAATTTCGCATGTTTTAAATTAGACATTTCGCACACAATGAATTTTAATATTTAATTTCGCATGTTTAAGTCTGTGATTTCGCAAACTATTATTTTTATCAATTATAGATTTTAATTTCGCAAGTTTTAATAATAATTATTTTTATTTTCGCATAGTGTGTTTCATAATTCAGTTCAATAATTGAAATCATATAATTCAGTTCAATAATTGAGTTCAATAATTCATATCAATAATTTTTCTTTTATTATATGTTTTATATTTCTATCACTCTTTCAAACATCCTATTAAAAATGGCAGATCTACCAACATCCTCTTCTTCTGAACCATGTATCAAGCAGGATTTGAGGAAAAGGATTGAGCAACAAATTCAAGAGGATCGATCATGTCAAGAGATGTTGGAGGCCAACATTTCTCGTGTAACAGAAAACATGAAGAGAAGACAAGAAATTCTGAACTTGCTATCTCAGATGCAAGTGAGCAGTCTTAAAGAAATTGTTGTTATGTTTATGGTGGATCTGGGTGAGAGGGATGAGAAACAGTTGAAAGAGTTGGCTGATGCAATAACTGTCTTAAGATGCTCGATGAAGATGAAAATGGAGTTTCTTTCATCTTTTGAATGAACTTTTGTTTATTTTTGTGCATGTTTAAATAAATTCGTATGTTTTGTTATATAATGGACTTGTATTTTACATGTTCATAGTCACATATTTACTTCAAATTTCAATAATTCAATGTCAAATTCGAAATTAAAATTCAAATGCGAAATTAAAAACACTAACATATGCGAAATTAAAAAACACTAAAAAGTTTAAATATTTAACATAAATCCATTATCAAAGAAGTTTACTTTGGTGCCTTTCCAAAATACACACTCATCCTTTCTGGGATTATCTTATCCAAATCTTTCATATACCTTTCTTTGTCTGGCCTTTTATCGAAAGCATTTTCCTTTTTAATTTTTTTTGACGATGCATATTGTGTTCGGATAGAATGATTTTACTGAGATATCTGTGCCTTAGGAGATGAAGTTGTGATTGCTGTCTGTTGTTTACTTCATCTTCTTTCACAAATCCAGTCACCCATGGTATTGTGTCTCCTTTGTACGTTTCCATGTGACGCATTGTAAACACTCCACAGTCTACGCCGTTATTCTTCGTCCTCCAATCCATCTCTTTTCTTTCTATAACTGAGGTTGTAGGTTCTTCTATAGCCGGTGTTGGTTTTAAAGCCTTTTGTAGGTATAAAACCAATACCCTTCTCTGTAACATAGCAACATTTGTGTTAGTAGCTTTTACATAATATATAACATTTATATGAAAATGTTTTTGTATTACCAGTGTGTCTGGAAGCCCCTTGTATCTTTCCTTAAATTCTTGTTTAGCTGCTGAATTGTCAATGAGCTCAATTTTACCGGATTTCAAGTTGAAGCACAAGACATAGAAGTGTTCACCTTGAAGTACCGGAATAAACACTAGGTCAACCGAATCAAGTTTTTTTACCTCATATCTCAGTAATATGTCTTCAAAATTTGAGGCAAATATTTTTAGTCGTTGGTTGTCTGTGTATTTCTCCTCGTCGTAAAAGATATCCGGCTGTATGTTATGTAATTAGAATCAAAGTTATTCAAACAATGGATTTTTTTCACATGCGAATAGTGTATATAAAATTTGCGAAATTACAACAGTATAAGAAATGCAAACAATGGATTTTTTTTCACATGCGAATAGTATATATAACACATGCGAAATTACAACAGTATGAGAAATGTTTCACAGGAAAATTTTCTTATATAATACATGCGATTTAGATATAATTAGTGTGCGAAATCATTTAATATGCATTTACTGTTAGAATTTCAAATGACAAAATGTATATGAAAACATACCATCATTGTGCTAAACAAGAAGAGTCTGTATGGTGATGATTTTCTATCCCCTCTTCTTCTCTTCAAGGTTTAGAATATCTACAAATGCATCTATTCCGTTCGATGCTATGTATTGTTCCCTGTAGAAGCTTTCAAATACAGCTTTGAATGTTGCAACCTCAGTTTTTGATCGGTAAAATTCTTCTCTGCCAGTCATAAAATAAATAATTAGTATTTGTTGTGTGTATATATTTTAGAATGTTTGTTATTTGATATAACTATTTTACTTACTGTAAGCCTTCTAATGTAGCAAATGTATACCGAATCACACTCAATTCTTGAGTCAATAGTGCTTCGTGCATGTTTACTACTCTGTTGCAGTAAGGGGAACAAAATTTGTCTCCAAGCTCTTTACATCTTTTCTCAGCTCGAATTTTGGCTTGTTCTATTGTCTTATAAAGCAGTTCGTTTAACCCTTTTGGTATGACTTGTTTTGGAACTGGCTTTGGGTTTGTGTTTTTTCTCCCCTTAGTTGTTTTTTTTTTTTTTTTTTTTTTTTTTGTTTTCTTCCATGGTGGGTCACATGCTCAAAAGCAACTCAACTGAATTCAATTCCTCAGCTGTTACCTGAGGGCATTCAACTTCCGGTTCCTTCTCAACTTCCGGTTCCTTCTCAACTTCGATTCCCATATCAGGTTGTGGAGGGTCTTTTTGTGTTGTTTCTTTTAAAGAAAGTGCTTCCATTTCCGGCACTTTTTCTTGAACTTTTTGTTGAATGTCTTGGGTAGATTCAGCTAAGTTCACTGTTTCTTCGATAACAGTTTCGTTTTCAACAATTTCTGCAGGCCAGAGTAATTTAAGAAATACAATAATTTGTGCTTTTTAATTTTTTTCCTAATATAAAGTGTTTTTTTTACCTTTGGCAGGTTGTTTGTAAGTGTATACACCCGTTTCCACAGTTTGAATGTTTGCAATAAGGGTGTCTGTGACTCCTCCATCATCTGGTTGCAGTACACCTGTAGATACAAATTATTTAATTTTAATACATTATAATCAAAATCGCAGGATATACATGACATCGTGTGCGAAATCAAATTTGAAGTGTTTTTGACATAAATCGCATGTGTTTTTATAGGTTTCGCATATGCATAAAAATAGTAATTTTTAAATAATTTCGCATGTGTTAATATTTGAGTTCGCATGTTTTACCTGTCGATGCCATTTCTACCAAAACACTAGATATTAATTTTTGAGCTTCTTCATCCTTTCTACCTTCTTCGGTTGTAGTAACTTCATGATGAACTTCTGAAGCTGGATTTTCAGGCTCTTGATGAACAGGAGAGGGTGCAATTTCATGCTCTTGAACCGAAGCAGGCGGCACATAAATGGGATTATTCCGAAGCATCTCATCCCATTTCTTACAGGCCGCCATAATCTCCGGATCCCAAAAACATTTAGTTCTTGCTTCTGAAACTAAGTTGTTCATCCCCTGAACATCTTAAACCATTTTAATGTACTTTTTGACATTTGCTTTCATTTTCTTCAACAGGTTCTGTAAATATTTTTTGAGTTAATATGAAATTAATTGAAATTACTTTTTGAAATGTTAAATATGAATGGATTAATTGAAATTAATTTTTTTTCGCGCTTACCTTTTTGTGGGTTCTTGAAGCCTCTAGTTCTTGTTCCTGGGCTGTGTCGTAGAATACGGATGGTGAAAGTTGAACAGGAGTGGCGCAATAATCAATCATTTTCTGTGTCTGTGTTCCAACTCCCATGTCAAGGTTCAACTGAGACATTTCATGGATTTCAAAACTGAAATCCATGAAATCATCAATGTTCTCGTTATCTTTTGGCTCTTCCCTGGTTTCTTTGTTTTGTACTCCACGCGCAGTCCTTCTTTTGTAGCTTATTGTGGTATCAACCGGTGGTCGTAGTGTATAATCCTCCGTTGAAGGACCCTTTTCTTCTTCATTTTCTTCATCATTTTCTTCTTCATTTTCTTCTTCTTCTTCTTCTTCTTCTTCTTCTTCTTCACTCTCACTTGATATCCATTGAGGTCCGTTATCCGAAATATGATCTTCGACTATATCAATCTCCGAAGATGTGATATAACGAATAACCGGTATCTCCACAGCTTTCTCAAACAGGTTAAGCTTCTTGTTGTACTCATGCGTGTATAGAAGCTGTATAAATCGCAAGATCATTTAATTATATAACAAAACAAACTAGTATTTTAAATATGTTATTAAATGTAGTAATGTATACCGTAAGAAAGGCAACAGGTCCCATGAACTGTATTTTGTAGTTCTTCCAGCCCGCTCGTGTACGACGCAAGGTGTCGAGTAGAAATGAGCACCAAACTAGATTCTGTATATCCTCAACATCTTCTACACCAAGCAAACATCTATCATTTGCAAGTGTTGCCTTTGTAATCTCCGCAAAGAACGTCATCCAGTATACCAGGAAGTTTAATTTAAACAGGCTCCCTCCGTCTCTTTGATTTTCCATTGTATCTGCAATTAATCCATGGGTAATTCTCCTATTTTCCCCCCACTGGCGGATGAATGTATCCCTGACAGCATTTCCCGGTTCTTTACCCTTTTCAATTTTCTCTTGCTTTTTAACTTTTCTCTTATCGGCTATGATCTCAACTTTCTTTGGCCCCTTTAGTATTCCAAATACCTCAAAAACTGTGTCTGGTGTTATTTTTATTTGGTGTTTTCCCAAGTTTAGCTTATCGAAATTCTCGTCAAAGTTTCTGGCTAGCCAATATGCCAATCGTGTCGAAATATGGTTGATATTGATATCTAGAATAGCACCAAATCCCATATTCCTTACTTCTTCAAGCTGTTTTTCTGAAAATTTCTTCACAGTATCCATGTATGAGTTAGGTTGGCATCTCAGCAGTATTGCTTCGTTGCTGTATTTGAAGAATTCGCGACTTTCTGTTTTAGGTTGTTCCACCTTTTTCGAATGTTTTTTTGTTTGTATCTTAGACTTCTTGTCATCTTTTTTCTTTTTTGGGAGTGGCTTAACGAAGTCATCCTCTTCAGAACTTTCTTCAATTATTTTTCTTTTTCTATTTTTGTTAACTTTTATCAGTCTTGATATTGGGCCTTCAAAGTCATCATCAGAATCAATTTCTACAAAATCGCATGCTATTAGTCATAAACCTTTATAAAATCGCACTTATCAGTTATTCATGTACACTAAGTTATCAAGTGATAAAATCGCATGAAGGAGTATCAATTCGCATGTCTTAGTTAAGCACTACCAAAAACTTTACATATAAAATCGCATTTGTAATTCAAAAACCCTATGAAAACCCTATATAATATCGCATGTATAATTTAATCATAATCCACTAAAACCAACTAATCATATGAAATCGCAGGAGGATTTTATCAATTCGCATGTTCAACCTAAGCTAAGACAAAAACCTTTTACAAGCATAACTTTAGATATAAAATCGCATTTGTAATACAAAACACTGAAAAACCCTATATAATATCGCACATATATCAGTTTATCATTTAGAATACTGCATAATCATGCTAAACCTAATAAATAACCGTACTAGTAATAAACCCTAACAAAAAATGAAGTTATGAACAATACCTAATCCTTTAAAACTGTATGTTTCAGTCTAAAAGCTTAATAAACAAACAAATTCGCATTTGACATTAAAGTCCTGTATATTTCAATTTATAAAATCGCAAATGTCAATCGATACCTGGATTCATCTTCTTCGCTTGTGGTCTGTCGTTGTTTGCTTTGCTTCGTTTCTCAAAACTCATATTAGTTGAATCGCAACGGGAAGAGTAGCAGTATGAATCTTAGGTTTTTGCTTTGCTTTGCTTCGTTGATTTTGGGTTTACGATATGTTTGGGGGAGTTATTGTGCTAATTATCAGGGATTTTGATTTCGCATTGGACAATTTTAACCTTGGCGGTTTCTTTTTATTAATTTAAATTTGATTAATTTAATACTTAAACACGCGGTTTAAATGAGATGATCCGACGGTCTAGAATGTAGCTTACATAATGTACGATTAGGTTATTTGTATGATAACCGGCCTCTATATATATATATATATATATATATATATATATATATATATATAAGGGCCAACATAATCAAAACAAAGACTTTTCGTAAAAATCTCAAAGATATGTGAAATTTCTAAGTATTTGAGAAACTTAATTGTTTGTAGAACAATTAGTTATGAAATAATTCATATTTAAATTAGGATATGTAGATTCAATCTGACGGATTACGATAATAAAAACGCACCCAAAGGTGAGTATCACCAAGCCCCTCTTTTTACTGTCTTATACACTGTTTTATGGGAAGAACACACCTTTAAAAAGGGTAATTAAATGTTTTAATATGAAACATGCTTTTGAATAAATGTGTTTTAGTGAGTATCACTAAGCCCCTCTTTTTACTGTTTAATACACTGTTTTGAGGGAAGAACACGTCTTTAAAAAGGTAATTAAATATTTTAATATGAAACTTGTTTTTGAATAAATGTGTTTTAGTGAGTGTCACTAGAACCCTCTTTTACTGTTTTATATAATGTTTGGGGAAGAACACGTCATTATGAAGGATAAGTATACTTTTTGTATAAAATATGCCTTTGAATTATATAAAATATATTTTCGTGGAAAATATGATTTTTGGAATAATATTGTATGTTATATGGAAAACATGGATTTGGAAATGTGTATGACTTGACCAGTTTTCAATGAAAAACAGGTTTTGATTGATATAATATATTTTCCAGGAAAACGGATTTGATTACGGTGTTTTGGGTAAAACGATCGTGGTATATTTTGAATTTCGGACGTGACAAATTTATCAGGTCTCAAGAGTGTAAGCGGTGGTAAGGCTTACATTGCGTGGGGGCAACAGGAATTTGTACAACATAAGATATTAAAATTGTTATTTAGTAGGTTATATATATTAATGAAATTGGGGAAGGAAAATGGTATCCTAATTGCGGGATACCGGGCGTAGTCATAGCCATTTTAATCATTTAAGTATTGCACGCGTGGAATTGTTGATAGATCTATTGGGTTGACAACCCCGTCGTGAACGGTAGCTCCGGTCCTCATGGCGGTGAAATTCATTCTTTAATTGTCTAGTATTGATTAGAGCCTCAATCGTAATATATAGCTTGTAACTTATTGCAAACTTACGAAACTAAAAGTATGACATAATTTAATATAAAAAACCATGGGTACAAGTTTTCATCGGAGATATGCTTGCTGAGCTATTCCGGATAGATCAACCATGGATTTTATAAAGGAAATAAAATTAACCTTCTTAAGTATATATATGGATGTTTTCAAATCACTAAAATTCTATATTAAGAAAGTTTTCCTTATACAAATTGTTACGAATTTGGATATGTGAACTCACCCTCCATTGTATTGACATTTGATTTCTTTTACGTGTTCTTCAGGTACATGAGTTCGGCTTCGAAGATTTTGGCTTGTGTTGTCTTGTGGTTGTGTGATGCTAGTGTAACTAAATAATGTTTGGACACTTTTAACTACTTTTGAGACCAAGTGTAATAAGACCCTTAAGGGTCAGACAACTATGATGTGGTTGTGATGAACGTGGAAACTTAAAACTATGTTTTAAAATAAACCAAATGTCCAACATAATTGTTGCATCGACCACTAAGACGTTTATGGGTACCAACCTCTGTCACTGCCACATTTGTATTTCCGCTGCGACGTTTTTGGGGTGCGACACCCACCCCCAAAACCTAAAAAAAACCTTACCCCCCCCCCTCCAAGTTAAATGCTACAAACTAAACCATAAAGCTAAACCCCCCCCCCCCCCCCCCCCTCCCAAAAAAAAAAAAAAAAACAAAAAAAAAAAACCTAACCCCCACCCCCCTAAAAACCTAACCCCTACCCCCACCCAAGCTAAATGCTAAATGCTAAAAACTAAACCATAAAGCTAAACTCTCAAAAACCTAAAAAACATACAAATAATTTTATTTTTTACTATTTTTTTTATAAAAATCGCTAGTTTTCGTCTAAAAAATAATTTTTTTATTGACGAAAAGTAATGATTTTTAATAAAAAAATATTAAAAAAACAAAAAATGTTTGTGTGTTTTTTAGATTTTTAGTTAGTTTTTGGTTATGTTCACATTGGTTCTCGCAGTTATCGCAAAAAAGGGTGGTTTCTAACGAATCATTCTTCTATATATATAACAATATAAAATTAAGACTTATTAATATGACAATAAGTATAACCACGTAATCAAATTTATTTAACCTAGTATTAAACCTTCCTTCCCGTGTTGCGATGGGGACTTAAAACCGTGTCAAGTAGCACCAATGCCACACCACAACTAGCGACCACCAACATCAGAAAAAAATTTTATGAAAAAAAAATTAAAAGAAAAGTAGACGTAAAAACCTTAAACCACACACGTGGAAACAATGCTAAGTTGATGTAGACCCGCGAGCTGCGACAAGGATTTTAAAACTGAAAAAATAAGTGCAAAAAAGTTGACCAATATATGCACGTTATGGCGTGTTAACTCTCAAAATTTAAACCAAAATGTAAAACAAAAAATTTGTAAAAGGTAAAAAGTATAGGAACAAAATTTAAAACTGATAAAGTGTTAGTATTAAATAGTGTAAAGCTAAAAGTAAAATAAAAATCAAAAATAAAAAAGAAATTAAGAAAAATGAAAACTAAGTAGATACAACCATGAATACTAAAGTTACAGCACAACCATGAAACTGAGTTACAAATGCGACTGCAACAAATTAGTATATACATATATTTTCAATTTCCATTTAGGTTCTAAGTTCTTTGGGAGCCTAAGTAGTGGGGTGGTCATACGCATGGCTACTTTGGTCCCCCACTCTTATATATAATCTTTTGAGTTACTGTTAATATATTATGCCATAATATGGTGAGAACCACACCACCACTCGTGAGATGAATGGATTTAAGTATTTAACTTCATATTGACATCATCTATATAAAATCATGACGTATGTTTTCCAATTTATTGACAGATTAAGGAAATCGTGCATAGCCCTTTCAGGTTTATATGGAGATAATATAAAATCACCCACAATATGGTATCAAGGATGAAGCTTGCATTTAAAGGTATCATGGTTTGATAAGTATAAAGATGATACAAGGGAAGGTAATTTTGTTTATTAAGTAAAACTAGTATTAAGCCTCTGCGTTGCAGCGGTTGTCATAAAACTGTGTTAAGTAGTAGCAATACTACACCATTGTCAGCGACCACCAACACTAGAAAAGCTCGTAAAAACAAAATAAATAAAAACGGGAAAAAATAACGCCGAGCGAAAAGCAAACGTAAAATATTTGAATCATGCACGCTCGTTGCTGAGAAATTAAACTGAAACGTAAAACATAGAAAAAAATAACTAAGTCCATCCAGGACCCGCGATTGGATGAACTTGTAAACGCAGAAGAATAGATGTGACGCGACAGGCCAGTAAAAAAACATACGAAAAAATGTTAAACCCCACACGCACGTTACGGTACGTTAACTCACAAAATTTAGAATGAAACGATAAACTTGGGAAGATGAAAAGTACGGTGGACCAAAATTGAAAATAAAAAATAGTTGGGATTAAATTGCAAAAGATAAAAAACATTGGGTTAAAAGTAAAAAAAAACAAAGGGTTTAAATTGTAAAATTGAAGTTATTTATTAGGTTAAGATAAAGATAAGGATAAAAATAAGTGATATCTATATATTGCTTCTTAATTAATATTAATATTAAAAAAAATTATTAAACAAATATAAATAAAATTTATGAGGTTGAAGGAGAGAATGACATGTGGTATTATTTGAAGTTTTTTTTTTTATTATAAATTAGATTTTATATAAGTTACACATAGGATTATTTCTTAATAAGTATTGGTAATTAAAATTTGATACATCATGACGTGACACGGGATAAAAATCTTATAGATAAAGTTTTGCTCATATCTCTTAACTCTAATTCCATCACACCTTTTTTATATCATCTTGTTTTCTCTTGGTTGACGTCTCATTAGTCATAATATCTTACCTCTTATCAATCTTTTAAACGACTTGATATTGATAAAAGGATGACTAATTATTGTGTTCCTTTTTCGACATATAACCTCATAGAGACAAATTTCTTGTAAAATAATTATTTCAATATTTTGCATTGGATTTGTTGGTAATAACCTCATAGAGACAAATTTCTTGTAAAATCATTATTTCAATATTTTGCATTGGATTTGTTGGTAAAGTTGTTGGTTTTAGTCGATCTCGTATGCATGTATAATTATAACTGTAGACCATATTCACAAAGATCCATTGAATATACTCATGTTTTAGAGCATCCCCGATAAGCTCAATTCTGAGTGCTCACTAAAATCTAATCTCTCTTGTCCCACACACATACTTGGTTTTGGGCATTTTTCACTACGAACTTCTCCACCTTCTCTAGAAACACCTAAAATCAAACCATTGAAGATGTCTTAAAAATTAAATGTTTTGCAATATGAACATATACTAAGAATATAAAAGACCACACATGCTTATCGATTTAAATAGAGGAAACAAATGTTAGCGGAAGTCGGTGTTATTTCTATCATCGTAAGCATCATCATCGTATACATGTTTGAATGTGCGACTTTGTAATAGATTTATGTGTGTGTTTGATATGAATGTGTGTGTACGTACAGAGAATAGAGATGCATATAAATATGGATATTTTATTGAAATATCTTGTTAATTATAAAGTTCACAATATGGAGATATATATACAAAACGATGGAGGGGTTGTGACCTTTTGGAAGAGTCGTGATTGTTCCATGATAACCGTTTCTTTAACGGTTAACTGCCAACCACATATCTAACTTAATTAATTACTAACCTATGTTACAAATAACAATAATATTAAGGGTTGTTGGATTTTATCACCCCCAATTATCGGTCTTTGGCCGTTGCCACCCGCAACTAATAGTTTGACACCCGGTACCCCTAACTTGACTTTTTGTTTATGCTGACACCACTCAGTTAAATATTTACTAACTGAGTTTGTTTATGATCCTACGTGGCACATAGCTGATGAGTTGGACAGGATGATATGGCGAATTCATGGCACAAGTAGGCATTATCATCATCTCTCATCACCAAATCACCTTCAAATATCTATAATTGTTGGTTTTGTTCTATTTTTAGAAAAAAATATCATCATCATAATCCTCCTGATCCGGCGAACACCCAGTACCCGCCCCTACTTTGTTCTCCAACGATCCACCAGAAGCATTCCGACCCACATGTTCACCAGATCACCCTTCTTAATCGGCGTTTAACGAATTGTTCGATTATACAGTCACAGGTCACCGGATCTCCAAACCACATACAGAGATACTCAAACCCAAATCTGCCTTCACGAAACAAAAGCCACTTCCCTGTCGAAACTCAACCTGCACAGCATTCTTGTTCAAGAACTTCAAATTCGGTTACGAGGTGTTCAGATCATAGATCCTAGCACACCATTGTCGTGGAGGGACGGTTACAATGAGTCTACCAGGTGTTCGGTTCATAGACCTGGAAAGGTTTATATCTTCTTCGTCGTTCTCCGTCCACAATTTTACAGTCAGATTGTTTGTTCAAGCAAGTGGGTTTCGAGACAGAATTTGGTGGGTCTCGAGACAGAAGTGGGTTTTGATGAGGGCGGTGGTGGTGGGTTTTGAAGAGGAGAGATGGTGGCGGTGGTGGTGGATTTTGAAGATCTTGATTTGAAGAGATATATAATTTGTATATTGGGTTTTGTAGATGATATAGAAATTAGATTTGGGATGAAGATGATATAGAATTTGTATGGTGGATTTTGTAGAATGATATAGAAATTAGATTTAGGATTTGATTTAGGTTTTTTTTTCTTATTTGTTCTTGTTCATGAACATCTTGAATGTAATGATATTTAGGATTTAGCTTCTTGAATTTGCAGATGAACTTTGATGATGATGTTTGAAGATGTTCTTGATTTTCTTGGTTTTAGATATTCTTGAAGATGATGAACGATGTCTGAAAATGAACTGTGATAATGATGTTTGAAGATGTTCTTGCTATGAAAATGATGAAATTGATATGAACATAGGCCCAAATCTTCAAAATGATGAAATTAGAATTTAGGATTGGTTATTGTTTTTTTTTTTTAAATATTGTAAAGAAGGAGATGAGGTTTAGATACACATCAGCGCCACGTAATCATCTCCAACTTAGCAAACTTGTGCCACGTCGGACAAAAAACTAACCAAGTTAGTGTAGATTTAACTGGGTGGTGCCATTGCAAACAAAAAGTCAAGTTGGGGGTGCCGGGTGTCAAAGTGCTAGTTGCGGGTGGCAACGGCCAAAGGCCGATAGTTGGGAGTGATAAAATTCAATAACCCTAATAGTAATATTAATAAATTCCTAATGCTAAGTTTATATACTAACACCATCCCCTAAACTTAGCATCCGTAATGACTCATCTCGTCTTCGTCGATGATAAAATGCATTCTCTTTGGATTTATTATAATGCGTACATAGATCTACCATGAATTGTTTTGTGATGCCGAGTACAGTAATACTGTTGCCCATTTCCCATTTTGTCGCTGAAAGTCTTTGAACCGTCGTTAATGCCAATTCAGTGCCGCTAAACATTTTTAAACATACCCTCGTTTTCTTTCTTCTTTGTCGAACATTTTCTTCCAAATCAGTGCAACTTGATTTCCAGAAATTTCTGTAGTTGAAATTGTCAAATCTCCCTTTTGTTACTAATAAACGTTCTGTCGCTAATCCGTCTTCTGTCGCTATCTTTCTTCTTTTGTCACTAATTGTCATTGCTAAATCTGGAAATCCTTTATTTCTTTTTTGTTCCCGCCGTTCCTGCTGTCACACCCTGACTTTTGAGGAAGCGTGTACGTGTGACTTGATCAGTTTTCATTGCATACGATTATAATAAACAACTATATGACTAAAATGATGTGCATCCATTCATAAGTTTAAAACATTACAAACACAAGTTGTTTAAGTTTAGGTTACAATCCGTCAAAAGATAAGTAGTTCCAAGAAAGGACTTCTTCGACAAAAGACTAGTTTCACAAGGCTTTGCTTCATATATCCCATCAAGGATAAGATATACAAATCAACCCTTCAAAAGTGGATGACATCTAAACTTGAAATTTATAGCTTGAAAACAACACCAGCGCCAAAGATCCATCTAGTTTCCTGAAATACATGTAAGGTTGAAAACAATCAACAAAAGTTGAGCAAGTTCATGCGTTTTGTATGAGTTCCAAATAAACTTGTAATATGTGTGCGATGGCGTAGGAAGACTCAAACCTAGCGAATTTCCTCCGGTCCACCCGACTGGAATGACATAGTCACTACATGTGGCCACACAAGGACCCATGAGTGGGGCTCGCTACACCCGATAGATCTACCACTCCTGCCCCTCGGTCTTAAACAAGATTAACGGCCTTAAGTGTGCGCCTACCCATCCACATGATCTAATAGTTCATTCCTTAGCTAAACCATACCATTGAAACATGTATTTCACCCCCGAAAGTTATAAATCCGAAAACAGTTAAAAGAAAAGGGGGACATGAACTCACAGATTTGCGTCTTAAGTCTTGTGTACTCAAGGTTGTTTCCCGTGAATCGTATCACTACCTACACACGCGCTAAGTTTTATTAGACACTTAGGTCGTGTAACGACTCTTAGCCTTAGTTATTTATTAAGACTTATTTTGGAATTTTGGTATACTTTGAGTTACACGTTCGGTGTAAGTTGTATACGTAATTATATAATTCCAAATTTAATATATATTATTACTCAAAATAAGGATATTTTAACTTAAATTATTTTCATACAATTATTCGGGGGTTTGTTAAAAATAATATATTTTTAACTTGTTTTGTCATATGGTTCTCACATATATATTTTCAAGTATAGGTATAGTTGTATTATGTGTATGTTATTTTGTATTTTCATATTTGTCCATAATACTTGTATATGGGTATTTTACCAAGTGTTGGTAGTGTATGTCGTTATGTATTTATATGTATAGGAATACGTATTTTCTTTTATTTATTAAGTATTCTCTACTTAATTTATGTATAATTTTCCGGAATATTGTTTTTGCACAATTTAAAAATTACCAATTTTGTATTCTTAATATATGTATATATATATAGGGTAAGGTTCATGCGAGAACCACCCTTATTGCGAGAACCGCGAGAACTAATGTGAACACAAAATAAAATCTAAAAAAATCAAAAAAGCACTTAATTTTTTTTTAATATTTTTCTTGAAAAAATCGCTATATTTCGTTACCATAAAAAAAAAACCATTTTTTTTCGAGTAACAGTTATCCATGCACATGTGCATATGTATCATTACTTGGACAAATTCGGTAATACGTTATCAGGAATAGACAATTGCACTTTAATTTACAATACCATTCGTAATACACTAATTTTTACATTACCAATATTCAAAATGCACATGTGCATCATTAGGTATAACCATGATATAACGTGTTTTGTTACAAAAAGTTTGTGATTTTGAATGGAGAAGTAGGACCATATACATGTTTTTTGGTTAGTTATATCTAGTGGTTGATGGTTTGGTTATAGTTGTCAATTTATGATTTAATATGTTGATTGGATGGTATAAATGGTGTTTACATACATGTAATAAAGTGAAAATCTTGGTAATGACATTGTATTATGGATGGTAGGAGGTAATGGTATTGTATTATGGATGGTAGGAGGTAATGGTAGTGTATTATGGATGGTATGAAAGGTAAAGTGTATTCAAAGTAGTGTACCAAAACACCTTATTTCATGTTGATACAAATAGATGCACATGTGCATTTCTAATATTGGTAATGTAAAAAGTATTGTATTACACATGGTAGTGTAAATGAAAGTGCAATTATCTAATAGGTGTAATGAATTATGAATTACGGAATTTGTCAAAGAAATGATACAAATGCACATGTGCATTGATAACTGTGACTCGATTTTTTTTTTGAAATTTTTTTTATTGTAAACAAAATATAGCAATTTTTACAAAAAAAAATGGTAAATTTTGTTTTTTGGGTGGTTTTTAGATTTTTTTAGGTATTACTGTTTGTGTTCACACTGGTTCTCGCGGTTCTCGCAATAAAGGGTGGTTCCTAACGGATCTTTGTCCTGTATATATATATATATATATATATATAGAGAGAGAGAGAGAGAGAGAGAATTTTGTAGTTATTTGTTAAAAATATGTATACATCCACAAATATCTTAAAAATAATATATTTTTAAGATCAAATTCGGAAAAGTATATTTCATTAGTTTTCACTAAAATAATATATTTTTGAGTTATTTATGAAAATATATATTTTCTTCCACTCCAAAAATAATATATTTTCAAATTGACAAAATATGATATATTCTAATAATAATGGTAAAAATCCATACTTTGTCGTTTGTTCGGTTTCGAATATACCGTTTACCAAATTTCTTAAGATACAAATTAAATTTCCAGAATATATATATAGAGTTCAAAGTGTCCATTTTCTGAATTGTCCAATAATTGTGTATAAGTTATATATTTATTTTTCATGTGATTTTTGGTAATTCTTTAAATTACAACTTTTGGTATTTTGGTGTGGTATATTATTTTTGAAGTTCCTAACTTTTAGTATAACTAATACAAGTAATATACATGTAGCACATAATTTTTTTGACTTCTAAATATATATTTTCCTAAATATATACTTATTCATTTTTATTTTTGAAAATCAACCTCCAATACTTGTAATTTTTATAACAAAAATTATGGCAAATTTTATATTTAAAACCATGATCAAAAATCACTTGTAAACACTTGTTTAAACATATTTTTGTAAGTGTTGAATTTCTACAAAAAATTTGCCATAGTTTCCTTTGAAAATGGAGGTTTTCCATGCTTATAGCATATCATTTTCTCTTACAAAAATTCACCAACAATCATCAACAATCATACTACAACTTTCCATAAGCCCTAAATCCATTTCTCATAAAGTCATGAACTTGAATTTTTATAGAATCTTGTAGTACTTTAACATAGTGTTTAACATGGTTTACTAACACTAAAAACATGGTTTTTATTTCATAAAACTCATTTTTACAAAATTTCCATCTTAACAACTTGTAACACATTTTTACAAAAAATCATTTGCTTGAAATTTTCATGTCTTCTATACATACTAGTTCCATTTTCATGCTTAGAACATGTCTATTTTCTTTTAAAAACCAAATCAAGTTAATCTTGAAGTAAACTTGTTTTTCTTGAAACTTTTATGTTTGAAATCTTTCACTTTTAAAACTTACAACTTGTAAGAATCATCATTCTTCACAAAATCATGTTTATATTCAAGTTCATACTTAACATAAAGGATGATTATCATGGATCTTTCAAGATCTATCCTCATACTTGCTAGATCATGTTTTAAATCATCTAGCAAGCTTTTATGTGGTGATCTACACCATACACTCAAGAAATCATCAAACAAGTTTATCACATACACTAAACAACTTAGATCTTTATGATTTTGAGTTTTATTCTTATGTTCATCTTCTTCTTTTGGTTTAATCTTTAGCTTTTCTTGTTACATATCTACTTTAACCACTAAAACAAGGTGTAAGAATATGATCAAGAGGACTTACTACTAGCACAAAGGCTAGGGATGAACAAGCTAGAAGATGAAGAAGAAAAGTGATGGTTAATGGCTCCTCAAGATGGTCCTTCAAGTTCCCTTGCTTGCAACCTTCTTAACTATGCTTGATTCACCTTATAATATGCTTAGATTGTGTGGAAATGGACTAGAAAAATATAGATGAGAATGGGGGTGTTGGCCGTAGGTTATGGAGAAGGAAGGAGAAGTTTTATTGTTTGAAATTTTGAGTAGGTGATAAGTGATAAAGACTATGGGTCTTGTGCTCTTTATCCTCCAACACAAGATTATACAATGGTTATATTGCTTAATATCTTTACAACATACATAATTAAAATATTCAAGAAATTGGTGTGGTGGTGGGGCCCTTGTTGACCGTCCACCAGGGGGGGGGGGGGTCATGGTTTGGTTTTAATTGTTAGTTAATTAGTTTGGTTAGAATCTAAGTGTTTAGTTAGGGGTTAAATGTGTTTAGGGGTTTTTGATGTGCAATAAGGTGTTTAGTGTTAAACTACTCTTATGATGTTAAAACAATGCTTCTAGTTCAATTTTGGTGTTTCGGGTAGTATCCGATTATTCGTCTTGTTACCGGTTCGTTAAGGTGCTAAATTGAGCAGTTTAGTGAGTTATGAGATACCTTTTATGATAGTTTTCATTCCCGTCACTTTACAAGTTATTTTGGATATCTAAACCTTATTTCTGCATTGTATTTTGATGTTTAATTGCTGATTTTTGCTGAATTTTACAGAATTCTGCATTTAGGGTGTGTTTCGGGTACTTTTTGGTGTTTATTCATCACTCGGAAAGCAGTTTCATAATCCTTACTTTCCTACATAGAGTTCTAGTGTAAATCTTGGTTCTGGGACTCAATTTGTGTTCTAACATGATGTCTGTCTGAGTACTGAACTCCCGTCAGTAATACTTGTTTATCTGATAATTGTGCTAACTTTGTTCTGTGCACTAACTGAACTGTTCCAGATTGCATTTAACAATAACAAGTAGCATGCATCATGTGATATATTTATGAGCCTTTTGAAAGTAAATCATGAAGTCATTCATATCATAAGTTCAACATGCACAACCATATATTACAATTTACTGTTCTCATCGTACGGAATTACATGAAAAAGTGCCAATTGCAACATTCTCCCCCCGTTAAAAGAATTTCGTCCCGAAATTCAAGCTGCATTGTCGGTTGCAGGGGAGTTGTGAAACAGATGTGGATACTTAGACTTGATTTGATCTTCACGTTCCCAAGTAAACTTTGGGCTATGACGTGAATTCCAACGGACTTTGACGAGTTTAATACGACTTCTCCGTGTTTTGTGGACCTTCCAGTCCGTAACCTCAACAGGTTCTTCGGTAAATTGGAGTTTATCGTTGACCTGAATCTCGTATGCAGGAATGACGACTGTTTCTTGAGTAGGACTCTTCTTGAGATTAGACATGTGAAACGTGTCGTGGACACTGCTAAGTTCTTCTGGAAGCTTTAGCTTGTATGCACGGTTCTGATTTTCTCCAGAATTTTGAAAGGTTCAATGTAATGCGAGTTTAACTTTCCATGTTTTCCCAACCCTTACTATGCCTTTCCAAGGCGAGACTCTCAACAAAACCATGTTTCCAACCTTAAATTCCAAGGGTTTACGTCGTTTGTCGGCGTAGCTCTTCTGCCTATCACGAGCTGACTTGATATGATCACGTATCTGAGCAATCTTATCCGTGGTTTCCTGAACCAACTCTGGACCGACGAGCTGTTTATCTCCGGTCTCCGCGCAGCACAACGGGGACCGATACTTTCGCCCATACAAAGGTTCAAACGGGGCGGCCTGAATGCTAGTGTGATAGCTATTATTGTAGGAACACGCCACTAAAGGCAAGTGAGTATCCCAACTTCCTCCAAAGTCCATCACACAAGCACGTAACATGACTTCCAAAGTTTGTATCGTCCGTTCACTTTGGCCGTCCGTATGAGGGTGAAAGGTCGTGCTAAGATTCAACTGTGACCCAAAAAGCCTTCTGAAACGTTTGCCAAATCCTTGACACGAAAAGATCATCTTGGTCGGATATGATAGAAACAGGCACTCCATGACGTGCTACGATCTCCTTAAGATATATTTCTGCCAACTCCTTGGTGCTATCTTTCTTGCTGATCGGTAGGAAATGCGCAGACTTTGTGAGTCGATTGACAATTACCCAAATCATATCATGACCTCTTTGCGTTCTCGATAACTTAGTCATGAAATCCATCGATATATGTTCCTACTTTCATACAGGAATCTCAGGCTGTTGTAGCAGTCCTGATGGTTTTTGGTATTCCGCGTTAACCTTGGCACAAGTACGACAGTTACCCACATATGTAGTAATATCAGCGTTCATCTTAGGCTACCAATAACAGTCCTTCAAGTCTTGGTGCATTCTGTCGGATCTCGGATGTGTAGAGTATCTTGACTTATGCGCTTCATCCAAAATAAGTGCACGTAGATCGCCGCGGAATGGAACCCAAACTCGCTCCATGAAGTACAATGTTCCATCTTCCTTCGACAACAATTTCACTTTCATACCGCGTAAGGATTCGACTCGTAGATTTTCCGGTTTAAGCGCTTCTTGTTGAGCTTCGCGAATCCGAGTAGTGATATCAATTTGTAAGGTCATTTCTAAAGCTCGCACCCTTAGAGGCTTTGCACGCTCCTTGAGGCTCAAGGCGTCTGCTACAACGTTCGCCTTGGCCCGGTGATACTTTATCTCACAATCGTAATTATTTAATAGCTCAACCCATCTTTGTTGCCTCATGTTTAGGTCTTTCTGATAAAAAATGTGTTGCAAACTCTTATGGTCTGTAAAGATTGTGCAACGAGTCCCATACAAGTAATGACGCCAAATCTTCAACGCGAATATCACCTCACCTAGCTCAAGGTCATGCGTGGTATAGTTCTTCTCATGCATCTTCTATTATCAGGACACGTACGCAATGACATTGTCCCGTTGCATCAACACGCACCAAGACCTTGTCGAGACGCATCACAGTAAACCAAGAAACCGTCGGTACCGTCGGGTAAGGATAAAATCAGTGCGTCGCAAAGCTTATCTTTCAACAATTGGAAAACCGTTTCTTGTTTCTCACCCCAATCAAATTTCTTATCCTTCTGTGTCACACCCCCAAATTCCACATGCGGAGTACCACCGCTTGGAGGCATGACTGACCAGGATCCAACCACTAATTATTTTGAACCGTTTAGTTATTCATATAAATAATGGTGTAATTAGCGACTAATTTAAATTTTTCAAAACATAGTTTAAGTTTGCAGCGGAAAGGAAAGTAGAACATATCGTAATTTAAAACCACAAGTTTATTAGTTATGAAATTACAAACCACGCACTCCAGCCGATTGCAATGTCCGTCCTAAGCTGTATCGAGCAAACTGCAAAGCATGCAGTAGGGTGTCAACACAAAGTTGGCGAGTTCACGAGTTGACCAGTTTTAGTTTTCGAAAATGTAAGTTGTTTAGATAAACCATTTATAATCACGTCATGGGGAGCTACCCCATATGAAAGCTACTAAACTGGCGTTACCGAAACTGTTGACGAAAAGTTGTTGTGCCCCAAGTCAATGTCTATCATCATTGACCAAGATGCAAGGTATACTAGTTCACGCCCGATCTCCCCCGGTCACGGTGTGAGGTTGTCAAACCTAATAGCGCTATCAACTAATAACCCGTTCGCCCCCGGCGATTAATCGGTACTATAAGCAGGGACTTTACATGATAGAGATTCGTTTAGTTTTGCTAGTTGTGATTTATAAATAATATCCAAACGTATCTCCCCCGGAGATAGTAAAAAGTACCCATTTGCATTTTTCCCCCGGAAATATAAATTGAAAGTAATCTTTAAAGATGGCGGTTTGTTCGTGTCCCTCCCTGGGACGCATGCTTTTAGTGTGTGAACTCACCTTGGTTTGCTCGGCAGACAATTTACTTGTGTTAGGTTGGTCAACCATACCCTATTATGGTTTAATAATGTTCGTTAGGTTCGTATGCAAGTAGTGTCACGTAAAATCCTACATGTATCTAACACATTGCATACAACATGCATGTCATACAACCATACACGGTATTGGGCCTATTCTAGCATGTACGCAGTTAAACAGTAACAACTAGACATTAATACCAGCACACAGTCCAGGACATCAGTTAACACATAGTACATAAGGCCCACCAATGTTATCGGGCCTGTCCTAATCACATAAACAGTTAACCAGTAGCAGCATGTAGTAAAGTTAAGCACACAGTCCAAGCATGTCAATGCACATTGTGGCCCAGTAAATAAGCAAGGAAACCCAGTCGAAACCGGATAGTCTCGACTCGAGAACAAGAGGTCTCAAGTCGCAACCACGAGTTCCTGAATCAAAACCAGTTGGTTTCGAGTTGTGTATACATGAGTCGGAACCTCGGGGTCTCGAGTCAGGTCTCGAGTCGAGATCAGGAGATCTCGAGTCGCAACCTAGCTGGTCTCGAGTCCCTGATATGCATGCCCTAGTCTCGAGTCGCAATCTCAAATGAAACAGTTGCTGGGTCGAAACCACTGATGGATCCACTGGTCTCGACTCACAAACACTGGGATCTTTCTAGAACCTTATCCATTTGTACGATCCAATCAAATTTTCATTAACATGTACCGACCAATCAAATTTCATTAACATGTCATCAATACCGTACAATCACCAAATCAGATCAAAACAACAATTTCAAATATTTTTTGGCATCCTTCAAACAGTTCATCGTCTAGGGTTAAACACATTCATATTCATCAAAACAGATTTAACTTATGATAACACCACATTATCTATCACAGTTTTTACCAACACAATAGCAATATTCATTTTACATATAGAAATCCCTTAAACAATCATCTTGCATTGATCAAATATTACAATGACGTGCAGGTAATTTATAAGCTCAAATACCACAAAGGATCAAGAGTATTTGTTTGGATAATTTAGTCTTTAATTCACTTTCACAAACATCAGATATTCACGAAGTCTAGTAGCACAAATAAGAAACAAATTTTCTCTTTTACACAAACAAACAATAGCAAATATATATACCAACACACTACTGGTATCATCAATATTTCAACCATCTTATTTATTCACATTCACAGTTATGTACAAGGTCAAGAAGCACAACAATACAACACAATTTCAAACAATCGTTCATTGACCGAAGGTTTTTGAGCATTGTTGCTGCTGCTACGTTCAATGACCGGAGCTCCGGCGGTCCGCCGCGGCTATCGCCATCAAGTTCTCCGCTGCCACCATCCGACGCGCCACCCAATACTTCCGTCGTCATCCATCCATCGGGTATTCCCGGTTTCATTAACATCAGCATCGATTCAGAAAGAACAATCGAAAGAAGAGGATGAAGGGCACAAGGTTTACCGGTGAAGCTAGCTGGAATGACCAGAATCATCTACACCTCCACTGCCGCTGCTGCGTGCGGCGGCGCAGCTCCAGCTCCGTCGTGACTGGCCGGTCTCTCTCTCTCTCTCTTTCACACCTCCGATTCTCTCTCTACTGTGTGAAGGCGTGCGTGTGGGAACAAGATAAGGGAAATGGAGTTTTGTGGGAGCTTGTTTGGATAGAATGAAGGGGAGGGGTCTGAGGTGTATGGTTTTGAGATTCCGTTGTCTGGTCGCCGGACGTTCAACTCCGGTCGCCGGAGATTCTGAATGAGAGTGATGGGCAGTGAGGTGTGCGGCTGTTAGTTGCTATTAGGGTTTGGGCTTTATCAAGAATGAAGGAGGTGGAAGGTTTAAGCTCATATTTAAAGGGTAGGGTTTTAGATTAGTTGGCTTGGGCCTAGCCCAAGTGCATGGACCCGATAAATGATTGCTTGTCCCGCTCTATTATACTGGCCCGGTTATTTCCAAAATGTAACCTTGATACGTAATTAAATTTCTACTCGCGTGTGCTATTATTTTGAAAATACTTAATAAATAATACTAGCAATAATAATAATGATGAATGTGCGTATTACTAAAATGCCCTTCTCTCGACAACGAGGGTACGGGTTGTCACATTCTCCCCATGTTACTGGAATTTCGTCCTCGAAATTTAAGCAAACTTCATACACTACGCCCCATATGTGTACATAGACTCCGTTACCATACGTAGATACAAGCAGTTTCACGAAAATCCACAGAACGAACATGCACATAGCATATACAGTCACATAGCACGTAAAATCACATAGCATTAGATTCACAGAATTCGTACGTATTTCACATAGTATAGAATTTCACAAATTTAATTATAACATCCAACTAACGTACAGGAAGACCCAAAGTGTCACATTATCCCCAAGTTCAAGAAATTTCGTCCCGAAATTTAGCGCGCAGCCACTGACAAGCTAGTGTGTTTAAACGTTTTTGTAGGGCGATACATCACCCCTTGTTGGTTTGAAATTTCTCCCCGAAATTTAGCGGTAGCCTCAGCACTGGAAGTAACGTTTGTAAAGAACTGGGGATACATGCGCATCATCTGGTTTTCCCATTCCCAGGTAAACTCTGGGCCACAGCGCGAGTTCCAACGAACTCGATCTGTTGGCATTATACCACGCTTGAGGGTTTTGATCTCTTGGTTCCCTGATCTCAACCGGTTCCTCAATGAAGCATAGTTGGTTGTTAATTATGAGTTCCTAAAAGAACAACGAATGTTTCATTTGACAGACACTTCTTCAGATTAGGCACGAGAAAGACGTTGTGTACCGCATTCAGCTCTTCAGGCAGGTTTAGTCAGTATGCTACCCTACCAATCCTTTCGGTAACTTCGAATGGTCCAACGTATCGCGGATTAAGCTTGCCCTGTTTGCCAAAACGTACCACACCCTTCCAGGGTGAAACTTTAAGTAGAACCCAGTCTCTGACTAGGAATTCTGCGTAGCTTTTATGACGGTCACGAGTTGCCGTCATGCGTTGTTTGATCTGAGCAATCTTATCCGTTGTGTCAAGTACAAGTCTTGGGCCGGTAATTTGGCTTCCGCCAACTTCCGCCCAACACCGAGGTGTCAGGCATTTGCGTCCGTGCAATGCCCCAAATGGTGTTGCCTGATTGCTAGTGTGGTAGCTGTTGCTGGAAGAGATTTCTACAAAAAGTGAAGTGTCACTCGTTTTCCATAGTCGATAACACATGCTCTAAGCATGTCTTTAAGGGTTTCAGAGAGTGCGTTTGGTCTAACCATCAGTTTGCGCGTGATAAACGGTGCTCATGCCTAACTGTGAGCCAAAGGTCCTTGTTCGGAGCTAGTGACGAATCGGATGCAAAACGTGGGTTACGATTAGGTAGAAGAGAAGTTGGCATCTCGTGCCTAGTATCTACTTCTATCAAGTAGATGGTTGCAAGTTCGGAAACTTGTCGGTTTCTTTGGTCGTGTGCCGTTACTAGCAGATATTTCATCAATGCCTTGGACAGGATAGAGTAAGATAGTAGCACCTCGTAGATTATCTTCCAGTTGCTGGAGTTGCGGAACGTTTGAGGATCTCTCGAATGCTAGGTGATGCCCCTTTTGAGTTCAAATCGTGAGAGGTTGCGTATACGGTCGAGAATTGCGGGCTTTGTGGCGTTAAAAGTCGTGTACTGAAAACTTAGCGCAAGGCGGTATTGCGTCGTAGAAGTTCCAAGGTAAAGCGTAGGAGTCGTTTGGATTCCCCACTGACTTTCAGAATAGGCTCGGGCGTCGCCGAAAGAAACAAGTGTCGAATATTTACAGGATGGAATAAATTCGAGTGTCGTGACTAGGTGTTGATCGAATCGAGTTCGAAGAACAGTGCTTGCGATACCCGTTACCCCCGGGGTATCCTTGGCTCGTTGCCCCCAACGAGTAACATTCGTAGGAAGTATTTTGTCCAAATGGAGATTTGTGCAGAGTAGAGTAGGATAAGAATCAGGGAATTCATAACACGAGTAGCGAGGTAATGTTTGAAGGGTAGTCAACGTTGGTGCCTTCAATTTGAGATAAGACATAAAAGGCTTGGTGGTCGGCAATAAGGATTTATCTGGTGTCGATGAGGTAGCTGGTCGTACATAAGCCGCGGGCGATTAGGATAAAGAACGTCGTTTTGCCGATAAGAGGTGTTACGTCAGTATGAATGGCACAACAAGAACCAATGATAGAGAAGGACGGTCGTCGTATGGGTCGGGGGGGGTTAGGTTCACTAAAATGTCTAACAAGATGTTCTGAACTGAGCCGTATGCGAAAAAAAAACGAGTTTGTGATCTCCCAAACCGGTAAGTAACCAAATTTGAATAGACTACCGAAGTCGTGAGGTCGAGTCCGAAGTAGTGCTTGTGTCGTCGAAAGGCTTCCATGCAAGGTAATAAAAACATGTCTGAAAGGATACGTTTGGATCACACGTCACAATTTTTTTTTTATGATTCAAGAAGTTTATTGACTAGCAGTCGGGCTTGCTGAATTTCCCCAAACTAAAGGGAAATCTGGTCAAGGTCTCAGTATGAGGGGGGGGGGGTTCGTCATGAAACTGTGAAAACAGGTTCTCAGGAAAGTACGATTGAAGTAACACATTGAATTTCAAAGGGATAGAAAGTTTGCTGACTAAAGGTCGTGTTTGTTGAATTCACCAAACTGAAGAGAGGTCTGGTCAAGGTTTCTATACGAAGAAAGGTGGATGTTATGATAAAGAAACGATAGGAGCGGGGATACCATCTGAGCAATAAACGCGGATTCGTACGAAAGCTGGCGAAAGGATTCACAGAATCAGGAAAGTCGTCAAACAATAACAGTTCTGACAAATGAAAGATAGGGTAAGCATCAAAGTCGCCGTACTCGTCGGTGGGTTGACTGGTTCGTGTCTTCGTCTAGGCACGCTCCCAAATACGCCGGTCTGTAAGAAAGTTATCAATCCGCTGGGTTTTGGGGCATGCTAAGGTATTAGGTTGTACTTGAATAGGGGTTAACCATGTAACGAGAAATTAGGGAGAAATAACTCCGCGGTCGATGGAAACGTGATACGATTGCTGGCACTGAAATGAGAAGCATACACCGCGCATGTTTTTCGTGCTCGAGACGTGCAAACAGAAACCTGAAAGGTGTAGACTTACTAGAAGGCTTCAAGAATCTAGGTGATCAGTCGTATGAGGGAACAAGTCTCACTACCTAAGTCGGGAAAAGAAATACGCAAGTAAAAAGGATGCGAATGACGTCGTCGTTCTTTCTAATATCCCATGATATAGGGGTGCTTCCCCTTCATCGATTCGTTCTCGTAACTCCTCTATGTGCTTCGTAGCTGGGCAGGTCTATCGAGTGGACGTCCCTCGTGTCGATTTGCAATCCATGGATGATATTAGGAAATATGTGGACGAGGACCTGGAACAACTAGTTTCTTGCCCTTAGTGTGTCGTGGCTTCGAACTAGGTTTAGGAGGACTCGCTCCTATTTAACACGTAACACGCTAGCCTAGCCTTCGTATGATCCCCTGTGTTAAATACTAAATTTACGCGTACATACCAACACATATATGCTAATTATACACATACACACATGCGTGTTCACACACATAAGTTATGCACCAGTGAATGTCGTTAGCCTATCATTACCAGGTGAGCATGCATCTGAGGTTGACGAACCTTGCAATCCGGAGTGTGGTGTCGTTGTGGTTTCCACTAAAGAACGGTTATAGTCTGGTTTTCTTATAAAAATATTTTATTTCCCAAACCAAAATATTTTATATTTAAAACCTAGTTCGCTATAACCAATGGCTCTGATACCAATCTGTCACACCCCCAAATTCCACATGCGGAGTACCACCGCTTGGAGGCGTGACTGACCAGGATCCAACCACTAATTATTTTGAACCGTTTAGTTATTCATATAAATAATGGTGTAATTAGCGACTAATTTAAATTTTTCAAAACATAGTTTAAGTTTGCAGCGGAAAGGAAAGTAGAACATATCGTAATTTAAAACCACAAGTTTATTAGTTATGAAATTACAAACCACGCACTCCAGCCGATTGCAATGTCCGTCCTAAGCTGTATCGAGCAACCTGCAAAGCATGCAGTAGGGTGTCAACACAAAGTTGGCGAGTTCACGAGTTGACCAGTTTTAGTTTTCGAAAATGTAAGTTGTTTAGATAAAGCATTTATAATCACGTCATGGGGAGCTACCCCATATGAAAGCTACTAAACTGGCGTTACCGAAACTGTTGACGAAAAGTTGTTGTGCCCCAAGTCAATGTCTATCATCATTGACCAAGATGCAAGGTATACTAGTTCACGCCCAATCTCCCCCGGTCACGGTGTGAGGTTGTCAAACCTAATAGCGCTATCAACTAATAACCCGTTCGCCCCCGGCGATTAATCGGTACTATAAGCAGGGACTTTACATGATAGAGATTCGTTTAGTTTTGCTAGTTGTGATTTATAAATAATATCCAAACGTATCTCCCCCGGAGATAGTAAAAAGTACCCATTTGCATTTTTCCCCCGGAAATATAAATTGAAAGTAATCTTTAAAGATGGCGGTTTGTTCGTGTCCCTCCCTGGGACGCATGCTTTTAGTGTGTGAACTCACCTTGGTTTGCTCGGCAGACAATTTACTTGTGTTAGGTTGGTCAACCATACCCTATTATGGTTTAATAATGTTCGTTAGGTTCGTATGCAAGTAGTGTCACGTAAAATCCTACATGTATCTAACACATTGCATACAACATGCATGTCATACAACCATACACGGTATTGGGCCTATTCTAGCATGTACGCAGTTAAACAGTAACAGCTAGACATTAATACCAGCACACAGTCCAGGACATCAGTTAACACATAGTACATAAGGCCCACCAATGTTATCGGGCCTGTCCTAATCACATAAACAGTTAACCAGTAGCAGCATGTAGTAAAGTTAAGCACACAGTCCAAGCATGTCAATGCACATTGTGGCCCAGTAAATAAGCAAGGAAACCCAGTCGAAACCGGATAGTCTCGACTCGAGAACAAGAGGTCTCAAGTCGCAACCACGAGTTCCTGAATCAAAACCAGTTGGTTTCGAGTTGTGTATACATGAGTCGGAACCTCGGGGTCTCGAGTCAGGTCTCGAGTCGAGATCAGGAGATCTCGAGTCGCAACCTAGCTGGTCTCGAGTCCCTGATATGCATGCCCTAGTCTCGAGTCGCAATCTCAAATGAAACAGTTGCTGGGTCGAAACCACTGATGGATCCACTGGTCTCGACTCACAAACACTGGGATCTTTCTAGAACCTTATCCATTTGTACGATCCAATCAAATTTTCATTAACATGTACCGACCAATCAAATTTCATTAACATGTCATCAATACCGTACAATCACCAAATCAGATCAAAACAACAATTTCAAATATTTTTTGGCATCCTTCAAACAGTTCATCGTCTAGGGTTAAACACATTCATATTCATCAAAACAGATTTAACTTATGATAACACCACATTATCTATCACAGTTTTTACCAACACAATAGCAATATTCATTTTACATATAGAAATCCCTTAAACAATCATCTTGCATTGATCAAATATTACAATGACGTGCAGGTAATTTATAAGCTCAAATACCACAAAGGATCAAGAGTATTTGTTTGGACAATTTAGTCTTTAATTCACTTTCACAAACATCAGATATTCACGAAGTCTAGTAGCACCAATAAGAAACAAATTTTCTCTTTTACACAAACAAACAATAGCAAATATATATACCAACACACTACTGGTATCATCAATATTTCAACCATCTTATTTATTCACATTCACAGTTATGTACAAGGTCAAGAAGCACAACAATACAACACAATTTCAAACAATCGTTCACTGACCGAAGGTTTTTGAGCATTGTTGCTGCTGCTACGTTCACTGACCGGAGCTCCGGCGGTCCGCCGCGGCTATCGCCATCAAGTTCTCCGCTGCCACCATCCGACGCGCCACCCAATACTTCCGTCGTCATCCATCCATCGGGTATTCCCGGTTTCATTAACATCAGCATCGATTCAGAAAGAACAATCGAAAGAAGAGGATGAAGGGCACAAGGTTTGCCGGTGAAGCTAGCTGGAATGACCAGAATCATCTACACCTCCACTGCCGCTGCTGCGTGCGGCGGCGCAGCTCCAGCTCCGTCGTGACTGGCCGGTCTCTCTCTCTCTCTCTCTTTCACACCTCCGATTCTCTCTCTACTGTGTGAAGGCGTGCGTGTGGGAACAAGATAAGGGAAATGGAGTTTTGTGGGAGCTTGTTTGGATAGAATGAAGGGGAGGGGTCTGAGGTGTATGGTTTCGAGATTCCGTTGTCTGGTCGCCGGACGTTCAACTCCGGTCGCCGGAGATTCTGAATGAGAGTGATGGGCAGTGAGGTGTGCGGCTGTTAGTTGCTATTAAGGTTTGGGCTTTATCAAGAATGAAGGAGGTGGAAGGTTTAAGCTCATATTTAAAGGGTAGGGTTTTAGATTAGTTGGCTTGGGCCTAGCCCAAGTGCATGGACCCGATAAATGATTGCTTGTCCCGCTCTATTATACTGGCCCGGTTATTTTAAAAATGTAACCGTGATACGTAATTAAATTTCTACTCGCGTGTGCTATTATTTTGAAAATACTTAATAAATAATACTAGCAATAATAATAATGATGAATGTGCGTATTACTAAAATGCCCTTCTCTCGACAACGAGGGTACGGGTTGTCACATTCTGGGTTAGGGACGTTAGCGGCTAAGTAATCCTTGAAAAATTCTCTATCAAGCGTCTGTAGTAGCCCCCTAACCCCCAGAAACTGTCGTATCTCCGTTGGGGTTTTAGGTGCTTCCCAATTTTCGATCGCCTCAATCTTGGTAGGGTCGATGTGAATTCCATTCTCATTTACCACCTGTCCTAGGAATTGCACCTTGTAAACCCAAAATTCGCACTTTGAAAGCTTCGCATACAATTGTTCCTTCTTCAAGAGTTCCAAAATAGCTCGAAGATGTTGCTCATGCTCCTCCTTGGTTCGCGAGTATATAAGGATGTCATTAATAACACAATCACAACTTATCCAGATACGGCTTACACACCCGATTCATGAGATCCATGAATACAGCCGGTGCGTTGGTTAAGCCGAACGACATGACAAGGAACTCGTAATGTCCATAGTGAGTCCTAAAAGCCATTTTGGGGATACTTTCTTCTTCTATTCACAGTTGATGATACCCCGATTTCAAGTCAATCTTGGAATAATTGTTGGAACCTTGTAGCTAATCAAATAAGTCATCAATTCTCGGTAAGGGATACCGATTCTTGATAGTTAGCTTGTTCAACTCCCTATAGTCGATGCACATACAGAAGTTGTCATCCTTCTTCTTAACAAATAACACTGGAACTCCCCAGGGTAAGAAGCTTGGCCTGATAAATCCCTTGTCTAGCGGCTCTTGCAGTTGAGTTGAAAGCTCTTGCATTTCGGACGGAGCTAACCGGTATGGTGCCTTTGCCAGTGGTGTCGCTCCTTGCACCAGATCTATCCGAAATTCCACTTATCGTGTCCTAGCGTGCCTTGGGTGCTCCTTTCGTGAAGATGCTCCCACGAGCTTGATTTTTCTTCGGGCAGTCCTTCCGATAATGTCCTTTGTCGCCACATCCGTAGCAACCTTTGCCCTTTCCGTTTCTGTTATCACCGAGAATTCCATTCACATGTCCCGTACCAAAACAGCATGCTTCCTTGCTATGCCCAGTCTTGCCACACTTTCTACACCTACGAGTCCTGAATGGACCTGTGTGATGATAACCACACCTATCACCCTTTGGTAGTTCTCCTTGGTAGTTTTTATCACTTGTTTTAGTCGTGGCAACGAATGCCTTGACTTTCTTAGTCGCGGCGGTTCCCTTATGTTTGTTGCTTGATTTAAAGCCTTGCTTGGAATGCGTATACTTCCTCTTATTTTTATCCAAAGAAGACTCCCCATGCGTCTTCTTTTCACTGGACCTTTATTCGATTTTTCCATCATCACTCCACCCTCAGTAGGACCTAGGACAAGAATTATTGCCTGAGCAATTACCAATATGGTTCTTCTCATTCCGCCGTGGTTTGGAGTGCTGCTTGATTCGTATTGGACGATTGCTTTAGCGACTTACTGGTTTACTAGCGCTTCGATCTCAGCTCGTGTAGCAGGTAAAGGTTATGATTGGGCTTGACCAGCGTTTCCTTCGTTGTGGTTCCATGAGCTTCACATGTATAAAACTTATCGACAAATTTAGACATTTATTTTAGAATAAATATTGTCGTCTATGAGTGAAAGCAAAGCTCATTCGTCGTGCACTATAAGTATAAAGGTAAGGTAATTCATAATGATGCTTATGAAAATCTTCCCACCATAATCATCTCATCATTGTTGCGAGGTAAAATGAGTTACAACGAAATCTTGCTAAGGATATATCGACTTCCATTTATACCATGTCAACTTGTTGCAATTAGTTTTGTGAATAAAACCTCCTCGGAGTCATCTCACTCCGGTTGATGCAAGTCATCCATTGCTATACAAAATCGGTGAACTCTTCCATTCACCTTGTTCCTTGTTTATTCCTCAAGTCTCCGACTCTTCCATAGTCTTTAGTTTTACAAAAACGGGTATACTTCCCAAAAGATGGGGGTTGTGCATTGCTACCACGTGTGTGTGTGGGGGGGGGGTGATAGTGAAAACGCAGAAATAAGGTCGTGAAGGTACATGACCTCTTCCTCGGGACTGAATGGTGCCTTGTAGCAACCGTTGAGCGGTTTTCCAGGGCGCGAATTCACTACCCAAACTATGCGTTGCACTAAGGGATAGAGAGTGTAGAGGTACTAATAGGAGTGTTGGTGGTGGTGATATAGTTAGTGGGTGATAGAGTGCATGTGGGGTGAAGGTCGAGAAGAATCTTCTTGCATGTTTCATCCATGTGCCTAAATGGAATGGGAATCTGTTGAGAATGGGAGAATCGAGTGGTCGCTTCCTTCCTTATAACATGTGTTCTATACTTCATGGACCGCGATTGTCCGATGTAGGGAGGACCCCTTTGCCACACTGAATTGTGCGACACATACATTGATCTTGCTTGGGCTCCATGAGTCCCAATATGGTTGGTATGGTCTCCATGAATGCTGAATAGAGTGCGGTAAATGGGTTACACTACTGCTCGCGCCATGCTACCTCCTTGGGGTAAAACGAATGTCAAATGTTGGGGTCTATCGTAGCAACTACAATGGATAAGTTGGGGTGTTGTAGGCTCCGTACAAATATAAACACAAGAATCCTAAAGTGTTGAGGAAAATCTTTCCTGAGTGTTAGCCATCTTCACTTGCTTAGATACCGGGTCCCAAACGACTCGTACTATAGGTAGAGGTGTTAGGCACGAAGTAGGCAAAGACAGACTTCCTACTTTGTAGAGTGTTATAGTAACTATATCGGTTAGTGTTCCACTAGATGGAGGTTTGAACAACTTAGAAATTTTGAATGGGTGGTGATCATTAGCTTAACCCGCAGAGCCCACCAGGATTCCCATGCAATTCAAGTTGTTATTACGTGGGCCCCCGTAATAATAAATTGTCTTGCATGGTCACCCTAGTTTTCTCTCGTTCGAAGCAGCTGATCAGTCAGAGAGGGGATACTACTGTCCTCATACCTTCGACATAGAAGGGACCTTTATGATGGTCCACGCGCCAACGTCCATTGTCGTTACGCGCGAAATGGCACAATGCTAGACAAAGAAGGAATAAAGAGAATTTCCTAGCAGTAGTAGTTGGAGGGGCACCTTCAAGATGAGTACCTCATCTTCCTTGTCTGGACAAGAATGTCGTCAATCATGTTTCGTAAAAGCCACAGGGACCTCGTCCCACTGATAGGGTTGTTGTCCAAGGTTACCACCTCCGCCTCGCCGTCACTGCCGTAGTCAGGCACTTCGTATCCGAGGGGGAAGAACAGCCATCTTCTACGGGCTTAAGCTCAGGGTCTCATTTGGTAATCACATCAGCCATAAGCTCCGCAGTATACGCGAGGTCGATAATCTCATTGTGCGAGCCAAGAACAATAATAGAATTCATAGTCGAAGCTATCTCGTTTCCGGCAAAAATTATTCCGTACAGCATGTATATATATATATCATCACTTAGTATACATAGGCAAGCAAATGTAACATATCACATGTAACCACCTTGTTCTTACGTGGGTCATTTCATCTTCGGCAAGCCTATCTCATATAGACTATACCTCAATTGGCACATTAGTTAAGGTATTCTTCGTTCTTACTAATGTCCTTGCTTTGTCCTTCCTTTGAAAATTATTTGATTCATGGATCTTGGCGCTTTCATAAATGCAATGAAAAATATTTTGTTGGTTGTAAAAATGTTTTTGTGAGAGAATCCTATTGATTGTAGTCTAGACTCGAGAATGAATCCTAGTTCACTACAATCGAAGCTCTGATACCAACTTGTCACACCCTGACTTTTGCGGAAGCGTGTACGTGTGACTAGATCAGTTTTCAATTGTAAAACAAGGTCTCCAAGGCCGAGTACTCTCCGAGTAGTCGCTACAAGGTAGGTTGCCAAGGCAACTTTCTTCAACTCCGACTAATTACTCGGAATCGATCAAATGCGGTTAACATCGGCCAAAATCGGATCTAGTAGGTCAACTCGGGCCGAGTTTGACTTAAAATATATTAAAACATAGTTTATATGCCTATCATATTAAAGAATGAATAGCAATTTCACTTATTTTGTTATAAATATTAGTAAATTTATTTTATTTGACATATATTTAATTTCCGAAAACTAATTTCTTTATTATTTGGCATGTCCGAGTACTCCCCGTGTACTCTCCGCCTAGGCCGAGTACTCTCCGCCTAGGCCGAGTACTCTCAACTCCCCGGTCGACCGACTAAGGAGCGCTTAACGACTTTTGCAACCATGGTTTTCATTGCATTCGATTATAACAAACAACTATATAACTAAAATGATGTTCATCCATTCATAAGTTTAAAACATTACCAACACAAGTTGTTTAAGTTTAGGTTACAATCCATCAAAAGATAAGTAGTTCCATAAAAGGACTTCTTTGACAAAAGACTAGTTTCACAAGGCTTTGCTTCATACATCCCATCAAGGATAAGATATACAAATCAACCCTTCAAAAGTGGATGACATCTAAACTTGAAATTTACAACTTGAAAACAACATCAGCGCCAAAGACCATCTAGTTTCCTAAAATACATGTAAGTTTGAAAATAATCAACAAAAGTTGAGTGAGTTCATGCGTTTTGTATGAGTTCCAAATAAAGCGTCTATGAACAGATCATTAATATTTTGCAAGGACATTAATATGTGTGCGTGGCGTAGGAAGACTCAAACCTAGCGAATTTCCTCCGGTCCACCCGGCTGGAACGACATGGTCACTACATGCGGCCACACAAGGACCAATGAGTAGGACTCGCTACACCCGATAGATCTACTACTCCTGCCCCTCGGTCTTAAACAAGATTAATGGCCTTAAGTGTGCGCCTACCCATCCACATGATCTAACAGTTCATTCCTTAGCTAAACCATACCATTGAAACATGTATTTCACCTCCGAAAGTTATTAATCCGAAAAATAGTTAAAAGAAAAGGGGGACATGAACTCACATATTTGTGTCTTAAGTCCCGTGTACTCAAGTTTGTTTCCCCCAAATCGTATCACTACCTACACACGATCTAAGTTTTATTAGACACTTAGGTCGTGTAACGACTCTTAGCTTTAGTTATTTATTAAGACTTATTTTGGAATTTTGGTATACTTTGAGGTACACGTTCGATGTAAGTTGTATATGTAATTATATAATTCCAAATTTAATATATTTATTAGTTAAAATAAGGATATTTTAACTTAAATTATTTTCATACAATTATTCCGGGGTTTGTTAAAAATAATAAATTTTTAACTTCTTTTGTCATAAGGTTCTCACATATATATTTTCAAGTATATGTATACTTATATTATGTGTATGTTATTTTATATTTCCATATTTGTGCATTATACTTGTATATCTGTATTTTACCAAGTGTTGGTAGTGTATGTCGGTATGTATTTATACGTATAAAAATACGTATTTTCTTGTATTTATGAAGTATTCTCTACTTAATTTATATATAATTTTCCGGAATATTGTTTTTTGCACAATTTAAAAATTACCAATTTTATATTCTTAATATATATATATATATTATTTGGTAAAAATATGTATACATCCACATATATCTTAAAAATAATATATTTTTAAGATTAAATTTAGAAAGATATATTTCTTTAGTTTTCACCAAAATAATATATTTTTGAGTTGTTTATGAAAATATATATTTTCTTACACTCCAAAAATAATATATTTTAAAATTTGACAAAATATGATATATTCTTATAATAATAGTAAAAATCCGTACTTTGTCGTTTGTTCAGTTTCGAAAATACCGTTTACCAAATTTGTCAAGATACAAATTGAATTTTCGAAATATATATATATAGGGAGGAGTTCATGCGAGAACCACCCTTATTGCGAGAACCAATGTGAAAACAACCTAAAATAGCTAAAAAAACCTAACCCCCACCCCCCCCCCCCCAAAAAAAAAAAAAACCTAAACCCCCCCACCCCCCTCCCCAAAAAAAAACCTAACCC